>JAVBJF010000080.1:0-1236135 GCA_033439095.1 Pseudococcus viburni | reverse complement strand
TATCATGTATTACCTTTTGTATTAGTTGTGTAGTTTTTTGCCCTTTTGGCTTTGTTTGTTTTTTGAATTTGTAGCCTGTCCTTTGTAATTGTTATGTTGTTTTGTTTTTTACAGGTTATTATTAAGTTAGTAAATAAAGTAGGGCAAAATTTTGTTAATAAACTACTCAACTGCATTGCCTTACGTCAGTTTGGCCCGGTAGCCACCACCATGTGAAAGCATGGGGGCATGGCATACCCCAGGAGAAGTGGTGCACTTCCTTCTGTGAGTAGGTATGTTTCTTTCATCCCTTTCAATGGTTAGGCTTGCCTTTCCTTTGTAAGGGTTGAAGGGGCATATGTCACGGAGGGAATGCCCACGTCTGCCTGGTGGTAACACTGGGCCGACTGCCGAAAGGCTGGCAAGGATGGTAGGCTAGTCCTACCATCTCGTTGAGTAGTTTATCTGCTCCCATGGCGATAACTACGTTTACAAGTTTATTTCGTTAAGTTTGTGAGCTTTTGTGAATGAACACATAAGTGAGAATACATGTGAAGTGATCAATCGCGTGTGTTGTTTCTTTAATGTACCTTAGAGTAAAAGAGTCGTAAGGCTAGCCCTCCGCCATAAGAGAGGTGAAGTTTACTACATCATCGGGTAAAGGTTTGTAATGATACTTCTATCACACCTTTAAGGAGGTAGGAGTATCTTACCCTCCGACATAACCCAATTTTTCACTTTTTTTTTCAATCCTATTTTCTTATTTAACATTAGAGCTATTTTGGGGTGGGGGGGGGGGGGGTGAATGTGTTTGGGAAGTGCCCAGGTTTCATTATCATAAAAAATGATTTTTTTTTTCAATTTACTGTCTTCCCTCTCCTTAAAAAACCTAGTAAAAAAGGATATTTTAATGGAACCCAAAATGACATTTTCAATAAATCAAATCAAATTCGGAAGTAAAAATTGATTCAGTGGGCGTGGATTGTTCGTCAAATTTGCTCTTCTTCTAGAAAATTTAATGAAAGGAGAAGTGTCTATAAGTTATAAGGACAGATTTTGAACCAGTAGCCAATTCAAACTTGAATACGTTAAACTTGTTATAAATGGAATGTCATTGATACGAATCAGAAAATAATTCCTCTGAAAAGCTCATTTGAGGGTGTAATAGGTTCCCAAAGTTGAAATTTTTAATTTTTGAAGAACACCAGTTTGTAAGACTCGAACGAATGTGGCGAGGCGAAATTTTTTAGTCATTGACTACATTTTTTAAGGAAAAATAAAAAGTTTTAATTTTTCAGCCGATTTATCGATTTTTTGATTTTTTTTTTTCAAAAAACAGTGAATTTGAAAGTGATTCGACGACAGGCATGGCATTTTTGCCGAAAATTATGCTATGCCTGTTGTTAAAGCAACAAATTTTTGAGGGGAAAAAGTTTAAAAATCGATTATCACCTGAAAAATGTAATTTTGTGATTTGAATATTAAAAAATTGCATATTCAATGACATTTTACTTTTCAATTTAAAAAAATGATTTTTTTGAACTTTTTTTAGGGATAAGTACTTGAAATTGATCCCTTAGAAAACAATTCAAACCAACATTCATGAAATGAAAGTTCAAACTGGATCTTAGCTTCGTAGTGAAAATACCTATCACATTGAAATTTAATACGTTTGGTGCAAATAGCAATTTTTTAGCTTTTCAGGGGTTCTCAAAATATTATAAACAGAAAAAAATTGAAAATAAAATTTTTTGATCCCAGCAGACAGTGGAAAGTTGGATAGAGCTGTAATTTTGGCAGGATATAAACCATAAAAAGTTTTATAATGAAAATCTATAAAAATGGTACAAAATGGAAGTTTCCAAATTTTTGAAATATTCAAAATCCCTCTATTTTGCTCTAAAATGGTCGATGGTCGAAAAATTTTGCCTCCTGCATTCATTCAACTCCTACAACATGTTGTATCTCAAAAAATTGTAAAAAAATTTCAAACATTTTCAATACTTTCAACTTTGGGAACCCATTATACACCCTCAAAGGGGGAATTTTGGAGGAACCAACCTCTTATTCGTGTGAGCAGGGCATCCCATACAACAAATTTTAGGACATTCTAATTAGACTTTGTCTTTAGCCCAAAATCAACCCTTATAGACATTCCTGCTTCTTATCAAAATTTGAAAAATTATGACTATTGCTGTTTTTAAACAAATCAGACTAAAAGCTGCACTTTAAAAAATCAGAAAAAATTTATGGGAAATTAATTTTGCTGAAAATTCAAAAAATATCTCAATTGTTTTTCGATAAATTTTTATCAAAAATTGCAATTGAAATTTTTTGTAATTTTTAACAATGATCTTTTTTAAAGATTTCTTTGAAATTTTAACGTGAGGTTAAATCTATCAACGGAAGAAAATTATTATTTTTTTTTTTACAGATTTTGGTTTTCATTTTTCATTTATTGATGACACTTGTACTGATTACCTTACCGACACACGTTATGGGCTCCCGAATTCAACGAAGCGATAATTCAAAGCATCCAATCTCGAATAGGTATCTCGTCCTCGAAAATCGTAAACCTGCGTGTTGCTTTAAACGTCCACGATGTCGAAGACGATGCATGGGATGAACATTGGAAAATCCTGCAATTTTTGAAAAAAGTAGCGATTTTTTAATCTATTTTCATTATTATTTCAATTTTTTTATTATCGTATTCTTCATACTGAAGCACAAGTATAATGATAAGCTTAAAGTAAGTTTATCCTTGAGTTTTTTTGACGGAAAATTTCACCGATATACTTAAGTAGGTACTCGAAAATTATTATTATTTGTGGTTATCTACATAAGTATGATGACCCTTTTTTTTACGTTTATTGTCGTTTAATTGGCGAAAAATTATGTGGGAGTTACACGAATGACACGTGAACTGATTTCCGTTCGTGTTTTGCTGTCTAGTTATACCCGAATCTACGAAAATTTTGAGTACTGTGTAGATATCTGACACTTTTGGCATTCGATGTGATGCATTTATAAAATATGTATGGTATTCTCGTAATTAGTAATTTGTTACGCTTAGTAAATTTTTTCTTAATAATTTTTGCGTCAAGAATGTATTGTATGAATAGGTACTTGTTTTTTTTTGTTTTTTGAAGATGATCTAGGTGTGATATGCGATGATAAATTTCCAAATAATTTTCAGTAGGTATGACGTACACTATTTATAGGTAATTGCGAGATTCAAAGTAATCCTTAAAATTATGAATCATTAACTGATATTTCAAAAAGTGTGACGTGAGAAGGATAGAGGCCGGAGGTAGAGTTCAGTTTCATGGCAATGTGTATTTCGATTCTTTAAATATTACATATGATTGCACGCAACCTTACTACGTAAATCGACCAAATCTTATATATACTCGAAAATTTTTAAATCTTTAATTTTTTTCTCATTTCTTTGCTAATTGACTAAATTAAATTCTAATAATAGATTCGTTCTTGGCTATACAAAATTTATTTTGACAAAAATAATGAGGCTCCTAGAGATTTTTTTTTGAAAAAATAGCAAAATTTACTGAGCCATTACAAATTTTGGAGAAGCCTTTTTGTTACAAAACAGCCTCACTTGAATGAAAATTTTTGATTCCAAAAATTATCGTATACGTCAATAAATTAGCTAAGAAATCATGGGTCAAATTTGACACCATACACACTAAAAAATTTTATCTATACACAATTAGATATTATAGGACCTGCGTTCATCATCGCGACTGGATTTCTAAGGGGTGCGAATTCTGGTGGAAATTTGTGAGAACAAGTGGCTGACTTCGCATGTATCTTCATAAAAATAACCCATACGAATGTTACTACGTCGAGTTCTCAAATTCTTTTCTACAAGGGGAATAGCAGAATAAGTATGGAGTTTTGGCCCCCCGAAAGGAATTTTGATGAAACCTACCCCAAAAGTTGATCCATGATGAGAAAAAATTCTGACAAAAATTTCGGACCCCCAGAGCAAGTATTTTTGGGGGAGAAGGGTCGAAATGTGTTGTTTAAACTTTTTTTTTTCGTTTTTTGCCAAATGTAGATAAAAATTTCGTTTTTTTAAATTAAATCTTGAGGGTTGGAGAAACCATAAAAAAAAATTTTCAAAATTTTTGACCCATTTTTCGTCGAGTTATGACGTTTTAAAAACTTCGAGCGGCCATTTTGAAAAGAAGTTTCAGAGGTACAGTCGTCATTTTTTTCAAGAAAATGTGATATTTAGTGTTAATTATTCCATAAAAGTTTCAATGAGTTTGAGTTGGTGCAGCATTGTCAAAAAAAATTAGAACTGACCACCCGTCGTACGGAGCTCGAACGTTCATGTCAATTTCCCACCGCACTCTGGTGGAAAGTACAGTGCTCGCGCGCGCTATGTTTGCCAAATGCCATTCTAATCCAGAGGCGGATTACATTTTTTCAAATATGAACGCAAATGATGATTGAGGTATAAAATTTGGCATAACGAAGATGACCACCATTAAAAAATTTTCGAGCCTGGGGAGTTATCACCAGACCTCATTGGAGGGGGGAGATCCAGAGGTGGTTCAGCCCTTTCATTTTTCAAAGCATTTGTCAAACATAGAGCGCGCGAGCACTGTACTTTCCACCAGAGCGCCGTGAGAAATTAACATAAACGTTCGGGCTCCGTACGACGGGTGGTCACAGGTCAGTTTTTATTTTTTTTGACAATGTTGCACCAACTCAAACTCATTAAAACTTTTGTGGTATAATCGACACTAAATAAAATATTTTATTTAAAAAAATGACGACCGTTCCTCTGAAACTTCTTTCCAAAATGGCCGCTCAAAGTTTTTAAAACGCCATAACTCGACGAAAAATGGGTCAAAAATTTTGAAAAAAAATTTAGGGTTCCTCCAACCCTCAAAATGTAATTTAAAAAAACACGAAATTTTTATCTACATTTGGCGAAAAACGAAAAAATAAAGTTTAAAAAACACATTTTGCCCCCCCCCCGAAAATACTTGCTCTGGATCCAAAATTTCTGTCAGAATTTTTTCTCGTCATGATTCATCACTTGGGGAAGGTTTTATCAATATCCCTTTCGAGGGCCAAAACACCATACTTATCCTGCTATACCCTTTAACAAGAAAATCTACCTTTTGGTTCGATTTCGTGGCGGATACCTCAAGTGTGTATTTTTGACCCACAAGTATTCCAATCTTTGGAAAAAATTACCAAAATTGTTGGAAAATTGTTCGAGTTTTGAAAAAATTTCATTGCTTCTTGAAAAACTCCTCGATGTTTGAAAAATTCTAATTTTTTTTAAGCTGTCCGAAGTTGGGAAAATTGTCCAAGTTATGAAAAATTGTTCAAATTATGAAAAATTGTCCAATTTGTGAAAAAAATCGTTCAAAATTTCGAAAATTATTCACTTTTTTGAAAAGTGACCACGTTTTGGAAAATTCTACATTTATTTTTAAAAAAATCCAAGTTTAAAAAAATTTTCCAATTTAAAAAAAAAATTAATTTCTTCAAGTTTTTGGAAGATTTTAAATTTTTTTTAGGAAAAATTGTCCTAATTTTGGAAAAGAAAACATGAAATAAAAAGATGCGGAGAAAATCGAAAATTATGAGGAGGAGGAAACAACACCCCACCTCGTTCTTGAACATAAATGGCACAGTTGCCCAAGTTGTCTGCTTCCGTCAATGCTATGTGTCCACTCCCCCGAAAACTTTTTTATAATTTCCAACCATTCTGGAGCCTCCAACGCGATTCGATTTTTCCAATACCTATTTTCGAACTCCTCCAGAAATCGTCAGAATTAACTTGGACGGCTAAAAATCGAGTTCTCACTTTCTTTCAATGAGTTCAATAAGGAAACCCACCAATGGGCTCAATTTCAAGACAGGCACTTCAAGTGTGTGTTTTTGACCAGCTCATTAAATTGGATAAAATTCTAAATGATTGGCTGGGCGCTCCAGAATAGCTGGAAATGATCAAAACTGGTTTTTTGAAATTGGTTTGAGCCGGGAAATATTCTCCATCACCGACCGTTTAGGTGATCCGATGATTTAATTGTTTTCATTTATTTCGAGTTTTCCCCTATTTAAATCTGGTTCAAAATACACACTCGAGGTGTCCGGCTGGAAATCCAGTCAAAGGTAGATTTTCTTGTTATATTTGTCGAAAGGAAGCTCTATGATCAAATTTTAGTTTGAGCGGTTAATATTCAGTAGGGACCTAAATCTCATAATATTTCGTTTAAAAAAAAGATTTTTTTAAAAATATCACATTTTCACCGGAAAAAATTTCGAGAAAGAACCCGAACCGATGAAATTTTGTCTATGGGAGTTTCAGAACATGCTCCTTCCAAAAATTAAATCCGAATCCAATGAAGAAAGTGAACACATCATTTTTTTTCATTTTTTGAAAGCATTTTGAACTTTGTCAGATTTTAAAACTGAATGGAGAGGGGCAAGGATGAATTTTTGTACTCAAATTCAATTCATTATTTAAAAAAAAAATCAAATTTATCAGCTCGCTTTTTTGACGTCGCGTCAATGCGTCATATTGTTTTGATAATGTTTTTTTTTTTTCGGTATTTATGGGCAGTCTTGTGAAAGGATCAAAAAAGCTTATCTAATTTAAAATAACAATAAGTACCTATTTGAAATAATTTTCACATCTGAAGAAAAAGGAAGTTTGATTTAAAATTTTCGTAAGCTACTTATGTAGGTAGATAGAAAACCTAAGTATCATGCATTGTTTCATATCTAGATATGTATTTGCCACATTTGATTTCTTTTCAGTATTATTCGTTGTAAATATCCTATTATACTGTTTGAATGGTCAGCGATCAGCTTATTTTTAATACTTTATTTGTTTATTTCAACGATGCCAGTTCAATGTAATCGAAGATTAGATGTTTTTTTCGCATCAATATTTTAAAAACTTGTAGGTATTCCAAATTAAATTTTGATAAAATTAATGAATTTTCATTATTATCGTATACTTACTTACCTAGTACCAATCCATGATTCATTCATCATAAAAGATTATAAAATTTTGTCGAAAAATATTTTTCGACAGTAATACGCATTCACTTTAAATTAAGATAAGCTTAAATCTGCACGTGATTTGACTTCACACTTATTTTTGGCGAACAAAGCGAAATTTAAAAAAATCAGTCCAGATAACATGTTCAAATCACTTAGAAATTTACCCATTTAGATCTCGTAGATTTAAATTCTCTTATGAATTAATAAGGCCATTAAGATAGAAATACCTTCAATAAAATTGATAGATAATGGACGTCGAAAAAAATTATCTCTTTTTCGCCTACCCAATAAAATTTAATCTTAGACCATATAGTATTAACATAGACCGCGCTACTGATAAGCGGCGAGTTCCAACAATATTTTTTAAATTATTTTGCATAAATTGGGCCCATTTCTACAGGAAAAATCAAGAGAAATGATACCACATCAGCAGTCAGACAATTTGCATCAATCATAAAAAAAATTGGAGCGAAATGAGAGGATACGACTTCATTTTTGGTTCGAGTTCGGTGCTTTGATCGTATTTTCCGCCCTGGACCCAATATTTATTCGCGTGAATTGGGACCATTGCTGCAAACGAAATTCGGAAAATCGATAGTCAAACAATTTGTACTATCAATGGAGACTCATAGAAACAATTAGAGCGAAATCAAATGACGCGAGTTCGTTTTTAGATCATTTTCCGCGTTTTCTGCCCTGGACCCAATTTAATGTTGGAACACCGTAACAACATACGTCTTATGGACCGTAGCGCGGTCTATGTTAATACTATATGGTCTAAGAATTTAATTGGTTACAGTATTGCCGATTTCAAGCGCTTGTGACAACCTTTTCCCCTCTACCTTGGTAAAAAAAACCCTATAAACGGATACGGTGATACGCTTGTGATACGTAACCAAATGAAATGTTTTGATAATTTTTCTTGATTTTATGTGTTTCACGAATATACGGAAAACATTTTAAATAAAAATTATCTACTAAATCAAGGGAATGAAAGTTTTGAGATTTCGAACTTAAAATTTGAAATTATTTTATTTTTATCATTCACTGTTCTCACCCCCCCCCCCCCCCCCCAGAAAAATACGTGCCCTAAATTTGTATTTTATATATATATATTTTAAATTCCATCTTTACAATTAAGCCTATACCATCGATACCAGAAATTTTCATCAGAAAACTTTCACAAAAAATGAAGGGCTGAGAAAGAAATCAATAATTTTTTTTCTTCAGTAAACAAAAAAATCGAAAATTCATTGGTTTAGTTACCAAGGTAGAACGAATGTTGTGACCTGAGGATAAGGTCTTTCGTGCGGACTATTCACGAAGTCCCTATAGTTTTTCACCTTACCGACCAACCCACCATTTTTCGCAAAAGTTTTGTAATAGAAAGTCCTAGTATCGATCGTATCGGGTAGTCCACATAGTCGGATATGGACCATAGCTTTTTTTTTTTTGGGGGGGGGGGCTTGAGCCCCAGGTGAAAAAAAAACACATGACAGAAATGTTGATTTTTGACCCTCCGAAAGTTTTCTACCCTAACCATTTCACATCATTTTTACTCAACTTTTCATAAATATGAAGAATCGATGAAAAGAAAAAAGGTAGTCATACCTACCGTCATTTCGAGAATGAATCGTTTAAAATTGAGCCCGAACGAAGCGAGGGCAAAAAAATTTTGAAGAAAAATGAATCAAAAAGCTAAATATTTCTTCACTTTTTTGAATCAATATTTTGGTGTTGAAATGGAGGCGGAATCTTCAACCCTTTATTCTTGAATATATCTTAATCTTGATCTGCCCGAGCGAAGCGAGGGCAAAAATTTGAAATATTGGTGATTTTTAGAAAAAAAATGATAAGTTTTTTAATAAGTGTGTTTTTTGAAAAAATTCCATTACTTTGGCGTAAAAATGTCATGATTTTCGAAGTTTTTCACAAAATTTTGGTCTCTTTTCGTGTTTTTATGCTATATCGTCCCACTAATGTTAAAACCGTCTAAATGCCACTTTTTCAAAATTGAGGTTTTTATAATTTTGGATTCGGCGAATCAAGCTGCATCGATTAAAATATAAAAAGCGTAACTTAAAGTAATTTAAACCCTAAAAAAAAGAGTTTAAAATTTGCAAAGTCCATAAGCGCAATGCAAATTTTGTTCGTTTTTCAGCTCTCCTGTAAAAAACAAAAAATGGCACTTAGACAATTTTAACATTACTGGGACGATATGGTAAAAATTTGTATTTTTTTGTGCAATTTTTCTGGAAAATTTTGAAAACAAGTCAGCAAATTTCGTTATAAATCGGTATACACGGTATCATCAGCCAACTCCTAATTATTTTCAATTTTCATCATTGAAGGGGCGATTTTAGTTGCTTGAAAAAAAGAAATTCGTCACATATTGATAGTTTATCTCTTAAAAATTAAGTATTTGCAGATTTTTTTTAGAGTGAAATGTATGTACCTATACACACGAAAATGATTGGGGTGGACTAATTCAACATTTGGGGGGATCAAGCCCCCCATGTCCCTCCCCTATCTCCGCCTATGGTAGTCCATACAGATGGCATTGATGGTTCAAAAAAAAAGTTTTTATTTTGGTAGTCGGCACAAGGCAATCAGGTTTACTTGAAATAGGCAAAACTATTGCTAAATCATTTAGCAACAGTTTTGCCTATTTCAAGCAAACCTGATTACCTTGTGCCAACTACCAAAATAAAAACCTTTTTTTCTCTTCTGCTCATATAAACAGTCTTTACCATTACTGGATGAAGATTACGAAAAGCTTCGCCTGTGATATTGTTGTTGCCGAAGTACACGAAATAAATGCCCCCTCTTATTGTGCGGAATGAGCGGTTACGAAATGTAAAACTGAAACAAAAAAAATGAGATGAACATAGCAAGGTAATTCATAGTAGGAAACAAAAAACATTTTGCAATCATGAGATTAAGGATGAAAAACGTAAAAGTAAAATGATCAAATACTCCTTATTCCTTTCTACCAATCAATCTACACATCTATCAACAATATTTTATTTTCTCCTAGGTTGCTATCCATACGATTAAGTGAGTGTTAGACGCAGTACCTACTGTTTTAAGATCTCTAAACATCCGAAAACGGAACCGAGATTGTATCCCTTTCGTGCATTTACACGTTTAACAATGCACAGAAAAATGACCTAGAACCGAGCCGAACCAGGTTGGACTAATTAGGTAATATTCATTTATTCAGTGAACTATTCTAAGATTAAACGTTTTAATCATTCCTCGCAATATTACCATCTCACGTCAGGTCAATCACATTAAACGATATTTATTCTGACACGAAACTTATTGGATCTTACTTAGACCATCAAATCAACGAATTGGATTTTTATTAAAATATCAAAAGTTAATGTGCATTTCGCGGCATTGCCAATGGAATTTCTCCGGAAATGTCAACGTTCATTTCAGCTATCAATAAAATGTAGCCTGACTTTGAGGAAATCGAGTAAATGATTTAGATTTTATGAAAATAAAGAAAAAATCTTTGATTTTGCGATAAGTATGCATTTTTTCAGTCATCTTACGTTGGGTATTTCGTATAGCCAAAGTTTTATCATTATTGCCCACAAATCGAAGACTGGAATAAGTACGTAGTAAAACTGAATAAAAAATCGGCTACTTTTATTATAAAACCATTGAAGAAAAGAGGTGAGCACTTTTTTAAAAAACATTGATTTCAAAACATCAAAAATAAGACAGTATGAAACTAAGTACAAAATTTTTTTAAATGAAATTGGTTGAAATAATTGTAAGGAAAAATACGAACTAAAAAATGGTAAAAAAATTTGGAAGGAGGGCAGTAATGTTAGGAGTTGAATTACAATTTCTGAAAGGGGACGTTTTAACCCTCAAAAATCTTTTTAAGAAACTCAAAAAATTACGGTTTTCGGCACCCCTGTTTATCTAACATTTTCCACTCTTTTCATTCATTCATTCATTCATCCATTCTTTTCTTTGTCTCAATTGAGAATACATCAACAAAGAATAATTTAGGTATCAAAATGAAATCGCCGTAATTCAATGAATAATCGGATTCGTTACATCTTGACCTAACTTATGAGCATACCTATTGAGTAGATAAGCACTTCGAAACGTAGTTTGAAGCCCGTTTCATTTCAATTTGATTCCTTCATTTTCACTCATTCCAGATATTCCTATCAAATTCTAACTTGTCAACGGTTGGCATCCTGCTCAGTTCACATGCAAGCATCCACATCGTTTAAGAACAGATGTGTACAGATATTCGACAATTTTATATGTATACTAGGGTGGATCGAAAAAAAAAAAAACATATCTTGGATTTCGACCAAATTTGATGAGGTGGTTTACTTTGAGTGGGAGACCTCCCAAAAAAAATTTGAGCCCCGGGGGGCAAGTGGAGGGGAGCTGGGGGGGCTCAAAGTGCACCTCCTTTTGAAAAAAACGCTGTTTTTTGTGTTTTTTTAGTAGAAAAAAATTGTGCGAGAAGCTGTCGTAGCACTTAAAAGTTGCAATTTGAGTTTCTACGTCTCCCTAAACCATCGCCATCCTTCTCCGATCAAAACTCAGAGCGCTACCAGGGGGTTGAAAAGTTGCAGATTGCAAAATTCAAGTAACATTTCGAGCAAAAAATGGCGCATTTTCAGGGAAGAAATGGCCAAATGAAAAAAACAATTCGAAATTCGTGTTCAGCAGGTTAAAATACCCCGATAAACACACTTTTCGCGATAATTTTACTTCAAGTCTGAAAATTCATTTTTTCATAATGAAAAAGCAGTAAAAAAAATGAATTTTATCATGAAAAAATGAATTTTCAGACTTGAAGTAAAATTATCGCGAAAAGTGTGTTTATCGGGGTATTTTGACCTGCTGAACACGAATTTCGAATTGTTTTTTTCATTTGGCCATTTCTTCCCTGAAAATGCGCCATTTTTTGCTCGAAATGTTACTTGAATTTTGCAATCTGCAACTTTTCAACCCCCTGGTAGCGCTCTGAGTTTTGATCGGAGAAGGATGGCGATGGTTTAGGGAGACGTAGAAACTCAAATTGCAACTTTTAAGTGCTACGACAGCTTCTCGCACAATTTTTTTCTACTAAAAAAACACAAAAAACAGCGTTTTTTTCAAAAGGAGGTGCACTTTGAGCCCCCTCAGCTCCCCTCCACTTGCCCCCTGGGGGCTCAAAATTTTTTTGGGAAGTCTCCCACTCAAAGTAAACCACCTCACCAAATTTGGTCGAAATCCAAGATATGTTTTTTTTTTCACTCCACCCTAATGTATATGTACTTAAGTTGAATCGATTGTGTATTTATTAATATTTCGCCAAAAACGTATTTGTCTTCAAATTTTCAAAAAAATTGTCTTGTATTTATTTTTATGCCTGCGAGAGAATATACCAGTTCTGTTTTGTTTTTTTTCAATTTTCTATGTAATAGGCTAAAGAAATAAACGGTTAAAAAAAACGTTCTCTTATGGAGCTGACAGCCTACCAGCTTGGCTTCTCAACAATGGCTTCAAAATCAAAACATACTTCTATTGATCTGATTGAAAACAAAAATAATACTGTGAATTTTTCAAATAATAGAAAAATTAATTCGAGATAGACGTAAATTCCATAGAGTGGAATTTACAACTGGCTACACTGATATACAAAATTTTCCGAAAAATTTCCGAAATTTACTTCTAGTGAGTGAAAAAAATTCATAATATTTTCAAGCGAAAAAGTAATCAATTCAAAGTTGGCATAAATTCTGTATTTTGGAATTTTACGATTCGCTGTTGGCTGCACTGGTGCATAAAATTTTCACATTTACTTTCAGTGATCGAAAAAAAAATTTTTGCTCAATTACTGGATGAATAAAATCACTCCAACTTAGTGAAAAATTCATATTATTGAAATATTGCAATCTGCAACTTTTGGACCCCCTGGTAGCAGTCTGAATTTTGATCGGAGGAGGACGGCGATGGTTCAGGGAGTTGTAGAAACTCAAATCGCAACTTTTGAGTGCTGTGACGGCTTCTCGCAAGATTTTGATTTTCTAAAAAAACACAAAAAACTGCGTTTTTTTCAAAAGGAGGTGCACTTTGAGCACCCCTGCTTCGCTCCCCTTGCACCTGGGGGGCTCAAATTTTTTTTGGGTAGTCTCCCACTCAAAGTAAACCACCTCACCAAATTTGGTCAAAATCCAAGATATGTTTTTTTTTTCGATCCACCCTAATGTATACCTACCTTACCTACCTTATTATACTAAAAATTGAAAAAAAGAACTCGAAATTTCCAAAAGCTCTCGAAAACTACGTAACTATGTCAACCATTTGTGCTCGTATTTGTATGGTAATCTAACTATCTACCAAAACCGATTCATAGGTACTTTCAATGATTTTTTACTTACATTTCTGTCCGACCAATATTTCAGCAAACTTCAATTTGTCTTTCATGTCCTTCAATTTGTCTTTCGTGTCCTTCAATTTGTCTTTCGTGTCCTTCAATTCGTCTTGCATGTCCTTCAATTCGTTTTGCATGTCCTTCAATTGTTTTTCAAACCCAGTAAGTGTACCACCGAACTCCTGTTTGAATTTTATCTCAGCTTGTTTGAAGGCCTGGCCGTGTACTGCTTTCCAGTCAACTACCCCATCCTTCATTGGTGGGAATTGACTAGAAGGGATCGGATTGGACGTTGTACCAAATAAACAGCCTGTAACAAATTACAATTATTAATAAACCTACCATGGATATGAAATCAAACAGCTAAAAGCCACTATGTTTATAAGACCCAGAGCCATAATCAAAACCAAGTTTAAAATTCCACAATTCACTACCTACCAGCTTCGACAATTCGTCGATGACTACCATCGTGTTTCAGAAAAGTTGGAATCTGTAACCGAGAATGTGATTTATGTGAAATCTAGCCCTCCGATTGGCTGTTTCGCTCCGCCCATGTCGCTAACTTCAACTTTTATTCTCGGTTACAGGTAGATAAAATTTTTCCAAATCAAGTAGAAATTTTTTCATTTTTTAATTAGGTATCATTAATTTAAATCTAGTTTTAAAATTTTTCCATTTTTAAAAACTTTCTTCCAACTTGAAAGTCTTAAGAAATATGAAGTTAAAAAAAAGAAAACATTGAAGAAAACTAAGATAACTATACTAAAATTTCAAGAAAATTTTAATTGAAAAAATTACGATGATGGGTAAAAGTTGAGTACCTATCAAAAAATTTTCCACCTTTGATTTTTACAAAGTTTCTTCAATTTCATTTTTTTGAAATTTCTCTCTATGTCGGCTACGCTGATGGACCTTGTAGTCCAAACCCATTGAAGAAAAATTCTCTCAACCGTAAAAATGTTTAGATAAACAATGCACTCACCATATAGAATAAAAAATTCCAGTAATATTACAATTGTTTTGAATCTGGGAAACATTTCGATGTGATGACTGATTTTCCTTCAAGTGCAAGAACCTTCAAATTTTTTGACGACTAGTGAATGGAGCTAATGCGAAATATTTCCTTTTAATTTTACGAGAAAGGTTGATGTTTTATACGGATCAACTATGATGTTGAGGGAAGCTTGACAATATTCCGTCATTCGATAGGTATCTTGACAACGATGATTTTTCACGAAGTCTGGCGATAAGCAGCCGTTCAATGTCTTGATGTAAATTATAAAGAACACACGATCGATTCACCTAAATTACGAAAACTTTAAAATATTTTACGCAGATCAACAATTATTTTAAACAAAAAGCGACGATGTTCAGCCGGCCGTATAGAAAATATGTACTCGAAAGTGACAAATTCAAAAGCGTCTTCTTTACATGGTACGAAAAATTATACAGAGATTATTGATGGAATTTTAAAAAGGAAGTGGCCAGTTTGACGACGGTATCTGCTCAATTTATCTATATACTTAAGCAAGAATTTAATCAAATGAAAATTCATTAAAACGTATAGATACCTCTTGCGAGAATGAAAAATTACTTCGTCGTAATTTTTTCCAAAATTAATGACCCGATAAGGTTTAATATACCTATTTTGAAATCACAAATTACTTTAAATCCGAATACGTTTCAATGGTTCATACAGTGGCTATTGACAATGATTTTAAACAAAGTGCGACGATATTCAGTTAGAAACACCAGGGCAGATTTACTTCAAATACATCGTTTTCAAAGTGGAAAAAATGTTCAATTCAGAGATCACTGATAAAATATTTTAAATGAAGTGGAACAGTTCGACGATCAATTCAACTCATCTCATGGTCAAAAATTTAATTAAATAAAAAATCATTAAAATTCACATTTGTTCCGAGAAGGAAAAATTACTTCGTCGTAATTTTTTCAAAATTGATAGTTTAAATTAAATTATACAGGCTTGAAAGTCGTAATAAATTCTGCGAAGATGTATGTAATATGGCTCTTCAGGGTGGTCCTTGATTACATGGTGAAAAATTTTTATTCGACTTTTTCCCGCTACTCCCCTCAAAGTTGTTCCTTTTTATGAGAAAATAATTCCCTATTTTTTTATTTATTTTTTTTTGATATTAACACTTGCCTGTAAGCCCCTCAATATTCCTCATTATCCAAAATATGTAAAAATTCCATTTTTCTACAAAAAAATTCAAGATTTACATTTTTGGGGCCAAAACTCTTCCAAATGATTCATTTTTCATAAAAAAACCCTTGAAATAACATTTTAGCCCCCTCTTATGATAATTAAGGGAGTCCTAAAAGTAGCGAAGATTCGATGTTTCTTTGAATAAATTTACATCAACTATTTATAAATGAATTATGTAAGCCATATCCTGTATTTTAAATTGGAATTTTGTGTTTGAAGAACCCCCCCCCCCCCCCGACTGTCAACCTTTCAATTCACCCATTGTATTGCATAATTATGAATTTTTTGAAACATTCATATAAAAAATGAAAAAATTCTTTATTTGTATCAAAACAATGCAGTCAATACACATTTTAAAAATAGAGCATGGATAAAAAATATGAAATCAAAAATGTGAACGATCACGTGGAAGTGGAGCTGGTGGACACGAGGGTACTTTTCTTTGAGTTGGAAAATTTTTTCCTGTATACTGAGCAACCACTTGAACCAGATATTGTTTATGTTCCTCGTTTGAAGTTAACACATTGTTGTACTCAGTAATAAGTTTTACACCACGTCCTGCCGTATCATTCACTGAACTAATTTTTAAAACTTTTTCTTTGTTCTGTTGATACTCTTCGTTAGTTTGCCATTCATATGCATTCGTCTTCAAAAAATTTGTTTGTTTGAGTAGTTATAAATATAGACAGTAAAGAAAACATGAGAAATTGTCTTCTCCAGTTTGAAGATGAAAATACACAGGATGAAGAAGAGGAAGAAACTGAAGATGATGAGGGGTCATTCCACGTCAGTTCATACGCAAAGTGGTAGGGTGGGTCGGCGATTTTTTTCATTTTTTTAATGTGGGTTAGTCTCGATACTAATTCCTAGAGTACGAGTTACCAAAACGGTATCGGGAGCTCTCGGCGATTTCCGAAGGTGTTCGTTTTACTTGTTCGAATTTTTTCATTATTTTTTACGTCCTTAGACTTACGTATAATACATATACAGTATACAAATATTGCACTCTTATGCAGTTTAATTAGCTGAAATGAGAAGGACGATTGTTTAACATAACAACCATAACCATTGAAAAATTGACATTTTTTCGGCTCCAAAAAGTATAAAAATTAAACACGTCATGTCATGTCATAAGTCAAACATAATTCGATTTTTTTGGTTCTAGTGAGTTGTGCCTATTTTATTTTTGTCATTTTTTAATTTTGCTGATTTACTTTATATTTTTTTTTTCAAAGTACCTACCTTTTTTAAAAAAATGATGAAATAATTTTATTTGTTTACAAAAATTTTTATACAAAAAAAAATATCATAAAATTGAAAATAAGTGAAAAGAAAAATTTCAACTTTTTTCTAATGGAATATTTTTGAAAAAAATGTGATTGTTTAACCCAACAGTGAATTAGTGATTCAGTGACACTAAAGAATGATGAAATGACTTGAGATATTTCAAAATTAATATCACAAAGAGTAGAAAAATTGTAAAAATTTGGTACAAATACTTACAGGAATCAAAATATCCCAATATTACCATCTAATATTTTCATGAAATGTATGATTTTTATATTTTAATGCTGAAAAATGAGTTATTTCCGCATACTCATTTAATTAAACAGTCCTCTTTTCAAATTTAGCTAATTTAACTGCAGACGTACGTAAAAATGATGAAAAAATTCGAACAAGTCAAACGAACACCTTCGGAAACCACCGAGAGCTCCCGATACCGTTTGGGTAACTCGGACTCTAGGAATTAGTAACCTCGATGAGAGATGACGAATGCCGCAAACCGTAGCTCTCAAAGTCTTTTTGGAGGGCTGCCACGAGCATTTAAAGTTTTGAGGTAAAGTTGGATATGGTGAAATTGGGACGTGGATAACTCGAAAACCATGATGGGTTGAAAGTTGAAACTTTTTCCAGTGTGTAGGGCCTTTGAAGAGCCTTTTGACGATTTTTTGAAAATCAGTGTTGCCACTTTTTTAACACGAAAAATTAGCTGTAAAAGTTGAAAAATGACATTTCCCTATGATGTCAATCGCCAAAAATTTTGAAAAAAATCTGTAAAGTACAACTTTACATGCTGATTAATATATTAAAAAATTGAGTTGACGTTATTTCGTATTTTCGAGAAAAAAAATCCAAAAAATTGTGTAAATTGATTTTTTTTTTGTTAATTTTACACCATATTCAAAGAAAAAGTCGGTAAAAGCGTTTTAACTCCATTCAATACCCGTTAATATGTGTGAAAATGCAGAGTTATTAAATGTTAACTTCAAAAGTTGAAAAAAAAAAACATTTTGGTATATCAGGCGGCGCTGGTGTGATCCAGGGGTAACCAAATAAGAAATTCTGATACCAAAATGTTTTTTTTTTCAATTTTGAAAACGAATCATCAAGTACAATCCACAGAAATTTTTCCCCATTTTAGATTTTTTTCTACTTTTTAGTGATAGGTGTAAAATTAAATGACGAATAGGTTGTGGTATGGTTAGGGGGTAATTTGGTCTGAGGTGGAACACTGGAACTTGATCAAAATTATTATGCCATTCGATTTGCCTTGGTACTCTCTCAATTATAAATCAGTGAAAATTACCGAAAATCACTGAGAAACAGTCAGAATTGCAGCACAGGAGAAAATCAGTGAACAATTTTTCACTAAAAACAAATCAGTGAAAGAAAATCACTGGAAATCAGTGAAAATTCACTGAAAACTCAGTGATATTTATGAAATTTACTGAAAAATCTGTGAAATTCTTTAAATAATCAGTGAAAAATCACTGAAAATCAGCGAATTTCACTGATTTTTCCTGTGCTGCAATTCTGACTGTTTATCAGTGATTTTTCACTGATTCGGAATGAGAGAGTAGAAGATGATTTTAGAGCGAATTTTATAAATGTATATATTTATCATGGGCGGAGATAGGAGGGGGACACGGGAGGGCTTGACCCCCCCCCCCCCCTTCAATTAGCCATCCCTCCGTTTCACTCAAAAAAAATTCGCAAACACTCAATTTTCAAGGGATAAACTATCAATATTTGACAAATTTCCTGTTTGTTTCACGTTACTATAAATTTAAATCCACGTTAGATGACTGATGACACCGAATGATATTAAACCAGAGATGGGGCGATTCGAAACGCCAAAAAGTTGCGTCATTTATTAGTCTTTGCAAAGATCAAGTGATGGCGATTCGAGTAGATAAAACGGGATCAGAAGTGTTCGTTTGATTTGTTTGAATTTTTAAATGATTTTTACTTACTTAGGTACTCAAATACATCCTGCACTTTTATGCAGTTTAATTCGCTGAAGTGAAGAAAAAATTGTTTAATGAAACGGATACGAGTACACGAAAATTGTGAAAACTCTTTGGGTGACATGAGAAATACTATAGAAATCACCCATTGGACATTAAACGTCAAACAGCATTTCTAACGCTTGAAAATGTCTACCTTACCTGTGCAATCATCTTTTTCATTTCAGCTAATTAAACTGCTTAAATTTTCGAAATATATTTTCAGTGTTTGAAAAATATATATATTCAGACAACAAAGTAATCAATTCAAAGTCGATATAAATTCCGTATTTTGGAATTTTATGATTTGCTGTTGGCTGCACTGGTGTAAAAAATTTTCACAATTTTCACAATTTTTTTTCAAAATTCACTTTTAGTTTCAGTGGTTAAAAAAAGATTTTGTTCACTTACTCGATGGAAAAAAAAAATCATTCCAGCTTAGTGATAATTTCATATTATTGAAATATTGCAATCTGCAACTTTTCAACCCCCTGGTAGCAGTCAAAGTTTTGATCGAAGAAGGATGACGATGGTTTAGGGAGATGTAGAAAATCAAATCGCATCTTTCAAGTCCTACGAAAACTTCTTACACAATTTTGATTGGCTAAAAAACGTAAAAAACAGCGTTTTTTTCAAAAGTAGGTGCACTTTGAGCACCTCCTGCTCCCCTTCCCTTCCCCCTCGGGGCTCAATTTTTTTGGGAGGTTTCCACTCAAAGTAAACCACCCCACCAAATTTGGTCAAAATCCAAGAAATGTTTTTTTTTTTTTCGATCCACCCTAATGTATAGGTACCTACGTAAAAATAATGTAAAAAATTCAAACAAGTCAAAAGAACACCTTCGGAAATAGGTAGCCGGAGAGCTCCCGAGCCCGTTTTGTCGACTCGAGGTCTAGAGTTATTAAAATGGTAACACCTTTTATAAAATTGATAGGTATAAGGACGTCGAAAAAAATTACCTCTTTTTCGCCTATTTACTTGAAAATTTCGATTTTATCAATTTCATCATTGAATTTTTTTATTGTGTGTAAATTTTATCCTGGGAGGGATATTTTTGTAATAACTACTTTGTCGAAAAACACAACATTTCGTGAAATAATGGCAAAAAACGCTACGACGGTACATATTTCACGCCCGCACGCGCAACGTACCTAATTGTGATTTGGAGGTAGACTCTTTAGTATGTTGATGAGGACCCCTTTCGCTACAGAATCCCGCAAAAAAATGTTATGTAGGAATTAGTTGGAATAAATCTTCTATTTTGACATATCTCTCCCAGGCTATAGCTATGAGAAGTGATTATAATATTTCGATCTAAATTCATTCAGGTTTGAACGAAAGATACGAAAAATTGTGATTTTACAAACCTCGTCGATTTTCTTATCGCCGGTACTTATACGTGTAGGTTAAATGTAAAGTTTACGTGAAAATGTTATTGAATTTTGGATATAATTTTCGCTGATGGAAGAACTTGAAATATGATGTGATTTTTTCATAAAAGATTTCTCCTTGGAAACCATCACATCGTGTACTTTTCTTGGAAATTTGATTTGAAATTTCGATGCGAATCTTTATTATATCTCTATTAGTATCAGTTCATTGATGTTTTATTGGTATATATTATGAAGTTACCCAGGCTAATTAACAAAATAGTGGTAGATGAAGAATTTGAATCAGAAGCTATTTAATTGAAGCGTTAAAGATTTAGCACAGGAAATGCTCATTAGTAGTGCTCGTCGCTCTGCTTGCTGTATGTTTGATACCGTATTTATTGTAATGTTGGTCTAGGTGCATATGGTATGTCTGTAATCGAACTATTTAGTTATCTCTTACGTACATCTACGTACTTTGCTCTTATGACTGGACGACTGCGGCCGCGTGTTCTTAAAAATGAAACCATTTCACTCCGTGCCATGGGCTGTGGTGGTGGTTCACTCGAAACGTTGTTCTGTCATTTGTCTAGTTTTACGTGAAATTTCATAGCGAAATCGAATATAATCAACGTTTTAAAAATTTGGCAGCAGATAATAATGAAAACGGAGGCAATATTGGTGAGTGAGTACACAGATTCCCATCTTCATTAACTATCCCCTCGAAAAATGAATGAAAGGTGGTCTAATTTGTCGCCCGCGACGCGAATATCAAAATTCCAGATCGCTGGGTGCCCGTTTTGAAAAATGATCCAGGCCTATGCGATCAAAATTTCGATTTTACATGTAGTCCAGGCAAATAAGAGAAAAAATGTACCAAACCCTCCAAAAATTAAAGCCTGATTTTTTTTCGCGTTTCAAGTTCGTAATGGTCCACTACACAACATACTAAAATGGACACCCCACAACCCTCCGCTACCCCCAGGGAAGGGGTAAACGTCCGCTGAAAACCGGGTTTTCGTGAATATCTCCTCAAATAAGCTTCAAAATTGAAAAATAGTTATGAACAATCTTATTCTACGCGTAATTTCCGATCGGGAGGGGTTTTTTCTTTTTCAAAAACACTCACTTCCTTGACCAAAAATTAAGGGTAAAAAACGCCTATTTTTCAACAATTTACAGCATTTTTGGAAAAAATCGATACTTTTGGGAATATCTCCTCAAAAAAGCCTCAAAATGGAAAAATGGTTATGAACAGTCATGTTCTACGTGTAATTTACTATCGGACAGGTTCGTTTTTTTTTTGAAAACACCCACTTCTTTGCACAAAAATTAAGGGTGGAAAACGCCTATTTTTTCAATATCCACAGTATTTTTGGAAATTATGGAAATACGAAGCTAAAAGTACCCAAAATGAGTATTTTTTTATACATGCTGGTAGGGTATTCCAAAAAAAGTCAACGCAAAAATTTCAACCCCCACCGTTAATTACACAGGTCGACACGAATTTTGTTTTTGGGTTCTCATTGCCAAATTTGGGTTGCTTTTATGTAACTAATAAAGGAAAAAATATTTTTTTGACCAAAGTTTGCTTTGAGGGTGGGGGGGCCAAAAAACTGATTTTTCGAGGTCAATAAGCCTGAGCACTACAAAAAAAATTGAAACAAATTTATTTTGGACTAATCTTGTAGGAAATTTCACGGCGAATCCAATGCCGCAAACCGCAGACCTCCGTCTCTTTTTTTAAAAAAAGTTACAGCTCATTCTTTCCAAAATTTTGCGAAAAAATCGCATTTTTTTGTTTTTTTTCGCAAAGAAGTGAAATTTGAGAGAAAAGTAAGGGTTTTAAGGCCATAATGACTATGATGAGAGTTGTAGGAAATTTCACGGCAAATCGAATGCCGCAAACCGCGGACCTCTATCTCTTTTTGAAAAAAAGTTACAGCTCATCCTTAAAACCCTTAGTTTTCTCTCAAATTTCACTTTTTCGCGAATAAGGCACAAAAAATGTGATTTTTTTCACAGAATTTTGTAAAGAATGAGCTGTAACTTTTTTTAAAAAAGAGACGGAGGTCTGCGGTTTGCGGCATTGGATTTGCCGTAAAATTTCCTACAAGATTAGTCCAAAAAAAAAATTCAATTTTTTTGATAATGCTCAGGCTTATTGACCTCGAAAAATCAGTTTTTTGGCTCCCCCACCCCCCCAAAGCAAACTTTGGAAGCCAGGATTGAGCAAGGTGATGTATTTTGATGTCTAGAAACAGAATTTCGGCATGAGAACCCAGAAACAGAGCAAAAAAAAATTTTTGTCGCTCAGTGTTATAAGGGAGGTTATTGAAATTGAATACTGCATTTAAAAAATCGAAGTTGTGGAAAGAAAAAGTACTATAAACGCGATGTTATGCTGATTATTGGTGATACGAACATTTCTTTGTGTCGTAAGGATTCAAAAACGATATTTTCAGCTTCGTATTTCCATAATTTCCAAAAATACTGTGGATATTGAAAAAATAGGCGTTTTCCACCCTTAATTTTTGTGCAAAGAAGTGGGTGTTTTCAAAAAAAAAACGAACCTGTCTGATAGGAAATTACGCATAGAGCATGATTGTTCATAACCATTTTTCCATTTTAAGGCTTTTTTGAGGAGATATTCCCAAAAGTTTCGATTTTTTCCAAAAATGTTGTAAATTGTTGAAAAATAGGTGTTTTTTACCCTTAATTTTTGGGCAAAGAAGCGGGTGTTTTCGAAAAAAAAATGAACCTGTCTGATAGGAAAGAGGAATTCGTTTCTGATGTCGAAAATTACTTACGGAGAGAGAAAAATTAAAAAATTACTATTTCAATACGTTTGATTTTGGAAAAAAAAACTGCATTACAAAAAGAAATCTGGGCTTTATTTATTATTAAGTAGGTAAATTACAAAAAGTTTAGCTAATTTTCGATGAAGGGAAGATGATTTTGAGATTTTTAAAGTTTTTGATGTTTAGACTGACGAGTCTCCAAAAAGATGACACAGTTCATAGACCGCATTTTGCAGCGCACATCGATTTTTAGGGTTCTCGGCCTTCCGAATGATTGAGAGACATTAAAAGTAAACCAATTTCTTTGATCATTAAAATTAATTTACTCTAAATTTACTTTCCGAAAATTTTCTCGAGTGCTACAAACTGAGTAGGTAGCCTAGGTACGTAGGTATTTATGAAATTATGCCCATTAAAATAGTAGATAGGTACCAATTTTTGTCGAAATCTGAAGAAAGTTTTTTTTTAAGGCCACTTCATTGAGCGATCATTCTGACCGAAATCACGTGCCAGATTTATTTCTTAATCTGTGACTTTTCACAAAAAAAAAAAAAGAAAAAAAGAGGATCAAATATCCTCAGGAAAAACCAAACACACTACGAGATTCAGCATCTCAAATCACATCTGCTACTGTTTCCAAAAATAATAGAAATTTTTTGAGTTTACACGTGAAAAACAGTGCAGTTCTACTTTAAGGCACCCTGGCTCAATCTCTCTTTCCCAGGAATTGTGAGAGAGATTAAGACAAAAAATTTTCCTGGAAAAATTTAAAATCAAACTACAGGTACCTACTGTATCATGCAAAAAATTAGCGAAATCAAATAACCTATTTTTTGACTAACCCGAATGCAGATATTGGGAATGCGAGGCCAATTGTGAGGGTACATAAAATGGTATACCTAATTTTCTCATGGTTTTGTTTACAGGTTTTGTTCTTGGGAATAATTTTTTTTTCGACGTTGACGACATCGGCATGCCGGATTAGTCTTTTGGGCCAGACTGGTACTCGAAACTGTACAGATGACCATGGGGCCATTTCAGTTGCAAAAAAGGTGTATAATGCTGCGAAAAGCACTTTAAGTGAATGGTTAGGGTGAATTTTTCTACTTCGTCCATTCGAATCTCGAAAAAGAATCAAATTTATCAACTAATCAACTTGCTATTTTGACGTCGTGTTGTTTTGAATTTTTTTTTCTATTTATAGGAAGTCTTGTGGAGTGATTAAAAAATATTAATAGGTAATTTAAAATAATAATAATGAATATTTGAAATAATTTTTACATGTGAAGAAAAGGGAAGTTTGATTTGAATTTTCTTAAAGTACTTATACGTATCTAGATAGAAAATTTGACTATCATGCATTGCCTCATTACTTATTTACCACATTTTATTTCTATTCGGTATTGGATTCGCTATATTATAAATATGCTATTATACTGCTTGAATGTTCAGCTGTCAGCTTTTTTCGAATAATTTATCTATTTCAACGATGCCAATTTAATTTAATCGAATATCAATATTTTTAAAACTTGCGAGTATGTATTCCAAATTAAATTTTGATAAAGTTGATGAATTCTCATTATTATCGCATGCCTAGAAGGTATACCTATCCACGACTCATTTATCGTATACCTAAGGTTAAAATTTTGTCGAAAAATATTTTTCCATAGTAATACGCACTAATTTTAATTAAGATTACCTTAAATCTGCGTGTGATTCAACATCATACCTATTTTTGGCGAACAAAGCAAATTTAAAAAAATCATTCCAGGTATTAAAAAGTTTTAATTCACTAACAAGGAAAGTATCCCAAATCAAAGTAAAATTTTGAGGCGAAACAAAAATAAATCGGAAGTACATTATAAAAGAATCCCATATCCGAAATTTCAGGTGTTGAATTAAATTTCTTCAATTTTGGTGAATTTGTGAATTTTCAAAATTTCAAAATAAACTTATCGCCCTGCAAAATATGAAAATTTGATCCAATGAACTAAAAAAGCTGAAATTAGGTATTTACCTATTTTTGATCTCTCGAATCAATTGGAAGCGGTTTCAAGACGTTTTGGAGCCTCCACAAAATTTTAAATTTTCCAGCGCTGGAGAAAACCCCATAAAAATGGTCCATATGCACTTCAGAATTTCAGATCCTATAATCGCGAATCACCAATACTGATGACCTATTTGATCGATTAAAGCACAATTTTCTGAAATCTGCAATTTTGAGTTCAAATCCATATTTTTTACAGAAAATTTTCCTAAAGCCAATTAATATGGAAAATTTCAAAATTTTTTGGAGACTCCGAAACGTCTGGGAATGGCTTCCAGTCGATCCGATAGGCCGAAGATGGGGTATCTACCAACTTTCAGCTTTTTACCTTAAGGAATACGTCGAGGACGTATTTTAAATTTTTTTCCAGGAAAATTTTCTGCTAAAAAATGTGGATTTGAAAGGTAAACGAATTTTGGAAAATTGCAGGTATGTACTTTAATCGATCAAATAGGTCATCAGTATGGGTAATCTGCGATTATAGGTGCTGAAATGCATATGCATCATTTTCATGAGCTTTTCTCCTGCGGATATCCGACAATAGCAGCAACAAGCCTGGCCTAAAAGCATTGGGAAATCTCAAGCCTCCCAAAAGTGCTCCCAAACCTATTCGTCAGCAATGATCTGGTTGTTCTTGTGTACCCGGCCTAACTGTCCTTGCTGACGCGACCCTTGGATTTGCGCCACTTGCAGGGGATTTAAATTGTTTCGAAGGGTTTCCAAATTCCCTCCGCCTCCTAGGGCTGGGAGTGGAGGTGAGGATTGCTCCAACGCCAACAAAAAAAAGTTGGTACACAGTTTACGTAAACATTTTATCGAAATTGCGGATATAATTTTCGCTAGTGAAAGAAATAATATGATTATAATTTTTCACCGAAGTTTATCAACCCAAAACTATTGCATCGTGCATCTTTTCTTGGAAATTTTATTTACAATTTGATGCAAGTATTTATATCCAATTATCCATATTTAGTATCGGTTCACTAATGTTTTTGATTGTTAGGTACTTATTTAAGTACATATAGTCTAATTAACGCAATAAAGAATCGAACCAGAAGCTAATTAACGAGTTATATATTTTGTACTAGTTTGGTGTTTATGGTAATGTGTAATGCATGAACATTCTGTAATCGAACTGTACATTAGGGTGGAGTGAAAAAAAAAAACATATCTTGGATTTCGACCAAATTTGGTGGGGTGGTTCACTTTGAGTGGGAGACTACCCAAACAAAATTGAGCCCCCCAGGTGCAAGGGGAGAGGAGCGGGGGTGCTCAAAGTGCACCTCCTTTTGAAAAAAACTCCTCCGATCAAAATTCAGACTGCTACCAGGGGGTCCAAAAGTTGCAGATTGCAATATTTCAATAATATGAATTTTTCACCAAGCTGGAATGATTTTTTTCATCAAGTAATTGAGCAAAATTTTTTTTTTCGATCCCTGAAAGTAAATTTTGAAAAAAAATTATGAAAATTTTATGCACCAGTGCAGTCAACAGCGAATCGTAAAATTCCAAAATACAGAATTTATGCCAACTTTGAATTGATTACTTTTTCGCTTGAAAATATTATGAATTTTTTTCACTCACTAGAAGTAAATTTCGGAAATTTTTCGGAAAATTTTGTATATCAGTGTAGCCAGTTATAAATTCTACACTATGAAATTTACGTTAATTTCGAATTAATTTTTTCATTGTTTGAAAAATTCACAATAATTTTGTTTTCAGTCATCAGAAATGAAAATTTAAAAATTATTTTTTGCGAGGTCTGTATGCGCAGAGGAACGCGAAGGATTCATTGCAAATAAATTGAAAAACCAAACCTTTTTGAAAAAATTCGAAACAAAAAAGGACTATCCTGTTTAAGATTTTCATCATTTTTTTTTTCAAACTTTGGTACCTAGCTGTTCGCGTTCCTCTCCGCATACAA
Source organism: Pseudococcus viburni (assembly GCA_033439095.1). NCBI lineage: Eukaryota > Metazoa > Arthropoda > Insecta > Hemiptera > Pseudococcidae > Pseudococcus > Pseudococcus viburni. The sequence goes on along the minus strand of JAVBJF010000080.1, from coordinate 1,209,041 downwards.
GTTGAGAGGTATGTACTTAAGTTGAATCGATTTTGTATTTATTAATATTTCGCCAAAAACGTATTTGTCTTCAAATTTTCAAAAAAAGTGTCTTGTATTTATTTTTATGCCTGCGAGAGAATATACCAGTTCTGTTTTTTTTTTCAATTTTCTAGCGTTCTCTTATGGAGCTGACAGCCTACCAGGTTGGCTTCTCAACAATGGCTTCAAAATCAAAACATACTTCTATCTGATTGAAAACAAAAATAATACTGTGAATTTTTCAAACGATAAAAAAATTAATTCGAGATAGACGTAAATTCCATAGAGTAGAATTTACAACTGGCTACACTGATATACAAAATTTCCGAAATTTACTTCTAGTGATGTGAAAAAAATTCATAATATTTTCAAGCGAAAAAGTAATCAATTCAAAGTTGGCATAAATTCTGTATTTTGGAATTTTACGATTCACTGTTGGCTGCACTGGTGCATAAAATTTTCATAGAAAATTTTCATAATTTTTTTTCAAAATTAACTTTCAGTGATCCAGAAAAAAATTTTGCTCAATTACTTGATGAAAAAAATCATTCCAGCTTAGTGAAAAATTCATATTATTGAAATATTACAATCTGCAACTTTTGGACCCCCTGGTAGCAGTCAGGGAGTTGTAGAAACTCAAATCGCAACTTTTGTGTGCTGTGACGGCTTCTCGCACGATTTTGATTTTCTAAAAAACACAAAAAAACTGTGTTTTTTTCAAATGGAGGTGCACTTTGAGCACCCCTGCTCCTCTCCCCTTGCACCTGGGGGGCTAATGAAACTAGACGCTCGTGGGTTTTGCATAGGAATTTTCAGTGTTTGTTTACATGTTTCGTGTGTCATTCATCCTCCCTTTCCAAGACATAGTGATAAAACTTATATGTAATTACAAATTTTCCTGGGAAAGTTTTAAAACTAAATATCGATTGTATATTACACACAAAAAATCGACAAAATCAAAGAACCTCTTTTTTTACTTCCTTCAATGCAGATATTGGATTTGCGAGGTCAATTATTAGGTAATAGGTACCTACATAAGATTTTGTAGTGTAGATACCTAATTTTCCCATGTTTTGTTTACAGGTTTTAATGTTCTTAGGGACAATTTTTTTTTGGTGTGAGCAATTTCAGCAAGCTCGATTAGTGCTTTTGGCATGATCAGCACTCAAAACAGCACAGATAGCCGAGGGGTGGCATCGGTTATAAAAAAGACGTATACCTAATGCTGTGACAAACTTTGTTAGTGATTTGTTTGGTTACAAGAAAAAAAAAAGAGCAAAACTTATAGGAACCAACTAATGTACCTATTATTTAATAAAAAATATTACCGAGTCGAGAATTTTTTTAAATTTTAACCCACCACCCCCTCATTTTTTTCTTGAATTCTCGGCCGCTCTTTATTTGATATCCAAGTTCGAATGTATTTTTTTTATTTGAGTTTCTTTATTTCGAAATAAAATCACCTATATGCATTGGAAATTTTTTTTTAGTTTTTTTGAAAAATATTTTCCACGTTCCCTCCATTTTTCTCCCACTTTCCATTTTTCCATGTTGAAAAAAAAAGAAAATGTGAAAATTTGACTGAGAGGAAAGCAAAATTTAATGTGCTTGATAATAGGAGTTAAATAGCATTCTCATGATTTTTCCACCCGTCCTCCTTTTCTCTCACATTTTCGACTTTAAACCACTCATATGCATAGTACTGATAGAGGGTTTAGGCTGGATTTGTTTATAAATTGGAATTTTAAAATGAATAAAATACTAGGGAAATGGCAATAATGTAAAAATAACAAACGATTTTCTGCTGAAAAACTTGAAAACTTCATCGACGAGGAAAATTATTAAATTTAAAATTTAAAAAAATTAAATACCCCAAGATTAGATTGGTCAAATGTTCAAAATTTTTTCAATTTAATGTACCTATTAAATATGTAATAAAAAATTAATTTTTTACCTATAAATTTAAAATCAAAAACACTTCAACTTACTAGCTCCTAAATCATTTTGACGCAAATGGGATTTCCACAATCCAAGTCCAAATTTTCTTTCGGTTCCCCAAAACTTAATCAACATTCGAGCACTGCTATAAAAAATTAGAATTTCACTGCTGCCCCCGCCCCGGGTAAAAATGAAGTCTTGCGAAGAAAAATTAAAATTTATGCCATAACAAACAATATTTTTACCAAAATCAGAAATTGATGCTACAGAAATTAAAAATTTTCAATTTATTGTATCAAAGTAGTTTTTTTACGTCAATTCTTGAATTTTGGTCAAGTTTTGGTGATCAAAGGGAGATTATTCCTTACAAATAATGTGAAATTTAGTTTTTCAAGAATTTTTTTTAGGTTCAGACCTAAAATTATTGTATTATCAGTTGATCAACCCATAAAACAAACAACTGTAGCGATGGGTTTTTAATTGATTTCGTGACTTTTACCTTCGGCTAGAAACATTCGAGAGGAAAAATTTCAGGAAAATGTCCGTTCGAGAATTTTGCTTCGGGAAATCGCGTAGAAACTAGGAATCGTACTTTTCAATTGCTTTGTTTAAAAATTCAGCGGTATTTAAAATAGTTAATCAATCAAATTCATTTCTTAAAATTCCTACAAAGGGTAAGTATAGCCGGATTTTAGGTTTTCGATCTAACCCCCTCAGATGGTGTACCTTGATGTAAAAAAAAATTATAAAAATTTTTGACCCCCCCCCCCCCCTCAACCTCCTCCTCTTCGGAGTTATGGCCATTTTATTGCATTATTTTCAATAATTTCTATTTAATTTCAATGGAAGGGAAGGAAATTTTTTGTTCTTTGGCACAAAGTTACATCCCGTAGAGATGTATTTACGATAATTTTTTCAACAATTTTGGTGCACTCCTTCACGTTGTTACAGCTATTTGAAGTTTTCAATCGTAAAAAACACCATATAAGCGAAGAGCGATCACTTTTTGAAAATATCCCAAAAACGTGTTTTTTAATGTAGATTCACGTCACGTATTCACTTTTGGCGATTTCGATGCACCAAAGGACAAAAATCGTAAAAACCCGTATAAAAATGTTGTTTTTTTAGCAGTTTTTTCAAAATTTAAGCGTTTGTATGGAAAGAAATGACTGAATGAAGAAACTAACGTCGGATTCGTGTTTTGCGGGTCAAAATACCCCGATAAACACCTTTTTCGCGATCGTTTTTTTTGAAGACTCAAAATTTGCTATTTTCGTCTTGAAAATCAGTGAAAAATGTGATTTTTGAGACTTTAAGCAAAACGGTCGCGAAAAGGGTGTTTATTGGGGTATTTTGACCCGCTAAACACAAATCCGACGTTAGTTTCTTTATTTGGCGATTTTTTCCGTATAAAACACTCAAAATTTAAAAAATCTGCTGAAACAACAACATTTCTGCATGGGTTTTTGCGATTTTTGGACCTTAGTTCAACGGAACAGCCAATCTAATAACTTAAAAAGTGGTAAAATAAAATACAAATTTGGAGTTCCAATTTCAAATTTGGCCTTAGTTTTTTGATTCAAGTTCTCTAGACGCTCCTTAGCAAATATAGGGGAAGCGGATTTATATGAAACCGCATATTTTTCTGTGGCAAAGAAAAATCGATATAGGTATTCCTATTTGCTTTCCCATATTTTGCATATTTCGCTCATGACGAAAATAGCAAATTTTGAGTCTTCAAATAAAACGATCGCGAAAAAGGTGTTTATCGGGGTATTTTGACCCGCTAAACACGAATCCGACGTTAGTTTCTTCGTTACCTAAGTCATTTCTTTCCATACAAAACGCTTAAATTTTGAAAAAACTGCTAAAAAAAACAACATTTTGGCCCTTGGTGCGTCGAAATCGCCAAAAGTGAATACGTGACGTGAATCTACATTAAAAAACACGTTTTTGGGATATTTTCAAAAAGTGATCGCTCTTCGCTTATATGGTGTTTTTTACGATTGAAAACTTCAAATAGCTGTAACAACGTGAAGGAGTGCACCAAAATTGTTGAAAAAATTATCGTAAATACATCTCTACGGGATGTAACTTTGTGCCAAAGAACAAAAAATTTCCCTCACTTCCAATCTGAGGGGGTTAGATCGAAAATCAGAGCGGGGGCCAAATTCACCTAAAATCCGGCTATAGGTACCCTTTTAATTGAATTTAAATCACCCAGAACTATTGAGACGGGTGTTCTGGCGTAAAAACTTTGCAGGAAAATCAGACCATTTGTATTTCATTTTTGAAAAATATTTTAAACCATTATTAAAATTTCAATAATGGCAGATATCCCCAAAAATTAAAGAAACCCTCCTACACAAGTAGTGAAATCATAGTTCCCTAAATATCCCAAGATATTGCTTAAAAAATTAGAATAATTATCGAATTGTAGAGAATAAATCTGACGCTTGGAGAAGTATTTTTTACCCTGTAATTCTGAGTAACAATTACTCAATCGTGTACTGGATTTTTCAATGAACTGTAATTTTCGTTTATTCCATGAGATGGTTAAAAATACAATTGAATGACGTGTGCGAGCATATACTCGCGAACCCGTTGACGAGTCATTCGAATAAGTCTCAGAAGTATATAAATGAATGGAGTAGTCTTCTTATTTCATTTGTCGATCGAGTTCGATGGTTTTAGCTAATTTTGTTAATTACTTACACTTATACAGTAAATAGTTGTTCCTTATTTGAAAACGTACGTTGTATATGCACGTGCTTTTTAACGTTTAAATATTTCAGAGTGTTAAATTCAACAGGCATTATGGAAAAGATGTCAATAGTGAGTACCTAAATATACCTACCATATATATATCTCAATTGGCTCAATTTACATCTTGGATATAACTGTAAAATTGGTTTGAGATTAAATTATGTAATTAGATACTTAGTAAGTTGGTACAGGGTGAGGCTGAAAAAACTAGCAATTTCAAACTTCTGTTTTGGGGAGTAAATTTGGGTGAATTTCAAAACTAAGTACCTACCCGGGGGAAAAAAATTAGATCCAAGTGGATCCACGCAAATCCAAATTGATCCAATTAAAGACATTTTCCCCTCTTGAATTGAGATAAGATTCGATCTAATTGTATCTTTTCAGATCTCTTCTAAACTTTTTGAATCCTATTGAATCCTATTGGATCCTATTGAATCTAATTTTATAACATCTACCAATTTTTTTTTTCTCCTTTACTCGAGAAGAAATGTTATCCAATTAGATCCAAAAAGATTCAATTGGATCCAATTTTTTTCAATTTAAAGAGAAAAATGTCTTTAATTGGATTAATTTGGATTTATTTGTACCCACTTGTACCCACTTATATCTACTTAGATCCCGATTCAATTGGATCTGGTTGGATCGAATTTTTTTCCCCCCGAGTATGTACATCATTAAGAACAGTATACGATCTCATTTCATGTTAATCCGCTCATTTTGCCCAATTTTTGTACTTAGGGTCAACAAAATAATTTTTCAAAAAAGTACAAAATTTCATTTCACGATTTTGATGAACAGATACTTTTTAATCCCCTGTTTTAGGGAGGTAACGTGACCAGCTCCTAAATAATTTTGACGATTCAAATTAAAATTTATATCAAGTACAAATTTTTTTAAATTCTAGAATTTTTCCAATTATACTTACTTTAATTCTTATTTTTTTCAACGCTGTATCCAATTTAAAAAATTTTCCATCAGTAAAATTTTTACAATTTAAATTTTCTCAAAATTCATCCAACTTTTTAATTTTTTTCGATTTTATAGTTTTATTACTTTTTAAAAATTTCTTCCAATTAATTACCAAGTTGAAAAAAATTTTTAAAAAGTTGAAGTTGAAAATTTCTGTAAAAATCCAAAATTGTAAATTTTTAAAATAAATTTTCAATTGTAAAAATTCTATATACTGGGTTGAAAAAAAATTGAAAAAATTTTTTAAAATTATTCGAAACATATTTTAGAATTGAGAATTTTTTTAAATGTAAAGTTGAAAAAAAATTAAGAAATTGAAGTTGAAAAAATTTTTAATACTAAATTTTTTCGTTCTGTAATTTTTTTTTTTTAAATATGAAATTAAAAACAGTTTTATACAATCAAAAATTCACAATTGGACAAAGTTTGAGAAAATTGATGTTTAAACTGTTGGAAAAAATTTAATAGATATTGGATACAATTTCTAAAAAATTTAAAATTGAAGATATTTATTAGTATTCAGTTGGGAAAATTCATAATTTCTACCCATGAATTCGGAAATTTACCATCTGTACGGTACTTAGGTAGGTACTCATGTTTTCCCGAATTTGAAAACTTGAACAATTTTATTTTGATTTTTTTCATGTGAAAAAACAAAATTTTTCCAAGTTGAAAAATTTTCATTATTTTATTTTCCCAGTTGAAAAAACTTTTATTATTTTCCAAGTTGAGTTCATATGTTCCCAAATAGGTAGGTAGGGAAAATTTACAAATAGTGCACATTTTTTTAAATTCGGGAAGGTAAACATTTTTGCACTTTCTTGTTTTTTTTAAAATGAGAAATCAGAATTTAGTGATCATCTTCATTTTTTAGGGGAAAATTTTTCATTTGTATCCATATTTTTACATGTTGAGAAAATGGAACAATTTTGCACATTTATTTATTTTTTTAAAATAATTATAAAAAAGCAATAAACCCCTTTCCTTCAAGAGCCTCTATCTCCTCCGCTAATGGTCGTACAAAAAAAATGTTTGTAAGTACAAAAAATATTGGAAATGAGTGTAAAACAAAAAAGTACTGATCTATTTTTACAATAAAATCAAACCCTGGGGAGATAATACGAAAACACCGTTTTTTGGGGTCAACCTCCCTAAAAAAATTATTTTGAGGGCAACTCTTTGAGGTTATTCAGGAGGCCACTCTCGACAATTTTCTGCAATAAAAGTTTTGTTCGGCAAAAATGTTTTTTTACCTAATTCGACTCTATTATTATGTTCTACATATAGTCCAGAGCAATTCGACAAAAAAAATGGAAGTACGAAAATAATTTTCATTCGAGATCTAAATTTATTTTTCGGAAATTTTTTGCAGTATTGCTGCTAGCTAAGTATTTATGAAATTATGTAAATAAAAATGTCCTCGTTAATTTTTGTCAAAATCCGGGGTAAGTACTTACATTTTTTTTTCAAGCCTCTTTATTGAGCAACCATTCTGACCAAAGGGACATGCAAAATTCATTTTTCGATCTGTGACTTTTCAAAAAAAAAAAAAATGAAGGAGAGTCAAATATTCTCAGAAAAACCAAACACACTGTTGGATTCAACATTTGTAATCGGATCTTTTGAGGACTACTGTTTTCAAAAAAAAGGTGGAATTTTTGGAGTTTAAACATGAAAACAGCGTTTTTTTCCAAAGCGGATCTACTCTGAGGCACCCTGGTTCATTCTCCTTTTAGTCCTTTTTCCAGACATTGTGAGAGAGATTAAGACGAAAATTTTTTCTGGAAAGATTTCAAATCTAACTATAAATAGGTACCTACTGTATTTCACATACACACACAAAAATTAACTAGACAAATAAAATCGTATCTCTAATTTTACCATGATTTTGTTTACAGGTTCTAATCTTAGGAATAGTCGTTTTTCTCACGTTCACAGCTTCGACATGTGCGACCAGTGTTTTGGGATCGATTGGTCCTCGAAACTGTACAGATGGTCACGGGGCTATGTCTGTTGTGAAGAGAATTTTTGATAAAATTAGTGAATGGTTTCATGGAATATTTTGATTAAAAGGGGAAAAAAGAGCAGAACTTATACCTATCTATTTAATTTAATGAAAATGTCACCATGCAGATCACTGAGTATGGATTAAATTGCTTGCATGTGATGAATTAAATACATTTTTCGAAAGCTTGGTTGAAAGAAAAATAACATATGTAACTTACACTAATGTATGAATAAAAAGTTATCGAATTAAGAGTACAGATTCATTTCTTCTTCCTCGTGTTAAATTATGATAAAATCATTTGGGGTAATTAGGTATGAACAAATCGTACTATAAATACCTGAATGCATGTAGCGAGCTCGAAATTGGAATTACTGAACTTTGAATAATTGGCCTCACTAGGCAAATAAAAAACTTCGGATTCTTGGTAAAAGTTTTCTGAAAAATTTTTAAGAAAACAACGCGGTAATTTTCAAAATTCAAAAAAAACAGAAGGGTGTTCAGTTCTACGGACTTTCAAAAGTGATAAAATTCAGTTTTCATGGCTTGTGAAGCTAAACAAAATTAATTTTCTGCAGCATTCACAGACTGTCTACAGTCTAAGGATCACAAAATGTCCACTGGGCGTGCATTTTTTTGGGGGGCAAAAAAATCAGTTTGCTTTTTATGTGTAAGTAGCCCAGAATCAGTTCAGTTTTCAAGAATTTTCAAAAAATTGACGTGTGACCTATGAAAATGGGATAGAATTTCATCAAAAACTTGAAAATAATAGTATAATTTTGTTGAGAATTTTGAGTACATACATGCCACAAATAATTGACGAGTGCCCTACAAAAGGGGGGTAAAATTTCGTCAAAAATTCAACCATTTGAGCCAAAATTTGCTTTGATTAAGTTTTGAGAGTTTTGAGCCTTTGATTGAGAAGATTTTTGGATAATTTCGAAAAACTATTGTGCGACCATCAAAATTTTGTCACGGATCGACAATAATCGGATTGTTTTTCGTTCGAAATTGCGCACTCAAAAATTTGACAGCTCTTAAAATCCTCAAAAATTGATCGAAGCAAATTTTGGTTTACATACTTGAATTTTTGGCAAAACTTTACCTCACTTATGTCACGCGTCAATTTTTTGAGAATATTTAAAAATTGACCTGAGTTTGGGCTTGAAATTGCTCAAAATCGCTCAAAATCGCTCAAAAATGCTCGAATTACTTTTTCACTTATATGTTTGTGCTGCTCGTGAAATTTTAATCCATTTTAATAGGTCGCAACCCGCATGTTTAAATTTTTTTTGGATAATTTAGTTTTGGTGCAAGGAGGCGAAAATGATATGTTTCTCAATTTCGAAAATTTCCCACAACCTATAGTGCAAACCGTTTTCCATGAACATAAGTGCACCCAAGGGGGGCTCAGGCTCAGAGGCTTGAGACAGTTGAGACCCCCTTAAGTTCGGAAAGGATATTTTTTTATTTCAAAAATGTGAAAAAAGTGAATTTTTTTGCTCTTGAAACATGATTTTTCAAAAAAATTCGCCCTCGCTTCGCTCGGGGAATATTTTAGTCCTTCTATTTTAAAAATTTATCATTTTTCACTGATCTTTCGGTCAAAAATCAGTGAAAAAAACTGAAATTCTGTAATTTTTCAAGTTTACTTGGCTCAAATCCGTTTATGAATTATCAACGTACTGAAAATACTTTGACCACGCCAGCGCCACTGAAATAACAAATTACTGAATTTTTTCGTTGAAATTTCATCCCCCCCCCTATTTTTTCCAGAATTCTGGACACCTCCCTTAAATAATTTCTGGGTGCGCTTATGTCCATGAACAATGAATCCATGCATGTGTTGAGTTTGTTTTTTTTGTTCCGCAGACCATATGACTCTTAAGGTGGCATTATTGAGCCAAAAATAGCCAAATTTTACAATAAATCGTACGTTAGGCCCGCTGACTACGAATTTAATCCTAACTGATCTTTTTCTTGATTTTTTTCAATTTTTTGCTCTTATTTAACCATAAATGTTATCTATCAAGTTTGAAATTTTTTCTCAAAATTTTATCCAATCTGAAATCTTTTTCCAAAATTTTTCTCAATTTTTTCAACTTTGAAAATTTTGTAACTAGGTAATTCTTTTCTAAAACTTTCTTTCAACAATACAATTTTTTTTTATTTATTTTCTATCCCTAAATTCTTAAATTTTTTCGGCTTCAAAATTTTTTCCCAGTCTATAATATGCAGAGTCTTGTCATCAAATGAAAAAAAAATCGTTCACCCAAAGGATTGCAATTTTTTTCGGAATTCAAATAGATTTATAAAAATACTCAAAAGTTGAGAAAAATCGTAGAGAGTTGAGCAAAAAGTTCTACAGATTTGTTGTCTACTACTTCGTTTCAAAAATTTAGGAGAAAAATTTAGGATTAGCAGAAAATAAATATTTTAGAGCTGAAAAAAATGTCAGAGTTCAAAAAAAAATTGGAAAAATTCAATTAGGGTTGGAAATAAAAAAATTTCAAGAAAAATTTCAGTTGGAAAAAAATTTTGAGCATTGCACGAGTAATGTAAAGTAGTAAAATTTATCAAAATTCACAATTTCACTTGAAAATTTTTCAAAAAAGTTCTTCAAAATTTCTGTATGGAATTTAACGTAGTAAAAACTTTTACTCTTGACATTTTCTGATTAAACCTTATATTTCGCCGAAAACAACGAAAAACTTATTTCGGAGGTTTAGGAGGTTACTCCACACAAATAATTTGAAATTCAGCTTTCTAAGAATTTTTTTGAGGTTTAAACTTAAAATTACTGCATTAATCTTACGAGTTCGCAATAAAACAACACTTGCATTTTTCCAATACTTTATTTGAAGACGATTTAATTAACTATGTCATAAAACATCGAAATAGAAAATGACTAAAATAATAAAACAAATTAAAACCTCCATATGCATTAAACTGATCATCGGATGTAAGTAAGTCACAATTAGAAAAAAAAAATCAAAATGAATAAAAATATATAAATGTATACTCGTATAAAAATGAAAAAAAAAGAAAGAAAAAAGTTAAGAAAGATGGAAAAAAATTGTAAAAAATTTATAAATTCCATTCTAAATACATTAACGGAATAATTCCTCGAATACTTACACGCTTACAATTAGCACCTCTATTACAAAGAAATATTCGATCGTCCCGAGTAAAATTTCGATTGCTAAAATTCCAAATATTCCATCAATTTTATAAATTCAACTTACACCTAAGATGCTCTTTCAATCGTCGAAGCTTTTGAAACGAAAAAAAAAATACAGGTAGCGAAAGTAAATAATCGTATACAAAAATAATAAAAAAAAAATCGTACAACTACGTATGCTATCGGGAAAAAGTAAGAACAATTTTCAATCATCGCGATAAAAATGACCGTCTTAATTTTTAATATAACATAACAATTCTACTAAAAAATATTTACACGTAAATTACTTCTTCATTATTTTCAGTTACACCGAAAGCCACAATTTTTCAATCGTAAAAAATAAGAATACGCGCCTTTTTTTTTTGGAAAATAATAAAAAAAATATCGATTTTATAACGTCGTTTTGCTAGCAACGTATTCTTCGTCATTTTTATCCATAAACAAACAATAAAAAAAAACAAATCAAAACAAATAACAAATATAATAAATATATTTATACCACATACTCGATCGGTCATTTCTTCCCAACCCCCCTTCACTCTCAGTTGCCATCACCTTTTAAATAGATCCGCGCTTAAAACACGTCTTTTGTTCGTGGTAAAATGAATACAATCATTGCTTTAGTTGCTACTTTGTAATGTAAGCGTCTCGGTCAACTTATTGTAAAAATAACTTGCTCGAAAAATAAAATAATATAGCACGCGAATAAAGAATATACGATAAACTTATAAATCGAAGCGTTTTTTTTTGTATTTTTCAACTTTCGAATATTAAATAAAAATTAAATATAAAATGGAGTACGCGAAATTGGCCGCCTCGACGTTCGTCAATATTTTTTTCAAGAGTTGGTAAAAAAATTACGGAGGTAAAGTATCGAACGATCCTACCTTAAGGAAATAAATTGATTGCACACTACACATAGAGCGACTCAATGAGCGATTTTTTCACTAACAACAGCTAAGTAAATCTCGCATCGATAATACGATTGGTAATTCTTGTTTTTTTTTAATTATAATAATAACAATTTATTTAAAAAAAAGAAAAGAAAAATAATAATATTTTGTTTGCTATAGAAAAAAATCTCGTAACTTAGTTTAAATTAATAGACCTTTTTTGCGCGAACGATCGTTGATTTCAGCAGCACGATTACCAATTCGCCATACCAGGTTTATTAAGCGTCATGAAATAGATTTGACAAGAGGATCCTCCTTTTGCCGATGAAAAGAACACCTGCGGATGAGAAAAATTTTAGGAATTAAAAATTAAAACTCGAAAAAAAAAAAGGTAATTTGATTGATTGTAGGAGACTGGTATTCACCTTGTCATTTCTTTCGCAAAGGAATTTCAAACGTTGAGCTTTCTTATGCATAAAGACGCCGTCCAAATGGCCTGTTTCGACGTTACGGATTTCTATGGCTTTATTACCCCAGCCCATTATTTGACCGGTTCCGATGTAGGCGACTGATGTTGGCATTTCGCCCCATTGCAAGACGATGTTCTTTGATACCTGAAAATTGCCATAAAAATTAAGTGTGGAAAGTCGATTGATGTTTTATCTTTTCAAAAAGGGATTTGGTTGGAGGAAAAAGCAAATTTAGGGAAATATTTTCGATTTAATTTCAATACAGTATTTTTTTAGGTAATTTTAAAAATTAATATGAAATTGTACAGGGTGACCCAAAAATTCCGGTACGCAAGGTTTTTATTTTAGTAATTTAGAGAGGAATCACTCCACTTGTCTTGAGTTGATCTGAACGAAGATTTGCCTAAATGTAGGTTGGCAAGGGACAACGTCAACACTACACTCAAAATCAGTGATGGAACACTGAAATCATATAACTTCCAGTTCCAGTTCCAGTTTCAGTTCTCAAAATTTTTTAGTTCCAGTTTCAGTTCCAAATATCAGTTCTAAAATTTCAGTTTTTTAAATTTTGAAGGACAAAAAAATGCAACATTTTCTGCTAAATTTGAACTTCGTTGTTTTTCTTATTCGATTTTTTCCCTTTTCATGCTCAAAACAAAAGAATTCTAGAAAAAAGTCATTAGTAATATATTTCGAAAATGTTGTGACTAACTCCTGAATTTTTCAACAAAAAATTTAAATACCTAATGTACATATGAGAGGACGTCTTCGATTGGATGAAATTTTCGAGTTTTCAACACAATTCTTCTTTATTCACTTTTTGACGTAAATTTTCGACGTTTGGGGTTTTTAGTGGAAATTTTTTAATTGAATGTAGTTCGGTAAATTTCAACATCAAAATTTTGACTTTTTCAAGTCATATTTTAAATATAAAAATTGCAACAGCTGGAACTGGTATAAAACTGAAATTCATTTTAGTTCCAGTTCCAGTTTTTCAATTTGTGTTCCAGTTTTCCATCACTGCACAAAATATTCGCAAAGAGTCGAGTGGGGGTAAAAGTGGCGCTAATTTCATAAAAACTTGATTTCTTAAAAATGTTTGCCCCTTCAAATTTTTGACAAGGCAAAATCTTGATCCTTATCCAAAACTTTATCAAGCAACAATTAGTTTTTAAATATTTCAATTTTTAAAATTTTCGAAATGTGGGATTTAGAGATTTAACCTAAAAAAAGTCTAGAATTTTTTAATGAATCGTTAATTGAATTTCTGCTTTGAAAAAAAATTTCACCACAACATTTTTTCGAGAGGTGAAAAAAATTAAACTTTTGATGGGAAAGCTTTCTCATTGTAGTTCAATACCTAAGAAATTTAAAATTTTATTTAAAAACATTTCGCTTAAATTTTGTTAGAATATTGTCATTTCATTATTAAAAAAGTCAGTTGACTTTTTGAATAAAATTGAATGCTGATAATTTTTTTTTTTAAAAATTCAAAAAGAACATTTTTCAAACAGAATTCAATTAGGTAAGAATTAATTTTTAGAGGAAAAATTTTCTACCCAATTTTAGCGAAAAAACGGAACTTTTACTTGAAAAATACTAAAAAATTATTTTTAAAAATGAATTTTTAGAGGGAAAATTTTTTTTGATGAACTGAACATTGGATTTTGTAATCCGAAGAAATTGTATTTCATCAGCAAAAATTTTACATAAGTACATACGTGATTATCAAAAAATGAAAAACAATTTTATTTGTAAAAAATACAATATACCCATTAAATTTCTACAAAAAATCAACATTTTATCTGATTGATTTTTCAAAGAAAATTTTATACAAAAGAATGGATTCGAAGGAAACATTTTTCACTAAGTAAATTTCAAAACGAAAAATTGAAACTTTACTACAAAGAGAACATACCAAATTTTTGGTTGAAAGATTTCACCAGAGAAAAATGTAGCCTGAATTTGGTCAAAAAAAAAATTTCTGAAGGAAAAACTTTCCTCCAAAAATAAATGAAATTATCAGGAAAATTTTATCAAAGGGTGTTTGATTTTAAAATTTGAATTTTTTACAGAAAAAAATTTCTCAGTTTTCAACAAAAAAAAAACAAAATTAATGTCATCATTTCATTTTGAAACCAGCATTCGAAATTTGTCTAGAAACATTTTTTAGTCAAAATTTGGGTTGGCTGAATTGGATTTTCAGAGGGGAAATTTTTCTATTCAAAAATAAACACTGAATTTTTTGCAAAAAAACTGGAATCTCACTAAAATTTTTCACAAAAAATTGATAAGATTATTGTAAAATTGTTGGGATTTCTTTTTTGAAAAATTCCGATTACTCCGGATTTTTATTTTAAATGTTTAAAAGAATGTGAGCAAAATTCGAAATCAATGAAATCGCCATTAAAATTAAATACGATCGATAAGGATTTTTTCACGAGCCGTTTACGAAATACGAGAATACGAGATTGCCTAAAGGAACTATTCAAGTCAAGGTTAATCCGGTGAAATTTTTAAAAAAAAAATGATAAAAAATTTTTCTTAAAAAATTGTTGCAAATTTTTTCCAACATAACGTTATATTCTTTTCAATTGAATTTTTATTTTTCTAGAAAATTTTTCAATTTCGAAAAATATCACCCATTTTTGAATATTATTCAATCCAGTTTCAAATAAATTGATCATTTGATAAGTTAATTTGCTATTTTAAAATCATTTTTCAAAATTATTAAATGCTATGCTAGAAATGGAAAAAGGAGGACAGGGGGAGGGGGGGTGAAAAAAACTCACACCAAAATAACTCACTTTTCCGTAAGTATTGACGTAAACTCCTTCGTTATCGTAACACAGTAACAATTGCATTCCATTAGAATTAGGCAAGGTTACGATGCAATGTGGTGAAATAGGCCCTTGAGTCTGTAAAAATTGATAAACAAAAAAATTAATTTAATAAAAAAAAAAAGGCTCCCATCAATTGAATTTTCCACGAACAGAAAATTCGCCTCATTGGCACTTTCTTTAACGAGCAACTTTCTCTGTTTAGAAAAAAAACAACAAACTTACATGTTTCGGTAAATAGATATCATAGACAGAAGCCGAATCTAAATCTACCGCGTGGAAGCCATCTGCAGATCCGTAGATTACTTTCAAACGGGATCCTTCTTCGACGGTCAAATCGACTAACAAAGGTCTATACGACAGTTCACTGAACGACTGTGTAAAAAAAATACAAACAATATATTAGTAAAAATAGGAAGAAATTTGAGAATATCTGCACAAATATAAATATCTCAGAATCCATGAAATATACTCACTTTGAAAGCCATAAACTTATGATAAGGTTTGGGTGCCCAAGCGTAAATCTCAATACTATCTTTTAAAGCGATAACTAAAAATTTAATACGTTCGTATTTAACGATTCTGAAATGTACGGCGCCTTGCAAATCACCTACGTTGATCCATCCGTTGCGACGTTCGACCTGCAGTAGAAAAAAAAAAGGATAAAAAACGTCAAATTTTGAAAAAAAAAAGTAATTTTATACTAACGCCGTCTGTTCGAAGAATTTTTGATTTGAGCCAGGACAGATAATACACCCGGACTCTGTTCTTTTTTCCGGATATAGTGATCAGGATGTTTTGTCCTTCTAACACCTCCATCTGTTGGAATCGACGTCTTGATATCAACTGGTATACCTTTCCTTGTCCGCTACGATCCAACAGCATCAATTCGCTTTCGGTGCCGATCAGCAAATTCACACCTGCGAAATATTTGGTAAAAATTCGCATCATTTTTGATAAAATAGTGTCGTACAAAGGAATAAAAAATGTAAAAATATTCTTGGTGTATCTTACCCCACAAAGCGGCGCATAAAATCTCAGAATTGAACCGTTTCTTGTATTTACGTATTTCCGGCGTATCTGAGGTGACCTCACCGTGCGACGTAGGTGTTACGTTGACGTTGACGTGCGATTCTCGACGACCAGCTGACGAAGCCGAGATATTCGTACCGCTGGATCCGGCTCCGAAGCCGAACGTCAGGAAGGATTTCTGTTTCTGTTGTAAAGGATAAAATTTAGAAGTGACCGCTTGGCGATACTGAAACAAAATAATATTTTTTTGTTAATTCTTTCAATTCTCAAATTAGACAGATGCATCAGCTACAAAAAAATATGTATTTCTTAAAATAAAATATAAAAATTGAGTTGGTCGACCCTCCTCGATTTTCATGATGCAATATTACAAGCCAATTATCGCAATCATGCCATAATATTTATGTATACAGGGTGTCCCATAAGTATACGCAATCCCTCAATTCTAGAGCAGTGACCAAACTTACATTTTTGTTCGATGAGTTGTCCACAGGAGACGTTTTCCAACGAGCCTGTGCCAAAAATTATTGTGAAATGATTTCAAAAGACCGAGATAAAAATTCGAAAATTTTTGATCAATATTTACCCCCTTCTCCTCCTCCTCCCCACCTATCCCGAAAAAAGCTCAACGTTTCAAAATTTGAAATAATTTTTTTTTTGTTTTTTGTCCATGGTTAGTTGTGGTATCACTATTCAAGAGTAAAATAAATTCCCTGATTATTCACGATGTTTTTGGCCTATTTAGATGATTTTCGTATGTGGCCAAAAATACTATTTTCAGAGATAAATAATTTAGAAATGAATACAAAAAATAATTTCTAGAGCTTGGACCGATTTTGGGAGTTTTATTTGACTTTAGATGGACATGGGATGACCTTCGACTCCATTTTCTTTTTTTCAGGAGCTTTCACATTTCTTTGCATTAACGCCATTACTCGAAAATTTTATATCATATCAATATAGTTTTTTGAGGCCCCTTAAAAAAGTGAATAGGGTTGAAGCTGGTCCTACGTTCATTTAGCGTCAAAATCAAACCCTCAAAATCGATCAAAACCTAAGCAATTATTTTTTGTACTCACTTCCAAATTACCTCCAAAAACAGTACATTTGGCAATTGGCAATTACTTACACAAAAATCATCAAAAAGCACTCAAAAAAAATCGGAAAAGATGAGGAATTTTTTTGCTCTTCAACGGCAATAATTTCAACTAATCATAGTCAAAAAAAAGTAAAAAACTATTAAAAATCAATTTTTTTAAACAAAATTCAAAATGTTGAAACTTTGAGTTTTTACCATGAAGGGGGGGGGGGGCATTACCCAAAAATCTTGAATTTTACCCTGTCATTTTGAGGCAATTTCGCAACAACTTTTTGCTAGCACCCAAAAAAATTGAAAATTTTTTAAAAACACTTCACCCTAGATAATCCTTACGTTGCAAGTATTAAATAGATCAAAAAAATTGAAAAATTGTCAAAGATTTATAATTTTATGCCACTTCATTTTTATTTTTGAATTCAAAACTGAGCATTCGATTTTACGAAAACCCCCATTAAGAATAATTAAAGAAATTGAAAAAATCTTATTTCTAATAAAATGCCCATTCCAAGTCAATTCAACCACTTTTGACCTCAGAACTTCAGATTTTGCTTAAAATGTTTTCCATCGAGGTTTTTTCCTCCTCATACCAGAAACTGCAAAGCAATAATTAAAGGGAGCAAGTCTAAGAGGAGTCGTACCAAAAAAATTAATCCATATTCGAACCCAGCGACCCAAAAAACATAACAAACGATATGTCACATGATAATATATGTTTTCATAAAAAAAATAATTCAATGTGATGGAGAAGGGTGAGGGGGGGTGGTAAGAGATCGAAACCAAAAAATTACTCGATTTTTGAGCTCAGCGTCATCAAAAAATAACGAACGACATTTCATTCAAGTTTTTTCATTTTTTACATTTTTAGACTGAATTTGAGTCTTGGTGAATGATACAGGGGGGGGGGGGGGGTCAAATCCCAAAATCAAGTAGATATTCGAACTCAGCACCTCAAAAAACATAACAAACGATATGCCACATGTAATTTTCAATTTTTTGAAATTTTCCCCAAAATTTTGGGGCACTGGGCCCTTTTTGAGGGTAAATATCCTGCCACGAAAATTACATGGTTCGAATACTATTATAAGAACGTTTTGAGTATCATTGAAAATTGGGCTTCTTGCAGAAAATTCCAACTTTGAACTTTGAAAACGATTCGAAATCTTTTTTCTATGTTTTTTTCCCCACTTTGTACGTCAAATTGCTCCAAGTATGGCCACTTTTAAAATACAAGATCGAAATTGGGTATTTTTATGAAAAATCGCAGAGGCAAAAAAACAATACCCCCTCTCGAAGCCCTCAGGGAGTCTGGAAAAAAACCAATGCTCAGTTTTCTAAACTTTGGGATGGGAAACCCTCGTAAATTTTTTTTCATACTAATACCTGTAATACACATCATTACACCTCTTTCTATTGAATGCAAAAGTAAGTCTTTACTGGCAACCAACGAGTGAACGGGTAACTGTGAGAAAAAGTAACTTTTTACTCCCTAGGGAGGTAAAGTGACGCTCATTATGTGTTTGTTGACGTACATTTTCTACATTGCGCATGCGCTATCCCATTTTCAGTACTGATAACGTTATACTTCAATTTTCTTTCGTCTTATGGTTACCATTAAAGACTACTTTTGTATTCAATAAAAAAAGGTGTAATGATACGTATTACAGGTATATAGTATGAAAAATAGTATATGCTATTTCGAAAAGAATTGGAAAATCCAAGTCAAAAAATTGAATTGACATAGAACATGGAATGACCCAAAAATGAATTTTTTTCCACCAAGCATCGAATTATTTTTAAAAATTAAAAAAAAATTCCAAATACCACAGCTTCATCCCTCCCCTCTCAATTTTTGAATAAACTTCGTAAAATTTTTTTGAAAAGAATTGGAAGATTCAAGTCAAAAAATTGAATTGACATAGAACATGAAATGACCCAAAAATGATTTTTTCCCCACCAAGCATTGAGTTATTTTTAAAAATTAAAAAAAAAAAAAATTCCAAATACCACAACTCCACCCACCCCCTCTCAATTTTTGAATAAAAAAAGACTTCCAAGTCAGTATACTTTTGGAACACCCAATTTTCTTCATTCCCACACAGCAAACTTAAACTCATTTCAAACAATCAACCCCCTTCCCTCCCTCCAGCTCGTACAACTCGAGCCACGTAACAATTGCCCAAGGCTCCTAACTGCTAATTTTGGCATCATAAATATCCACCAGAATGTCTGCTATAAAGTCGACAAAACACCTTCACACATTTTTAACATTCCCTTTCAAACGTTCAAGTAAACATTTTAATAATTATGAAATATGTCTACGTATACCAACGTTATATCCCCCATACCCACAGTTTACACACATCGCATACAAAAACGACGAATACATATAAAGCTACACGCGAAAAATTTAGCGTTGTTAAGCACCCTTTAGTATTATAACCGCGATAAATTAAAAAAATAAAAATATTCAAGCGAGGAAAAAAAATTCAAGCACACAAAAACACACAATAAAATATAAATAAGTAGATAGGTAATAGGTATTATGTACATGATAGTAATACTTACACACAGGGGAGGTTACACACCGAAACCATTGAAAAGTGCATATTGATCCAATGGCACAGCAAATATTACGAGTAAGCGGTAAAGTAAAGAATTAAAACAAAAAAAAAAAACAAATAAGAAATGTAGGTGAATATACATTACGATTATACACATAGGTATAGATATCTATTAACAAGACGTAATATAATGTAAAAAAAGTATCATCTTTTGGCAGGTAAGTGTACCTTGGGCACTATTTTGGATTAATTTCCCTTATCGTCGCGTTAAAGCATTCATTTTGAGGATAGAAAAAAGTGAGGAAGGGGAGGGGTGAAATATTTTTAGAAAAGTCAGCGAAGCTAGCACGAGCAAGCTTGAAGCCGAAGTGAAGATAGCAAAGGGAATTTTTGATTGGTCGAGGAATAAGGCCATTTTTCAAATTTACTAGAAAATTCTACTAATAATCATGCCAGATTTTTCACCTCAAGTATTTGATGCAAATTTAACTAAAAATTGATCAGATTTTAATTGAAATTGCATTTTTAAAATTAGAAAAAAAAATATTGTCGAGTTTAAATTATGGGAATCGATAATGAATTCGAATTTCAACGAAAATCTTTCAACTAATTTGAATGAAAAAATAAGAAAATCGATAATCAAGCCCGGAAAAATCGACGAATCGGAAATCGAATTCGATGGAAATTGATACTCGACTGAAACTAAAAAAGTAGTGTTGAACTCTCGACCCAATTTTTATGAAAAATTCAACTTTGATATCTGAATGTAATGAAAATAAGTAATCGATTTTGTGAAAATAAACGAAAATCGATAATCATACCAGCAGAAAATCAATGAATTGAAAATCGAATCCGATAGAAATTTAATAATTTTATATTCGAATAATTACTTAATAAAAATTTTGGAAAAAGCAGCGTTGACACCATTTTTGGAAATGAGTAAAAATTTATAACGTGAACATTGTAATATACAATAATCAAACTATAGTCGAGCCAACTTAAGAAGGAGAGCGCTCAAAACGAAAGTTTCTGTTTCGTGGCTGAATATTTTTCATATACTTTGAAAATTCGAGGTGCATCTTCACTCTAACGAAACTATACAACATCAAAAACATTACATAATTTCTATTTTTATACAAAATCTTACAAAATGTGTACTTTTTTATCAGAAATAGGGAATAATTTCACAAATGGATGATTTTTTTTGTTAATTATCGTGAAGTTACTTTTTCTACTTTGAATTTAATATGGCGTTTTAATGGTGATGTGCCTTGAGTTACCAGTGATTCATAAAAACCTTTGGCCACAAAATAGAAACTTTTCGTTTTGAGCGCTCTCCTTCTTAAGTTGGCTCGACTATAGATGAAAATCAAAAAATCAACAATTTATTGATACGACCAAAGTCGAAAAGTCGAAAATCGAATTTGATATAAATCGAACATTGAATTCGATAGAAATTAAAAATATAATTCAATAGAATTAGAAATTAAAAATCGAGTTGGACAAAAATCAAACATGGAATTTAACAAAAATTAAAAATCGAATTCGATAAGAAATCGAAAATCGAATTCTGAATTTATTAAAAATTTAAAATCGAATAAAACAGACATCGAAAATCAAATTCAACCGAAATCGGAAATTGAAAAACAAATTCGGCTGGAATATAAAATCGAATGCGATTGAAGTCAAAAATCGAATTCGACTGAAATCGAAAATCGAGTTCGGCAGAAATCAAAAATCGAATGAAACTGAAATCAAAAATCGAATTTAACGGAAATCGAAAATCAAATTTGACTAAAATCGAAAATCGAATTTGATTGAAATTTAAAATCGAATTTGAACAAAATCGAAAATTTGAATTTGACAGAAAATGAAAACCTAATTCGATAGAAATCGAAATTCGTAATTGTCAAAAATCAAAAATCGAATCATCGATAAAAATCACACAGATTTATCATGATTTTTTTTATTGCAGACTTTATGGAAATTTAAAATCGAATAAAACAGAATTCGAAAATCGAATTCGACCGAAATCGTAAATTGAAAAATATATTTGGCTGGAATCGAAAATCGAATGCGATTGAAATCAAAAATCGAATTCAACATCGAAAATCGAGTTCGGCTGAAATCAAAAATCAAATGAGACTAAAATCAAAAACGGAAATCGAAAATAAAATTTGGCTAAAATCGAAAATCGAATTTGATAGAAATCGAAATTCGTAATTGTCAAAAATCAAAAATCGAATTATCGATAAAAATCACACAATTTATAATGTTGATTTTTTTATTCAATTTTGTGAAAAACTGAATATCGATGATAGAATACGATAAAGAAAATAATAGATTTTGGGAAAAAATCTAAAATCAATCATCGAATTTATTAAAAATCGATACCAGTTCATTCAGGTGAAAAACTGAAAATCTGTAATCAAACTCGCAGATAATCGATAATCGAATCTAATTAAACCTGATATTCGACTAATCGATAATCGAAAACAAAGGGAGTAAATACTCGATTTCGGATTTGGGGACGTTTGAAAACCAATAATATAATAATTCAATAAAAACTGACTGAAGGCTGATAGCTGATTCAGAAGGACGCCAGAAGATCGATAATCAAATCGACGAAAGATCGATTGAACGAGAATAAAATCCAAGCGCAGTTAATATTCGAAAAATCGATAAAAACAAAAAAGTAGATACATTGACTCAATTTTTGTAAAAAAAAAAAACAAAAAAAAACAGATCTATAATGAAAGTCATAACAAAAAATATTCGATTTTAAGGGAAAAAATTGTAAATCAATACTCGAACTCCCTAAAAACCGGAAAATTTTTCAAGAAAAAAATTGGGAAATTATCAATTTAGAAAAAAATTAATCACGGAATTTTAAATCGACGAAAACTAAAAGTAAAATTCTACGATTTGAATATAAATAAATCATAATTAATCGTCACAGCTCGTAAAAAAATCAATCATAAAAAATTGTCACCATTTTTGAAAAAAAAATGTCAAAAATGTATCATCATATCAAACACTCCTTCCCCAGTCTCAACATTCAAGTTCCACCATCACCTTATTAGCCTTGGCTAAATCGTAATTTTCTAAACATGTAATTAAAATTTTCCCAAGAAATTATACAAAAAGCGACATTCGTTTGCAAAAAACACAATAACAATACGAGTGGGTAATTACGAATCTCACGTAGGAAAATGCTAAACACATCGTTTAAATTATCTCAAAAAGAATCAAAATTTTCATCATAATAATTGGGAATATGTAATTTGAAAACTCAAATTTGAATACGTAGAACACAAAACGAGCAAAATACTCGCAGAATTTTCGGTTTTCAAAAATAATCATTTTATTAGAAACCCTTCTAAGCTTCAAGTCAATTTCACGAAGTCCAAGCCTCTAACCAAATGCAATTGAAACTTATCCCAAAAGACACGAAAAATGTTGAAAAAAGATATTCAGTTGATCGTATTATCAAAAAGTTGTACTTTTTCATCACTTTTTCATGGCAATTTTTTGGTTTGAAAAAACATTCCTTTTCAATTCCTAGAAGCCTGTAATTTTTCCGCATCAAAATACCAAATAATTACACGACAGGATTGTACATATAATTAATCGGAATTGCGTCAGGTGATAAATACCTAATTAAAACTCGTCTAAATCGACACAAAATTGTTAAAATTTAGTCATTTCGCTTGAGCTTTGATTAATTAACAAGTCGTTGACGAAAAACGTTACTAAAAAATTGTCTACGAAGACGAGACACCGAAATGAAATTCGATGTAAGTATTCTCCAATAATTATTACATTTTTAATTTCATCATACAGTTTTTAATTTCCATACTGCTTAATAATTTTTCGTAAATCGCTAACCCAGAAAAAATTTGGACTTTTTTTAAAAAACAGATCATGTTTCGCATTTTTCGCCTGTCACTGGTCATAGTATTGGGATTGATACTCGTTTCGCCAACAAACACCATCGGTTGGGTAATTCAAAGAGATTTTCATTCCAAGGATTTAGTTTCACACGAATATCAATCTACGGATACCAGACCACCACCGTGTTGTATAAGAAATCCAGCTTGCTCAAAAAATTGCAAACGTCGTGCAGGATAATTTAGAATTTCATTTTTTTTTTAAATTTATTGATACTCTGCGCCCATTGGTACTTTGAAGAAGTGAAAAGGGTAAGATTATAAGATTTTTTTGATACTGAAATATTTAAAAAAAATTATGGATCGCTTCTCAAAAATAATTTATTTAAAAAAATATAGATACGATTTTTCCAGAATTGTTCAGTTTTTTCAAAAATAACACTGGTCGATATTCTTAATCTTTTGAAATGCTGTTTGAAGTTTAATATGAGTTTAATGGATGATTTTTATAGAATTTTTCACGCTCATTACAAAAAAAAGCAGTGAAAAACTTTCACCACCCAAGGATTTTTTACAATTTGAATTTTTTGTTGAACATTTTTTTTACATTTCTTGATAACTTGACAATTGAAGTCAATTTTTTGAGCAAAGGAAGGGTTCAACGAAAAAAATGAATAGAACATAAATTGTGGAGCGTAAAATTTATTTTCTGTAGAGTCCAATTGGTTTTTTTCTAAAGAGGCTTAGCTATCGAGATATTTTAGTTGAAAATTCAAAGTCCAACCTATTTTTTTTATTGAAAATATCTCAAAAACTAAGACTCCCAGAAAAAAAACTAATTGGACTCTACAGAAAGGAAATTTTATGCTCTACAATAATTCATGTTCCATTAATATTTTTTTGGAGGCTTGATTTTCCCAGAAAATCGATTTTTTGTGATTAACCACCATTATTTTGTAACACTGGAAATATCAAAGACTGGTAAATCAATGATTTTTTGCTGCATAATTGATTCTGATTGATGATTCTGACCTAATTTTTAGTGCTGAGTTCGATTATGATTTTAGCACTCCATCACATCAAGATTTTTCATAACTGGAATTTTTCGTTTGGATTTGTTTTACATTTTTTGATTCAACTTTTGTCCTTTAAAGTTGATTTTCTGAGCGAAGGTGGGATTCAACGAAAAAAATTAGTAGAACATGAATTGTAGAGCGTAAAATTTCTTTTCTGTAGAATCCAATTAGTTTTTTCTTAGAAGGCTTAGTTTTTGAGATATTTTCAAATTTAAAAAAAATTGAACTTTTAAAACTTTCAACTAAAATATCTCAAAAGCTAAGCCTGTTTAGAAAAACCTAATTGACTCTACAGAAAGGAAATTTTACGCTCTACAATTCATGTTCTATTCATTTTTTTCGTTGAACTCTTCCTTTGCTCAGAAAATTGACTTCAAGCGTCAGAAGTTATCAAAAAGTGTAAAAAAATGTTCAATAAAAATTTCAAATTGTGAAAAATGCTTCGTTGATGGAATTTTTTACTATTTTTCTCGTGATCAGCGCGAAAAATACCATAAACATCACTCATTCAACTTCCAACAGCATTTCCTATGTCGACCTCTGCAATGGGCGATTTCTTAAAAACTGTACTTCTAATCAGAAAAACGAAAAATTTTCTAAAAATTGTGGATGGTTTCCCAAAATTTGTACAATTTTTCAAAAATTATAAAATTTTTCTAAAACTGCAGAGTTCATTAAAAATTGTAGACGATTTCCCAAAAACTGTCCCAATTTTCCAAAAAGCGTAAGATTTTCGAAAAATAGTAAAATTCTTCCAAAATTATATTATGATTTTCCTAAAATTGTGCGATTTTTTCTTCAAAAAATAAAACTGATCTGAATGAGTCAAAATTGAGTCAAAATCTGAAAATTGGTCAATTTATACCTGTTAATTATTGTGAAAATTGAATAAAAATCTCGATTTTACTTTTCACGATTTTTTTTCATTTTATCAAATATTTCCAAATCGAATATTTTTTCAATTCACTCATCTCGTTAAATTCCATTAAACAAATCACCTCATTTGAAAAAAAAATGAAAATTAATTCTCAATCAATCCATTAAAAATTCATCAAACCTAAAAAACCCAATAATAAATATCCGGAAAACCCCACACTCGTAATTAGTAGATATGTAAACCCAACAACAAACCACCTTCTCCAACAGACAGAGTTGACAGGAGGGAAATAGGAAAACCAAACGAAATTAGTACACAGTTAAATCACAACACCGACGATAAAGTGCCATCACAAAATTTTAAAACGTAAACGACCAAAAAAATAAAACCCATACAAACCTCTTCGCTGGACGATTTATCTTGACGTAAATTAGCAGCAACGGCGGCCGGATTCGGTGAAGCCTGGAAGATTCAAAATCGTACGACGTCACGAGTTAATAATCAAGTATGTTAATACGATATAAGTACAATCGATCACACAAACGACATGAATAAAAACAAGAAAAAAATGTTAGTAGAAAATTGCACAATTTTTACCTGAGATAACAAATCAGGTAATACGGAACTGGTACGCGAACCGCTTCCATTAGCACCTTCGGCTAAACGATATTCGCTTCGTCGGTCGTCGCGGTTCTATAAAAATAAAATGAAACGATATAGAGATTTAATTTGGAGGAAAAAATTAATCGAAATTTGAGACCGTCGATTATAATGTAAGATAATTAATTCTTCGATCTCGCACAAAGAGCCATGAAATCCATTTGATAGGCTGAAAGCCCAAGGGGCCTGGATTTTTGCATTGGATTGATCAGCTGATCCCCGGAACTCTCACAAATCACACGCAACAATTAGCCAGCCACCAAAATATTGGGAGGGAACAGGAGCTGAATTATTTTTTTCGAAAAAAAAGGTTGATATCGAGCTCAAAATTTCATCACAGAGCTCATAAAAAAATTGTGCTAATTTTTTTTTTGGAAATGATGAAAAAAGTACATAGGACGAGGGGCAATCGAAGGAGAAAATTAAATTGAAAAATATTTGAAAAAAATTAATGAAAAAGTATTGTAATTTTTTCAATTTTTTTTTAGTAAAAAAATAAAACAATTTTTATACGAAAATTTGAACTTCTTCATAATTTATTAATTCCAAAAAATGAATAAATTTTTTCAATAGAAAAAATTTAAATTGCAAACTTCATCGAACAATTCCGATAGATTGATTCAGAAAATAGAAAAATGGCATATTTTCATCAAGCTATAAAAAAGCTCATGTAGATGTGTCTACTTTACCACAATGATGATTTTTTGAAGCCAATGAATCAATGAATATTCCACTGATGAACAATTAACACAATGAAAGCCATAATAAAAGCAAATAAGCAAATCTGGATATGCTCGTAATACAAATATGGGCCAAAAAAAACGAATAAAATACTCTACGAAAAATATCAACTCTTTAAAATACCCAAGAATATGTTAATTTTTTTCCCCACTACGAGGAAAAACCCCAACTCGTCGATATTTTTGAAAATAAAAACCATAAAAAAAAATCAAAGCAAAGATACCACAAACACGATGGAAATTCATGGCTCAACATACTAAAATACTACTAACTAATTACACCATTTTGAATATCTACTAATGAGGATAAAAAATAAGTAAATTTTAAAAATTCAAAATTGACTTTCAATAAAATAGAGAAAATGATAAAAAAAAAAACGAAGGATAAAAATAAACAAAATGGTGTCGTGAAAATTCGCTCTAAAATAAAAAAATGAATAAATCTAGGTACAAACCTATGTAAGTAAATTATGAAAAAAAAGCGAGAAAAAAAATTAAGCCACAAACACACGATACAATAATTTGAAAAAATTCAACGATGAATGAAAATTAAAATTTCATGCAACGTGTGTAGGAATGGAAAATCATAAGCAATAATTGTTAGTTTTTAGTTCCATATTATTACCCGTTTTCCGTAGGTAGTAAAAAGCTGCATGCTGTGTCCATTTTCATCTCTCACCGTTAGTAAGACTTAGGAGGCAGATACGTAAGTATATCATTAAAATAGGTATATACACAATGTACACATAGGTAGGTAGCTTAGCTGGGTACCAATTGGAGGAAAAAATGAAAAACCACACATGACACTCGATTTTAGGAAATAAAAAGTTCCAGCGACGTTTTGTTAATTGAACGCGAATATTTGTACAGGGTGTTTTGGAGGCTGTTATAAGGTTTAATTTGATCTAGATTTGATTCGAATGATTTGCCCATATCGATGATTGAGGGGATCAGTTGGTGGTATTTTATGTCTTAGGTTGAAAAAAAAATGGAAATACGAAACAAAATTTTAAAATCACTTGTTTTTTGTTTCAATTTTTTTCTATCTGGCACCAGAAAAAAACTGTTTTCAGATTAAGCAGGTATAAGAAAATTCGATTTCTCAAAAAATATTTCTTCCCCACTACAAAAAAGGAACTGATATTTTGGGATAAAAAACGATTGATTTTTAATACCAATCAACTTTTGTCTCATTTTTTTTCACGTGATAAATATTTGAGAGTTGAGATTTTTTAGCGAATTTCTATTCCCTCACTCCCCCCCCCTCCCCAGTAAAAACTGAAAATTCTAAATTCTAAACCTTTTTTCAATGTGAAAAAAGTTTTCAAATCTATAAAAATGATGGAATTTAAAAAAAAAATAGATTTAAAATACATCAAATGATTTAAGTACAAAAAGATGCTTTTATAAAAATTATTTGAAAATTTTCAATTTTTTTTACAAACATTGTTGAAATTTTCATTTAAAAAAATTAATTACCCGATTTTTCCCCTAAAGAGAAAATCTTCTAAAACATGGATATGTTTCTGCATTAGAAAAATGTAAGTTTTGGGAATTCGGTTCGAAAACACCGAACAATCTCAAAGGTTCTATCAAATGTACCAGATTTCCCAGTTTTCCACAGACAGTCTCGAGGAAGTTCGAAAATGCCCCGAGCTTTTTGCAAGCAATGTCTGAGGTGTTCAAAATTCGACTTATTTCTTTGAC
Organism: Pseudococcus viburni; assembly: GCA_033439095.1. Classification (NCBI taxonomy): domain Eukaryota; kingdom Metazoa; phylum Arthropoda; class Insecta; order Hemiptera; family Pseudococcidae; genus Pseudococcus; species Pseudococcus viburni. The sequence goes on along the minus strand of JAVBJF010000080.1, from coordinate 1,180,316 downwards.
TTTATCAATTCGCCGAAAAGTATTTCAAGTTTTTTCAAGTACCTGCGTTATTATATCAGCAATCGCTAAAATTTATTCCTTCGCTTTACATACATAATTGATCCTCCCTCATCCTCCCCCCCCAACATCAAAACAACATGTTAAAAATTGCAAATTTTTTCAAATTGAATTCAATACTACTTGAATTATTTATATCATGAATTTTTTTCAAAAAATATGATAGAATTGTTTTTAAAAAATATAGGTAATGGAGTTTCCCAAAAAAACGAACAGGTAAATCAAAAAATATATACTGAGGTAGATAGGTACCTATTCAAAAACCAATAGGTACTTGTTTTACAAAAAAAAAATGGCAAGAATTTTTCATAAAAAATTGATGGAATGTTTTTTAAATTGCTGAAATTTTCTTCAAAAAAAGGTATTTTGATTTAGAAATTGTTGGAATTTTCTTCAAGAAAACTAATAAAATTTGATGAGATTTTTCCCCCTAAAAATTGTTGTGAACTTCTTTTCCATAAAAATTGAAGAATTTTTTTCTTCACAAAAATTGATCATAAAAATTGATGAAATTGTTTCCACATATGAATTTTTCTCATAAAAATTAATGAATTTTCTTCATAAAAATTCATAATTTTTTCCATCAACATTCATAATTTTTTTCATTAAGATTCATAATTTTTCCATTAACATTCGTAATTTTTTCCATTAACATCCGTAATTTTTTTCCATAAAAATTGTAACAATTTTTTCCATAAAAATCGTTTTAAAAAATTTCCATAAAAATTGTCGAAATTTTTTCCATAAAAATCGTTCAAAAAAATTCCGCAAAAATCGTTGAAATTCTTTTCATAAAATTAATGAATTTTTTCCACAAAAATTGATGATTTTCTTGCATACACATTATTTAAATTTTCTTCAAAAATACACATTTTGATTTAAAAATTGTTGGAATTTTCTTCAAGAAAATGAATGAATTTTTTTGTCACAAAAATTGATGACTTCATAAAATTGTTTCCATAAGAGTTGATGAATTTTTAATATAAAACTTGATGAATTTTTCCACAAAAATTGATGAATTTTTCCATAAAAATTGGTGAATTTTTCCATAAAAATTGGTGAATTTTTCCATAAAAATTGGTGAATTTTTCCATAAAAATTGACGAATTTTTCCATAAAAATTCAACATTTTTTCGATTAGCATTCATAATTTTTTCCATAAAAATCGTTTAAAAGTTTCTATAAAAATTGTTGAAATTTCTTTCATACTTAAACTTAATGATTTTTTTCATACACATTGTTTAAATTTCCTTCAAAAATACATTATTATTTTGATTTAAAAATTATTAGAATTTTCTTCAAGAAAATTGATAAAACTTCGTAAAAAAATTTTTGGTAAGATTTTTTCCTATAAAAATTGACGTAAACTTCTTTTCCAAAAAAAATGATGAATTTTTTTTCTTCACAAAAATTGATGACTTCATGAAATTGTTTCTATAAGAGCTGATGAATTTTTTTCATAAAATTGGTGAATTTTTTCCATAAAAACAGATGATGATTTTTTTCTATAAAATTGATTGTTTTTTCCGTAAAACTTGATGCATTTTTCCTTAAAAATTGATAAATTTTATGCATAAAAATTGATACATTTTTTCATAGAAATTGTTGAAATTTTTTTCGAAAAATTTATGAATTTTTTTTCGTAAAAATTGATAAAGATTTTTTTGCGTCAATAAAAACGTTATTTTTTGAGATGATTATTTCAAAATTGAATGCAAAAACTCAGTAATTCTGAGTTTTTGTGAGGGAACGGATCAACACTGATTAAAAATTTTCAAGTTTTCATCACGACTTTTTGAGGTTATTTTACAACAACTTTTCACGGAAGCCCATAAAAATTCGAAGAAAATTTGGAAAACTAGCCATTTCAGAGAAGACTTAGGTATTAGAAAAAAGAAATGGCAAAATCGATAATACGAAAAAAATCTTCAAAATACTACCAAGTATTGGAAAGCTATCACTTTTGTTCCACAGACAATTTAATATTTTGTACCATTCACAGTCTATATTAAATTTCCCCCCCTCCACAATTTCATCTGAATTCATTGAATTCATAGAGAAACGTTCAAACTAATCCAACACGTAAACCTAATTCGAATCACTACCTAATCAAATGAAAAACACCAAACAGCCACCAAAACACCTCGTAAAAACCACAGGCATCGCATGTACTCCATCATACGCACCATTCACTCTCACAATCGTACTCCGATTCAAAATTGAAAAAAACAAAACAAAAGAAAACGCAAGATGAACCAGACTGATTTTGGTTTGCTTTAAATAGAAAAACCTACATGATATAATGCTAACCTGAGATAATTCTTCGGTTTCGGCAGTCTCGGCTAATACTATCCTACTATTACGATTTTTCATTTTTTCGGCTTCTTTCGAAAAACGTATTTCGACATCGCGTCGTCTAGCTTTTAAATTCTCCTCGAGCTCTTTTCGATGGTTTCGTCTTAACAAAATATCACCTTCGGTCCGCTCCCTTCGCGGTTTAGTCGGCTTGAATTCTTTCCCTCTATCTGAGGCGACCGCCGCTGTCGTCGGCGATTTGGTTATCGGCGGTGGCGGAGCTGGTTCTAATTTCGTATACTTGATACCGGTCAGCGACGCGTCCGAGCCTCGTCTTTTATTTGGTAAATCGGCCTCGATAACGGAGGATTCTTTATTTTCGCCGAACACGGCCGAGTATCTCGTCGGGAAAAAGAAATCGGATTTTTCGCGCCGGAAGGCGCGCGGTAACATTGACCTCATCGAAGAACTCGGACATTCTTCCTTCTTTCGAGCCGATTGCGAACTGGCTCGGTTTCGCGAGAATATTCGACTTTCTTCTTTGATTAATTGCGCCGTGGTTTTTCTAACGGCGTCTTGGCCGGTACTCGGCGTCGATCTGTTACTGCCGCCGCTACTGCTGCCACCGCCGTCTCTCTTCTGCGGCGTACTGGTGACCGGCGACGATTCTTTACTACGACTAGACGACGATCGGACACCACCCGGTGTATTTTTACATTCGCTGTTCGAATGTTTCGAAGGGAAAAATCGACTGAAATTCCATTCGTTAATCAAACGTTGCTCTTCCGTATCGCTACCTCGTTTCGTATCGTCTTCCGTGGGTCGAGTCTGTTATAAAAGCGTCATAATGTACATAACGGTAAAATATCATGTAGGTAAATCGACAACACTAAACAACAAATTCTATATACGTCTAGGAAAATTACCACCTACGAAAACTAACCCTCCCTTCTGAAATAATTTTCATCGTTTCTGTTTTGTTCGTTTAAACGCTCAAGCGCAAGATAATAATGAAAAATATAATAAGCGAAAGGAAAATCGTGACGCAATAAGCGGTTACCAGCACCGGCGCGCATTTTCCACTATTTAGTACTAGTAACCATGGATAGTAAGAAAAAAATTGATAATCTCAAGCAAAAATTCAACTACGGTATTGAACACAAAATCAAAAAAAAAAATTAAAGAGGCGTATATGCACGTAGGTGTGATCTAAATATTATATCAAGCCGAATATTTATATGTACTGCTGCGCGCATTCGTGATATGCCTTTTTCCTTTTTCGTTGAAAAAAATCGGTGTTGGTAGATCGATTCGTCGAAGGTATTAAGATTAAGGAGACTGCTCCTGAGGTATCTTAGTCCAGTGAATAAAGGTATTAAATTGGTCGTAATTTGAGACGAAAAAATTGGCGAGAAAAGTAACTGATTTCGAGTCAAAGGATTGGAAAATCAACTAGAGTGAGAGAATTGTGGACGTAGAAAGAGTAAAATAGCTCGAATCGCGAAAAGGAGTCCAAATTCGTAATCGGCACCCTCGAAAACATACCCTTAGATATATCACACAAATTTTCATCATTTTTCTAGATTTTGACCTCAGTGGGTAGAGGGAGGGGTGAAGGGGTCTTTGAGAAGTTAAATTGAAAAAACAAGGTCATATTCGAATTCAGTGTCTTCGAAATCCCATCATATGAAATAACTTTTTTTCACATTTTCTATTACATTTTAGCCCAATTTTAAGGTGCTCCCTCTCCAAACAGTGCTCTATTTAGGAAAATTAATTTCAAAAAATACAAACACAAAATCGAATTTTATGTCTAATTTTGATTTTTATTTCGAAAGGGGCCACTTTTGATGTAAACTTGAAAGTTTCAACTTTGGGTAAAACTTTTACCTTCCGATGAAAAAGTCAAATTTTCACTTCAGATGAGAAAAACTTTCAAAGAAATTCAAACTTTCGACACACAAGTTGAGCTTTCAACAAAAATTTGAACCCTAAGCACAAAAGCTGAACTTTCAACTTTTTATGAAGTCAAATTTTACCTTCAGATGAAAAAGCGTTCAATTAAATTCAAACTTTCAACACAAAAATTGAGCTTTCAACAAAAAGTCGAACCTTCAACAAAAGCTCAACTTTCAACTTTCGATGAAGTCAAATATTGATTTCAGATGAGAAAGCTTTCAATGAAATTCAAACTTCCAACACAAAAGTTGAACTTTCAACATAAAAGTGGAACTTTCAACATAAATGTCGAACTTTCAACACAAAAGTTGAGCTTTCAACAAAAAGTTGAACCTTCAACATAAAAGTGGAACTTTCAACAAAAAGTCGAACTTTCAACAAAAAGTTGAACTTTCCTCAAAAGTCGAACCTTCAGCACAAAAGTTGAACTTTCAGTAAAAAAAAGCTGGACCTTCAGCACTAAAGTCAAACGTTCAGCACAAAAGTTGAACTTTGGAAAAAAAAGTCGAACCCTCAACACAAAAGTTGAACTTTCAACTTTCGATAAAAAAGTGAAACTTTCAACTCTCGATGGGAATATGGAAACATTCTACTAAAAAATCAGACATCCAACTTTCGATGAAAAAATTAAAGGTGAATGACCTGAACCATTCGTATTTCTAAAAATTTAATAAATTCTTTCGTGTTTATTATGTAATCTGTTCTCCCACTAAAGTGTTTTAGTTTATTCGATCAGGTAATTTGGAAAATTCTAAAAAAAACCCAAACGAAACAAACATACGTCTGTGAAATGGAAATGGTACGTATTTAGTTCTCAGAAACACTGGATGAAAAATTACCAAAACATTGGTTGGGACAGAATGATATGATCTCCCTGCAACTAAATTTTAGGTTCAATTTTGATAATTTTATAGGTAAGTAAATTTCATTGATTTTACATCAGTTCGAATTGTTGTGTTAGAAGTTCAAAATATTACAGTAGATGGACTTTTCAAACATTATCTTTCATTTTTTTTAATTCCTCTTTTTCGATTTTTTATTTTTATTCTTCAATTATTTTCAATTCTGATTCATTGATTCTTTAGTTTTGATTTTTAATGAAAAAGTCAAACTATCAGCAAAAGATGAAACGTTCAACAAAAGTGTTCAACTTCAAAGTCAGGCTTTTCGACTAAAAAGTTGATTAATGAAAATTCAAAATTTCAAGTTTTGATGAAAAAGTTTAACTTAGAATTTTAAACGAAAAAAAAAACACTCTTTCAACAACATTCAAACTTTCACCATTTGAAGATGAAAACTAGCTTTAAACTTTCGACGAGAAAAAAAAAATTCAATTTTTAGGTCAAACTCGAACAATCAACAAAAATGTTGAACTTTATTATCAAACTTTCAATGTAAAAGTTGAAATTCGACTTTCGATGAAAAAGCTTGACTTTTAAAATTTGCGATGAAAAAATCAAAGATTTGATTTTAATGAAAAATTCAAACTTTCAACAAAAAAGTTAAACTTCCAACTTTCAATGAACAAGTCAAACTTCAAAATTCTGATAAATACAAATTTTGAATTTAAAAAGTCAACTTTTGATTTTCAATGAAAAAGTCGAACTTTCGCCGGAAATTTGAACTTTCATCTTTCAATGAAAAAGCCAACTTTCAAATTTTCGACAAAAAAGTCAGATTTCAATTTTTGATGAAAAAGTCAAACTTTCATTTTTTCAATGAAAATTTTCAACCACAAAAAAGTCAACCTTTCAACTTTTTACCAAAAATTCAAATTTTTGATGAAAAATTAAACTTTTAATTTTAACGTAGAAGTTGACCTATAAATTTTAATGAAAACAAATTTCAAAAAAAAATCAACCCATCAATTTGAAAACTTTACATTTTCGATTTTTTATTTTAAAAATGAAATTTTCCCTAAAAAGGTCGAACTTTCAACTTTTTTGAAATCTTGCCTCAAATGTAACGTTTTTTCGAACCGTAATATTAATAGAAGTTGATGATGTCGAACGCTATAAAATATTACACAAGAAATCCCTCTGGTCGTTATCTAATGTGGTGTGAAAGAACTACCTAATTTTAATTTAATATGGTCGTAAAAAATCCAATGATTATGGAATGTTTCTAGGTCTAAAAATTCCTCATCTGAAAATTTGAGCTGAAAACATCAAGAGACTGCGTATATGTTGGAATTGGAAAAACATACCAAACCTAACTTAACAATGGCTTCAATTGTAAATTTGGACTAAAATCATCGAAAATTCTAAAGAAACGAGAAAAAACATATCAAAAGTGGCTCTCTTCTCGAGACTACCGAACGAGTAAAAAATCAAATCGAACACCGAACCTAACCTAACAACCAACTTCACCATCATTAACCTCCACCCAAAACCACCGATCGCCTTTATTCACCGGACCATTTCCCTTCGTTAGTCAAATATTTCGTACAAAAAAAAGGAGAAAAAATCGACTGGCCTTCTCCATTGACTGTACATACATACATTGCAAACCTGTACTATGTGGATTGGTTTTTAACAGCGTTCCAAAAGTGGTAATTAAGAGTCTTGTTACTTAAATCCCACTCTCATGTGAAGAACCATCACCTTATTGGTAAAAAAATTTTGCATAGGACGGAGGGCTCGCCCAGCACGAGCGAATCTCGTACAATACTTACACGTCGCATTACCAACGTACTGTTACGATCGATCGATTCTTCTTCGTCTGGCGTAGGCGGTAACGGCCGGTTTGGCGGACCGCCGTTATTTGCGTTCGAACTATGACCTGTAAATTACGCCGAATTGGTCAGTGAATTAGCGAGATTAGGTATGTGTGCATATTTGCACGTTGAGTAACTAGTATAAATGGCACACGAGCAGCCAGCAGACGAGCTCGGTGGGTTTGCTAGTTCACCGTGATGTTTTATGCATCGTTTTCGTACCTTCGTGATGCAACATTGCAGCTGATGATGATGACGGGTTCATGTCCATCGGAGCACGGTTGTAGGGTGAAAATTCCATTCTGAAAATTTAATTGGAAATATTATTTATTGAGATTTTTTTAATCGAGTTTATGATTGAGTATAAAAATTAAAAATTGTATCAATTTTTCTGTGTTTTTTTTTCAATAGAAATAATTTAGTAGTTGAATAATTACACAGGTCGACATTTTTAAACTTTTGAAATGCTGTTTGAAGTTTGATGGGTGATTTTTATAGTATTTTTCGCGCTGATCACGAAAAAAGTAGTAAAAAAATTCCATTACCCAAGAATTTTTCACAATTTGAAATTTTCGTTGAAGGGGTTTTCTACTTTTTTTGATTACTATTGACACTTCAAGTCGATTTTATGAGAGAAGGAAGGGTTCTACGAAAAAAATGAATAGAACATAAATGGTAGAACATGAAATTTTCTATCCGTAAAGTCTCATTAGTTTTTTCTTAGGAGGCTTAGCTTTCGAGACATTTTAGTTCAAAGTTCAAATTTCAACTTTTTTTTAAAATTGAAAATATTTCAAAAACTAAAGCCTTTTAAGAAAAAACTAATTGAACTCTACTACATAGTAGGAAATTTGACGCTCTACAATTTATGTTCTATTAATTTTTTCGTAGACCCCTTTCTTTCCCCAGAAAATCGACTTTTAGGGTGAAAAGTTATATAAAAAATGTAACACAAATTTTCAACAAAAAATCTTCCAATTATAAAAAATCCTGGCATAATCGAGAAAAACTGTAATCATATTCGAACTCGGCACTAAAAAATAGATTAGAATCACCTACCAGCGAAACCTGAGTGATGGAGAAAGTTTAAAATCAGCGCTACATTTTAGACTAAAAGCAGTGATTAAAATAAGAAAAAGAAAATGCTGTTTTAAATTTAATGGATAATTATTATATTTTTCACCCTGATCACGAAAAAAATGGTGAAAAAATTCCAGGACGTAAGGATTTTTCATAATTGGAAGATTTTTCGTTGAAAATTTGTTTTACAATTTTTGATGTAATTTTTGACCCTTAAAGCCGATTTTCTGGGGGAAGAAAGGATTCTACGAAAAAAATGAATAGAACATAAATTGTAGAGTGTCAAATTTCCTACTAGTAGAGTCCGATTAGTTTTTTCTGAAAAGGCGTTAGTTTTTGAAATATTTTCAATTTTTAAAAAAAGTTGAAATTTGAACTTTGAGCTAAAATATCTCGAAAGCTAAGCCTCCTAAGAAAAAACTAATGAGACTTTACGGATAGAAAATTTGATGTTCTACCATTTATGTTCTATTCATTTTTTTCGTAGAACCCTTCCTTCTCTCATAAAATCGACTTGAAGTGTCAAAAGTAATCAAAAAAAGTAGAAAACCCCTTCAACGAAAATTTCAAATTATGAAAAATCCTTGGGTAATGGAATTTTGTGAATATTTTTCTCGTGATCAGCGCGAAAAATACTATAAAAATCACCCATCAAACATCAAACAGTATTTTCCATGTCGATCTGTGTTATTAGTCTCAAGGAAAGAGATTTATGGAAAAAGGTGAAGAAGAGAAGGATATTCTAGTAAATTGATTAAAAATTATGAATTGGAAATTTTGGGGGGGAGGGGGGTGAATTGAAAAAATTGAAGGTAAGTATTCCCAAATCCGAAATTTTTTAAAAATGTTGACAAAAAAATTTTAAATTAAAACATCAACATCCAAAAAATATTTCTTTCACACAAAATACTCTTGGATAGGAGCACAGAGGGAAGGAAACCTCTCAAGGCCACCATATCCCAAATTTTTCACCAACGAAAGCAAATCTTCGAATCTGATAACCCATTCTTCAAAAATAATAACACGATAGGTATGTGGCATCGTAAATCCCACGAAGCTGAACTTTAACCCGGTCCAAATAAGCCAATTAACCAAAATATTAACTTAATTTGTACCGTAATTTCATTGATTAAGCAACGTAACGAGGCAGAATAACGAAGGAGAGGAAAAGTGGGAATAAATTAAACATCGCTGGTACGACACGAAGTCATTAAAACCTAAATACGTAAAAAAAACTAGCACATTGTTTCAGTACAAACACGTACAAAGGTTTGGGCGGATCACTGGCCAGCAATGTTCCATCATTGGGTTGTCTTTTCTTTGCTAGTCCTGATTTAGCAGCCGCGTTACCGCTGCTTTCGTCTTCTTCGTCGTCATCGTCTTCGTCGGAGGAATCCAACGGGTCGAGGATATTGGTCGGAGGATGATGATGATGGTGACCGGATTGTTTCGAAGCCCCGTTCTCGATAGGTTTAACGCCTAAGTCGTTCAACTGGGCAGCTAGCACGTCTAGATCCTAAACAACGCAGAAAACAATGCATTTGTAGGGTATTGTTTGAAAATCGACGCTTCACCGGAGGTACGAAGTAGAAATTTTTCTACTAACCTCTGGTCTTCTAGGCGATTCCTTCGTGTTATCGAAGACATGCAAAAACAACAATACGTACGAATTAGCATAAAAAATAAAACAATGTTTCTTTTTTCTATTAGTATACATGGGTTCTTAGGTTCTTTTCAAAACGTGTCGAATACAAAAGGAAAAAACAATCCGGTTTTCGGTCTAATTCGATAATACCTAATGGCCCCATCGAAGGCACGTACTCCAGTAATCGATTCTCGATACCAAAAACACACCTAATTCGGAAATTCAAATTCAACTTACCGATGGCTTATACATATGAGAATTACGCTGCGCCATTGGTTGCTGATGCATTTGCTGAGGCGTTGGTGGCAGTGGACGCGACGGAGGATGAGGATCTGGAACAACTGGAAGCATATCGATCGTTATCTAAAAAATTTACAATGCCGGTGTCATGAAAAAACTCACCGATTAGACGTTGATTAATCGGAGGTCTCGCCGGTGGACCAGGCTCCGGTATTTCCTCGCGATCTTTGTCTTTATATTTCAACTCTTTGGATTCAATATGAGCGCAAAGAGCTTTTCCTTCCTGTAATTTCGAAAATTATTAATTTTTCGGTTCCACGAAGGTAGGCAGAAGAGATCAACTTGAAAAACAATCGAGTACTTGAATTTGTTGGAAATTTCTACGCAACGTATTGTCTCCCGGAGCTTGAATAATGGAAGATGGTTCTCCAGGACCGGGCAGGTCATCATCTTCTTCATTTTCCGAACCGCTATACCGGTAATCTTCTCGTTCTGAGAAAAAATAATTCCATAATTAATAACCGCATATTGGTCATTCATTTGGAGTTTCCGACGAGTAGACGAATTTTCCAAATAAAGAATTTATCCTTCACTTCTGGTTAATTTGATCGTCGCATTAAAACGTGAAAATTATTCAGTAATATAACGGAAATAATAGACGATAAAACAAGACGAGATAAAATTGATGACGTCATCGTAGCTGCATCACCAAGTGCTGTAGTATTAATAAAGAGGACAAACGGTTAAAAGCACTAACGCGAGGAAGTATTCAGATTTCACATCTCGTCGACTTATCAACGATATAAAATGTGAGAAAAGATAACACAATGAAACGTATTTGTTATCAAACAACTCGAACGGTATCTTTTTTTGAGAATACTCGATGAAAATTACCTTTCTCTTGCTTCCTCTTTTTGCAACGATCGATATGATCTTTCAATTGAATTCGAACCTGTCTTTCTGTAGGTTGATCTCGAATAAAAGGGTGTTTCAAAAGATGTTCAGTATATGGCCTCTGATGATAATCTTTCACCAGAACGGTTTCAATGAAACCTGAAAAAAATTAACGATAAGTTATCTTCGATAGATTTGTTTACAAGGATGAATCATTGCTCGTCGTTATAACGAGCAGGTAATTTGTTACACTTACTGTGGAATTTCTTTCCCCATTTTTTGGATTTAAGGCGCGGAGGTGGATTTCTTGGAATTAAGAACAAAGCTCTCATCGGATGTAAATCACACAATGGCGGTTGTGATTCAGCCATTTCCAAAGCCGTAATACCTGCGAAAAATACCCAATGGTTAGATTACCGAAACGTGGGCGATTCTGTTAGAATACCAATTAGATTCACCTAAGCTCCACAGATCGCTTCGATTATCGTACGTAGCGTCCGGATTTTCATCGCAAGCGATAACTTCCGGTGCCATCCAATACGGCGTACCAATGAACGTATTTCGACGACCGATTGTTCTGTCTAATTGAGCACTTACTCCGAAATCAACTGCAAAGATAAAACACGGTTAACATCCATTGTCGAAGTTCTTATCGTAGAAATTCTCAGATCTACCAACCTAATTTGACTTCTGCGTTGTCTGTTAATAGAACATTCTGCCCTTTGATATCGCGATGAATCACTTTATTACTGTGAAGGTAACTGAGACCACGTAAGATTTCTCTGCAAATATACGCTATCCATTCTTCTTTAAGCGATTGGCCTTTGGTCGATTTTACAAGATCGGTTACCGAACCGGCTCCACAGTATTCCATGACCAACCATAACTGGTCGTCTTTACCAGGAGGGCTTTTCTTAATGAACGCTCCATAGTACGTGGCAATGTTGCGATGATTTGAGTACTGTACGAATGGAATTTGGAATCAGACTGGTAAAAGTACAAAGGTTAAATGTGAGAATATCGATACGATACCTTTTTAAGTACGTTAATTTCTAATTTGATTTCTTCTTCTTCGTCCTAAAAAATAAAAATATTGGGTTAAAGAACAAATCCACTTCATTATAAACCGGTATTAGAAACACTTACCTCTGTAACGTCCATAACTTTAATGGCGGCCAGCTGGCCCGTTTTGGTATGCCTTCCCTGATAAAATTCAATAAACGGATTACAAACGAATTTAAATACAAAGTTGAACAAAACAGATACCAAAACTTACTTTGTAGACCTGTCCATAGGTGCCATTTCCTACGACTTCGATCAATTCGAAAATTCCAGCAGGGTCCTGAAATTTACGACGCCACTTCATAAGTAAAGCTTACAAAACCATCGAAATAGTAATCGAATAGTGTGAATTTTAGTTTCCTAACACAATGTTTAATTATTGGGTAACCTATTTGATATTCTTTGTTACAGTGAAAACTATAACATTGCAACATTTCGCCCGAATGTTTATAAAATATTAAAACGAAATATCAAGACGAAGAACTCGTTTAAGAGAATAGATCATGATCTGTAAGTTAAAGGGTGAGAATAAAGGTATTCCCAGCAGAGTTATCTCACCCAAGGAGTTGAACCATGTCAACGTATAAGTGTTACTGGAGTAATACGTATGCAATTTGAAATTCGAATAGAATATATTACCTTAAGTGCGTTCAAATCTATATCGTCCAAGGATGTGAGGCCGAGGTTGTGCGCCATTTTCGATGATTTATATTAAGAAAATTTCTTCGCCAAAGCGGACGCGTATAAAATTCTAATGACTACTCGTTCGGATCGGGTTTGTGGGATCACACACATGTCCGCATTATAAGAAATAACTATTTTGATATCGAATTCATTATAACTATTAAGTAGACGAAATTGGTTTAAAACTACGATTAATTATATGAATCACATTACTAACGAAACAAATAGCTACGAAATAATACGAAAGGTGAATAATCTAATCACAAATAATTACTCTTATTCATAATAAAATCATAACAAAAGTCACTCACACGCCTAGGAAAATTCTTTAGTCATTCCTTATTCGAGTTTCGAAAAACATACAGTTTGCGGTGGTCTGAAGAGCTGGAAATTTTGGGTGTTTTTTGTGTTTTTTCTCAAAATATGAAATGAAATTGAAAAATAAGGACCAAAATTTGTTTGAAATTTTATTTTAAAAGTAAAAATATTTCTGAAAAATGATTTGTAGTTTGTTTCAATGAAAAAATTGTAAATTTAGTGCCGGATAAAGTTGTTGGCTCAAATGAACAGTAGAGAGCGCCAATTCCCATTCAAATCGCAATCTGATTGGCTGATTTCTTATCAATGTAAATAAATTTGTTATCAGTAAAAATTTCTGAACTTTTTTGTTTTTTTAAATTTTTCTTTTGGAAAACTCTCAATAATTATTTCGTTTTACGTTAATTTTTGGATTTTCATTTAAAAATTGAGTAAATTACATGTTTGAGTTTTCGGTTCTAATAGCATCCATCGAGATTCACCTTTGATATCGATTGTATTTTTGAATTCTTAGTTACGAACGACTGGACGTAAAAGTTCTCCACGTGCAAAACAGCAATTTTTTGGAAATAATTTCTTATATTTTGAATAACGTAAGTTTATTTTTCTCTCAACTGATTCCTGTACCTTTTTATTTTCATCGGTCTTATCGTGTTTGAAATATACCTACTTTTAATTAATTTATTTTCCAACTTTATCTGTTCGATCTGATTCACTTTCAAAATTCAATAAAATTTACTAATTGATAATTAAGTGTGTACAATTTCGTTTCCGATATTGAAAATTGTTTCGTAAATTTTTATAACAATGATATTTCTTCGGTTTTCAACTTTGTTTTATGTTTGGCTCAATCCTGAAATTTGCTATTTATTTAAAAATGATTTCTATGCGATGTCGAGTGAAGTTAGTTCACCTCGTAGATCATTCTGAAGTGATTCTAATTCGGGTTCATATTTTCCTTGACTTCTTACATTATACTAATTTTCGATTTCTTTTACAGATTATGGATTCTGAGGAAGATCCATTTGGTGTCTATAACATTTCCGGCGACTGGACAAAGTTGGAAAATGTAAAAGAAAGAGCTCTTTGTCCAAAATGTAATAAATCTAGGAAATTCTTCTGTTACTCGTGTTACATTCCAATGGCAGAAATTCAAGATTTTGTTCCGCGAATTGAGGTAACGAGAATTTTTTTGAAAATAAATGCTATTTTGAATTTTGATTGCATTATAATTTTTATTTCAGTTGCCTTTCAAGATTGATATAGTAAAACATCGTCAAGAAATGGAAGGCAAAAGTACTTCAGCTCATGCAGCTATAATTGCTCCTGATCAAGTATCTGTATTCAGTTTTCCTAGAAATATTCCTAAATATCCGAATGATGGAAAGGTATATCATTTTTTGGGTGTTATGATTGTGTTTTCGATCGGCTTATTTCAATGTGTTCAATTTCATTTCAGACTGTTCTAATTTATCCAGGCAAAAATTCTACTTCGATTAAGGAATATTTAAAGACACATCCTGTCACAGTGAGGTAAAAATTTTCCAACTTGAGATAATGCTGTTTTCAATTTTAGGTAACTAAAATTAAATATTTTTTCAGACAAAGAAACGAAAGTGACAACGATAATGAACTTGGTAAAATTATAATTGGCAATAATGTAATAGAGTTACCTTTCTCAAGACTTCTTTTTGTTGATGGTACATGGCGTCAAAGCAAATCTATGTATAATTGTTTTAAAGGTATGTTGATACAATAATTCATCCGAATATTATTTTGAATTTGCTTTTTTACCTAATTTGATTGAAATTTCGACAGAATTACCCAGTGTAGTATTACAAGCGCGCCCTTCTCATTTCTGGCGTAATCAAAAAGGCAGTCCTAGATGGTATTTGGCTACGATCGAAGCAATACATCAATCAATTCATGAAGTACACCAGTTCTGTTCCGAAGTAGTAGATTTACCTTTATCAGAATGTCGAAATAGGGAATACGATAATTTATTATTCTTTTTTCGTTATATGCATCATGCTATTCATCAGTTATACGATCATAATGAATTGTTAGCTTATAGAAGACCGATGAATTTGTGATACTTTATTTTAATACATTTTGTTGCATTTTTTTAAACTTGTGATGTCTTTTTTTTTCAAATTTGAACTGTTCTTTTCAATTTTCTTTTAAATTTTGAGTCAGAACGGTTTTAATTTTTTTAATTCAATTTATTTAAAAGTCGACTGATTAAATAGTCGTAATATCCATCTAAATTTATATCCATTAAAATCAACTTTTGATTATGTTTGATAGTGTTATTCAGAATGTTTTCTCACATTTTACTCAGTCTTGGATTTTCATATCTTTTAAAATATGATTTTTTCGTAACTCTTGATGAAATCCAACAACATTGCGCCGAATTAACGGGTATACCGGTCTCGAAATGTGGAAGTGAGAAATATCGATAATTTATTATTCTTTTTCCGGCATAAATACCACGTTATTCATTCGTTATACGAACATAATAAATTATTAGCTTATAAAAGACCAATGAATTTGCAAAACGTAATTTTAATGATTTTTTTATGTGTCATTTGAAAGATTTTCAAAAATAAAGAAATTAATGGGAATTTTGATCAAGATGAAAAATTTAGTGTTTTTACTTTTACACGCGGTATAAAATATGGTTTTAAGGATTGAATAAGTAAACGTAAATTTGTACGAATGAAGGCATAATGACATGTTGGTTGCAAGTTTCAACAACTACCTGATCAAGAGCAAGAGGGAAAAACGATACATCTCACACCGTTCTGAAAAATTAACTCCTAAATTTATTTTCACATTTGGTGCTTTAGTTTTTTGAAAATACTCAACAAAAAATTTAGCCTCACCCCCAGAATTAGGAATTTCTGAAAAATAAGGTACTTAATATTAAAAAATGGATGAGAATGGTATTTTTTGGTAACATCATTCACACTTAAACTATTTTTTTTTTAAATTTCAAACATTTATTTTTTCAAAATGATCAGATTTTAAGATCCGGTAAGAACGAGTATAAATGTGGGGCTGGGGAAAAGAGGTGGAATTTTTATCACACGTTTTGATATCTAGGCACAACTTATCAACTAATCCTATCCCAATTTCCGAAAAAAAATGTGTAAAATGAGCAAAATCACTTTTTGTACTCACCATATTCAAAGTTACAATGCTGCTAGACAAGCTGCTTTAAAGTTGGACTACATTCATGTGTTAATACCATATTTCAGCATAAAATAAATAGGTACCTATAACATACATATGTAGATCGTGGTACATATAATTTGAACGTATATCTGAATTTTGAAATGCACTAGGTAGGTGTAGGTTTACATTTTTAAACCTACTTATTTTTTTATTTTTTTTCTTGAAAACTGAACAAATCTTCACTTCATGACTTTTTGCCTATCTTTAAAATTGAAGCTGCTGCAAAAAAATTGTTTTAAAAAATTCTCAAAAAATAAACTGATCAAGGAAATGGATAGTACGTTGAAAACTGAAGAAATTTTGTTCTGTAGACTTTTTGCTAACATCAAAAATGAAGGGACTAAGGATCATTGAAAATTGAGAAAATTTGAAAATTTTTGAAACTCATTTATTTTGAGTGACCCGTAACCCCTTCATTTTCGATTTTGAGCAGAAAGTGTACAGAAAAAACATTTTTCAGTTTTCAATGTACTATCCATTCCTTTGACTAGTAGTTGATAATTTAAAAATTTTTTAGAACAATTTTTTTATAGCCTTTCAATTTTAAAGTTTGGCAAAAAGTCATAAAATGAAAATTTGTTCAGTTTTCAAAGTACTAAGTATCCATTCCCATGGTTAAAAAAATTTTTGACGTAATTTTTTTTACGTAGAAGCAGCATGCAGCATTTGCCCCTTCAATTTTCAAAATAGGTAACATGTTCATCTCAAACTGGAAAGAATTGTGTTTTGGGTCAAAAAAATTAGGGAAAACTAGAATTATCAATTTTTCGGTCCCAGAGAATATTAGGTAGGTATCTTTGTATTGAAGAAAGGTACCTAACAAATGAAATATTGAGGTGCTATAATTCGTAAATTTGGAAGGCAGTTGACTATTTTTCGTTTTTAAAAAATTGATTTTTGTGCAAATGAATGAATTAAATTTAAAAGTGACCTTTTTTCCTGATTTTTTTACATCTTCTACTCAAATTAAGATTTTTGTAAACAAAGAAATGATTTAATAAAAATTTTAGTCGTGTATTACCTATTAAAATTGTTATTAATTTTTTCATCATGATGTAAAAATTATCAAGTAGATACGGGTATTTTTACTTTCACAGGCAGTATAAAAAATAATTTTAATGATGGAATAAACGTAAGCTGGTATGGATTAGAGCGATATTATGTTGATCACAAGCTTCAACAATTGCCTGATCCATAACTGATCCCGAGGGGCAAATTATATACTTCACACCGCTCTGAAAATATAAATAATTAGATTTGTACAGCTGCCCGTCGAAAACTTAGTGCCTAGGTACCCATCAGTCAGAGATGTTCAGCTGTTGGGTAATCTTGCCTGGGCCTAAAAACCAAAATTTTTGACTTTTGAATTCTAACACCGCGCAAAGGATGAGAGCTGGGAAGACTAGAGAAATAAAACTAATAATAAAAATTCACTAATATATTTCGATTGCAAAAGAGCCTTCAATTTTTTTTAAAATTGTCGAAAATTCCATAATTTTTGAGCTTATTTAGTGACTAGGTATATAGACCAAAAGTACAATTTTTTTTGAAAAAAAAACAATTTTTTATAATATTTTTCAATTTTTTTTCATAAATGAAGTGTACTTATTAAAAAACAATTAAAAGCTATAAAATATCGATTTTTTTAGAAAAATTGTGCTTTTTGGTCTACATACCTGGTCACTAAATAAGCTTAAAAATTAATTTCAATAAATTTGACTATTTTTGAATTTTTAAAAATCTTCGAAAATTAAAAAAAAATTGAAAGCTCAAACACAATTGGAAGATAATAATCGATATTAAAATTTTTTGATTTTTCTAATCTCCAGCCTCGTCTTTTGCGCGATATTGGAACCCATAAATAAAAAATTTTGGCTTTTCAGCCCACCTTACTGAACAACGAGTAATCGAGTCTTGTAATTGGGTAATTACTAAAATTTTTACCTGTTTGGCGCGATCTACATTATCCCTAAATGGGAAAAATGCATCGGACGATAATGCCACGTTATTCAGTTGACCAATCCATTTATTTTTATCTTCTTGACTAAGCGGTTTGGGAGCTTCATCGAAAAATGACAACCATTCTTGCAATTCTTCTTTGGTTACTAAAAAAAAACTCGTGAAAATTGAATTCTACATTTGATTTTGTATTTTGTATAAATGACTAACCATTTGATGGATCTGCAGTGACGTAAAAATCTATAGCATTCGATATTTCAGCACGTTTGGTTCCTTTTTTGAATTTCAATTGGGGGATGTTGGGGTGATGACGTAGCCACCTTTATTGAACAATCAATCTCAAAATTTACTGTTCCTTTCAATAGGTATTAAAATAAATAATTTTTTTACCAATTGTTTGCCTTTTCTCCAGCTAAACGAGTACAGTGAATACGAGATTGTTGTCCAGCGCCGACTCCGATTACTTGGCCACCTTTGGCATAACAAACTGAATTACTCTGAGTGTATTTGACGGTTATTGTGGCTATAATCAGATCTCTTTTTGCTTCCTTTGAAAGCTATTAAAACAATAAAACTCGTTTTTAAAAAAATTGGTAACCAATGAAATAAGTGTAGATTAAGATACCTACCTCTTTATTTTTGGTGACCACATTTGATAATAAGTCTTTATTGATAGCAACATCGTTTCTTTTCTGCTGTAAAGTTAATCCAAAGATGGTTCTGCTTTCAACAGACGACGGTTCGTAATTAGGATCGATCTGAAGTATACAATAAGCTCCATTCTTCTTCTTTTTTAAAATTTCCAAGCTTTGTTGGTCAAATCCGGGAGCAATAATACCATCGCTAACCTAATATCAATAAATCGAACGATAACATTCAAAATAATCGACTTCCCATATAGGTAGGTACCTATTTATCTGCGATGTTATCTTGTTTACAACGTTAAAAACTAATTATAGGTAACTTATTTGTGTTTGTTTTTACTTCAAAACAAACAATTGTATTGCAAGGTCTGATTGTTTACTACCTCTCGAGATATTATTTGAGCTGTAGAAACATCACAAACATCCGATAAGGCGATAAAATCGCCGAATGAAGACATAGGGTCGCCTCTTCTAGCCCTGACATAGGCAGCTGCCAAAGGTGAAAGGTCGCTGGAATTGGATACCATGCTGAATTCAGCCTAAAATTTAAATTTAAAAAGTCTCAATTGAATATTTCAGGTTTATATTTAGGTATTTTTGTTTTTAAAAAAATTTATTAAAAAACGAAATCTATTTTTACCTCTTCTGCAGTCAGTGATAGTCCAATACCAACTCCAGCTGGACTTACATGCTTAAATGAAGTGGCTGCTGGTAAATTCAGGGCTTGTTTCAATTCACGGACTAATTGCCAGCCATTTAGACCGTCACATAAATTTATGTAACTTGGAGAGCCATTTATCACTATAAAAAAAAGTATTATTAGATATAAGTTAATAGGTACCTACCTACCCGGGGAAAAATTTTTATTTTAAATCATATATGCTCATATATGGGAGTATATTAGGTCATATATGCTCATATATGGTCAGACTGGAAAAGCGGCCATACTGGATCATATATGGGACGATATGGGATTTTCAATATATGCTCATATATGCTGATATATGAACATACATGCGTTCATTATATTCACTCATATATGCCCATATATGAACGAATTAGACTAGACGTGGTCATATGAATCCATGTGCACCCAAAATTCAAGTTTGGGTACAAATGGATTCATATGGCCACGTCTAGTCTAATTAGTTCATATATGGGCATATATGGGTGAATATAATGAACGCATGTATGCTCATATATCAGCATATATGAGCATATATTGAAAATCCCATATCGTCCCATATATGATCCAGTATGGCCGCTTTTCCAGTCTGACCATATATGAGCATATATGACCAAATATACTCCCGAATACACTCCCATATATGAGCATATATGATTTAAAATAAAATTTTTTCCCCGGGTACTTTTTGATATTTATGGTAACTGGATTATTCTACGTTGATTCAACTTCTTTTTGATTTTGGATCTTTAAAGTTGCCTCAATTTTTTTACCATTTTTTTTTTATTTCTGTGGTAAAAAGACCTCCCTTGTTTTGGCTCCAGACTCGTTAAGAGCTTTAAGAGCTAGCATTATAGCTTTTTTTCTCTGCGATTTTTCATAAAATACCCAATTTCAAATTTGAATGTTTTGTATTTTAAAATTGGTGATACTTGGAGCAGTTTGAATCCCACAATTCAAAAAAAAATTGAAAGGAGACTCAGAATCGTTTATAAAAAATTTTCAAAGTTCAAAGTTGAGCTTTCTAGTAAAAAGCTCATTTTTCAGTGATGCATCAAAGTCCAAGGACTTGATTTAAAATTCATCAAAAAATTCTGCGAGTAGGTTGTTAGAATAGCATTTAGATCAGGTAATTTTCGTGAGAAATTTTGACTCTCTAGGAGACAAAACACGCTGAGTTCGAATATCAACATGGTTTTTGGATTTTACCCCTCTAATCCTCTCTACAAAAGCCTGAATTGGCCCAAAAAATCAAAGAACTCGAGTGGCATGTTGTTTCTTTTATTTTCGACAACACTGAGCTCAAAAATCTGATTATTTTTTGATTCCAACTCTCCAAAACCCTTCACACTTCTTCCTGTCAGAAACTCCGAAAATAAAATGCAAAGCAATTATGAGAGGGGCAAATCTTGGTAGGGACATAGGTACCAAAAAAAAGTAATATTCGAACTCCAAGATACCCAAAAAAACACGCCAAACGACGTGCCACACAACATTTTTAGGAACAAGTAGGTAATTTAAATGTGTTGGGGAGGAGGGCGAGGGGATGGTCGAAGGTCGGAACCAAAAATAACTCGATTTTTGAGCTCAGCATCATCGAAAACGTAACAAAGAACATGCCACTCGAGTTTTTCCATTTTTGTGCGGAAATCGGGCCCTCGTGGGGGGGGGGAGAAGAAGAAGGGTGATCAAAACCAAAAATTAAATTGATATTCGAACTCAGCACGTCAAAAAACACGACGAACTATAAATGCCACATGTAATTTGAATTTTTTTGAATTTTCCCAAAAGTTTTGGGACACCATTAATATTTCATCACAAAAATTACCACATTCGAATACTGTTACAAAAATCTAATGATGTAATTTTTTCTGATTTTTATGTTATAGATATCCTTGAATTTTCGTAAATCATTGAAATTTGAATTTTTGACTGAAAATGTCAATTTTAAACGTTGAAAATTTGTTATCAACAATTCTGAGTCTCCTTTTAATCATCTTTCCAACAGTGTAAGATAAATTTCTTTTAATGGGCTAATGGACTTTATAGCCGAAACTCATTAAGTATGAAAAAAAAAGTATCATCAGTTTTAAAAGAACAAGTCATAAAAGTTCAAAAGTTAGGAACCTATTTTCTATAAAAAAAAATGAAAAGGCAAAAAACACCAATGGCCTCCTCGGAACCCTCAAACAAGCTGTAACCAATACAAGAGTGATTTCTAACCTATGCGATGGGAAAACCTTCAGAAATTCTTTTGCACCAAATCTAAAGACCAGGGATCCGGAGGGGGAGGGCCGTCCTTCGGGCGATTTTTTTGGAACTGGGGGCACTTTTATAAGAATTCCAGACCTGGAGCCACTTTTATAAAAATCCCGGAGCTGGAGTCGGCTCCCTGCTCCGGAGGTCCCTCCTTTGAATTTTGTTTTGTAAAATTTTACCAGAAATTTACAGTCGAAATATTTTTTTTTAAAAAACCACATATTTTTGGAGCTAAAAAAATCACCAAATAAAAAACCAATACCTAATTCGTTGGTTAGCGAATCAAAATCCCTTCGGAGATCCCTCCCTGAGCCTTTTTAAACTTCCTAGAACCGGAGCCGGAGCCGGATGGACCAGACCCCTCCCCTCCGAATCCCTGCTAAAGACCCAAAGTCAAAAAGTGATTGAACTGACGTAAGTAGGATGACCCTACTGGCATAATGAAATTTAAAACTAGGTACCTTTCAAGGGCAGAGGCCCATCATTGCTATAAATCTGAGCTGGTTTTTGATGAGGGTTAATTCCATATTTTAAATTTCTCTGGTCCACGTTGCTATGAAATTCTTTACGGAAATAATCGCTGATTATCGAGTCGTAATTCGAAGTATACGAGAACGCTTTCGTCGACAATCGACGCCTAAAAAATCAATCAATTAAAACAGGATCCAAAATTTTGATCAATTGAATAGGTACCTATTTATAATACATTGAAGACTAACTTTGTTTCCAAAGATACATCTCCGGAAGCCGAATTACTAATTTCATTAATCACAGTCTCATAATCAGAATTATCGCAAATAACAGCCACGCGTTCGTGATTTTTCGCTGCAGCTCGTATAAGGGCCACTCCACCTGAAAAAATAATTCGATAGTTGAATACCTACCTAATTCCTACTTTATAAAATCTGACAATTTATTCGTTCACTTTGTAATTTAATTCGAGTTTAATGGTTCCTCCGAAGATTAAAAACTCCTAATCTTATTTCGAATTAAATTACATACAGAACTCTTAACTTTTCCGTTAAATAGAACTAATCAAATAAATTACTCGTTATCAATACCTATATCGATATTCTCAATTGCATCATTTTGCGTTACGTTGGGTTTCTGAATAACCGAACTAAATGGGTATAAATTACAGACGACAATATCGATCAATTCGAACTGATTGGCTTGAATATCTCTCAAATCGGATTCCGTATCACGAGAAAGAATTCCTAAAAAAAACCACAACTTAAAACTTATTGCCCACAAACATCAATTTCTAACTCTCAACACGCGGTGAATTACCGGCGAATATCGCTGGGTGCAATGTCTTCACCCGTCCTCCCAACATTTCCGGACTTTTGGTCACTTCGGTGATTCGTTTGGCTGGAATATTGGCATTCTGCAAGTACGAAGTGGTCCCATCGGAGGCGATAATTTCGTAATTATTTTTAGCCAGTTTTTCAGCGAATTCTAGCAATCCGGTTTTATCCGAGACACTTATCAAAGCTGAAATTCGAAAACACGTGATAATAATTGTCATCGTTAATTAACCAGATAATAGTTCATTTATCACTTACCCCTCTTTTTTGAAGCCATTTTCAGCTGTCGAATTCACGAAATTCAAGTTAGCACAAAAGTTCTTGAAATTTTCACTCGTGCAGGAGAAAACACTTCATTTCAAGATACAGTGAACTGAGAAAACGTCGAATTTACGTAATGAATTATCAATTGAATACCCCACTAATGGAAGTACCTCTACGTATCTATAACAGCAGAAAGAAGAGATAAAGGTTCTAATCAAATCGATTACATAATTTTATTTTTATATTTGTAATTAGGATTGGTGCGAATTAAGATATCTAAGCTCGAACTGATAATGAACCTATTTTTTTATATAATTATCAGATTATCAAAATTGCATGCAATTATTTTTTTTATTTCTAAAAAAAAAAAAAAAAAAAAAAGATATCACACCAGAATTTTTAATACAATGAGATATTTTGTACCAATAATACATGAGAAAAAAATTATCTCAAGGACTCGCTTTCATCATTTTTCCTCCCAAAAAAATCTGTAGATACAGCCAGCCACATGCGAGGTAGAAAAATGGAAAAATTAATTCAATTTAAAAAAGTTTACAGATGAATACATTGTATTTAACGATGGATCCGGTATATGGCTTATTATTTTTACTGGGATTGGGATGAAGTGAGAATATAATCTTGAGTTCAATTTAAATCGGTTAATTCGTCAGATACATGGCCATGAACCGTGAAATTATTAGCTGCAGTGACATTTACACTTCAAGTTCAAGAGTACAGTTTTAAAGAAAAAGTTGTTTTTGTTTGTTTCTTAAACGAGATAGGTATATGGAAGTGAACTGCATCGTAAGTTACCTATCTAAATTTGGATTTCTCAACTAAAATTATTTATCGTTAAATCTACGTAGGTACCTATTGGGAAACACGTTTTGAAAAATTATTTACCTCAAAGCGTCTTTAAAGTTCATATTTTTATGGAATAAACCGCGAGTATTCATTAGTCCGTGATATTGTTTTATTATCAACGCTTTGGTGCCTAAATTGTGTTCGTTATTTTTCTCTTCGGCGATTTTTATCGAGTGTGAACTGTGAAGGTTGCGAATAATTTTTTTAAAAGTGTCACTTTTGTTTTTTAATTTCAGAAAGAACCCATTCTTTATTTCTCTTCAGCGTGACAGCTCGAGACGGTTTCAATTTGAAGTGCCAAAAGCGTGAGTATTTCGAAAATATAGATTTATTTTTAATTAGGAAAAAAATCGAGTTTGATTTGTTTGAATTCTGTAGAAATCTGAAGTTCTAGCTATGCCTCGAATTTAGCCAAGTACCCCAGATTTTTGTGAAATAACCCTGGGGTGATGGCTGATTGCCAAAAATGTAAATTTAGACGAAACAAATAATTAAAAATGTGAAATTTTATACGTAATTAAGTACCTACGTCGTTGGTAGGAACTTGAAGTTAGGTACCTATGGTTTTTCGTGATGCAGTTTTGAAAAAAGCAGATAGGTAGATAAAAATTATCTTATAATCCCCATTTTAATACATACTTGAGAAACTAAAGATATCAACTTGAGGAATTCTTCGTTGTTAACTACTTTATGAATAAAATTTCTCATTGATTGCTCGAAACTTTGGTGGCCAGAGCAGGCATTTTAAGTAGATTTTTCTGAGACTTGTCACTTGTATTCAACATTGGTCTATTTTTTTCCTTAACAAAAAAAATCACTAATTTTCCTCTTTTAAAATGTTTTTTAGTTGAAAAAAATACAAGAAATCAAATCGAAATAATTACAAACGAAAAATCATTTTGAGAGAATTTGGAATTTTCCCCATTTTTTTACTGAATTATTCGAAAGTTGAAAATCTTTTTGGTTGAAATTTTTCAAAAGGTAACAGAATGACATTGATACTTTGTTTTTAAAAATTCTGACGTGAGTGAGGACGGGGAGAGGTGAATATCGGACCGAAGAGAGGTCAGAAAAACTCAAACTGTTTACTTTCTTATTGACAGTAATACTGCATTTTTAGATTGAAAAATTTTAATTGAGTGAGACGTAATTTTTTTAGAAAATGTTTTTTAATTTTTTTTTTTTTGATTTACCAAAAAATGAAAATTTTAACCAAAAATAACACACTTCCTTCAACGTACTTACTTTATAAAAAGAGTGAAATGTCATTTTCAGATTTTTTACACTTATTCCTTTCTTTGGAGCCCATATTAGAACTCAACGACCCAAAAAACCATAAGTAAGTATCATACAATAGGACATGCCACATATTTTCATTAAAAAAATAACTGTAATATGGATGCGAGGCAGTGAGGATGAGGAGATGGCAGAGGATCGAAAGTCGAAACAAAAAAAATGACTCGATTTTTGAGTTCTGGATCGAAGTCGGCCCTCGTAGAGAAGATTGGGGCGGCCAAGCCCAAATATTAAGTTGATATTTGAAATCAGCGCTATCGAAAACATGATAAACGATATGCCACAAGTAATTTTTACTTTTTATGAATTTTTCCCACAATTTTGAGGTTCTGTGTTCCCTAGAGGGTCAAAATTTCTCACGAAAATTACCAGGTCTAAATAAGTACTTTTCTAGTAACCTATTCACCTAATTTTTTGCAAATTTTTAAATTATATTCTTGAACTTTGGAGTACCACAAAAAATTGAAGAAAATTTACTAAAATTTAAAAAAGAAAATGTTTTGGTAATATCTTTATCCAAAATAATCGTTGACATCCATTCATTATCTTTGCCCTATTTTTCAGGGAGCCTTTAAGAAATTTATTTTCTCATGTTTTTTCAATGCTCAATAAAAAAATATCATTTTTTTTTGAAATTATAGTATGAAAATTTTAACACAAAAAAATCATAAGCGACGATTCTTCATTATCACTTCCCCTCTTCCCTCGTCCAGGCCATTTTTTAGAATAAAGAAAAATGTATTGTTCCTACCTACCTACATGTTTTTTTCAGAAATTAAAAAAACGTGGAAAAACGGCGCTGAGAATTTTTAGGGGTTAAAATATTCATAGATAGATACTAACATCATCTCAGGACAAATTTTTTTCAAAAAAAATCGATTTTTTATTGAATATTGAAAAAATATTTTAAAAATCGTTTTCTTAAATTTCCCCTAAAAATTTGATGCCAATAACAATTTTTCAAAAAAATATCCAAAAATTTTTCATTCATTAAAATTTTTTTAGCAGTCATGTTTTAAGACCTGGTGAAAAGTGGTAAATGTGAATGGAGTGAAATTTTTACCACGTCATTTTGAGTGAAGTCTGCGAAAAATTTTCTAGCGACCCCCCCCCCCAACTTTTGGTCTCTTTTCGGCGAAATAAAGTCCCCCAATAAATGACTTACTTACTTCTTTTTTTTAAATAAATTCATCAAGAAGGATACATATTTATCAGAGAAAACCTCGAACCTTTAGAAAGAGAAAATATGTAAATACTCAACAATTAATTGACAATTGGTCAATTCCTAAGTTATCTTTTGACTATGAAATTTAAAAATTTATTCATAAAAGAATTCGAAATGCAACCTTTAGATTACTCCTACAGAAAGATGACAATAAATTGAGCTAAATAGGTAAACGAGTAAATTCTCCTTAAAACTGGTTTCTATAATCTAAATCAATCTACCCTTCGTAAAACCACTTTCTCGTTACCATGATTTTATCTGATGGACGTTAATTATTGTAGTGTTGACTATTCATTAAATACCTGCTGGGTAAATTTTGAAAAAAAAAATCGTTGGATTTAGGGTTACAGGGACTACTGATAATTTGATAAGTAAGTACTTACTTTTAATTAAAAATTACGATGAGTTCTGCGATAAGGAATCTTCCTACACATTTTTTTTAAATTAAAAAATAGGTAATCCTATAAAAGAAAAAAATCCTCAGTTTTGAAGTAAAATTTTGATTTTGTATTTCCAACCTCATGAGGAAAGTGATCGCCCCCTTCACCCCCACCCTCCCTACATCCTTGCACACTTAGGTGTTAGGTATCGACGTAAAAAATCTTCAAATTTGATTTTTTTTCACCTATTAATCTGTCGTTATTATCGCAAAACTCATCACTTCACAATTAAACAGTAATTTGGAAATTTACACTTACTTATCCAAATGAAAAATTTATGTCTATAGAAATAATATAAGTTATCCTTTTGCAAAATTCCAGGAATACAATTAATTAGAATATGAATACTGAATAGGTATAAAGTGTTTCACTCCTTTCTGCTTTCGCACAAGCATAAAAAAACGGTTCAAATCTCGATACTGAAATTTTTTTGAAATAATTAATTTTCATCTAGATATTTACAAACTGTCATCCATGGTCCATTCCACGTTAAAATTATCGATTAATTATCAACAATTCGAACTCAGGTGATAATTAAAGTGCATTATTGCATTCAGTTCATTTCACTTTACCCTCGACCTCGAAATTTCGTAGCATCTGCGCAGCTTGGTTTTCTTTTTATATAAATTCGTTATCGACCGTAAGCTGCATAACGATTAGAAAACCCACCTCGAAAACTTATTCTCCAATTAAATCGAAGTATTACTCCATATCTTTACGTAATTTCACTTTTGAAAAAAAATTTCAAATCGAAAGAGAATTTTTCGCCTCCGATGCCAGGATAGGCATACATTAGAAAGAAGGTCACTTTCAAGGTCACTACCTTATCTTCAAGCGTTCAAGCTTCAAAAATAACTGAACATGCTTCGCAATGCGTTACATATACGTTTAGTTGTTTATTCGTTTTTATAATATTAAATCTCTTAAGTAATATACTTTAAACTTATAGGTCACATATAACTGGCGGCCGCGGTGACCTTTTAATAGGAATTATCGATTATAATTTCTAGTGCTTTGATATCGCGAAAATCGAGTACCAATCGTCTGGCTTTACGCGGATTTTTATTCATTGATTCATAACGTGCGCTAAAGAAGCCCACTGTGCCGGTGAGTGATATTCTATTGTCCAATCTGTAATACAATTTCATCGGAAATGGCTGCTCCGAAAAAAGTCTGTATCGTTGGCTCCGGAAATTGGTAAGTCGAATCTGTACAAATTTCGATCGATATTCTCAATGCACGTGCTAAAAGCTATTAATTTTCAGGGGTTCTGCCATCGCTAAACTTGTCGGTTACAATGCCGCTAGACTCGACTCATTCGATGATATTGTTACCATGTATGTGTACGAAGAAAATATCGACGGACGTAAATTGACCGAAATTATCAACACGGAGCACGAAAACGTGAAATATTTACCTGGACATAAATTACCAGTCAATGTTGTACGTATTCGAGCTCAGATTCAGATTGTGTTTGCGCTAGTGTTTCTAAATTGGTAAAATTTCAGGTCGCCGTTCCTGATCTGCTAGAAGCTGCTAAAGATGCAGATATATTAATATTCGTCGTTCCGCATCAGTTCGTCAAAGGTCAATGTGAAACTCTACGTGGTAAAATAAAACCAACCGCTGTAGGATTATCGTTAATCAAAGTAAATATATTCGTTATAATCGAAAGAAAATAAACCATAAAGTAGAATTAACGACGAATCTTTACAGGGATTCGACAGAGCCGAAGGTGGTGGAATCGATTTAATATCTCATATCATCAATAGAATATTAGGTATCGAAGTTAATGTTCTCATGGGAGCAAATTTAGCTCACGAAGTAGCCGAAGAAAAATTCTGCGAAACGACTATCGGTTAGTTGAGGGGTAAAATATATTTTTTAGAGAAAATTACTCGATTCTAATCCAATGTATTTTTACAGGTTGTAAAGATATTGTGATGGCTCCAATTTTAAAAGATTTAATCGAAACTGATAATTTTAAAGTCTCCGTTGTCAGCGATGTCGATACCGTTGAAGTTTGCGGCGCATTAAAAGTAATTTTTTAAACCATCTAATTATCACTCGAACGTGTTTCTCTAATCGATGCATTTTTACACAGAATATCGTAGCTTGTGGTGCAGGTTTCGCCGACGGAATGGGACTAGGTGATAACACCAAATCAGCCATTATTCGTTTAGGATTAATGGAAATGATCAAATTCGCCGAAACGTTTTATAATTCGAAACAGCTTTCGACTTTCAACGAATCCTGCGGTGTGGCTGATTTAATTACAACTTGCTACGGAGGTCGTAATCGTAAAGTTTCCGAAGCTTTTGTGAAAACCGGAAAAGTAATTATTTTGAACCTCGATCGATTTAGGTTTTCCATTTTTAATATTTTCACGTTTCGTAGTCGATTGAAGAATTAGAAAAAGAAATGTTGAACGGTCAGAAATTACAAGGACCAATTACTGCCGAAGAAGTGAATTATATGCTCAAAAATAAGAACATGGAAAACGAGTATGAGACATTCCATCAATATTGCTTGTATGAGAGAATTATTCTTCTTACAACTTCTTTTTTTTTTGCAGATTTCCATTGTTTACGGCTGTTTATAAAATTTGTACCGGCCAAATGCCCCCTCAAACTTTAATAGATCAAATTAGGAATCATCCTGAACACAAGTACGATATTTAAATTATTTTTTATGCTGGAAATGATGCTTTATTGTTGAAGATGGCTTTTGAAATGATTTCTTCGGGTTTCTATCTGGATCAGTGTGGTGTTTGTTTTACTTTTCTTTACTTTAAATCCTCTATCGATCCGATTTTAGTACTTTGAGTATTAAAATGAAAAAATCAGGGTTATGATTTACAGATCAACTTTCCTTAATTTTACGCTGCTATGATTCGATTTCACTTATTTATCCGAGGTATTGGTGAGTTTTTGGGCATAATAATTTCTAACGAGCTTTTTTTTCTTGCATGGAATATTCCTAACAGAATATCTTGGCAACTTTGAGAAAAAAAATCTTCTGTAATCTAATTGTGAAAAATTTTTCATTGCGATAACGTACAAATCGAGACTAAAGATAAGAGATTTCATGATCTTAATGGTTTTTTAAATTACTGTCTGGGCATATTTTACAGACTGTATTAATCAAGGGCTATTACGTTAGAATTTTTTATCACGAGATGCTTCATTTGTACAAATTATTTGCACGTTTTTTCAACGGTTGATTGCTTTGAAAGAAAAGCTGATGAAATGCATGAAAATTTTAGTATACGAAATTCTTGGAATTGTAAAATTTACAGATTAAGGATGCCTTCCTATAATACTGCCAGAATTATTCCAGCGATTGGTAGATTTAGTCGGGTAAAAAAATCACTTTACTAAGATACGTTACTGGATTTTAATATTTGCTCACTATCATCGTAATTTAATTAGTTCTCAAGCATTTGGCGAAGTCTAGTCAAGTGGTGAAAATTTCCAGTTTACGTGAAGAATTTTATTTGCTTGAGAAAGCTAAAAATATATGGATGTGTGGATTATCGATTCGAGAATGGTATTGCATGATTGGATTAATCTACGTTATGTTTAGGAGGTGATGGAAAACAATGGGTTGGGACGAAGTTGAAATTCGATCATAAAACTGTCATTGTAGGGAAATTTTAATGTTCGTTTTTCAAAACGCCATCTTCTCGATAGCTTCATTTAAATTATTTCGGTAATAAAAATCGCCATTTTTACCTTATTTACGGAAATTAATTTTTTTACAGAGTAAAACACTAAGATTGAAAGCTTTACAAGCTACAATGACAGTTTTAGTGAAAGTAAGTGTTGCATGCTGCATGAATCGAGCAATCGGTTAATTTTGTATAATTAATTTGAATTTTATTTTCGCAGATGTTATAAGAATAAAATACCGTCAGAGAAGATGGTAGGTTACCACTCAATAGACCAGTGCCATCTTTAGTATCGCCTGCTCTTCTCCATAAAATTGATTTTAAATCTTAGATTTTACTCAAACCTGGATCAATTGCCATGCTATGTGCCATTTTAGCCGTATAGAATTTAAATAGTTGTTTTGTACTGGAGAAAATGATTGATGTTTTTATATCTGTGATAAATTGTGCATGAAGTTAATATAATTGTATGGAACCACTTTTTAAATTCTTTCCAAATGAAATGTTACCACTGTGGCTTATTTCGTTGAAACTTTTCAATATAAATCGCATTAAAAATATTGTTATTATTGAAATATTTAGAAATTCGAAAGTTTTCCGTTTAACGGTGTTATAATCTAATGTTGTTACCAAAAAAATTTTCTCATTGAGGAAGTGTTCCGATATTATAGGTTTAGTCAGTAAAAAATTTATTAGTGTATTAATAATTTATTTAATCAAATGCATATCTATTTTGTGTAAATGGATCTCGTAGTATGGTATGCAAAAAATTACGTTTATAAATAATGATTCTACTGCACCAATTCGTTTTTAAGGATATTTTATGAATGATTTTGAAGTGAACTTCTGGTCCCTTCGTCGTCGTATTCTTCCTGTGACATTGCACCTTTCTATAATAGATATATTTATATTTTATAGAAGTTCGCTTTTGTTTAATATGTTAATTGCACTTGTGTTGAAATTTACAAATAAATATGAATTTTCAATGATGCCTTGTGATTTGAATTTTTGGTCACGTTTGGTAGGGATTTTTTTGGAAGTTGGATGGGATCTATTGTAAATAGGATTATAATTGAAGAAGCAATGAACGATGCGTGTTTATTATGGTTTAAAATATTAGAATTAATCCTTTATACGTGATTGTAATGTGATGATTGATGCATTTTAATGCAGGTGTTTCGTGAGCATGTTGTTTTTGTTGACCATTGTCATTACAGTCAAGTTCAACTTCAACAACTCTTTATGGGTTTATTCAAACGTACCATTGGTAGCCATTTTTCGTTTTCAACTTTTTTTTAAGGGTTTGTAGGGGGAAGGGGCCCATAAAAGATCACTTCTATCATATTTTTCAAATATTCAATAAAAAATCGAAAAACAAGTTTTTTGAAAACATATTTCCTAAAATAATGTAAGAAACTCAAAAAAATCATCAACGATTTTCCATGTTTTTTCCAATTTTTGAAAAAACGTGTACTACTGTACCTAACAATACATTTTTCTATGTTTTGAAAAAATGGCCTGAATGGGGGGGGGGAGGGGGATTGATAACGGAATGGGTCAAAATATTCCTGCTAACGTCATTTCAAGATTTTTTTTGATTTTCCAATGAATAAGTATTGAAAAAACACAAAAAAATGATTTTCTCAACGAATCCTCGAAAAATAGGTTAAAGATGGAAAATTGATGATAATCGTATTTTTGGGCAAAGAAATCCTTAAAACCATTTTTGAGGTGAGAGGGATAAATGTGGAGTCCGTGAGTGAACTTTTTATCACGTCGTCTTAAGATCTATACACAACTTTTCACCTACCGATTTCTTCATTTTGAAAAAAAAAAGTACAAAGAAATCACCCCAGCCTAGTATCACAATTCACAACTGGTGGTAAAACTTTGAGTCGAAAGTCAAAACAAGGGCTGGGCTTGCTATCAGAAAAAAAAAATGTGGTGAACTTTCGAAAAGTAAAAATTACCCCATGGTACTCCAAAATGTGAAAATTTCTATTATCGACCTCTCAAATGGATTGGAAGTGGTTTCAAGACCTTTTAGAGCCTCTGATTGATTTTATAATTTTTTAGCATTGAAAAAAAAATTAAAAATGTTTCATGCGAACTTTTGCACCTACGTGACCTATTTTGATGGATTAAAATATAATTTTCAAAAATTCGTAACTCCAAGTTAAAAATTCAATGATTCGTACTTTTTTCTTCATCAAAAATTGGAAGCAATTTCGAGATGATTTTAACTCAGGACTCTCAGGAGACAATGAAAAATTTCAAGGTTCCTGGCTTTGAAAAAAAAATCTGAAAAAATGTGATTTGAATTTGAAATTTTGAATTGGCAAATACCTATACTTACCTACTAATTTTGGAGAATTAAAATTGTGCTCTAATGGATCAAATAGGTCACCTCGATAAGGTGATCTGATTATCGGCAAGTACGGCAACTAATCATTTTCAAATTTTGGAAAATTAAAATTGTGCTCAAATCGATCAAATAGGTCACCCTGATGAGGATGATCTGATTTTGTAGATGCTGAAATTCATAGTATAAACGATTTTAGTGGGATCCTTTTTTAATGCTAGAAAATTTCATTCAGCTTCAGAACGTTTTAAAATCACTTCCAGTCGATTTGGAAGGTCAAAAATAGGCCATGTTATATCAAATTTTAGCTTTTTTCGTTGTTGCTCGAATTGAATTTTCCAATTTTAATTTTCATAATTTTGTAGATGATCACCGATTACGTCGTTATGATAGAGCAATTTGGAATGCTCAAAAATTCACCACAATTCGAGGTATAAACTTTAGTATCTAAAATTTTGGATGTAGGAGCTTTCGATTCGATAAAATATTTTTATTTTATTTTGGCTCAAAATTCCATTGTCAACAGAATTGCAAATAATGTACCCAATGTAATAGCCTAATAGGCATAGGCGAGTGCGACTGCGAATTGGAATTTGGAATACTTACCTCTCTTTCTCTCTTAAAAATTTATCGAATTTCTACAATATTTTCAACCAAAAAAAACGAAGAAAATAGAAAATTTCAAAGGAATACATCAAAAATCTAAAAAATACATCGTCAGCATCGCCATTCTTGCTTAGCTCAGCTAAAAATTAATTATTCAACAAATTGCTTTTATTTTTTCACAAAAGGCAACACTGATGGTGCCTTCGTAATGAGACAAAGCCTATATCTAAATGTCAAAGTCAAACTGATAAAAATTTTTGTTTTTTTTTAACATGGAAAATTAAAAATTTTGGAAATCATTTTCACCGTCTAAAAAAAATGAAGAAAAATTAGAAATAAATCATCGTATAATCTTCAAGAAACTTAATTCAAGACGTACAACCCGTTGAACTTTCATCCCCGTACATATTGAATTTTTCGCGACCAGTATAAAACGCTTACACTTATTAAATTTTGAACCGGTTCGGACTCCCGAGTTCTGTCGTCGTAGGTAAACACTAACTGTTTTAATAATAAAGTGTGCATTAATAATTCCTATAAGAAAGCATGAAATAGAATAGAATCTGATGGCTGAAAATGACTGAATTTAGTATATTTGAAGAGCTTATGCCTGTAAGAATAGTTACGTAGTTAGACCTAGAAACGTGAACTTTGTATCGGACCTGTTCGGGATATAGTAACATGTTTATTTTCTTGTAAATTAACTTAATTTTTTTGCAGAAAATCCGAGCCCTAATATCACCTCCCGATAATAACGCTGGTACATCTAGAGAGAAAGGTTCATCAGATTTACACCCATATTTGAAAAGAAAAGGCAAACGACATAATCACGATTATTGTAATGCTTGTGGTGAAAGAGGAAACGTTGTGTTCTGTGCCAATTGTCCCGCGTCGTTTCATTTACTGTGCCAGTATGACTTTGATTTAACAACTACTTTATTTTTTTTGTCGAATTGAAGTAATTCTTACGTATTTGTTTTTGCAGCGATCCGCCTTTAAAAGAAACAGAGATATTGAACGGTCACTGGACTTGCAACGCTTGCCAGTACTCTCGAAAAAATAAGGTATATTTTTCCCATTGTGTTGAACTACCCTCAATTTTAACCAATTAACATTGTTTTTTCATTCGTAGTCCAAATCGACTACAAAGCCAACGCAGCAACTTTTAGAATCTCCTGAAGCCTCAACCATTACAAATCCTTCGAAAAATCTCGATCCAACGTCAGCGAATCAAACTCAGCAATCAACGTCGAACGAAATACAATCTGCACCAATGGAAGACACCCTATCGATCTGTCTACACGATTCATTCGCCATCAAAGACGAAAGCATGGAAGAAGAAAACGTTGGAAGTGAACTTGATGAAAGTTCAGACGACAATGGTTCCGTTGAAAACATGCCTATAAAAACTGAATCAAATAACGAAGATTCGTCAATCCCGGTCAATCTGGAATTTTCTATAAAAACAGAACCCGAAGTTGATGGCCCTGATCCGGCCACCGAACGTGATCCAGGTGATATAAACGATTTGAATATGGACGACGTTTGGAAAATTCTCGGTATCGATAATAGAGTTAAAATCAATACTATTAAAGAACCCAATCGTAAAGCATCCGCTGACAGCGGTACCAGCGCTTCGAGAAATTCTTCCGATCATTTCGAAATGGCAGATTTTATCGAAACTGTTAAACGTAAACAGATTCATGTTAACTTGACCAATTGTGATTATATGTTGAAAGAGAGAAAAAACAGCGATTCAGGCGACGAAAATGAAAGTAAAAAGCGTCCTGCATCGAAATCAAAACGAAGTCAGTTACGAGCCAGGGTATCTGAGTCGGATCATGCCACCGGTATTAAAAGAGCTTTCGATGATATGATTAAAGATGCTTCCAAAATGAATCCTAAACAGTTTATATTGCCCTTTGAATACCTGACGGCCATCAATATGCATTTATTAAGTATTGAGAAAGGTAATCGATGTTTTTTCAATTGGAATGACGAAGGTTTAGAATAAGAAGTTATATTTTTTCATTTTTTTTTTTTTAGATCACGATAATTCAACGAACGATTTAGATTCCAGAGATTTGCTTAAGTTACCTGCCAGAAAATGTTATTATTGCAAAGGGTACGTTAATCGATTTCTAAACTTGTAAGTTTGGATGATTTATTATTTTTTGTTTTATTTTAGAACTTGCCTCGTTGGACAAATGATAAGTTGCGATTTCTGCCCTGCCCATTTCCACTTGAACTGCCTGAATCCTCCATTATGTACTATTCCAGATGTAAAATGGATGTGTCCTCTACATCCTCATCATGTTTTGGTAATTTCCAACTTGTTCGAGTAGAATGAGTCTTTTAAAAGATATATTCAATTTTTCTGGCCACTTTTTGCAGGAGCGAGTCATGAAAAATCCTTCTAGTGTTACCGAATTGATGTCTTGGTGGAGTAAATTTTCTGTTCCGATCGACGACGAAGATGTAAAATCGAATTTCATTGAGAAAATCAAATCGCATGATAAAAGGTCTCTGAATCGAGGAATTATACGTTCGTCAGTCAAGGTACAAATTGTGTTTCTCAAAGCGATAGATTATTCATTAATTGCTCCGTTCAATAAATTAATTATCGATTTATTATTTTTTAATAGATTCCAGATATCGTAAAATACCACTATAAATATCCACCACCACGAATTCCTTCTTTAGAACTAGTCCGGTCAAAATCGACTAGCATTTTTAATAATAATTTTACTTCAACGAGGCACGATCCGATGGATAGGTCAAACAATCGCTGCTCTAGTTCGCAGGTAATTCAACTAACTATTTTGAAATCATGTCCATGATTTCAGTACCATTTATAAATGATGGATTTTTCTTTAGGAGCCTGCTTCAAAACCTACAACTTCGCAGTCCGAGCCTCATATGCAAAAGACTATTGCACCTGCTCAACAAACTGCTTCCACCAGTCACACCAACAACAACGGTACTAAAAAATATAACCTAAGGCCTTTCAAAAAAGCTAAATGGAAAAAACTACTAGAGATAGATTCGGATGAATTTACTACGTCAAAAAAACCAAGCTCTGATGAAGCTAAGAAACGAGAAGTAGAATCTGCTTCGCGTTCTGTTAGCACTGCTCCAGCAGACGAGTACGTTTCATCCTTTATTTGAAAAAAATCGTTGGTTTGAAAAATAATTTCAATTCTATGTTTATTCGTCGTGTTTCAGGGTCACAAGCAGTTCTAACAA
Source organism: Pseudococcus viburni (assembly GCA_033439095.1). Taxonomy (NCBI): domain Eukaryota; kingdom Metazoa; phylum Arthropoda; class Insecta; order Hemiptera; family Pseudococcidae; genus Pseudococcus; species Pseudococcus viburni. The sequence goes on along the minus strand of JAVBJF010000080.1, from coordinate 1,143,302 downwards.
AATATCTCAAAATGGTATCGCTTCTGGTGAGTTTGATTTACTATCCCAACAGGCTAAACTTGTAACAAAATTATTAATTGGAAAAAAATTTTATAGAAAAATTGCCCAAACCGGTTGATTCCAGCGAAACGAATTTGTGTTGGAAAAAAATTGAAAATTATGTAATTAGAGATATCAACAGGAATTTTATCACAGGTACTCCACTTCAAAGTTGTTCAATTTTTATTAATTTTGAAAAAAAATTAATCGTTTTTTTTTTTTTAAATTCATTTCAGGAGGAATTTCCATTACCACTTTGAGCGAAGATATTCGACGTCTTTTGATGTTACAGAAGATAAAACAATTGACAGAAGACTTACCTCCTTCTTTTACACCGAATACCAACCCATATCCATTATTTCATCCTCTCCTGAAAGACAATATAAAAGATACCCTTCCAGATCGGCCCAGAGGCAACGTACGAGCTGTTTTATGTCCTTTATCACATCGACCTCTAATTTATATGTATGGACATTCGCTTAGTATTGGTTTAGGTGGGTTGATTTGATTTATTAGAAAGAAATTACGCTTTTAGAGTTCGTTTTCAGTAATTACTCTGTTTTTATTCAGGTTTCTCCAATGATATTTGCCTCAGAAGTTATGGAAATTGCAATTTCATCTCGGAAGATCATGCTGTGATATTTTACGACAAAGTGAGCTATTGAGTCATTCCATGTCAATGCCACCACTTTTTGAACTTGGATCTACAGATTTTGCTCGACATTTTTTTCACGGGGTTCTCCCATTCCAAAAGTTGGAAAATTATCGGTTTTGTTCCAATCCCTTTGGGGTTCAAAAGTAGGGGTTATTTTTTGTCTTTGTGATTTTTCATAGAAGTACTCAACTTTTATGTCTTGTATCACAAATTGGTGATGCTTGGAGCGATTTTGCTTACGCAGTTGGAAAAAAGATTGAAAAGAGACTTACAAGAAAGCTATCCCAACTCAAAGTAAAATTTTGAGCCCAAACAAAAAAAAAATCGAAAAGTACATCATAACAGGATCCCGTATCTAAAATTTCAGGTGCTGAAGTTCATTTCTCGATTTTTGGAGAATTTTTGTAATTTCAAGATTACATACCTCTGCCCTGTGAAATATTTAAATTTGATCAAATGAACGAAAAAAGCTGAAATTTGGTATATACCCTATTTTTAACCTCCCGAATCGATTGGAAGCAGTTTCGAGACGTTTCGGACCCACCAGAAAATTTTGGTATTTTCCAGCGATGGAGAAAAGTCCATAATAATGGCCCATATGCATTTCAGAACCTATAATCGCGGATTGGTGACCTATTTGATCTTTGAAAACAGAATTTTCTAAAATTCGCAACTTTAAGTTCAAATTTATATTTTTTTTGCAGAAAATTAATCTTTTTCCAGTAAAATTGCCAGCCAAAAAATATAAATTTGAACTCAAAGTTGTGAATTTCGGAAAATTCTACTTTATTCAATCAAATAGGTCACCAATATTGGTTATCCGCGATTAAAGGTGCTGATGTTCTTATGGACCATTTCATGGGCTTTTCTCCAGCACTGGAAAATTCCAAATTTTTCTGATGGCTTCGAAACGTCTCGAAACCGCTTCCAATCGATTCATGAGATCGAAAATAGGGTATATACCAAATTTCAGCTTTTTTCGTTCATTAGATTAAATTTTCATATTTTGCATGGCAGAGGTAATTTTGAAATTTCAAAAATTTGCCAAAAATCGAGAAAATAACTTCAGCGCCTGAAATTTTGGATACGGGGTCCTGTTATGATGTACTTTCAATTTTTTTTTGTTTGGGCTCAAAATTTTACTTTGAGTTGGGATACCTCCCTTGTTAGTTGTTAAAATCTTTTATGAATTTTTTTCAAAATTCCAAGTTGAACTTTTTGGCAGAGAGTTCAAATTTCACTCTCAGTGATACACTGAAATTCAAGAATACAATTTTTAAATTTGCAAAATACCTCCTTGAATGGATTCAGAAACATGATAAATGATATACCACCTCAGTTCTCCCAACTTTTACATTTTTTAAGCCAAATTTAGGCCTTCGTGTAAAAAATTAGAAAAGTTGAATCCAAAAACTAAGCCTATATTCGAACTTCGAACTAAGCCCCTCAAAAAAACATGATGAACGATATGTCACGTATAGTTTTTAATTTTTTTTGAATTTTGCCCAAAATTTTGGGACACCGTGTCCCCTTCTTTCCCTTAGAGGGCTGGAAAACCACAAAATCTCCTCTCGAAGCCTACAGAAACCCAAGTTCAAAAAATTAATGAATTGGCTGAAAGGCCTCATTTTCAATTCAGTGTTTTATTTCATTGAGAACAAATTTTCAACATTTTTCTCGTATTTTTTTCTAGGTAACCAACACTTACGAACTCATCAACTACAGCGAATACAATACAATAGTCGACGGCGTCTGTTACACCTGCGACATATCTCGTCACACGAATGAAAAATCTCCACCTGACCAATCCATCAAATCGAATACCCCTATTGTCCCAAAATCTGCATCGAGAACATTAAAAAAGAAACCTTCCAGCGTCACTTCAATATCTCGTAACTCCCAATCCAAAAGAACAGGTTCAACTATAACAGCGGCCGAAACTCGCAACTCGTATAAAAAATTACTAAACGATATCGATAAATTGGTATCGAAATCGCAACAAGAAATGGCCGCTATTGCCGACGAAGACTTGAACGAAATATCAAAAGCTATCAAAAACGGTCCAACGGACATCAAGATCAATCAAACCGTCGAAAAAAGAGTCCGAAAAATGAACCGTGTCACTGCCAAGAGAAAAACTGACGAAACCAACGATGATCCGAGCCCTACGAAAATTCCTCGTAAAATCAGGCCTCCTGCTAGACTAGTCGAAGCTTCCGAAGACACTGGTAATTCAAACGAAATCCAAAAGTCATCTAAACCACGAGCTGGTACCTCGAAACCTCGACGACGTACTGCTCAGACTACGACTAGCCTTAAAACGCGTCCGAGACGATTGGAAAAATTAAATGGGGCGAAATTATCGACTGATGAGGGCGATGCTGATGACGCTACACGTCAATCGGATCAGCCAAGTGATTTAAGTGACGACGAGTACCTTTTAGGTGATAATTTCTTCGTGAATCCGAGACGAGTAAGAATCCTTTGGCAATTTTTTACGTATTTTATTCGTCGTTTGTTTTCTAATTGATACATTTTCATCGTAGAGTCAATGTCGCTGCCAAGAAAGCCGCCAGAAATTTCCCAACGGTCGAGACAGCAGTTGGGAACGAACAGCTCCTCTGAATCACGGCTCTCACATCCAATTCGGTTGCGTAGAGTTCATATTTAGCATAGTAAATTATCCAGGACCTGTGGAAAATCGTCCATATATTGTCAAGGTACCAAATAGACCGCAGATTCCGTCGCACGAACCTCAAGAATCCCAGGCAACTACCACTGCTGCGGAAAAAAACGATTTGACGATTAAATTAATGTCTATTTTGAATCTGTTATCAACGAAACCACCGGATAATACTCCTGATCCTGATTCATTCGCTAGTCATCATTCATCCCCTTCATCTTCGCTTTCCTCCAGATCATGTTCGCCTACTCTTGATTCACAGAATGGTCATGTCAGCAATCGAGCCGAATCCCCTGCGACGACTGATCACATCGATGGTCAAATTGAAATCACCGGATAAAGAAGGCCTCGACTGGGCTCTCGTCGTTCTATATTATTTATTTGTGATATGCATTTTGGTTTTATTTCCTCACTAGTCTTGTACGAATTTTTTCATTTTAATTGGTCGAATTATCGATTGGATTCATTTTATTTTTTTTAATGGGATTTTTTTTGTAAACTACTTAATGTGTCGTGTGTTTTAGTGTATTTAATTTGTTACTTTTCCTACCCGTTCCCAAATCAGTGACGGTTATTTTACTGTGTAAATTTTCTCTCTTTGCTCTCCGAATTTATTATTTATTTGATATTTATATCAGCGTTATATTTATTTAATCCGAATGGTATTTTTTTAAAAAAAGGATCGTTTTATTTTTTAGTTACTTTTGCACTTCGAATGAATGTTTTTTTCAATATGACGCGGACGCGTAGGATAATATTATTTTTATGAATCCTATTGTTCACGTCATCTTTTTAATGTGTATTTTACTATTTTGTTAAAAAATGATAAAAATTGTACGAATTCAGTGACTGAAATTTCTAAGTTTAGAATGCAATCGTATGTATTAAAAATTCAAACATATTCGGTGTATTTAATTAATTTACTTTAAATGGATTATGTTATTGATTGTAATAATTAACATTTTTGAAATGCATTTTGTTTGAATGATTTTTTTCATTTATTTGTGAGTTTTGAGTTTTGTGAGCGTAATTCGATGATACAGATGATTTTTGGAAACTTTTTATAATTTGGAATGCTTTTAACCGTACGAAATTTTTAAAAAAGTCCAAAATTTCAAAAAGAAAGGTCTACACTCCTCACTCTCAACATTCAACAATCACATGAAAATCTTGAGAGGACAGTTACAAAAAAAATCTTGTAATTCCTTTCCAACACAGGTCTAACTAGTCTACAATCTCTAATTTAATATAACCCCCATTTCCAAACGCCTTCAGCTTTATTTATGGCGAAGAAATGAAAATAGATACCTAATCTTTTTTTCAAAATTGTATTCAATTTTTAATTTTTTTCTTGTCATCACAATCCAAACGTTTCAAACATCAATTTTCTCAAAACTTGTCCAATTTTAATTCAAAATTTTTTCTCATACTTTTCAAAATTTTCGGGTTGAAAAAAGTTTTGAAAAACATGAAGTTGGAATTTTTTTTTAAATTCAAGGTCGAAAAAATTTTGAGTTGAAAGAAATTTTTAAAATATGAAGCTGAAAAAATGCAAAGAAATTAAATTGGAAAATTGCTAAGAAAATATAGATTAAAAAAAATTATAATAGGAAAACATTTCAATACTTATTAAATTTTAAAATTTTCGTCCAGCTCCAAAATTGTTCCCAATAGTTTTAATTTTTTTCAGTTTCTTTCAACGATAAAATTTTTCCAATTGAAAATTGATTAAAAATGTTTCTTACTTTGAATTTTTAAAAGAAATTTTCAACTTAATATTTTTCAAAATTTCTTTCAACTCAATAAGTAATTAGAGGCAATTTTAAAAAGTAACGAAAATATGAAATGAAAAAATTGGAAGAATGTTAAGAAAACTGAAATTGAAAAATTTCACTAATGGAAAAATTTTAAAATTGGATACAGCTTTGAAAAGGATTAGAATTACAAAATGTAAAAAAAATTAAGATTTGAAAAATTGAACTTATTAGAGAATAAAATTGTAGACTTGGATATCGAAATCTCAGTTGTGTCAAAATTATTTAGGAACTAGTTTCAAAAAATCGTGGTATCAGCTAATTCTGGTATAATTTTATTTACCGTGTCTTGCAAGTGATACATTTGCAAACGGTTGTATTCACGAAACAAATATGTGACCGGAATTTTATTTTTCGAATTCAACCTTAGAATCGATTATCGGACACCCAAAAATTCCGAATTTTATTGTTCTGGTTTGAATAAATAGAACGGAAAACCCCAACAAGTATCTCGGTCTCGAATTGGAATTCTTTTCATTAAATTTTGTTCATCATCTGCCCAAAATTCCAACGCGTCGCATTTTTACAACCCTCATACAATAGATTGCCTTTTTTGGTTACGTTTCGATCTCGCCTTATCTAAGATTCATTTCTGAGTCATCTTATTGCTGAATAGGTTCTATAGAAGTGTAAAAAATTTATTAGAATTGTCATTCGGTCGGCGTATCTGTTCAGTGAGTCATCTTTTATTTAATTCTTTTCGTAAGGCATTTGAATCCTTTCTTGAAAAGTGGGGGAAATGAGTTAGGAGTTGGATCCAATCAGAGAGCTTGTTAGGTCATGATTTTTTTTTTATTCTTTGTCAGAGAATTCTATTTTTGTAGTGAGGGTATAGGGGTGGATGAGGTACCTTAGGTGGTATTGTTTGTGTGATTTTTACGTTTTCAAATTTCAATTTTTAGTTCTTCGATGATCATCGAGGTGGTGACGTCTCGCGAGATGCTAGGTGTTGATGGAGTTTTAGTCATGCAAGTTTTTTTCGTTATTCGTTTTCTTGATGATCGTTTCGTCTGATTTTTTATTTTCGATGTATTAATTCCTTGGTCGTTTTGTCTTTTTTTTCCAAATTTCGATGTTGTTTTTCAATTTGGGGCTTTTGTCGCGTTGGTCGTTGGTTTCGAATTTGGGGCTTTCGTTGTGTTGGTCGTTGGTTTTCAGATTTGGGGCTTTCGTTGTTGGTCGTTGGTTTTTGAATTTGGGACTTTTGTTGTGTTTTGGTCTTCGTTGGTCTACGCAGGTTTCGGTAGTTGTGAGGTTTTTAGGTACCATATTTATCAATATTAATTCAGTTTTTTAATTAGTTTTAGGTACACATTCCAATGAAGAATGATTCCAACAATGGAGAAGAATTTTTCAGTAAATGGAGTTTTCGTAGGAGAATTTCAACACGACTGATGGTGAGTTATATAATTTTGTATTTTTTTTTCAAAATTCATTGCATGATTCAATTTTACGTTTTTTTTTTCGGTAAAATTTATGAACGTGGTGTCAATGTTGAAATTTTTTTAGTAAATTTTTGCATTTTGTTTCACATTTTTTTAAAATTCGGATTTTAATATTTTTTATTAACGTGGTGTCAATATTAGGTACTTATGTTGAATTTTTTTTAGTGAATTTTTTGCGTTTGGTTTCACTTTTTTTTTTAAATTCGAATTTTAATATTTATTAACGTGGGTGTCAGTATTTGTTGAATTTTTTTAGTGAATTTTTGCATTTAGTTTCACATTTTTGAGGTTTTTAGGTACCATATTTATCAATATTAATTCAGTTTTTTAATTAGTTTTAGGAATGCATTCCAATGAAGATGATTTTCAGTAAATGGAGTTTTCATAGGAGAATTTCAACACGACTGATGGTGAGTTATTGCCAATTTTTTAAAAATTTTCCTATTGGGACATTTTTTTATTCGATTGCGATTTTTTATTCGTGTTTTATTTTCTCAATTTATTCGTGATATGTTTTTTGTAAAATTAATTTTTGAGACCGAATTTTTGAGTTTTAAATTGACATTTTTCTGTTCTTGAATTTCGAGGTTTTAAAATTTTTAGAATTTTGGCCCATGATTCGGCTACCTAGCACCTAATTAACCCCCCTTGTTGGTGAATGCTACGTACGACTATGAGCAGTTGGTATTTACTGGAAAATTTTCATCAAGATCGTGTATCATCATTGTTTAATTAAGCACCATTGTCTCATTCCTTTCGCAATCCTTTTTGTTTTCCATTTACAGAGAAATTACTACTGATGACTGCTTGTTAATATAATGGCATATCGTGTTTATTATTTTTGGTTCATAACTGTGTATTGACGAACAATATTGGTGCATGTTTCCTCCTAAATGACTATTTTTATTCTCCATTTCAGGAAATTTATAAAAGGTATTTGAAAGTGTATTGAAAATAGGCATATACACTTGAAGCATGGACAATTTTAAGCGTCATTTTCTCATCCCTTTCCACAATTCTTTTTTTTCCATTTCAGCATTAGTCTCATCCCTCTCACAAAATCCTTTTTTTTCAATTTCAGCATTGTTTTTGAATAATATGTAATTATGAATAATTATAAAAAATATTGGCGCATGTTTTTTTTCCTACATGATTACCCCTGTTCTCCATTTCAGGAAATTAGTGCAAAGTGCACCTATGAAGATTTTTGCTTCTCTACTTATCCTACAAGAAAATCCTGATCCATTTGGCGTGCATTAATTACGATTAAAGTTCGTTCGAATCGCTGGTCAAAGGTTTGAAGATTGAAGGTGCTCAGTGTGTGAGGACAGTAGGGCTGTCTGCTGTTTTTTTTTTTTTTGATTAGGTAGTTAAGGAGAAAAGTTCTTTCTAGTCTGTCCAATGTCGAGTCTATAGGTAATGGGTAGGTAATGCAAAATTTAATCGGGTTCATCTCTGGGCTTCTGGTTAGACTCCCCCCAACCATAGTAAAACTTTCATTAGGAAAGTATTACGTTGGAGTAGCCGGTGCTTTCGCAGATCAGAGATTCAGGAATCCAGGGTCTGCTCCCTGGGTGTTTCGCTGATGGGGAGACAAGGAATCCACTGCGAATGCCAGGGTTATCGTTGGCGTTGTTGTACGGATACGCTTGCCGATAACCGGTTCGCTCACCCCTCTATACTCCATGGCAGGTTGGATCGGATGATCATGAACAGCTCGTTGGTAACCAAAGGGGGTGCGTGGGATTCCGGAGTCGTTAGCACCGTAGGGAGCCCGTATCGCGGCCCGCGGTATGGGGTTTACAGTTCCGGCCTGCCAAAGAGGGGTAAAATCCTCGATGACCAGGCGCTGCCGCGGTCTACAATGTTGTAGTCTACCCCCTTAGGTTCTACGCAACATTGGGTAAGAAAGGAGTGTGTTGTGTGAAGCGGCCTCTTTGTTGTCTTCAACATCCCAGGCCATGCAGGAAAATGAAACGAGCAAGTGGGTGGGATGATCCGGGTTCCTAACGACCTTTGATTGTAATTAATGCGCGTTTCCAATTTTTTCCCATTTTTTACCCGTTTAATCCATCTCTTCTCCAACGTGATAATTTTGGTTTTCATTTCAGCAGAAGATTACGAGGTAGGTGAACATTATTTGTTCCGATTTTAATTTCAATTTACGCGAAACGTAATTGAAGGTAGTTTCAAACACCCGATTCAAGAAAATTTCAATTTCTAGTTTTTAAAAAAAATTAAATTTTTTATACATTTTTTTAAACACAATTGTTTGATACTTTTTTGATGAATTTTTGATACTTTTTTGATGAATTTTTGATACTTTTTTAATGAATTTTTGATACTTTTTAGTTTTTTAATGAATTTTTGATACTTTGTAAATGAATTTTTGATAATTTTTGATGATTTTTTGGTAATTTTTTTTAAAATAATATAATTTTTGATCGAGTATTTTTTGAAGCAGGTAAGTACCGATTCCTTCCTCCATCCTGACAAATATTTTACCTCTTTTCCGTCGCGGATTATAGGTTCCTTCCTAATCTCTCCTATTCGAAATAATTTCTTCTCTTTTCAGTCCCAATGTCGAAGAATCCAGGTTTGGTATTTATTATGCATTTTTCTCCCAATATGTCTAGGTAGCCCAAGAAATTACTCTTTTTTAACCCCCCCCCCCCCACATTGGCAACAATTTTTCATTTTTCTAAAAATTTACTCTTGTAGTTTTTTTTTGTTGGTTAATTTTGTATACATCGTGCATACGGATAATTTAGGTTAATTTATTTAATAATTTAGTAGGTAGGGCACGTCCGTATTTCATGGGTAATGAAAAGGACGAATTTTTTAACCACACCAGGCTCAAAAGTCTGACAGTCCGAAGTCTGTTGAAGTGGGACGGAAAAATTCGCTCTTTTTATTTAAATTCACTCTAGGCAATTAGGTACACGTCATTTTTTCAAGTTTTAATCTTTTCAATTTTTTTTTTCAACTCTAAACATTTTCTTAACTTGAAAAAAATCAAAAAAAATGAAAGTCCAGCGGAGTAGAAACAAATAAAAAATAAAAAAAATTTTGAATATTTTTCAAAAATTTTTTCATTTGTTCTATTTTTGAAAAAAAAAATGAGATGTATACTTATTGTATTTTTGATTATTCGATCCATTCATTTATGATTTTATTTTCTTTCAACTTGGTTTGATTCTGTTTTTTTTGCCAAAATTTTACTAATAATTTCATTTTTCTGCGAGTATTTTTCCTCGATCATTTATCGCTCATCCGTTTTCATCATCACGTAAGTATATTCGTAATCAATTTCGGAAAAATAACTCTGAAATTTTTCCTAACTTGAAAAAATTTTTTTTTTTAAATAACAATAAAACGTCCTGTTGAGTTTTTTAAAAAAAATAATGAAGAAAATTATGAATATTTGAACTACATATAATTTTTTTTCAAAAATTCAACTCGGAAAATTTTGAACAGAAAGAATGAAACATTGAAATGTTGTGAAAATACCAACCAAATTCTAAGCAAATTTTTTCCAATTTCTCCAAAAATTTTCCAGTTAAAATTTTCATAGCTTTCTTAGATTGTCTACTTTTTTCCGAATTTAAATAAATTCTGAATTTTTTCGACTCGACAGGACCTGAAAAATTTGATACCTAATAATTTAACGATTGAATGATCAATTTTCCAATATCTGACGTTTTCAAGTTGGGAAAAATTTTGAACAAATTTTTCAACTCATCCAATCTGTTTATTCTTTTTCTTTTTATGTTAGGTATCTAATTTTATGATTCTTATTTAGAATTAATTTACATTGGTAATTTTATGTTTTTGTGAAAACGGATCAAGAGGTTTTTCCTTTTTCCTCGAAGCGACCGATTCGGAGTTCCAATTAAGGTCTTGGATTGTCAAAATCACATTTGCGTCCAAATTATTCAGGAACTAGTTTTTTTTTAAAGTCCTTTTTTATTCTTACAAAGGAAGTAAGCTCGAAATAAGATGTTGGTTTCTGTACTTACTTAAATACCTTTTCTGGGCATTTTATGATCATTTCGAACAATTATATGAATGATTTATTTGTCCAACAGTTCTGAAGCGTCAGATAATGATCCTTGGTATTTTTAAAAAGGCAAAATAACGAGTCATAATGGAACAATTTTCATTCTGAGATTACTTAAACAGGAAAATTTATTTGTAATTTGCTTTCATCTTATTCTTTTGATGTTTTACAATCTAGTATGTGTCTGAAAATCTCTAGAAATGTGCAATTTTTTTTAATTTAAAAATTTGGAGACCATATCGAATTACAATTACATTTTGTTGAACATGAAAATTTTCTCAATTTTCTACGAGTAAATTCAAATTTAAAAACGAAATTTTAATTATAGATAGTCAACTTTATTTTTTTTTATTTTTTGGGAAAAATAGAATACAATTTTTAAACAACCTCAAAATTATGAAACCCAAAATTTACAAATTATTTACCAAGGTCTTCAAGTTTCCTTCTTCTTCCTCAAAAATAAAATAAAATAAGCACAAATTCAAAAAATTTATCTACTCATCATTCTACATTTCAATTTCACAACGTCGAAGGCATAGCATCCAAAACCTCGGCGATTTTCCGAATAATCATAAAACTAGCAGACTTCGCCAGCAGCCCGAACGTTATCCAAGGAGCCAAAAACGGTCCAATTAACGGCCCTCCAAGCATAAATCCCAGTTCGATTCCATTCGCGGTACTCACAGTTTTGGAAATATAGGATTTTTCTCCATCATCAACAGGTGGAAACTGACTCACACATACCGGAAGAAAAAACGCCAAAAATCCTTGCACCGTTGGAACTATCGATTCTACGACCCCGACATAAATGCATAACGGTATACCCAGCACTTTTTTCAATTTCAATGCATTTGCGATTCCATAACCCACCTGACAGCCTGTTTCAAACGCCACTGTTCCATAAGCCAAAGCTGCAGGTACACAAATACCACGAACTTGATTCACAACAAACAACGAACTAATAATTAAATAAAAAATTACTACGTCAGGATACATTAGTAACTACATTCGTAAGCAAGTTTTCGAGACAATTTTAACGTGTCTTCGAACATACCAAAATGACGTTTGATGGAAAATTTCGTCCAAAATACGTCAGAATGGAAAAATTTATCTTCTCGAGCGTTGCTTCTGATAAACAATAAGTTATTTGACAATCGGATTTATTTTTCTCGACCTTGATTTTGGTTCTCATCGAACCCCCTTCTTCGAAAATTTCGACTACAAAACATGTTTTTCATTTTCAAAATGTGTAACTTCTTTATTTTGTACGTTTACAATTACAATATCTTTTAGTTTAAATATATAATTGTTCTTTTGTACAAAGACAAACATACATGCACACATACACACGTAGGTATTACATACATCGTAATTTTTCAACTTTGGCCTATCTTCGTACACACGTAGTACCTCGACGTCTGTCGAAATATCCGCAAAAAATACTCGTACGAGAAATATTGATCCCTAAATATCTTACATCGATTATATAATGATTATAATTTCACAATCGTAAAACAACATATAAAAATATATAATTCTAGTTTTCAACGACGAAAAAAAAAGTAAAATTCAACTCGATACGTAAAAATTTCCCCCGAACAAAAAAATTCAACAACAATATAAAATCCATCGGAAAAATGCAGAACAAGGCAGGCGTCTTAATAACGAAACGTGATTCAAAAACACGTGAAATCGCTCTATATAAAACATCGTAACAAGCGTTTCGAATCGATTAAATAAAAAAATGTAAACCGCCATTACACGTCATGTCATTCAAATATCAATTCTGCGCCAACGCGACCATAATTTCAAAATTCTAATTAAAAAAATACAAATAAAAAATTACATAACTTTCGTTATCACAATTATAACAATAGAAAAAAATAAACGAAACGGTACTCCAGGATCATTAGGGAAAGGGGGGCTACATAGGTTACAATAAATTAATACTTCGTATAGGGAATTATTCAAGAATCTCGGATCGGTTTCTAAGATGGAATTAATAATAAATTAAAGCTTCTAAAAAAAAAAAAGCTCTCGCGAATAAATTATGAGATTTACTAAATCATCACGAATAGTAAATTGTTACGAATGAAACAGATCTCTCGGAATCCCGGCAAAACGATCCTTAATTTATAATCATGTAACGCTATTTGCAATATATATTCCAAATAATATATAAATTATATTACAAATTAAAATCAAGAGAAAAAAAAAGTAAATAAATAATAAATTAAAAAAAAAGAATCGTTACAATAAAAGGGTGCCTTATTTTACTACCATTTTTTTCTCGCTGCTTTTTTATAAGGTGCTTACGATACATAATTTTATACTTATGCGTACGATTTTTTTCAAATAAGGAAGGGAGGGGGAGGGGAGAATTGTACAAAATAAAAATACATTTAGACTACCAAGTATGTATACATATATGTTACCTCATTCTATAAATAAAAATATACTGTTTTTTCTTTTTATACAAGCCTTCATTTGGGTTTGAAATAGTTTATACGAATTTTTTCACATGTTTGTAATAATATCGTTTAGTATAATTTAAATTCTGCTTGTCGATTGGCCGAATATACGAGAATATTATTACATTTGCATCGATTATAATAATTACGAAAAGTATTATTTCTTCTTATTTTTATTATTCGCTCCTCTGGGCGGCGTCTGGGGTCGATTCGCGTTCGTACTTAGATATCCACCGATTTTCTTCTTATCAGCGGGCTGAAATTGAAATAAAAATTCATTTAAAAAAACCCGTTTCAATAATTACCACACTCTCAACGTATGAAAAGAATATAAGCTTCGATGAACAAATTCTCGAACGGTTTATTTCGTTCAGAAAAAGAATAGCACAATTGGCCAACGATATCTGGTTGACAATTCAAAAAAAAAGGTTCCAGAATCATTTCCACGAATTGAACGTCGAAAATTCGATAATAATGGCGAAGTTATCGAAAAAATGAGACAGATTGGATTCAAAGTAGTATCGATTGTCTCTCTGAACAATCGTCCAAAATCGATTAATCAGCTTTTACGTAGGTGCTTGGTTTTTGAGCAGCCGGAATCAATTTTCGTTACAGTAAAATATTCCATTCTTTGGTGGATTAGTGAAAAAACCCACTCACTTTCAAAATTTGGAAGGAACACATCAAACTATCGTCAACTGACATCATCGCTCCGGCGTTGTCAAATTCACCGCAATAATTAGGCGCTGAGAATAACGTTACTAATTGTCGTTTAGAGAAAAATTCGTATCCATCTTCAACGACCTGAAAATACCAGATGATACGTTATCAATGACTCATCGAGTACCTTTCACCGGTCTCTTCTGCGAATAATTACTTGATGGGCCCGACATATTAGATCGAAATCGTGTTTTTGTAAAAATTTCGCAACTACTTCTTGTCCAAATGTGTAAGAAACACCTCGATCATTTTCACCCCAGCCGGTAGTATCCTGAATGAATAAATATGCATTAGAATTCGAAACCAGAAAATGAAAATCGATAAAATGATCCATTTACTTTATCTGGATCAGACCACAATAAATCGCAAAGTAATCCTTGATCTGGCACGTCTGTTGGTCTCATAATACGTCTGATTTGCTCCATGCTTTGTAGATCCGGACCAAGACCTCCATGACAACAGAATATTTTCTCATCGATAATAGCTGCCACCGGTAGACAATTGAAACAATCGGTGAAGGTTTTCCATAATTTGATGCTATATCTTCGTTTACCTAATAGAATACAGAACGATTAGAAAATCATCGAGAAACGCCAAGGCCGAAGAAATACTTACATTCGTCATAAAAGCCATAAATACGATTGATACTGGCGCATTCGTGATTGCCTCGAAGTAAAAAGAAATTTTCCGGGTACTTGATCTTGTATGCGAGTAATAAACATATTGTTTCCAACGATTGCTTTCCTCGATCGACGTAGTCGCCTAGGAATAGGTAATTTGATTCAGGAGGGAAAGCACCGTATTCGAATAACCGCAGTAGATCGTAATATTGCCCGTGGATGTCTCCTGTAAATTAAATAATAACGTGAGAATAAACTCAATCGTCGTTGACCAAACCATTTGAAACGTACCGCAAATTTTCAAAGGTGCTTCCAATTCTAGTAAGATGGGCTGTGATAAAAATATTTCTCTCGATTTTATACATAGTCCTCTGATTTCGTTTTCTGATAGTTGTACGTTTTTTCCAGGTCTAGCTCCGCGAACTGAAATCGAATGTAAGATTAGAAAAATTCAAAGCAGTATTAATACGTCATAACAGTAGTAGCCGCTTATTCACGTAATAAACGTAATAAAAAACGTAATTAAATACAACGCTGATTAAATTATCCTTCAGATTATTCCGTAAGAATTGAGGGGCAACTTGGAAATTATAATATTCTAAATGAAAGCGAAATACGTAACAGCAAGAAACACTTTCTCAACGCCGAATTTCACCAATATACATACGACATAAACCCAGAAATTTTTTCACCGATATTGCAACAGAAACGTCGTCAAATATGATATTTAGTCATACTACGACGAACTGAGATGATTAACAGGAAGCAAATACACAAACTAAATTGATTTTACCGCGATTACAATACATACGGAGGAGATTTCTCCAATATAAATTCAACGTATAATTTACCTTCTAATAACACGCTGATGATTTTATCTATATTCAACGAATCCGCTTCACCCATGTTGGAAAGAGTCAGGTTAAATAAAATCTAAAGAATAAACGTTAAATTAATATTACACACGAATTCAGTAATTAAATCAATATTTCTAATAACAAACGTTGTTATGGGGCTGTAAGATTTTTCAATGGCGGCGGCAAATACGTCAAAGCGTGTCGGCGCTTCCGCAGTAAATAATCGCAATGCCCGGTAAATGAAAATTTCCAAGTTACCTATCTAAATGACCTACTTCATTGTAAAAATTTAAATTACTCGTAATTACGGATGAAATTACGAGTCATTACGGTTGTTTTTGTTTATTTCGGAAAACACGTGTTTGTTTTTATCAGAACGATTCAAAATTGATAAAAAATGTGAATTTTCCCCCATTTTTAAAACCTTTTTTGAGCTAAATTTCTTGAAAATAAATTATTTAATCGTTTCACGGCGAATATGCGATGACTTCTAAAACATTTGATCAATTGGGTGTAAAACTATCGGAACCAATTCTCAAAACATTGAAGGATTTGAATTTTCAACACGCTACTCCTATTCAAGTAATATTCGTTTTTCTGTATTCAATTTATCCGAAACCCCGTTAGAACATTGTTTTATAATAATAGTCCTCTTCTTTCTAACAGGCAGAATGTATCCCATACTTATTGAAAAACAAAGACGTAGCTGCCGAAGCTGTCACCGGCAGTGGAAAAACTCTAGCTTTTGTGATACCCTTACTCGAACTCATCCTGGTAATTAATTCTGATCGGTAACTTCCTGAAAACTAGGGCACTACTGAAAACTTGATATATTAATTTTGCGATATTTTCTAGAAACGAAGCGAACCGTTGAAAAAACGTGACGTCGCTGGATTGATTATCTCTCCGACGCGAGAATTGGCAACCCAAACACACGAAGTGCTGTCTCATTTCTTGGCCAACACTAAGAATATAACATCTTTATTGATCGTTGGTGGAAATACCATCACTAATGATGTAGAAAAATTACGTCATCAGGGAGCTCACATCATCACAGCTACTCCTGGCAGATTGGAAGAACTGCTGACGAAAAATTTCCCCGAAATAAATCTGCATAAATCTTTAAAAGAAATCGTGAGTAATTGGCGGTGATTTATCGACCTTTATGTAGACTTTGTGATTGATAGAATAATTTTTAGGAAATTCTTGTCCTCGATGAAGCCGACAAATTGCTTGATTTTGGGTTCGAAAAATCTTTAAATACTATTTTACAGTATTTACCGTCTCAAAGAAGAACTGGGTTGTTTTCGGCTACACAAACTAAGCAATTACTTTCCCTCGTGAAAGCTGGACTTCGTAATCCCGTCCTTATCGAAGTTAAGGAGAAAAAAATGAAAATGCCTGACAGGTACTAGAAATCTTCTCTAATACAAACGTAGTTCTTTGAATTGAGAAAAATTACTATTCCAGCTCAAAATTGGAAGACGCTTCTACTCCCAGTGCGCTACAAAATTATTACATGATGTGCGAACCAGACCGAAAGCTCACAATGCTGGTAAATTTCATCAACAGCAAAGGCACCAGTTTAAAGTATATGTTGTTTCTGTCATCCTGCGCCTGCGTTGATTATTTTCTAACAATTCTTCGATCACTATTACCTGACGTTGAACTATTCGCGTTACACGGTAAAATGAAAGAGCGAAGGTATAAAATTTTTGAAAAATTCAAGAACGCCGATTCAGGTGAGAAAATTACCTCGTGACGGAAGCCATAAAGTAATCAGCTATAAGATCGATTCATTTTACAGGTCTTTTATTATGTACCGATGTCATGGCTCGAGGTGTAGATATCCCAGAGGTTCACTGGGTCATCCAGTATGATCCTCCCAGCTGTGCTACATCTTTTGTGCACAGATGCGGACGAACGGCTCGAATCGGTAAGACTGGAAATGCTCTGGTGATGCTTATGCCCAATGAAGACGCCTATGTGAATTTCATTCTACGTAATCAAAAGGTTAATCATCAATTTTTTTGTTTGTACTTCTATGGTGAGATTTCTCATTTACCTCAATTTTTCAGGTTTTATTGAAAGAATTGCCGGGCATAAAATCGAGTAATTATCAAAAAATCGTCAAAAGCGTTCGTCAGTTGCAAATTAGTGATCGTCAAATTTTTGATAAAGCGAATCGAGCTTTCGTATCTTATATTCAGTCGTATTCTAAACACGAGTGCAACCTCATATTAAGAGTCAAAGGTGGTGTTTTTTTTGTTAGTTAATTAATTTTGACATTTCCGAAAATTATATTTTTTATTGCTTTAGATTTGGATATATGCAAACTAGCTCTTGGATTTGCTTTGCTCAAGTTACCAAAAATGCCCGAACTTAAAAATAAAGATACGTCTGCGTTTGTTCCCGTAGATATAGATTTTAATACCATTAAATATCTGTAAGTACCTTACCCCCTCTCCTTTTGATTTTTCACAACTCGTATTTACCGAATAATCTTCGTTTTCGATGCAGAAATAAAGAACGAGAGAAAAAACGCAAAGAAAACCTAAAACAGTTCCAAGAAACAGGAACTTGGCCTGGAGCCAAATCAAAACCAAAACGTCAAAAACAAACCGTCGCCTGGGCTGATGCAAAACAGAAAAAATTAGATCGCAAAGAAAGAAGACTCCGAAGAAAAGAAATGAAAAAGGAAAAAATAGCTCAAGGTAAAGTCAAAAAGAAGAAACGCAAAAATGACTTCACCGAAACTGAAATGGAAGAATTAATGAAAGATGTTGCTTTACTCAAAAAGCATAAGAAACAAAAAGTATGTATTCTTTTTCTGGTGCCCCTAATCAATATCTTCCAATTTGAGGGTAATTTTCGCTTTTTTAAATTTTAGATAGACGACGACGAATTCAATTCGGCGTTTGGAGAAGGCGATGACAGCTGAGGAAAAATATTGATTCTAGTACTGAGAATCGTGATTTTTGTCGCTACGACTGACTCTATTGATTTTTCCAAGACTGAAGAAGAGAGATCCTTTTAAAATGTTTTAGCTGCATATCGTTTTAAAAATCTGAATCATGAGTTGATTATTACTTCAAGAAATAAACCATCAATTCTAATCATGTTAGTAAATTTGTAATTGATTCATAAAAACCATTGTTCGAATTTTCACAGATTAATCTGAGGGCCATATTATGTCTCCAAGTGCCCTATAACATTGAAAATCATTTTTTTTTTTCATTTTGATTTCAGTTTGCATGAGTACCGATCGGAAAAAATCTCAAACATTTTGAATTTTGAAAAAGGGAATCAAAAATTTCTAAATTTTTGGGAGTTTTAGGACCTTTTGAAGGTATTTGAGAACGTGATAAGATCTTCAAACTTCCCAAGGAAATTTCCTATCAGAATACAAAAATATTTCTCAAGATAATTTTTACTAAAAAATGAACATTTTTCCCAACGAGTTTGGAATATTACTACAAAAAGCCACAACAAAAAAAGGGAGGTCAATTCTGGAGAAAATACATTTAAAAAAACATTATTTATTGGAATAAAATTTTTGTTTAAAATTATTTCATAGTTGTTACCAAAAATAATTAAATTTTCACAAAATTAGAAGTTTTATAGTTTCAAATCCAAAATTTGGAGTGATCCGGTGTATTCAAATCAGTGATCAAATGATTTTTGATTGATTTTGTCAGTTTAACTTACCTACTAATTTATTACAAAAATTTATCGATCAGTCGAAAAACCTTTGATTTTCAGTACCTATTTTGCTTCTAATTTCATAAAATTTTAATTGAGAACGTAAAAAGATTTTTATTGATTTATGAACTAAGACTTCAAGATTTTTTTTTTATTAAAATAGGTATGATGTTTTTGCCATTTCTTCGTCATCTTAGCAAATGATTTTAAGCAGAATCTCTACTCTTACAAAGCAGGTTTTACAATGGACAAAGTATTACTGAAAATGAAAAAAGTACTTACTGAAAATGTTCTACATTTGGCTCAAAATCCTGCAATTTTTAATAAAAATTCATTTCTTTTAAATTATCAATGTTCAATTTCGATTTTTTTATTTCGTTTGTTTTTCGAAAGAAGATTTAAAACCAATAAGTATTTAAAAGGCTCAAAGATACGTTTTTGAGATAAAAGCTCATTTTTTCGCAATGAGCACCAAAGTTCAAAGCTGCCAACTGCCATTTAAAAATCTGAAAAATGACAGTGAGCAGAACTTTTTATATGGTTTTCAACTAAATACTTTTCGAGATGGGATCTCAGCATCCCTGTGGGGCACAGGGGTCCTTAATTTTGGTCAAAATTCAAAAAAATGGAAAAAGTGAAGTTGCATATCGATTTTTACTAATTTAAGGACATTGAGTTTAAATATCGACTTGCTTTCTAGACATGATCTCTCAAAACCCTCCACTCACCCCTCAACAAGGCTAAAATCTCAAAAAATTGAAAATGACCTGCGACGTAATAGCTCGAGTACTAAAAAGTTTCAGGCGGTATGGAAAAAAGTGCGCCGTGGATTTGTACCTTGAAGTGTGTACTTTCTCACTATATTTTCAAAAGTTGCATTTTTTTTGAATATTTTTGAAATACTCACCCTTGAGTAAGGGGGTGAAAAATTGAGATTTTTGAATTTCCAGGAATTGGGGCAATATTGATGTCGAAATGTAGGTTCTGAGGGGCGCTGATTCCGATACCGGTACTCGTTTGACCCCAAACCCAAAATTGCACCCCCTAGAGAGGGAAAGGGAGCCCAAAATTTTGAAAAAATACGATATGGGTATCGAAATATAGGTTTTCGAGGGCGCTGAATCTCATTTCGTCACTCATTCAACTCAAATACCAAAATTGGCCCCCCTAGGGGAAGGAGGGTAATAAAATTTTGAAAAATACAATATGGGTATCAAAATGTAGGTTTTCCAGGGCGCTGAATCTCATTCCACCACTCATTTAACCCAACTCCTTAAATTGACCCCCTCAGAGAGGAAGAGAGGGGCTCAAAATGAAAAAATACGATTATACCATATTAGTATCGAAATGCATATAGTTTTAGGGATGCTGATTCTCATTCCGGTACTCATTTGACGCAAATACCAAAACTGATCCCTCAAGGGTGAAGGAGGGGCCCATGAAAAAATAAAGTAACCTGTTATTTCAAAGGAGCTGGAGTAGTTGGGGTATTTTCAATGGGCAGATAATACATAGGTACCTACAGATTTGAGCGAAGAAATTTGAAAGACAAGATTTTCTGATTATTTTAGTCAAAATTACTGATTTTTTTTTTAAAATAGGACATCGACTGAGAAATTAGTAATTTTTGACCGAAAAATCAGTCAAAAATTCAATACTGATTGAAAAGAGCAGGATTTTTGCAAATTCAACTGATTAAAATTTAGAGAGTGGTAGATGTGTTTATTCAAGAAATAAGTAACTAGTTACTGAATAAAAATACTGCCCCATTTTGAATATTTTCTGATTTAAAAGCAGTTAAAATGATTAAATAGGTATATTTTCAAAATAAATAGGTAGCGGAGTTGCGATTTGTGGGAGCAAAAACTGCTATGAATACCTACATTTTGCAAAAACGATAATGTAGGTCATTTTTATAGGTAAATACGTAGAAAAGGAGTCGAATATGACTAATTCGAGGTCGTTGATTCCGAAATAGGCGTCCATTTCCGACCTCAAGTCTTCGTTTTCGAGATATTACCCATTTTTACCTCGAAAATTACCCTTGTGGTGAATCGTTCGTAGACTGATGAAAATTAATGCCATATTTGTAATCAGCGACCTCAAATTGGTCGAAAATGACTGTATTTTTGAGTATCTCGCCCCTTAATTGCTCTAAAATCCCATTTTTCAGGTGAAAATAGGCCATATCTCCGAAACAAAGACCTGGCGCCGGAATTGGACGCTGGATTCAGAATCAGCGACCTCGAATTAGTTATATTCGACTCCTATTTTGGATATTTTCTGCTTTAAAAGTAGTTAAAATTATTAAATAGGTATATTTTCAAAATAAATAGGTAGCGAAGTTGTGATTTGTGGGAGCAGTAACTGCTATGAATACCTACATCTTGGAAAAACGATAATTTAGGTCATTTTTATAGTTAAATACGTAGAAAAGGAGTCGAATTCGACTAATTCGAGGTCGCTGATTCCGAATCCGATGCCCATTTCCGTCGCTGGGCTTTTGTTTCGGTGATATTACCCATTTTTACCTCGAAAATGCTCTTTATGGCGAATCGATCGGAGATGGATGAAAATTAATGTCATATTTGTAATTAGCGACCTCAAATTGGTCGAAAATGACCGTATTTTTGAGTATCTCGCCCCTTAATTTCCCGTAAAATCCCATTTTTCAGGTGGAAATAGGCCATATCTCCGAAACAAAGGCCTGGCGCCAGAAATGGACGCCGAATTCAGAATCAGCGACCTTGAATTAGTTACATTTGACTCCTATTTTGGATATTTTCTGCTTTAAAAGTAGTTAAAATTATTAAATAGGTATATTTTCAAAATAAATAGGTAGCGAAGTTGCGATTTGTGGGAGCAGTAACTGCTATGAATACCTACATCTTGGAAAAACGATAATTTAGGCCATTTTTATAGCTAAATACGTATAAAAGGAGTCGAATTCGACTAATTCGAGGTCGCTGATTCCGAATCCGATGCCCATTTCCGTCGCTGGGCTTTTGTTTCGGAGATATTATCCATTTTTACCTCGAAAATGCTCTTTACGACGAATCGGTCTAAGTTGGGTAAAAATTAATGCCATATTTGTAATCAGCGACCTCAAATTGATCGAAAATGACCATAATTTTGAGTATTCCGTGCTTCAATTGCCCAAAAATAGAATTTTTAAGGTGAAAATACTTTTTTTAAACCCCGAGTCACCGAATAATGTTTTTTTTTAAAATGAAAATCGCTAAAAACCGTAACCGTAACCCAAACCCGAAACTTTGGTAAAAATCCAAAAACCGAAACCGTAACCATTTACTCGAATTTTTGGGGGTTTCAAGAGCCAAACTGGAACGAACCGTAATTAATCCTTCGGAAACCCCCTTAAAAGCCGTAACCATAAATAAAAAAAATAAAGGTTTCCATCCCTTCAATTTATCCATCCCTTCAATTTATCCATCCCTTCAATTTATCCATCCCTTCAATTTATCCATCCTCGTACCTCACACACGAAAAAAATAAACCATTCATTCATTGAAATCATATCAATAAATTATATATTACACAATAACAATAATATCATCCATTAGATACAATTCAAAATACAAATGAACATATATAAATGAATCTTCTTTGAACAATTCCAGTGTATAATGGGCATATGTCATAAATAAAAGGACAGATATCAATCAAAATGCTTACTTAAATTCTACGATGAATGCTATCGTGTATGTTAGTCGTACAATAAAACCTTTCTAGCCTCTATGGTGAAAAAATAAGAAAAAATGCACACAGCGTTGCAACGGATTCGCGTGTCTAATGAAGTACCACGTCGTAATCGATTCCAAAAAAAAAAAAAAAAAAAACAGTGGTCGATTTATCACAGATTAATTAATACGTTAATATTGATCCACTTTATTTACCGGCTACGAATAAAAAAATCAGGGAAACAGGGTCAGGCACCAGAAACATAGAGAGAGACAAAGCTTAAAAATTCGTCGATGCTTAAATAGGTACAATGAATATATAAAATGACCGTATATTATTTTTTAAAAAAAGTAAAAAGCTCAATGTTAGAACAGTCTTTTACACTATTAATTAATTATAGGTACACCAATAAAATGCAACAAATCGGAAGACTGATTAAAAATGAAAAAAAGATTTAAAAAAACGAACGAGCGGCCAATAAATAAATTTAGCAAAAAAAATAAGCCATAAATTCAGTCGTCATCGTTAGTTGAACAAAAAAAGAATAAATAAAACGTGTAGAAAAATTACACGTATGAAAGTGCATTCGTCATCGACATTCCAAGGATTCGGAAGAGAAGATGAGATTCGATAACATTTCATAATACGTATAGTAGGTATATTAATACTTGGTATACATATTCAAAACTAGTTGAAAAAAATTTCTATGGGTATGGCTAATTCGACTCCTTCGCTAAGTATAATACTGTGGATATCTTCTATAGCCAAAATTGTCATTTTTTAAATAAATCATCCTGCGAAATAATTTTTCGGTCAAAACCTTCTTCTGTAAATAGCCTTTTGTAAGGCCCAATTCCACACCGTAAAATATTTACATAAATATAATTTACATAGTTCACAATACAATACAAACACATTCGCGTATAAACGCATTGCATACTATTGACAGCTGGATCGAGTGATGGAATGATTCGAGTCGTGCGAACGTTGCTTTGAGATTTAAGTTTTTTTTTATTATTATTATTGGCGGATCCGGATGACTTGAAGAGCCTTTCTAATTATTTTGTAGGGTTTGGTATTGGCTCCTTTTTATAATTATCGGTATTCATCACATAGGTATTTCATTTTATAATATCAACATGTGATAATGCCAAAATGTCAATTATTTCCAAAAATAAGACAATTTTTCAAAAATTGGATAATTTTCTAAAATTTTTCCCAAGAATTGGACGATTTTTCAAAAATTTGGAAAGTTATTCAAAAATTAAACAATTTTCCGAAAATTGAAAGGTTTTCTGGAATTCCTCCCGAGAATTTGAGGATTTTTCAAAGATTGGACAATCTTCCAGAGTTTTTTCAAGAGTTGGATAATTATTTTCCAAAAATTGTATAATAATCTGAAAATGAAGGCAATTTTTCAAAAATCGATAATTCTCCAAAAGTATGACTATTTTTCAAAAAAAATTTCAGGAATTGGAAATTTTTTTAAAAATTGGATCACAATTCAGAATTTGAACAAGAACTGGTGACTTTTCTAAAATTCGAAGTTTTTCAAAAAAAATTCAACAATTGGTCAATGTGTTCAAAATTTGGACGATTTTCCTCATATTGAAAGATTTTCTGAAATTCTTCCTAAGAATTCGACAATTTTCCAAAAATTGAAAGATTTTTTGAAATTTCTCCCAAAGATTTGACAATTTTTCAAAACTTTCGTAACAACCATCAACAACCCGAAAATTGGGACAATTTTTCAAAAATGAGATGATTTTCCAAAAGTACGACCAGTTTTCAAAAAAAATTCCAAGAATTGGTAAATTTTTCAAAAATTGGATCACTAATTTGAAATTTACCAATCACTGGTCAATTTTATAAAATTTAAGTTCTTCAAAAAAATTTTCAGTAGTTAGATGGCCTTTCAAGATTGGTACGATTTTCCGCATATGTACTTATTGAAAGATTTTTTTTGAAATTCTTCCCAAGAATTTGACAATCTTACAAAAATTGAAAGACTATCTGAAATTCCTCTCAGGAATTTGACAATTTTTCAAAAATTGTACAACATCCCGAAAATGGTAAATTTTTTTAAATTGGGATAATTTTCCAGAAATTGGACGATTTTTTAAAGATTTTTTCAGGAATTGGGAAATTTTTCAACAACTGCACAGTTATTCAAAGAATTGGGTCACAATTCAGAATTTTTTCAAGAATTGGAAAATTTCCTAAGATTAGAATAATTATCGACAAAAAATTTGAAGTTTTTCAAATAATTTTTCAATAATTGGTCAATTATCCAAAAGTTGGGTAATTTTCCACATATTGAGAGATTTTTTGAAATTCCTACAAAGAATTTGACGATTCTTCAAAAATTTGAAAGTTATTCAAAAATTGGACAATTTTCCAAAGAAATTAAAAGTTGAATAATTATTCAAAAAATGTCTAATTTTTTCATACGATTATCTAGAAATTGAACGATTTTTCAAAAATTGGAGAATTATTTGAAAAGAGAGACAATTTTTTAAAAGTGATACAAGTGATTTCTCAAAACTTGGATCATTATTCAGAATTTTTTCTTATTTTCAAAAATTTGGATGATTTATCAAAAATTGGACAACCGTCCAAAAATTTGATATTTATCCAAAATTGGACAATTTTTACGTTCAACTAAACTAATTTTTTTCAGAAACCGAGCAATTTTCCAAAAATTTGAACGGGTTTTCAAGAATTAAACATTTTTTAATAATTTGGATAATTTTCTAAAAAAAACTGGATAGTTATTGAAAAATTGGGCAATTTGTCACATTTATTTTGAGTATTGAAAATTTCTCAGAAATTGGATAATTATTTAAAAATCAAACAATTTTCTAAAAATGAAATGATTATTTAAAAATTGGAAAATTTTTCAAGATTTTCCATCACTAATAAAATTTTCAAAAATTAGATGGTGCTTGAAAAATCAGACAATTTTGGATGAATTGGGCAATTTTTGCGTTCGATTGAATAATTCGACACCCATGAATTGAAAAAATTCCAAAAACTGTAAAATTATCTAAAAATTGATCTGAAAAAATTCAAACAAATGAAAAATTCTCTATCAAAATTTTAAAAATTGAACTACGAAAAACAATGATAATTGGCGAAAAATAATTTTTTGCAAAATTTGGTCCCTTCAAAAATCACTGATCAATACATTTTTTGTGATGCAATAGTTCAAAAATAAATTTTAAAAAAAACCGTGAAATTACCACTTTAAAAAACATCCAAACCCTCGTTTTTCAACTAATCAACGAAACTTCACAATTTTCAACATTCATTTTTCTCAAAATCATCCTCACACTCGACCCATTTTACAAGCATCGCCTTTCAAATATCAAAATATGCATTTAACTAACGCTGCACAGCAGCTTTTATGTAAAAAAATTAATAAATGAATCAAACAAACTCTTACACACCGCAATACACACTCGACCTGAACATATTAAAACTACGACTGCGAAAACTTAGTTTTCAAAATGGCCACGCCTTCGTCGGGCACGCCTAAATGTATAATAATATATTAAATATATTAAAATAAATGCCGAATTATACTACATATTAATGACTTATGTAAAATACCGTTTAAATGTCTCATTCAAGCATACAAACAAAAGCCACGCATCAAACATACGTACACGACGAGAAAAAAAAAGAAGAGTGAGAGAGAGAGACAAAAACAGAGAAAAAAAATTAAATGAGGGGAAAAGATAGATGGGGGTGGGGAGAAATATATGCTATAACACTTATATACGCATTTTTAAAATTGGAAAAAATGTCATATCGTATATATTTTTGTGGCGATTTTACACCTCATCGGGTGCCAGTTCTTCTCGATCGCCGGACGAGTTGGCATTCACGTCGGCTGACTGATTGGTCGACGAATCGCCGGACGAGTGATTTTCGACTGTTTCTTTGCGACTTTTGTCGTTCTCGTTGGTGGTATTTTCGTCGGCGGCGACCACGCGAGCTTCCAATGCTCTGATACGGTTCTCGTGCTTGACGATCATTGTCTTCAGTTTACGTATCTCTTCTTTGAATTCTTTGACGATTTCGTCCTGCGAATCGACCAATAGGTTAGAAAATGACGAAAATTGGCAAGAGTGGGGTGGGGATGCTTACCGATAGCGACGACGCGTTATAATTACTAGTGGTAACATTACTAGCGGCTCCGGCGCCGGCGTTCGATTTTCCACCGACGGCGTTCGTGACAGACGAGCCGGCCGCTCCGGCAGCGCCCGACGATTTGGATGACGGTTTATCGAGTATATTGGATCTTTTGGTTACTTTGAATTCGGCCTGCTTGGTGGACGGCGGCACGAAGCCGACTTTCAGCGAGATTAGTATGGGTTCGCCGTCTTTGCCGGCGAACCATTCTTCGGCCGTGACTGCCGGAATGTCGCCCAACGTGTCCGGATACAGGTCCTCTTGGAAGAGCTCCGACTGCGAATAGAAATAATGAAGTATAATCGAATGCTAGTTTCGATGATTTGCGTAAGGAAAGTAAATTTCTAGAAGGGAATAGCTGGAATGGGTTACTACAAGCGGTGCCAGTAGCCAGTAGCTCTGCGATGTCGCATACTTGACATTGCAGCGACTTCATTTTTAATAAAATGTCGTCAAATTTTCCTATGGAGCTTATTACTTGTCCATTCTACCAAAAAAACACGTGATTCTTGACCTCATGCTATTTGAAAGGATGATTAAAGCGATCTGGCTCATTTTTGTGATTTTTGGGGTTTCTCACTCAATATCGTAAATATTTTGATGATTTCTAGTAAAAAATTGTGGTGAAATGATTTCAAGGAGACTAATGAGAATTTGGGATTTTTGATCTAAGTCACCCCCCCCCCCCCGGAGTTGGATCCCCAAAAAATAAAATGAGCAGTTCATCGAGATATGTAATTTTGATCAGGCCACTTTGTTTCGTTCAGGCCAGCCCCCCCCCCCAAAAATGAAAATAAAAAATAAACTTTTTTCAATTTCTATTTCTCACAAGAAATTAATTTTGAAATTTTTCCAGGTTGTTTACAGATTTTAGGAATTTAAAATTCGCGAATTTTTTTCGCGACCTTTTCCCAACTTTTCATGCTCCAAATTTGTCCAAAAGACCCCCCCCCCCCCCTCTCGCGTATACTCGTTTCAAAGGAAATTTCAAGTACTTTTTTCGTTCCTCCTTCGCGAATACTCTTCTTTTTTATAGGAAATTTCCAGAATTTCATAGATTTCTTACTAAACAACATTTTCAGGAGAATAATAATTAGGCATTCAACACTAATGATGAGAAGATGAATTTTCAAAAAAATTGAAATTTTGGAAACAAATTTTGTACATGGTCAAAACGTTATTTTTTGGATACTTCAGAGAGGAATAAAAAAAGTAATTTCGTAACGTTTTATTGATGTGAAGAGGTTGATTTTCACTCTGGACATACAACGATCCCTACACATTTTCCTTTTTTTTTTAGTTCTCTAATTTTTTTTTGAATTATTAATTCCATTAAACGACAGTATCTTGCGATTAGGTATTTTATTTCCTTTAACGAGAATTTGAAAATCATTAAAAAAGAAAAAAATGAGCCAATTTTTCTCGTGCTTTTCCCAGGTTAAATTTTGGCAATTTCTCTTGTTACTCCCCCTCCCCTCCCCCAGTTGAATACTGATAATTTCAAATTTCTCTTGGATCTACAGCAGCCTCCTCCAAGCAGAAATTTGAAAACTACAAATCTCTCTTGTACTCCTCTCCAAGCTGAATTTTGGTACCAAATATAAAAATTCTTTTGTAACTTCAAAATTAAAATTTTGGCCAGATTTTCTGCTGTAACCCCCCCCCTCCAGGCTAAAGTTTGACAATTTAAAATTTCTCCTACATTTTTCTTCAAGCTTAATTTTGGTAATTTTGAATTCCTTCTGAGCTCTCCCCCCGTGTTGAACTTTGGAAATTTCAAATTCCTCATACACCCATCATTGGGATGGGATTTCATCCCAATAAATTCATCCCACGATTTTTCGGAGCATTTTTGGGCTGGGATTAATTTGGGATGAATTTTAATCGTAGTCTAATCGTAGGTATTTTTTGGGGGGTTTTAAGCCCGAAATGATCATTGGAATGGGTTTTCATCCCAATAAATTCATCTGACGATTTTTCGGACCATTTTTGGGCTGGGATTAATTTGGGATGAATTTTAACCGCAGGTATTTTTTTTTGTTTTTTAAGCTCGAAATGATCATTGGGATGGGGTTTCATCCCAATAAATTCATCTCACGAGCATCTGCCAGAAATATTAAAACTTTGATAATCTGTATTTTTAAAATTATTTTTCGCCCAGAAAAATTTCAGGGGAGGACGATTTGATGTCCACATGCAAAGGATAGTAGGGAACCTGAAATTGCCCGAGCCTACCTGAAGTCGTTCAGCGATAAGATGCATGGATGTTTCACCCAAAACGATGATTTTTAAAAGCTCAAATATTCACATTGATATCTATCATTTGAAAACAAATTTCAACAATTTTTTTTTTAGATTTAAAAAAAATATATGTGAAAAAGTAGGAAACCCTAAAAAATGGATGCCAATGATATTTTTGCATTAAAAAAAATAATAATTAAAACCTTTTTTCAAATTTTTTTGAGCCTCATCAGATTTTAAGGTCTCTTAGGAGAGAGTACAAGTGGAGTTGATTTCCACAGGGTCGTAGTGAGTTCTGAAATTCTAAACATAGCTTCCTAGCAGCACTCTCTTCAACTTTTGAAAAAATTGGGAATTTTTTCACTCTACAATAAATTATTTTGAAACTTTGATCTTTTTGCTGGACAGAAAACATTGAATTAAAAATCTCAAATCTTACTATGCACTTCTTTTCGATATCATTTTACAACGATTTTTTTTAAAAAACTCATAAAAATTCAAGAAGGGTGGTAAAACAATTAATCTTAGCACTCAACTTTGCAGCCGTATAAGCTGATTGCACAGTTCGAAAGGGCACCGCAAATGGATGAAAAATTTCAAAACTAAAAGTGAATTTTCTAATTCAGTTCATCATTCAAAATAACACTGCGAGCGAAGGCTACCACATAAAATTCCGTAAAAAATGCTGTAGATGTAAATTTTGATATTTTTTTGAAATATTTAATTTTCAAGATGGGGGATTATTCTCACGAAATAGGCCTAAAATCATGGAAAAAGTAAAAACAAGGCCTTTTCGAGGACGCTAAATACGAATACGACCTGATTTTTTAAATTCAATGTCTCAACTCCTGTCCCTCCCCCTTCCTCTTCACCATATGGACCACAACCTTGAAAAGCCATAAAAAGTAGAAGGATATAAGAATTG
Organism: Pseudococcus viburni; assembly: GCA_033439095.1. Taxonomy (NCBI): domain Eukaryota; kingdom Metazoa; phylum Arthropoda; class Insecta; order Hemiptera; family Pseudococcidae; genus Pseudococcus; species Pseudococcus viburni. Next base: position 1,113,174 of record JAVBJF010000080.1, on the reverse strand, counting down.
GCGCGTTTTAAATATTCAAGATTTGCCCCATTTCCCCCCCTCGTCATCTCTTATCACATCTATTTCAATTCAAAATCTAAAGAAAAACGATCCATGATTATAGAATTAAAAAATGTTTCCCAACAGTAGTAGGTCTAGGCATGTGCAAAAAATATAAAGTGACTTTATGGGCCAAATAATAGAAAGGAGACCGGGGGAAGGAGGAGGGATGTTCAAAAGGCGGAAATTTGCATTTTTTAAAAGAGAAAATTGAAGGAATTGAAAAAAACAAAAAAAATCAAATAAATACGACTTCTGAAATTTCAAAATTTCATAATTTCGAAGAGGCCTTGATAATGGTAGGTAGTAGGTACATACATATATTAATCACCTAGGGAGATAATTAAATTTTCGACGAATTTCGAGGTCTTGGTAGAGCTAAGCGACAGAAATGACTCAAATTCGTCGAAAATCATTCATCTCCCAAGCTGGAAAAGTTATTTTGATTTTTATTCATTCTACAAAGCTGGAAGCTCTCTTACCTTACGTGGAACCGTCATACTGATAACTTGACACAATCCGGAATTATTTAAACGGAAGAATCTTGTTATTTCGCACGAATTCACATCACAGCCTCGCTTCGGCATCATGCCGATGCCTCGTTGCGGGTCCGAAGTTTGAAAAGTATTTATATAGTGCACGAACGGAGCTTCCGATGTGATTTCGAAATACCGAATTACGCTATCACCCTTGAACCAAAACCACAACGAATTAATTGAATAGCCAATGGATTGGAATTTTTCGAAAAATCTATAAAAGCTTCGCCAGCGTACTTTGCCGCATAAGTAGACTAGATTTGTATCCGGATCGTACAACGGGAACATGACGCCGTTACTCGTATCCAAATCGACTATAGCGATGGGATCGTCTAGATGGCCGGGATCGCGCAACGAATACTGTCTTTCCGATACTCTGCTAAATCCGGTCATGAATATCAGACCGCAGCGTAAGAAAATCGCTCGACTAGCTTTACTTCCTTCGTGGCCGATCGCCTCCTGTCATAAATAAAACAAAATATTACATTTTTTCCAAATTTTTTGTCAATTGCAAAGAAAGAGGAGATGGAGGAGAAATAAGGATAACACAGGGCGACACGAATTTTGTTTTTGAGTTCTCATTGACAAATTTGGGTTGCTTTTATGTAACTAATAAAGGAAAAAAAAAATTTTGACCAAAGTTTGCTTTGGGGGCGTGGGGGGGGGGGGCAAAAAACTGATTTTTCGAGGTCAATAAGCTGGACTAATCTTGTAGGAAATTTCACGGCGAATCCAATGCCGCAAACCGCAGACCTCCGTCTCTTTTTTAAAACAAGTTACAGCTCATTCTTTCCAAAATTTTGTGAAAAAATCGCATGTTTTTGTTTTTTTTTTCGCAAAGAAGTGAAATTTGAGAGAAAAATAAGGGTTTTAAGGCCATAATGACCATGGTGAGAGTTGTAGGAAATTTCACGGCGAATCGAATGCCGCAAACCGCGGACCTCTATCTCTTATTGAAAAAAAGTTACAGCTCATTCTTTACAAAATTCTGTGAAAAAATTACATTTTTTGTGCCTTTTCGCGAAAAAGTGAAATTTGAGAGAAAACTAAGGGTTTTAATGATGAGCTGTAACTTTTTTTCAAAAAGAGATAGAGGTCCGCGGTTTGCGGCATTCGATTCGCCGTAAAATTTCCTACAACTCTCACCATGGTCATTATGGCCTTAAACCCCTTACTTTTCTCTCAAATTTCACTTCTTTGCGAAAAAAAAACAAAAAAATGCGATTTTTTCACAAAATTTTGGAAAGAATGAGCTGTTACTTTTTTTAAAAAAGAGACGGAGGTCTGCGGTTTGCGGCATTGGATTCGCCGTGAAATTTCCTACAAGATTGGTCCAAATTTTTTTTTTCAATTTTTATTGTAATGCTCAGACTTATTGACCTCGAAAAATCAGTTTTTTGGCCCCCACCCCCCAAAGCAAACTTTGGAAGCCAGGATTGAGCAAGGTGATGTATTTTGATGTCTAGAAACAGAATTTCGGCATGAGAACCCAGACACATAGCAAAAAATTTTTTTGTCGCCCTGTGTAATTTTTACTCAATTGACAAATAAAATTCGTCTTTAACCTGTTCGACTTCTCCGGTTCTCGGATCAATTATCCTAATTCGTTTATCTTTGCAAGTCGTAACCAATTTGGTGCCTTCCCAGTTCCAGCAGGCGCTGTAGATGATATCAGGATGGCAATCGATTTGGATAAGTACCTCGCCGGTGCCCACATTCCACAATACGACTTGATTATCGGAGCCTGCGAATAAAAATATCGAATAAATATTTCCATTTTTCTTTCACGAGAAAATAATTTCCGTTGGAAAAATCGTACCTGCGGTGAGGAGTACATTTTGAGCTGACGGATGCCACAGCACGAGGCCTACTCTTCTTTGGTGAAATAGCAAATCAACAACGGGTTCGGTCAGAGTCCTGTAAAAATACAAAAAAAAAGAGAAAATTAATAAATGAACGATAATTCCCGTACTTGGACGACTGATTCAATTCGAGGAAAAAAATTGGCCAATTTTGAATTATCAGAAAAATCAGATTTATTTTTATAAAATCAATAAAAAATCTGTTTGAGAATACTTCATAATGCTCGTTGAAAATCATTTCCATACTTTGGGGCTCCCTGACTGATAAAATTTTATCGTATCGAGGAAACACAACAATTGAAACTTGGAATATATTGTACATAATACAAAAACAATAACTCGGAAACGAAAAAAAAATCCAGCCATTTTTCCACATTAATACAGTCCGCATATTGGCAACCACTGGTTTGGAAATATACGTACATCCATTCTTAAACCAATATTTCCTATATTTTTGACGTTTGTTTTATGCAAAACTGCAAATATTTGCTGAAAGAAAAAAAAAACGACTCGATTCGACACATATTGTGAAAATGTTTCCCACACTTCGACGAGGTTCACCCTTCGATGTAACATAAAAGGATACGCATCACAGCTCATGATTGCAGCTCATTTCGATAACGTAGTTTCAAAATCAGGGGTTCCAAAACGAAAAAAAATAGTAGAGATCGAAAGATAAATATTGGCGGAAATTATTTCAAGTGTCAAAAGATATTAAAAAGTATAAAACAAATTTTCAACAAAAAATTTAAACTGTGCAAAATCCTGACGAGCTGGAATTTTAAAGATTCATTTGTTTACCATTTTTTGGTATTTAAACGATTTTTTCCAAATTTTTTAAAGTAAGCATGCATAGTAAAATTTTAAGGGAGATGGAAAAGGGGCAAGGGTTGGGCAGAAGGAAGGAAGGGTGACATTTCAACTTTTTTTTTTTTGAAATTTAGACACAACTTTCTGGTTAATTCTCTTTTCAATTTTCGAAAACCACTTAATCAAATACTTCCTTTTTTCAAGTTTACTCTTCTCTCCCACTCTCCTAACAAAATTTCAAGTCTTGAAAACAAAGAAAATAAATGTTAGAAAAATCAATGCAATCAAAATTGAACAAGAACAAAACAATTGTTACAGATTGATTTTTTTATTAGCTTAAAATACTTTTCAGTGAAAAATGTAAGACTTCTCAAACCCATTCAGGTATCTTGTATTTAACATTTTCATTAGAAACGATTTGATAATTACTAACGTAAGATTGTGGTTCATTAATTTACCTTGTCTCATGTAAATTTACTTCGTCGAAAATTTAAAAAAAGAGATTTGTACTCATGTGTAAATTCTGTTTTTTTTTTGTTCGAAATTCCAAAGCCCCTTGAAATTCCTTCTATTTTCGAATTCCTCGGATTCCAACGGTATTCTTTCGTCATCTTTTACTCCCTAAGTCCAAAAAAGGCCCAAAACCCTCGGAAATTTAAAAATAACGATTTCCGGTTTTGAGTTTTATTTTAGTTTAAAATTGGCGTTAATCTGGAAAAAATTGGGAAAATGGCCGTATCGCTTCCGAGTGCCCTCAAAAAGGGCCTCAAACGCAAAAATTTGGAAATGTGTACTTAAAAAAAAAGGAATTTCTACTTTTCGGGTTTGGTGTATTTTTTGGGGCACCTGAAGGCATGATATGATTTTTCAACGAATTTTTCTAAAAGAATGAGCCTTTGGGTTTACGCCATATTGGATTTTTCCAAGTTTTCCGAGTCAGTTTATTTCAGGCGACCAGAAACGATTACTTTATAGACTTGGATGGTCGTTTTTCGTCGTTTCTCAAGGAACGACCAGAAATTACCACATTACAAAATTGGCCAATCGTCGTTTTTTGTCGTTTTTCAAGGAACGGCCGGAAACGACCACGTTACAAAATTAGAAAATGATATGTAGTTTTTTTACGAAAGGACCAGAAATGACTAATTTAGGAAAGTGAAGTATTATCGTTTTTCGTCGTTTCTTATGAAACGACCAAAAAAAGACAACTTCACAGGATTGAAAAACGGTCGGTTTATCGTCGTTTTTGAAGAAGGTACAAATTACAACCGCATAGCAAAATTGGAAAATGGGCGTTCTTTGTCATTCTTTAAGAAACGACCACTTCACAGGATTGAAAAATGGTCGTTTTTCGTCTTTTTTCAATAAACGACCAGAAACGACCACATTACAATATCTAGCGAAATTTTTGAAAAAAAAGTAACTTTCAGTAACTTTTTTTGAGCAAAAAGTGACCAAAAAATGACCAAAGTGACCAAAAGTAACCAAAAGGATCCAAAAATTCAATTTTTCGAGGGATAAAATTTTTTACAGTTTTTTTTTGTACTCTTCTGCAAAGATTTCAAAGATAAATCAACTGAAAACAAACTAGCCAAAACAATCTTTTAATTTTTTTCTTGAAGAATTTTGAAAAAAAAATTGAATTTTTGCCTGTTAGTGTGAAGAAAAAGTAACCAAAGTGACCTTTTAGACGTGAAAAGTAACCACAAGTGACTGTAGTCGAAAAAAGTGACAAACACCCTAAAAAAGTGACCTGCTATGATGCCTGCAATATTGAAAATGGTCGTATTTAAAGAAACGATCTAGAATTGACGACCAAAAATTCGTACTTTTTCCGTTGTTTTCTTCGTGTTATTTTCGCATTTCTTCCATATAATAATTTCTCCATGACCCATAATAATCATTTTCATACATCAAATTTCTTCAAAATTTTAAATTTTAGCTTTTTTTCAAAAATTTGTATTCTCTTTTGTTTTTTTTCCTTCGAAAATCCCCTTTTTCGTACCACCTAGTAAGTAGCTAAGTACCTATTCAATATTTGTACTTTTTTTTCGTATTTCTCGTTTGCGGAATGAACCTAGTTATTTTTCAAATTTTTTCGCCTCCAGGAGGCTTGAGTTGAATCAAACTGCAAAGTGATTCCGAAAAAAGCGAGGAAAAATTTATAAAAATATTTCAAAAAGATGCTTTGGGGGAAAAAAATTAAAAATTGGACTCGTATGGATGTACGAAGCCCCTGAATCCAATTCTGGTGTCATTTTGACCCCAAAATCTAGACCTACCGAAGAGTTCAGGAGGGAAAGGACCGAGTTGATAAACAGTTCGGGCAATATCAAGTGCGGTATCGAAATTTATGTTTTTTTGACCTCCGTGGTTTTACTTTGGAGGTCATTATCTCAAAAAAGCTAAAGGAACGAACCTCACAAGAATTGTGGTAAATAAGGGACCAAATTTCTAAAATTGTGTTTTACTTTTTTTGAATTTTGAATGAAGGAGGAGGCATAAAAGTTGTATCTAGACCAATTTAGACCTGAAAAACGCTGGGTAAAAATTCAACCTTCCTCACTTGATCTTTATCCCTCATCAATTACCCTTAAAATCAGCCAATGTTTAAAATTTGACAAATTTTCATTAAAAGTTCACCAGTGAAGTGTCAAAATGCCAGTTTTTCAACACCCAGAATCAGCGTTGCCAACCTAAAGTCTCGAAAAATCCTCATAACGACTAAAATTCTTATGGTTAAAAATCCTTAAAAAATCCTTAACCCTTTTTTTTTTTACAAATGACGTCACTTATGACGTTACCTTCCACCAAATTCTGAAAAAGTAAAATAAAAACGTAAAAATTGAACTAATTTTACTTTAAATTACATTGCGCATCCTATTTTTATACTTTTTTTTAGAAATTTTTACTAAGAAAGTAGGCGGAGATTTGGAGTGTCATTTGGATTCGGGGAGCAGCATTAATTGAATTTTAGAAAATTTTAATGAATTTTTCCCTTTTGTGGCCTAAATTGAACAAAATTTGAAAAAATAGAATACTCGGCGAAAATTTTGAAGAAAATTTAGAAAAAAATTATTTGACCTAAAAATGCGTATTTTTGGCTCATTTTTCACATTTTTCTCAAAAATCCTTTAAAAAATCCCTAAAATCAAGATATCCTCAACAAAATCCAAAACAATTTTTCACAATCCTCAAAAATTCTCAACTCTAAGGAACCTATCTTTAAGGTTGGCAACGCTGCCAGAATCTATTTCTGATATTATTTTGACTTCTACACTGAAACCGAGACCCGAGACTACCGGCACCTGTAGGAAAGCGAGGTGATTAAAATAGTTTCCCTTCAGATCCTTTCCTCATAAAAATTGCTCCAATCATCTTTAATTTTTTGGTACTAAAATCACAATACTTTCTTATACTGAACATTTCAAGAACCTCTCTTCTGATCTCTATTTTTTGATCATTCAGGCATGCCACAGTCACACAGATTTTGGGGAAAAATAGTGACTTTAGTGACTTTTTATGAGGCAAAAGTGACCAATTTTTCATTTTTTTTTTTCATAAATAAATACACCCCCCCCCCAAAAAAAAATTCATAATTCGAACTGTATTTCTTTCTGCAATAGTGCTGAAAATACTTTTTTTTCTGAACAATTTTTTCATCAAGGGTAAGGGTGCCATATTTCGACCACTTTTTTTCAAACTTCCACCAATAAAAGACTTATGGAGGTAAAAACGTCAGAAATTGCTTAAAAAATACATTGATCCTTCCCCCACCACCACCTAAAATTCTGAGCCGATACGATCATTTTTTGTGATTTTTTTTCTGAGGGGATTCAAAAATTGATTATCGAAATTTTGGGTTCCTAATTTCGATCACCCCCCCCCCCCCCCCCCACTTTGAGATGAGGAGTCGGTTGTACATTTTTCTTATTCTACTTAGTAATAGGGTGTAAAAAAAAACGCTCCTAAAACTCGATTAACCCGATTATTGATAATTATTTGAGGTAATGGAAAATTTTCAAAATTGATTTTTTTCTGAAGGCCCTAGCTCCTTCCCATGACATCCTGAGAGAAAATGGTAAATGACAAAAATTGTTCGTTTTTCAATGCTCTACAACTTTTGTTTCAACTATTTTTTCATTAGTGCGTAATTTCGAAAATTATCGACGAAAAAACAAAATTTGAACTCCCTTACTCCCCAAAAGGAGGACTAAATTATGCACCAATTTTAGGGAAGTTCAGGAATCTTAAAATACATACCCTACTACGAAACTTCTTTTTTCTGCTAATTTTTTTTGGGTCAAAACCTAAAATGACTGTACTACTATGCGATTTCATTTTTTTCAATTTTCTCCGCTAGTTTTGCCTGTAGGGTTGTCATTTTGGTCTCAAATTATTTATCTGTGAAAAAGGAGCATGAAAAATTTTTTCACGGTAGATTGCGTCTATAGCGGCCGAAATCGGCCAGTGGTCGAAATTAGAAAGCGGTCGAGATTAGGCCATTTTACCCTTAATAAATCTTTAATTGAAGCTACGAGTTTAAAAATATGCTTCAAATAACTGAAAAAAAGGATAAACTTTTTTTTATAAAAATACATTTATAATTAATATAACTTCCGTCTAAAATAAGTTTTTACTGAAAAAAATCGTAATATTCTGCATCTAAAAATCACGAGTTCTAAAAAATAAACTAGTATTTTTTAAAATTTTATGCAAGAGCGGAAGGCTATTTGAATGAAAAAAGTGACTTTAGAGTGAAAAAACGGATTAATAGTGACTTTTGGCCAAAAAAGGGACTTTTAGTGACCAACCCTGAAAATAGGGGACAAGTCACTAAAAAAGGTGACTCTGTGGCATGCCTGATTCATTACGTTTAAATATATTCAACCTGGCAATTTTTCTTCAAAAAATTCTCAAAACCCCCTTCAAAAAAATCTCATCATGTGACATATTGACTGACAACATATTTTATACTTCGAAATTCTAATCAATGCAATTTTCTCTCGACATATCGTCCCCTATCCAATTTCCCTCCAAGTTCTCATTCATCGATTTTTCGGATCAAAAATCTCCCATTGAGTTCAGCATATTCACCTACATTTTCCATCACCCAATTCACCCCCTTTCTCCTCAAATCCACTTCACTTTCGTCCCATATTCACCTCCAAACCACACAAAAATCCACTACAAACCATCACGTCGACTTGATTTCCTACTCGAGGCATCTCGCCCCCTTCTTTCTCCACCTGTTGCCATTTAGCCGCTGTTTAAACATCGCGATACACAGACCACGTATCGCAATCGGTATTTATTTTTCATACTCTCGTCGACGTTTCTCCTCTCCCTCTTTTTCTAAAAATTCACTTCCTCATTTCGTATCTATACGTACACTACAGTAGGTACACCTAGGTACTACTTACGTCACTTACTAATCGCGTAAAAATAGTAATACCTTGGTAGTAATAAAATATTACCAATCGAAGACCGCTTCGCACATCGCACGTATACCATAATACCTCGCCCATTAATGGAATATTTTACTCGTATCGATCACGTCGCGTTACCTCGTGTACCGGTACCTCAGCCAAATCCTTATCTAAGCCAAGATTTACACGCATCGATCCATCGATCGTACCGTATACCGTATACGACCCAGACCCAGACCTAGTGCCGTTCAGCTCAGAATACGCTAATATTCGGTGTTCAACTCCCGACACACCGAATAGAAGTACCGCCGATCCAGCCACAGAGGCTGTAGAAATCAATCTTGAACTCGTGAATCATTATTTATAAGGTCAAGGGGAAATCGTATGCAGTATTTTTCTCGATTAAAATTTACATATCGCGGCCGTCGCGAATCGATGCCTACGTCAACTACGATAACGCGTAGAAAAACCTCACGTACGAGTCGTATACCTACAACTAAACAAATAAAATATTTTAAATAAATTATATTTATGGGTAAAAATTTCCTAGACGCTGGATTTCGAAACGAATACGTATCGATATCGATAAACAGCTTCGTCGAAACGAGAAAACGAGATTACGTGGATTTTAAAATTAAATTTCAATCTCGTTTCAATTGAACTGATTTCACGAGATGAGTTCGTTGAACGTAGCTTATTATTCCAATCGGGCTACTATTCTAATAAATACACCCCCCTCCCACTCCTATTTTCTCAAAAAATCGGCAAATTTTGTTGCAAACTGGCACGAAAAAGAACGAAATGAGAAAAAAAAATCACGAATTTTTACTATATACGTATCATTAAAACACGAAATTTCGTTTAAAAATTTCGAATAACATGAAATTTTCATTTCAAAGCGATGGAATTTTTTTAAACAACAAACTGTAAAAAAAATTAAAGCAATGTTTCTTATTTGATTAAATACATTTTTTCAATTTTTTCCATTTTTTTTTTCAACATTTTAAAATACTTTTTTCCAATTTTTTTCTCATTTTTCAAAACATCTAATTTTTTTTTGATATTTTTTCAACTCTTTGAAGTATTTTCAATAAGATTGTGTGATCGGCCTTTGATCCAAAATAGGCCAGAAGTGGTCCTAAAATTCCTGATGCAAAAACTTCCCACACAAATTTTTGACATCCCCCCCCCCCTCCATCCCTTCTGAGGATATTGCCTTCTATATTAATTCAAAATTCATTTTCAAACACTATATCCTATTTGTTTATTTCATTTCATTTCATTTTTTTGAATGAAATATATCTCAGATATTTTTACATTATGTTGTACCGGGTGCTCGAAAATTTTTGGCTCCCCCTCCCCCCAACCCCTGAGAATTTGGCTTATAAAAATCGTAGATTGGCAAGTAAGATGCAAAATATTGAAATAAAATGCGATAAAACCAATCGAATGAAGTAAACTTTGCTTAAAACGTCCGCAATGTGAAATATTTAACTAAATATTCATTTGTTTACATCGGCCAAAATTGCCAAATTGTGTTTTTAAACACAAAAATTCCAGGGGCAGGATGTTCACTATATTTCAGAACTGATTTTCCCTGACTTTTCCAGATTTTCTAGACCAATTTTTCGATTTTTTCCAGACCTTTTAAATATGATATTAAACGGGGGGGGGGGGGGGAGGGTGCGGATGTACTTACGTCCTAAAATTTGGCATAAGAATGATATGAAATGCATGGGATTTAACAATTTTTTTCCAAATTACTAGGTACTTTTTACGAGATTTTTAAACATTTCTTTTCGGGTCAAAAAAAGATTCAAATTCAATTCTAAAGATTTTTGAGCCCACCAGAACCCACCCAACTCCCCTTTTCCACAAAAATTTGAAAATTTGAATTTATTGTGGAAAAAATTTCAAATAAAAAGGAAAAACTAAGCATTCAAAGCAAAATTATAGTTTTGAAAAATGAAACAAATTATGCCAGGGTGTCTACCAAATCAAACGAATGAAAATTCGGATTTCTCCGAGCTCGAAATTCAATTTTTTTCACATTTTATTTCCTGCTCCCTTCCCCCTCCCAAAAATGAAAAACACATGCCTCAAATTGATAAATCCACCTACACTCGCGTTGAGCCCAAGCAAAGCGAGGGCGAATTTTTTTGCAAAAACAGATCCTCAAAAGATGAAAATTCACCACTTTTCCCTCATTCGGGTTTTTCAAAACATGGTCAAGAGCATCTCACAGCTCATTAAGAAGGACCTAAGTTTCCAAAAACTTGGATTTTAAATTAAAATAAAATACTTAAGCAAAGAAACACTTTTCTAAATGATTAAAGTATCCTTTTGGATTTTCAAAAAATTCCAGAGAAAATTCCAAAATTCCCTGACTTTTCCAGACCAACAAAATTCTCTGATTTTTCCCGGTTTTCCAGAAAATGGACACCCTACAGGGGGGAGTCAGAATTTTTCGAGCACCCGGTAATTTAAAGAGGATGTGTAGTCAATTTTGCAAATTTATATTACTTTTTTTAATCATCATTATTGACAACCCTGAAAAAACGTTATTCATTTTTTTTCGAAATGTCAATGAGCTTCAAATAATTTCAATAATCTATTTTTTTTTTTAAATAAAATGTAGTAGCTTAGTCATTTTTACATTTTATTACAATTTTGGAAAAACACTTGCTAATATCATTTTCAACATTTCAAATTCGAACACCGAAGACTTCATAACTTTTTATTAAAATATCAATGCACTTCTAAGAAATCATAACTTTAATATTTTTACATTATATTTTAATTTGAGCAAGCAGTTTTGCCAACGATACAAATTTAAAGATCAAATTCATAATTTTTTAAATCATCCCTGGCAACACTGAAAAAAATTGAGCAAAAAAGGTTTCATTTCTCAAAAATTTACCCCCCCCCCAGGCCTAAGACACATGTGCATAATTATTTATGTCAAACACAATTATTTTCTTTCTGAAAATCATCAATTTTTCAACTGCCAGCACTCTGAGGATTTCGCCTCCCTTTTACAGGGTGTCAAACAAAATTTGTTGAGCAAAAAGCTTGACTTCGTTTCACTTTTTTTCGTGACTTTTTTATGGACCCCCCCCCCCCCATAATTTTTACGGAAAACTTCCAACAAATTTAATTCTAGAAAAATCACAATGAGCTTCTAAATTTACATTCATACGAAAATTATCAAACTAAATAGGTAAGTAATTAAGTATGCATTTTAATTCAAAAAAAAATCACAATGAACTCTTTTTTTATTTAAAAAAAATATTTATCAAGGGCGAATGAATTTTTTTTGCAACTTTTGAAAAAATCTTGACTCAAAAAGCTTGACTTTGCATGGCTAGCTTGACCTCTTGATCAAAAGCTTGACTTAGTTTGATCGTTAGACACGGTGATTCAATACTAAAATATTGATTTTAAAAAAAAACGAAGAAATTTTAGCTTTTGGTGCCTTTTTCTTCAAAAATTTTCATCCTCGCTTCGCTCAGAGTCGAAGACTTCACACAATTCATTCTCAAAATGATGATATGAAATGAACCCTCTTCCTTTCCAGTTTCCATCCCACCCAGCTGAATATTTTGAAATGGAAAAATTTAGTCTTCTCATTCATCAGGGGACTTAGTCGTGATCTCGAATGGAATTTTCAAAAAATGTTCGATTTTTTTGGAAAAGGAGGAGGCCATTAAAGAACATAACTTTTTTTGGAAATTAAAAAAATAGCACGAAAAAAGCACGAATTTTTGTTTTTTGAATTCAATACGACTGATTGGCAAATTTCCCCTTTTTTAATAATCAATCTGGAAAATGTTCATTTTCACCCCCTCACCGATATTTTCGCCCAAATTTCCTCTCTGTATACACCTCTTCTCCCCTCCCTCCTCAAATCATGCCCTATATTCGTCATTTAGCCAATTTTTACCTCGATATTGGCAGTTTTGCGAAGCAAATAGTAGAAACCTACCTCGAAATACCTCCATCCGGAATATGCCATACTTTGACGACGCAATCTTCCGATCCGCTAGCGATGACGTTATCATTATGAGGACACCAGGCGATATCTAACACGGGCCCTTTGTGACCTCCGACCAACGCGTGATCCGGTGCGATTCTGCCAGTCTATAAGGTGTCATAAAAAAAACAACAATAGTAATTACATCGTTAAATTTACGAGCCGTTAATGTTGCCGCCGTCGCCGCCTTCACCCTAAATTTTTCTCCACCAGAGGTAAATATTGATATCTTTACGATAAGACAAATGTCACGTATGCACACCGCATGTTACAGCTGCTGGTAATGCTGTCATCGTCTGAATAGTGCGACAAGACATGATTCATTGGGAAGGGAGGAGAAGGAGGGGAGGTCGAGAATTATTGAAATTATACCAAGTTAGAGTATTCATACGAATTAATCACCACCACATTTTGTCCCTTTTCTTTCATAATATTTCTTCAAAAATGTAGATGATTTTTCTCAATTCATTTTTCTATGAGTCAAGAGAAAAAAATCTTTTTCGTGAAAGTTAGATCAGTTAATCGGAAAAGTTGTTACGTGGAATGAAAAGAAGTTGAGAAAAATTTGATTTTCCACAATCCAACCTCAAGTTGTCTCTCCATTTTGCTTCAAAATTTTCGAGAACAAAAAAATTCTACAAAAATATCATAATATGAAGTAGGTATGGATAAGCTGTGCTCAAAAATAGTTTCCAAAGAATTTTCGCATGTTCACTTTTTTACCGGGGGGGAGGAGGGGAGGGAGGAGGAGAAGGAGCAGGGTTGGAGAGGAGAACTTGAATCTTTTTTTTTCACGCTTTTTAAAATTTTCTCCGATACTTGAGAGAATTATTCAAAAATAAACTTTTAATGCAATGTCAAATTTTTCACTGATATCCGTTTCTTTAGAATATTCATTTTAAGGATTTTTTTTTTTGGAAAAAAATAAATGAAAAGGTGGGATCGATAAAAATCGGTAAACTGATTGTTTTTGGTCAATCTGTCCATATCACGATGATTTTACTTTTCAAAATGGACTTTTTTTTGCGAATCTTTCCAGAAGAATTTGAGAAATACGAAAAAACTGATTTTTTTACCTTTACCGACATCCCAGCCAAAATTTGAAAAAAAAGTAACTTTAGAAACCTCTGACAGTTGGAAAATTAACCAAAAAAGTAACCTTTTTAAAATTTTAATTCATGATTTCACCTGGAAAATGTAAAAAAGTCATTCGAATTTTTACTTGTATTTCAACAAGTATCAAATAATGCCATGGTACTTATACTTTTTTCAAATCATTTTTTGATTTTTTTTTAAAGCAAAATTTAAAAAAAAATTCAAGTAAACCCCAAAAAATTGATTTATTGCTCAAATTTTTGAAAAAAGTAATATTTTTGAATGAAAAGTAACCGAAAGTAACTTTTGAGTACAAAAAGTAACTAATAGTGACTTCCCTTGAAAAAAGTAACCTACTGGGATGCCTGCCTTTATAAAAAAACAAACTTTTTCAAAAATTATTTTTATAGATTTTTCCAATTTTTCCAAGTTTATTTGGCTTTTTATCAATGTGTATAACAAAATATGTATCAAGATCAAAAAGCAAAATTTAAAAATTGATTCAAGAACCAGGAATTCCTAATTTTGAAAAAATGAAATTGAAAACCTACGTGATTTGACGCAGGCATTTTTTAAATTCTGAAAAAATAAGAGTATTATTTTATAAGAAAATTTCTAGCCATGATTTTTTTAAATTAATTTTTCAGATTATCTAAAAATCAACTACTTTTTGGGTTCCTGCTTCCCTCAACTTTCATGTTTTTTTTGTGAAAAAAGTAAAAAATCTACCAAAACTTGAAGTTTTGATAGTTACATATTTTATTCGTCAAAAATCATTAAATTCAAAGATTTCAATACCCATTCCACTTTTTCTAAAATTTTCATAGTTTCATCCTTGCATTCCCCCCCTCCCCCCGCAGGACAAAAAAATGAACCAAAAAGTCGAATTCTGCGTTAAAAATGACTCAAAATTCACTTTTCACAGAAAGTAAACTAGCCGAAAAAAATTGGCAACTTTTCGCAGGAAAATTAGCAGAAATCGCCAGTTTCCGTTAATTTTTCGATCTTTTCGAACAAAATCAGAAAATTCCGGCGTTTTCACGGTTAAAAAAATTTAAAATTTCAAAAATTCGTCAAAAAAGGGGAAGGGGAGCACCGAAAATTTTTCCCCTCCAACATTTTGTGACACCCTTCGGTACAACATATATTTTTTGGGGGGTCCAAAAATGGGTGCAACATGGTCAAATAAAATGAAATCCATAAAAAAAACACGCTCAGGTATTCCTGATAACAAAAAAATAACATAAATTATCAAGATTGTCAGTCAAGGGTTTCTGATCAAAATTTTGTTATTTTATGAGAAAAAAAAATACAAATTTGCAAATCGTAATTTTTTCGCACCAATTTTTCAGATTGTAAAAATCCTCTGCCTCTTCAAATTCAAACCACAATCCCCTACATTTGTCTGTTTTCCCAAAAAATGGTCATTCTGACAGCATCAGAAGCTGAAAATCACCCTTCAACAAAAAACTACCCCCATAATTTCTGCCAACGACTACACCACTTTTTCCACGATAAAGAAGAAGAGCGAAGAAAGGAATTAACGAGCGAATATTACTCATTACTAAAACTATATTACCACGTCATCATTCCCATCCTTTCCCATTCTTTTCAACCCCTTCACCTCACTCAACCCTTCCGACTTAAAACCCGACACGGCAGACGGGAAATCGGAAACCATCCATCTTGCGTCGAACAAAATTCAGCCAAAAAAGCTATTTCCCTTTACATTCTCGGCCAAATCTTCTCGCGTTCGCTATAACTTACGTAATTCACCAAAAATAAATGAATTCGCGATATGCCAATACAGTACATGGTACATGCTACACGCGACCACCATCTACATACACCAGACCTGCATCTTATTATACGAAACGGCCGGCGCCCGTCTCGTGCCATTCGTGTATCCGGCCTGTGCGAATAATTAAAATACCTAGATGGAAGATGCGATCGTCTTATGCTCGTCAATACCAACCAGCAGCATAATCACACGACACATATCTGCATATATATGTTCGATTATCCACCATTCACCCCTTGTTCTATCTACCTACACCTACACTTATAACTAGCTCCTAATTATTTTTGCCAAAAATGGAATTTCGACGATCTAAGTTCAAATTTTTTCAATATCTTTAATTCTGATTTTTTTTTTCAAAATTGGATCCAATTTCAAAAATTTTCCAACTTTGAAATATTTTTCAATTTTAATTTTTTTACAATTTTTTTAATTTTATATTTTTTAAAAATTTCTTCCAATGATTGAGTGGGAAAAAATAGAGAATTTTTTAAAATAAATATTAAGTAGAAAATTTTTAGAAAAAATCAGTTGGAAACATGTTTTAATTAAAAAAAAGTGATAGTATTAAGTAAAAATTTTTCGATTTCTCCAAAATTATTCCAGCTTCCTATTTTGAAAAATTTTTTCTAATAATTTTCAATTTTTTTCAAATTGTTTTCAACATTGAAATTTTTCAGGGTGTCAACTGGAATCCAAAACGCAAAATTCGTACTGTTTTCGTATTTATTTTTGGTACTCCAATAGAAAATTTCGTACATAAATTTAAATCGTTGTAACCCCCCTCCCCTCATCAATGAGATTTTAGTGAGACAGATTTGGTACGAACAGGGGGCATGCGAAGAATTTGAAAGTGTTCGCACGGAAGAATCACAGAAACCTCTCATCTAACCCTTCAGTGATGTCCAATCAATTTCAAAAAACTGAAACTAAGTGAGTCACACAGACATATACTGTTTCGCCCTCCTCTTCCACTCGTATCAGAGTTTCTCCAAGTTCCCAGGCAACTACTTTTTATAGCGCCAGCAAATCTTTAGCTTTTTTGGGGTTGGGCTTGTGAAATTTGGAAGAAAAACGAATGCAGAGAAATTTTTAAAAATATTTATTACTTTAAGAAAATATGGAAATTTTCAGGGTTTGAGCGAATCGAGGGTAAAATTTTTTGCAAAAAACGAATTTCAAAACCAAAAATACCACTAATTTTTTTCGAAAAATTTCAATCATTATGAGGAAGTTGAAAAATGAAATACTTGTTTGCCCATTCACTTATTAAAAAACAAAATACTACAACTTTTATCACATTTCAATTTCAATCTAATATTTTTTTTCAAAAAAACTTGACAAAATGTTCATTTTTCTCAATATTGGAATTTCAAAAGAGGCTCCCTAAGGATAAGTAGGTATTTATGGGGAAAATTCATGACTTATCAAATCGATTTTTAAAAATTATTAATATTTTTAAAAGAAATAATTATGCTACTTGATTGAAAGCTAAAATTTTTGAAAAAAATCATATTTCTACACCAGAATGTTGATCTTCTAAAATTTTGAAATATATTTAAAGAGGGGGGGGGGGGATCGATTTTTTGAAGAATCCAAAGACTAATCCGTCATGTATAGATAAATATTAAAACCAACAATCACCTCAATTTCAGTCAACCTATCACCCATAAAAATTGGAAATTTCAGAAAATTTATTTCAAATGGTTTTTCGACAAAACTGCTTCCTAAAAACGTTACGACTGTGGTGAAATTGAAGTTTAAATACTGCCTTGTTTTTGACTCACAATTCTACACAACTCTGAGCATTTATTTTTAAATTTTTGGTGACGATAGAAAAAGTTTGAATTTTGACTTTATTTAGTACAGCAAAATCGGAAACTGTCCACAAAAAAAGGATCCATGTTTTCTGATGATTTGTACATCGTACAAGAAAATATGGTAAAATTTGGAAAAAATGATGAAAAGGTGTTTTTCAGCCTTGAAAAGCTCAACTTTTTTGAAAATTTAATTTTCTCTTTTAAAAGCTCTTTCCTGAAAACTTGAAGTCTATTTTTCATGTCTTCGTCCCATTTTTTTCAAAACTACCAGATTTATTTTCTTTTTATATTTTTAATACGTTCAGGAAAGTTTTTTAAAATAATTATCACAGGTCGACATGGAAAATGCTGTTTGAGGTTTGATGGATGATTTTCATAGTATTTTAGTGAAAAAATTCCATCACCCAAGGATTTTTCACAATTTGAATTTTTCATTTAGCGGGTTTTCTACTTTTTCTGATGACTTGACACTTCCAGTCGATTTTTTGAGAAAAGAAAGGGTTCTACGAAAAAAATGAATGAAATATAAATTGTAGACCGTCAAATTTCCTATCTGTAAAGTCCAATTAGTTTTTTTTTAGGAAGCTTAGATTTCAAGATATTTTAGCTCAAAGTTCAAAGTTCAACTTTTTTTAAAAATTGAAAATGCCTCCTAAGAAAAAACGAATCGGACTCTACAGATTGGAAATTTGACGTTCTACAATTCATGTTCTATTCATTTTTTTCGCAGAACCCGCTATTTTCTCAGAAAATCGACTTGAAGTGTCAAAAGTTATCAAAAAAAATAGAAAACACGTAAACGAAAAATTCAAATTGTGAAAAATCCTTGGTGATGGAATTTTTTCACTTTTTTTCTCGCAATCAGCGCGTAAAATACTATGAAAATCACCCATCAAACCTCAAACAGCATTTCAAAAGTTTGAAAATGCCGACCTGTGTATGTGTAATTTAACGGAGGAGTTGAAAATCCAAGTTTAACGTTTAATTCAAAAATTTTATTCATTCATTCGAAATCAGTGCAGGATTATGTAAATCAACTCAACGTAAAAACACAAAAAATTGACGTGTCCAAAAATCCACCACAAATTGCGACTATTTTTTTCGTACTTTTTATGGTCATTTTTAGAATTTTATGATTTTTTCGTACTTTTATGCTTTTTTTCGTATGCACCAAGTAGGCACCGTGTTTTTCCAATTGAAAATTTCTTAAAATTGTTTCCAACTTGGAATTTTTCAAAAAAAATTTCGACTTCGTGATTTTAAAAATTTTCTTCCAACTCGATAAGTAGGTAATTACAAGAAATTTAAAAAAATGAAATAAAAACAAGAAATTAAAAAAAAAATAAAAACAAGAAATTTAAAAAAATTTAAAATTGGATACAATTTTGAAAAAAAATATAATTGAAGAAATTGAAAAATTTAGAGTTGAAAAAATTTGAGATCTTCGAAATCTCACTTTCTGCAAAACTAATTAGGATCTAGTCATAAAAATTCGTTCCTCGTTCTCTCTTCGGTCAACCCCCCTTCCTCCCCCCCACACCACTCATCCAAGATTTCGCGCATCTATCACTCGGCAAATCATCCGTCCCATTTCCAACCAGTTTTAATTATTCCTCGTTCGAATTGGGCAAAGAGAAAGATAGAAAATGATCGGCCCCCGAGCACCTCTTGTTCTCCGGGGCAGCCACATACACCACGAACACCGTACAATGTAGGATAGATTAGTTCATTAACGAGGTTCTCTATATAGGTAAAACAGTCGCCGATAAATTCATCGACCCAGGGATACCAAAACTCGTCTCGCCATCAATCCATCCTCACCGGCTCTCCTCATCTCTCTGAATAGACACCGCGAACAAAGTCATCGACGTTGCGGTGGCTGCTGCGGCGGCGTTAATAATCTGTGACCGAGTGAACGTGGCCGTGATACTGGTATTTTCGCCAATCCGATCAATGAGAATAATCGAATCTACCGGTCTCAGCGTCAGCGCCTGAGATCATCTCGAGCTCGAGGGGGATTATAGCGGCCAACTCGATCATTTTTTTTGACAAGGCGAAGGCGCTGCTGTAACGTCATCTCTCATCTGTTTTTTTTTCTCCTCCGCGACTGCATCGTTCGGCTGCTTCTTTATTTTTATATCGATAGAAATTTTACCCCCCACTGCTCAGACAGATGTTCATTTTCGTCATCTAGCAATAAAATTGGCAACGGAATACGAACTGGCACATCTATCGCGATTATTCCAACATACTCTCGGGCTGTTTCGCCTCTTCGCACGCACAATGTTTACCGATAATTACGTTAGCGAAACAGGGATCCCTCGGGCTGGCGAATGCGCCAGAGCCGTGTGCACTCCATTAAGATCGTCACGAGTCGCCATCGTCGCTCTCGAAGGGAAAATAACCCGACGACGACCAATATTAACCCCACGTAGAGGTTTAATTTTGGATACCAGTCTCCCTCCCATGCCCCTGCCCCAACCGAAGGGCCATTCGCCATACTCATCGAATCCACGACCTGTCATCTCACACACCAGTAAATTTTTAGTCACTGACCTATATTACGTAATGTTATTTTTTGTTTATACCCGTACAATATACGTATATGCAACGATTTCTTCCTCCCCTCCACCCTCCCTACCTCCGAGTTCTCGTAAAATGACCGATTCATCTCGTCGCGGACGTTTTTGGTCAATGTCGTCTTCGTTACGAGTTTTTTTTTCGCTATTCCACGCAGACTCTTTCATTCGTCGTAATAATTATAGAAATTCGGTGATTTATTACGATGCCCGAACAAAGTCGTAGAGAAAGCATCCATTTTGGGGATTCGTTCGACTTCGACGGACGTCTCCCCCCTTTCCCCTCCTACTTAGCTGATCCGATCTTACGCTAATTTCTTTCTTTTTCTCTGATCCAAGTGTCGTTTTATTTTTTGGCCAAATTTTTTCAACCGTTTATCTAAAGAGTTCATCTGACGGAGAAAAAAACATAAAGTTCGTTAATCCTACCACCTCCTCCCTCCGGTTACCTTTTTTTACCTCATCTCAGTTCGTGTTTTTCGTTTAGTCGCGTCATTGTTGCCTTTTTTTTTCAGCGAACTGAGCCAAAATTTGGGCGAATATTTCTCAATATTGTAATATTGTGAAATAACGGACTCCTTCTTCCCTCCCACTAATATTCTATGTATTTTTAAATATCGGCCTAAGAATACACGTGAGTAGATTGAACTGAAATTAAATACAGGCATCATAGGAAATTTTTGAAGAAAAAAGTAACTTTCTGTAACTTTTTTTGCGCAAAAAGTGACCAAAAAATAACCAAAAGTACCCATATATTCAATTTTTTCGGGTAGGAGGGGGAGGGGGATAAATTTTTTTGCAGTTTTTTGGGGGGCAATTTTTTGTAGTTTTCTGCAAACATTTCAAGGATAAATCGACTGAAAAGACGTGAATAATTTCATTTATTAAATTCTTTGGTTAAAACAACAAACTAGTAAAAATCAATTTTTTCATTTTTTTCTTGAAGAATTTTGAAAAATAACAATTTCTAGGTGAAAATTTGAATTTTTGCCTGGAAGTGCGAAGGAAAAGTGACTTTTTTTTTGGGGGGGGGGGGGGGGCAAAGCGACCTTTTATACGTGAAAAGTAACCAAAAGTGACTGACGTAGAAAAAAGTGACCCGCTATGATGCCTGTAAATATCATCGAATAGAATGATTTCTCTGACAGTGAAGTGAATCTAAACCAATTAAATAGCATTTCGATCTTCACTTTCCTATTTCTCCGGTTTTAAATTGAGAATTTTCCACAGCCACGATTACAATGTGATTTTTTTTGCATATAACCATCAAAGCGACGAAATTTGTTCATCGATAAGTTTTTCCTCCGTCGATATGGATTTTTTTTTCATAGTTTTGGGAAAATTGTACGATTCATCGTCTATAATGAATACGAACAGTACGCGTCATTTTACGAGTTCGACGAATCGAATGATTTTTTTTTCAATTGTGAGAGCTTCGCAAATAATTGCGATTTTATCGAATGCGAAATGCTCGTGAAATGTGATAATTTCAACGATCGTGACGTTATTTTGATAAGTTGATCGATTTTTAGAAATTGTTGAGTTTTCGAGAAGGAAATTTTATGGAATTTTAGGGAGATTTTTAAATGGTAATTTTGAAGAGTTTTTGGTGTTTTGCGAATTCCATGAGACGATGTAGAAAATTTTCGTTGTGCGGATTTTGAGAGGGAAATTGATGGAAATTTAAAGAGATTTCTGAGTCGTGATTTTTTTAGGAGGGGGGGGGGGGGGGTGATATTACACGAATTTGATACGATGACTAGAAAAAAATTCGAGACTTTTACTCAGATGCATTCTCCCAAGGTGTCTACCAAAATTATTCAGAAAATAATACGTTTATTTTTTCAAAAATGATTTCCTTCCAATTTTCCAAATTTTCCAGACTAATTTTTCATCGAGTTTTTCAGAACCTTCGTGTCAAGGATAAGTATGTACTATGTATTAAATTGCAATATCTCAAATTTTCAAATAGCACCCATAAAAAAGGTACAAACGTGGAATTTGTAGGATTCAAAATTATTCAAATTTCCTAGTTTTTTCACATTCGTACTTCACTTGTTTTTGTAATTTCTCAACTTTTTACAAATTTTCGGGCAAAATTCTCGACTTCTTCCAGACTTTTTCAACCTATTTTGAAAATTTCGACTTTTTGATTTGGTAGATGTTGTTTTTAAATATACACATAGGCAGTTATGACGAAAACCTCATTTTATAATTTCGCAAAAATTTTTTCATTGTCGTTTCCAGTTCATTTAAAATTTGAAAAAGATTTTAATTTATTTTCAATTTCAATTTCGAACACGTAAATTTTATAAATTTTTTTACGTTTTCATGCCATGATTCGCAGACTTTTACTTTTTATAAAATTTCTATTTTATGACATTGAACGGTTTAAAAATTTTTCTGAAATTGAAAAAAAAATCAAACAAAATTTTCGATTTTGAAATTCAAATTGGAAAATTTGATAGAATTAGAGTTGGATGGAAAAAAGTGGGGGTGGGGCAAAAAAGACAGTTATTCTACTTGCATCTTTATTCTGTAAAATTCTGTTCCGAGTCGAAAAAAGCACGAAAGTGTGAAATTTTTAAAACAAAATTTGGGAATTTTTGTCTTTTGAGTCGATAAACTTGAAGAAATTCACATAGGAGTCGAAAAAATGGGAAAATATTCTGTATGAGTATGGAAGTTTTCAATTTTTAGCCCCCCTCCCCTTCCCATGGTGCTCACTTCGATTTTTCTCCGGATGGCATTAAAAAAACACGACTTTTATTAGGGACTAAAAAAATTTAATTCGTAGATTTTTCAACCATTTTAAAACAATTGAGAATTGATTAATTGTAATTTTTTTGATTTTGACCGCGGGGGAGGGGCGGGGGAGGGGTGAAATGGGGTTACTCTCATCTTGACTAAATTTTTAGTCGAAAAATTGCGTTAGAGTTGAAAATTCAGATTAGAAAAAATGATGGAATCGGACGGGTTCAGAGCCTGATAGAAGAGGGGGGGGGGGGTTCAGAGCTTGAAAAAGGAAGCTCTACTACTCCACATAATTTCATTTTTTTCGTAAAAAATGCGTTCGAGTTGGAAAATTTATGAAGGCAATTAGATTTTTTTATAGAGAAAAAAAAATGGAAACTTTTGAAGCTACGGAAATGAGCGCGAGCGGAAGTTGAAAAAAAATCATATTGCAGGACAATTTTCAATTTTAGCTCTTCCTGCGTGGAATTTTTCAACAAACGTAAATTATCAGTAATTTTTTTATAACATTCGTTGGATCGATTTATTTACGCGAGATGAAGTTATCAATGGCCAATTATTTTAGAACTGTGAATTTTGTTTGGGAGGGGAGAAGAATTCAGATATTTTTAGCCGAAAAAATTGCGTTCAAGATCGAAATTTAGATCAGAAAAGCTAATGGAATTTTAATCAGACTGGGGAAGTGTACAAAGGAGGAAACTCTACCTTAACAGCATTTCTAATGGAAAAATTGCGCCTTAGAAAATTCACTAAAGTGTTTTTTGAATCGAAAAAAATTGCAAAAAATTCATACGAGTGAGAAATTTTTCGATTTTTACTTCTCCCCCTCTCCTACAACGACATTCAGTTTGATTTCCCCGAATATATATTTTTTAAATTGTACGCCTTCATCGACAATTTTTTTATGACATTTGTCAGGTCAATTCATCAACTAGGGACAAATTTTTCAATGATTTAGTGCTAATTAATTGAAATTTGAGATCAATTTCAATTCATTTGATGAATAGTTTCTGAAAATTTTCTAATATTTTTTTCAAATTTATTCGTAATTAAATCTTCATATTGTACCCTTCTCCTATCCAACTCGATATGATTATTTCATTTGAAAAATACTAAATACCTACACTTCGACCTCAAGTCTTTAAATTGGCAACAAGGTTCCTCAACATCAACTCAATTTAAATCAAATGAAGACACGAGCTTTCATTCTAAGTTCCTCCTACTTACCAATATTTTCCATTTCTTTCCACAACTTGGAAAAATTACGCAAAAATTCATCAAAAATTCACAAAATGTTCAAATCGTTCGAATCTCGTACCTCTTCCCCTCCATTAGTTTCTGACTCACGAAAAGAATGTGCTGCTGTAAATCACCAACATTCTTTCCATTCTTTTCACAACACTTTTAAAACCATGAAATTAAATTTCAGTTTGTTTTTTATTCTTCGGCATAATTTCTGACCCTTCCTCCTCCTCTGACTTCATACAACTCGAATAATACACCGCGATATTCCCAGAAATACATACAAATACCCCTTTCCGTTTCTCTTCTCGCGACCCGAAAAAACCTACGAATCGAACACCGGACGATTAATTCGCACGTACACTCTCTCCTTTTTTTTTTCACCGTTTCGTTACTCGGTTCATTCGTGAAGATCGCCTCGGGCCGAAATAACACGCATAACACGACAAAACTGTGTTAATTGTAGTCGGCAATCGTGATCTGATGCATACGAAACCTTCGACTTGACAATCAATGAAGGTTCGAAGTACTACGTACACAATTGAACAACCCGTACTAATTTCCGAACAGTAAATTGACACGAATAATCTTAACGAATATGAGAGAAAAATTTTTCTGGACGATTTGATCGACGTTCGAATAACGTCGAGGTTTTTATCACACCGAGGCGTTGTTTACGATAAAAATTACGATAAGGTTAGAGATGAATTCGCGGTAACACATCCTGTGCTCTGGAAAGGTGAAGTGGGCAGGGGCGACGACGGTTTCGCAATACGGTAGTATCGAAAGGTACTTAAACTTATAATAGTTCTAATATTAATTAAAGATAACCTTGTTTAAAGGTAACACAATAAATGCACCACCTCCTGCCGACTCGACAATAACAGCTAGAAATTTTGGATTCACGGCGCAAAACGTTGAGTCCCATGATGACTGCGATACTCTGATATTATCGTAGCAATGCTCTCGTTTTAAAGCTGTCCCGTAAACGTGCCGGAATTTACTAGATCTGACCACTCGAAAAGACATCTGTAAAAGAAAACTGCTGTTAGGATCTTCGGGCTGCAATCGAACTCCGGCGTACGCTTCTCTTACTTCGATATATACGCGAACGACACAACACCACTAAACAAAATAACACCGCCGCCGACAAATTTTCACCATAAATTTTCTCTAATCTACCGATACGTCGAATGTTTGCGAACGTTTATACCTAAACAAGTATCGAATTTCGACTATCGCGACGGCTGGAAAAATGAAACCAACGATAGCGAATTGTAAACAAAAAATAATAACAAAGCGGAGTAGTTTTCGCGAATGCACAATATATATGGACGAAAAATTTACCAACGTTCAACGTTTTTTTAATCACGTCGGAATCATAAACGATGACATAGTTTGCCTTTTTAAAAATAGACCATCAGGCTTCCATTTTGCCATTGAAAATTACCGCGAATTTTACACTCGGCGAACGTACCATGTTGAGTCGCGTTACTTCGAAAAAATTTCCCACGTGATGGGAGAGGTGGAAAAATCAACGGCGGCGGCGATCGGTTTAAAATTTTCGAGTTAATGAGGCGAGATCACGGTTAAATGAACGAAACACTATATAATTGTTACCTAGATCCTACGAAACGAACATGTATTAATTAGCATTCAACAAGCATACAGGTCTACCCGGAAAGTAGAACAAATGAGTTTTAAAAAAGCCGGCCATGTAAGCGCCGTAAACGTACCTTATATTACATATATATGTCGATTATTTTCGCTGTGAGAATTGATTTCAAGTAATAACTGTAGCAAATATTTCGAATTAATCACAAAATACCATGTTAGATATCACAAAGATGTCGCACTGATACGTATTACATTGCCAACATTTTTATATTATCAACAACACCATATTTGGTAATGATTAAATAGATAAAATACGCGTAACCGATCGAATCGCCAGCGAATCACGAAACTGAAAACAATTAAAACATTTTAATTAACGATAAATACGTGTAAATTTTGTACAAATTTTATAACAAATGATTCAACCGTTCATAACACAAAAACAAACGAAACCATTTTGCATGCCGGTCTGATTAAATCATCTCAACGATGTTTACGTATCAACTGGATAGAATTTTTTACTCATTTATAATATCCTTGAAAAATTTCTTATCACGTAAAGAAAAAAAAATGGTAATTACACGTAAATTACTGCATAATTACGGTAATACTCGAGTAAATGGTAAATGGTCGGTAAATGTAAACTAGGGCTCAATCGTTCATTTTTCGTACATCAAAAAAGAACGAATCTGTTCTTACTTAATTGACTTGATTTTTCAGTTGTGAAACAACTCAAAGGAACTACAAAAACAAAGAAACAGCTGTGCTGTTTTAATTCAATTTTTGCAATTTTTTCATTTCGTATTTTGAATTTTAAACTTTAAAGAACTCAAAAGCTCGGGAGAAAAATTCGCGATCAAAAAATGCTCCTCAAACTGAATCTTCTTTTATTCAATAATTGATGTAATGTCGGTAATTGTATCACTGTGTGTAATACGTATAGAAGTTTGCGAAGATCAATTCGATACCAAACCAGGTACAGAAACTTGACTAGATATCTAAATTTTTAGACAAATATGATTAAAATATCGTTATTTCGTAGACGAAGCAGTCGCTATGAGCTCTCAGAATAAATTTCGAACGATGCGAGGCCGACGCCAAGTCAAAAACGTCGAAATCGAGACGTACACGTCGTCGGATAATGCCTCCAGTGCTGATTCTTTGCTAAGATCGGAATCGTCCAAGAAAGATAAATCCCAAAAAAGCTCCAAAGAGATGAAAAATACGCAGAGTACAGAAAAAGACGAGAAAACCAAAAGTAACGTGGTCGATTTACGTTCAGAACCGATTAGTTTTATGTCTGGTAATAAGTTCGCCGAAGTGACCAAAGGAATATTACATCTGTATAAAGAAGAGTAAGCCATTTTACTCTATTTAATCATTTATCAATTGCATTCTATTGATATTTTATTATGTTATTGCAGTAAATTAACCGATATAGACCACGAGTCATTTCACAGTCAAATCGTTTGTATTTTGGCAGTTCCTGCTACAATGACATGTCACGATTTAATCACTTATACCCAAGCTTGGCATAATACCATACAAAATATTAGAATTATCAGAGATGGTTTAGGTTCAGTTAATCAGTATATGGCTTTGATATATTTTCGTACAAAGGTGAGATTACTTTTTTTCCCAAGGATTGTTTTAAAATCACCAGTTTTTGACTATTTTTTGTACGTAGGAAGCTACCACAGGATTCTACCGTACTTACAACGGAGCACCTTTCAACTCTTTAGAACCGGAGTACGTTTGTCAGCTGGTATTCGTCTCACGAGTAGAAATTCTAAATGAAACCGAAGAAGCCTGGAATCCTCCCGCAGGACATACCGAATTACCAACCTGTCCGGTATGTTTGGAAAGAATGGACGAATCAGTCGATGGAATTTTAACCATTCTATGCAATCATTCATTCCATAGTAATTGTCTCGTGAAATGGGGCGATTCTAGGTAACTTTCATCCTAGGAATTGTTTTTATAATTTTCAAATTGTTTTTTATTCTGAATATCTGTCTAGCTGTCCTGTCTGTCGTTACGTTCAAACACCCGAAGTAGTAGCTGAGAATGCATGTTACGAATGTCATTCGTCGGAAAGTCTATGGATATGTTTGATTTGTGGTCACGTTGGATGTGGCAGATACGTTCAAGGGCATGCGCAAAAGTAAATATACCAAAATATCTTTAAATATTCGAATTGTTTCTAATCCCTGCCTTATTGTGTCATATTACAGACATTACACCGATACATCTCACTGTTATTCTATGCAGCTGGGCAATAACAGAGTTTGGGACTACGTAGGAGATAATTTCGTCCACCGTTTATTACAAAATAAAACCGATGGCAAGCTGGTCGAAGGCCCTTCGCCGGAAAAACACAACAGTGTAAATATTACATAACGTTACATCATTTACGAATCTTCGAATATTCCGCCAAAGGATAAAAAAAATACCGGCTCCGATAACATAGATATTTTATCGATTTATACCAACTGACGCGACGCCTATAATAATAATACGTATTAAAAAGCACGTGTCAGTGGGGTTATTAAAAATCACGTTTCAATTATTTGTACACGAATGGATAATAGTATCTGGCAGCGATTGCTCCGAATGACTGAAAATTAATCATACGTCTGTGAAACGTGCCGATATTTATATTCTGTTTTTATTTATGTCCTCGTTTCAACTTGTGTATTTGGGTCTAGGGACAGGCTACCGATATGGATGAAAAACTAGATTCTGTTCAGTTGGAGTATGGCTATTTGTTGACGTCGCAGTTGGAATCGCAGAGGAGTTATTTCGAAGATATTATATCGAGATTGCAGCAAGAATCTGAAGTTGGAGTAAGTTAATTCATTTTCATATCGATAATTTTCCAATTGGTATCTAACGAATGGTGGGTTTCAGTCGACAGATATCAGAGAAACTGCGAAAAAAGCTATTAGTGAAAAATGTGAATTAGAAGCCAAGGTCCAGCAACTCAGTAAAGAGAAACACTTTTTGGATAAAAAGGTTTCAATCGATTTCCTCGTTTTTAAACATTTTTTTAAAAATATTACTCCCATTAATTAAATTTTTCGTAGGTACACAATCTTTCAGCCAAACTAACTCAAACTCAGTCTCAATTGAACGACGAGAAGGAGCTCTGCAAAGCCTTACAACGTAACCAAGTCACCTGGCAAGAAAAATTCAGTGCTTTGGAGAACGAATTCAAACAATACAAGAATACTAAAGAGCTGGTAAGAATCACGTTTATTGAGACCTGCACATAAACATTTAAGACGCAATAGAAAATACATAAAAATATACTTAAAACTGAAAATATTACGAAAGAAAATCGAACACAAAATTTAATTAACTGACGTATCAGCTTGCTGAGTCTGAGATAAAGAAGCTTTGAACACTTCGTTCAATAGTTGAGGAAAACACGTCACCATCTCGTCCCAATTAGGCGTAGTGACCACTTCTCTAGAATTAGCGACTATAAAATGGATCACGTGCGATTTCAGTTTATTCGCACGATGCAAATCGGCCAATATTAACCTTCGAGTAGCATTCTCAACCGATAGATTTTTGTACAGTGCTGTTTCGCATCTGAATTTCAGTCCCCTCAGGTCGTACTTGTCAGCAGCTACGAACAAATCTTCGGCAAACTCTTCCAATTTGTCACATTTTGCGGTGTAAATATAACGTAACATTTGCTCGACGACTTGATTATCTAAATCTTTAATCTCGACGCAATTTCTTTCGTTTTCCAACAACGGTGTTTTAAACATTGCGTTAAAAACTGGACTGCGAGCTGCCAGAATTGACTTATGGACATAAAATTTCTTATCACTGACTACCAGAACGATATCGGAGTAATCTTTACTCGTCAACAGTGCTCCGAAATCTTCGGAGAGAGTGTATCCGATACCGTTGGGTTGACGTGGTAAGGGATCAATCTGATTGAAATCCTCGGTAAAGTCATTCGCTTCGGAGAATATTATGGAACAGTATACCTTCAGTTGATCGTTCGATAATAACTCGCCATTGAAAAGATCGTCTTTTGGGATAAATTTTTTAAAACCCCAGCCTCTTTCAGTACTTTTACGAAGCTTGAAGCCACGAATTTTATCACAGATGCGTCTTCGTACTTCTTCTTCATTGTCCAAAATGGCGAATTTGTATTTCGCAAATATGGTTCCGTTTTTGCAAGTATGATCGACTACCACGTACAAACCGATGTAGTTTGTTGCATTCGAACCGTCGTCGATGAATTTTAATTTCAAACGCCATTTGTATTCGGTATCACTGGTCGCTGCGAATACTGGTGAATCGAAATCGCTTTCTTTTGAGTTGTAGTAACTGAAATGGTCAATTTTCCATGTGTATTCCAATCTGTGAACAGTTGTGGTTGTAGTATTCATGTTGATAGAGTTTGTATTGATATCGTTCATGATGTATTTCCGTGATCAGAGGCAATTTCTACCTGAAAATGAGCGAACCGTCAATGATTGTCAGTTGTGGAGGAAGATTTTTTTAATAAAAGGGGCGGATACATATGTTGGGTAGAAAAACTGAATTCCTTTGTTCTTGGATTAGGAGAGAAAGACAGCATTGGAAAGTAATATTGTAGATCAGGAATACGAATAATAGCTTTGTTCGTTTTGTTGCACTTTCTACACGGTGTAACAAAGTGTACACTTTTTCTGTTCGTTTTTTTTTGTATCTGCACTAGCTGCACTAGTTCTGTTCGTTTTTTTTCAGTACATGCACGGTGTACATTTAGTGTACACTTTTTCACACCTTTTAAAAGGAGGTGTGGAAAGTGCAGGGCAGGTTAGGAGTGTTGATTACGAATTTACCCAAGACCTACACTGCTCGCGCGGTGTACTTTTTGAATGAACCCAGTGTAAAAAGTGCAACGAAAACGAACAAAGCTAATGATTCACGAGTTTGAAGGTATTGCAGTAGCTTTGTTCGTTTTGTTGCACTTTCTACACGGTGTAACAAAGTGTACACTTTTTCTGTTCGTTTTTTTTTGTGTCTGCACTAGCTGCACTGGTTCTGTTCGTTTTTTTTCAGTACATGCACGGTGTACATTTAGTGTACACTTTTTCACACTTTTTAAAAGGAGGTGTGGAAAGTGCAGGGCAGGTTACGAGTGTTGATTACGAATTTACCCAAGACCTACACTACTCGCGCGGTGTACTTTTTGAATGAACCCAGTGTAAAAAGTGCAACGAAAACGAACAAAGCTAACATGATCATCCTAATGGTGGATCTGTTATCATGAGATAAGATGTCCGATTAAATATCGAAAAGAAAAACTTACCATTTGTCGGATGGTGTTGTCTACGCAAATCTATTCACGAATGAATAAAATTAATTTCTTAAAGTAAAACAATCATCGAAAATTTGAAAAGGCTACGCGAGCGAAGATTCGATCTTTATCACTTAACAAACTGCGTTGTTTACTTTTTACTTCTTTGTGTTGGTGCGTAGAGTTGTGCGTGCTGCGTGTGTGTGATATGATAATGCAGGAAGCAAAAATGGTTGCATACCGCTCTGTCGTTATCGTTCGATACCTTATATTCAGTTTTTTACGTAGTATATTATTTTATCTATGCAGTTTTTTACGAATATTTGTAAGATGATAGTTTACTTCAACGACTCCAAGTGAGAGATTTCACACAGAATTTTCAAGTTCTCCAGCCCAAAGAGAAATGAAGCAAAGGGGATCTTCAAGTAAAATTATTTTTGAAAAAATCGGGTTTTGCCTCACCTCGAGATCTCGACCAGGACCAGGGTTGGTAAGTCAGCCTTAAGCTTTAAAGTTGAAGCCCGTAAGCCGACGATTTTTTCACAAATAAGCACAAGCTTTATTTTTAAAATTTCAAGTTTCAGTTTGTTTTATTTTTTTTTTGAGTTTGAAACTTGAAATTTTTGCTCCATCATTTCATCTTCATTCAATTTTTCAACGATTTTTTTGAATTGTTGACTTTTCATCTCTTCCTAACCTTGAAATGTTTCAAGTTGAAAATTATTCATCAATTGTTCTTAAAAAAAACTGTTCTCAATTTTTTTCCAACATAAAATTATTTCAAATTTTAGAATTTTTTCTCACCTTTAAATGAAACATTTTTTTCAATCTGAATTTTCCTTAGATATTTTATCAATTTGTTTTTCAATCGCTTTTCATCTCAGTTTACAGTTTGTTGACATTTTTTATAAATCTGATTTTTTCACATAAGTACTTACCATTTTTTCATTCTCCAAAAAATTAAAAATTTCAATAAATGAGAAACAATTTCATGATGTGACTGGGTAGGTGTGCAACAGGAGACATTATTTTACATAATACTTTTGAATTCCAGAATTCAGAGTATGAAAAAATATTAGGATTGGATACAAAAATTGAGTTGAAAAAATGTTGAAAAAAAATCGGAGTTGAAAAAATTTTAAAAGGTAAGAAATCGAGTTTGAAAAAGTTTCAGAGTTCAGAAGCAATTTTGGGCTTAAAAATATTTTGAAGGGAAAATTTAATTAGAAAACATGTCGAGAAGAAAATTTAGCAGCTTGAAAAAATTTAGAGAAAAAACTTGAATTTCTTTTTTTTCTTTGTTTTTAATTCAAATACAATCAATTTTCTGATCACAAAAAAAAGTGAAAATCGATCTCGTTTCGAACTTTCCTCACCCCCCCCCCCCCCACACACACACAAGAAAAATAAGGAAAATTATAAAACATGGATTTAAGCTTCAAGTCTTGAGCTTCAAGCTGTAAGCCAATGATTTTTGGCCGTTCAGCTTTAAGTTCAAGGTTAAGCTTGAAAAAATTTGGCTTTAAGCTTTAAGCGTAATTTCAAGTTTTATTGATTGGCTTACCAGCCCTGATCTCGACCATCCCCACCCCCTCCGAAAAGTCACATTTTGAGTTTCTGTACCGGCTGTACCTCCTTGAACCATTTTTCTCGACATTGGATACCACTTTGGCACTTTTTGCACTCAACAAAGGAATTGAAAAGTAGTAGATGGCGATTTTGTATTTTTTTTTTATTTTTTACTCAATTCAATTTGCTAATTGCTTATTCAAAGCAAACAGCTCAAAAACCAAGTCGAATTTTTTTTGGTTACGTAGGATAATTTTTGATGAAAATTTTAAATTTTAAAAAAATTGTCAATGGGAGTGCTGCCCTACTGCCGATTGCATTTCGATTTACGCAATTTAGTCAACTTACTCATTCAGTGATTCGAAAAGTAAATTTTTTTATTCATTAAAATTAATTTAAATTAAATTTTTAAAATTTTCGTTGCAATGCTACAAGTAACAAACTGAAATTTTATAGAAATTTCGTCAATTAAAATGCGGCTGGCAGCCCTGCCATGAAAATTTTTCGAAAATTTGTTAAAAATTATTCTAAATAAAAATAACCAAACAAATTTTCAGCTTAATTTTGAGGTATTTGAGGAGTAAACGTGTTGAATTTGATAAAATTTAAAAAATTCGTAATCTGCAATTTTTCAACCTCTTGGCAGAAGATAGAGGGCAAAAAGTGGTATCTAATTTTTAGGGCAAGGGTTTACGAATATGTAGAAATTCAAACTAAAATTTTTAGAGGTCACCGCGGTTTTCAGCGAGTGCATGGCATTGGCATTTTCTAAAAACAGCACAACACCTTTTTTTTCGAAAATGACTTTACTTTAAGGATTCTTTGCTTCGTCTCCCTTTTTGAGCTCTGGGCTCAATTTTTTTTGAAACATTTACCACTAAAAGTAAACTAACACAACAATTTTCATTAAAAATCGAGGTTCCTATAGGTTCCTAGGTATACTATTTTTTTGCTTCACAATGATAATGGATACTTTTTTTTATATAACCCCACTGTGGCCACCTCTCGTATATATAGGGTGTTTTATGAATTATCTGCCAAACGTATTTTTTTGGATATATAACCGGGTACCACTGAGAAAAAAGGGATGAACATGTTGCCCATTTTGAAAATTGAAGGGGCAAATGCTGCTTCTAAAAAAATCTGGTCAAAATTTTTTTAACCGTGGGAATGAATAGTACATACTTTGAAAACTAAACAAAAATAATATTTTCACTTCATGACTTTTTGCCTAACTTTAAAATTGAAGGGGATATAAAAAAAAGTTCATTTTTTTTTTAAATAAACGAATGAAGGGAATTGATAGTACATTAAAAACTGAAAAATTTTGCCTGTAGACTTTTTGCCGAACATCGAAAATGAAGGGGCTACGGATTAGTCAAAATAAATGGACTTCAAAAAGTTTTCAAATTTTCTCTATTTTTAATGAACCTTAGCCCCTTTATTTTTGATGTTAGGCAAAAAGTCTACAGAACAAAATTTCTTCAGTTTTCGACGTAATATCAATTCTCTTGATCAGTTCATTTTTTAAGAATTTTTTTCGTAGTCCCCTGAATTTTAAAGATATGCAACGAGTAATGAAGTGAAAATTAGTTCAGTTTTCAAAGTACTATCATGTGGTGATGGGGGGGGGGGGGGTCGAGGTAACATCAGATGTCTGCAACATCGAGTGTGTCGAAATCCATATTTTTTGGACCTGCTAAGACCATTTTCAGCCCCTCTCTCCAAAGAATTGAAGGGTTCCAGTGAGGGGGGGGGGGGTAAGGCGCCAAGATGGAAAATTTGTCAAGAAATATCAAAGTGCATTTTCTCAACTCCCAGAATCCATTTTTGAAGTTATTTAATTTCAATCTTTATTCCATTCGCAACCCCTTGAGCCTCCTTCCACAGAAGAAAAGGCCAAAATCAAGTTTCTGACTATCGAGTTTGAAAAATGCATGTTTTGATCCCTCCAGTTGAAAAAAAAATATAAACGATTTCAAGTGAATAAATGTAGCAAGGTACTTGAGAGCTAAAACTGAAATTTTTCAAAATTAGGTAGGTATCGAAGTTATTGTTTTTTCAACATCTTCAATCCGTGTTATTTCACCAGAAAACCAAAATAGACCCAAGGAGAGTATAAAATATAAATTTTTTGATTCCTTCCCCGACTTTATTGCAGTTTTTTAAACAAAAAAATTGAAGCCATCGATAGATTTTCTCGTTAAACTACTCGAGAAGAAGCCAAAACTCGATTTTTAGCTGTCCACGTTTATGTGGATGCCTTCTGAAAACGAATAATAATACTGGAGAAAATCAAAATCGCGCAGAGGGTCTAGAATGACCGAAAATTGTCAAATTTGGGTCCGAGAGGTCAATTTGGTAGATACCTAATTTTCATAAAGTTAGGAGAAAAATATATTTTATTTAATATCATATTTTTGCTAGAAAAGTTTGATTTTTAAATTATCAAAAATTCGCCAAAAATAGAGATGTCAACTTGAGCAGATGAAATTTTGGTTTTGCGGATTTTAGGACACGCTCCTTGCAAATTCCACCCCGATCGAAGGCACACAGCTTAAGTGGTTAAATTTTTGAAAAATTGAACTCCTTCGTAAAATAGTTGGATTTTTCTTTTCCAAAAATATAAAACATGATTTAAACAAAAAAGTTTATTTTGAAAGGAAACATCTTATTGAAATATTCCTCACTCAATAATCCCATCAATGCTTATGGCTAGCTACGATTATTTTCATCTTGTTTGTTGAAGAAACTGGACGTAAGATTATGGAAAAATCACTTTCAATAGTATCGCCATCCCTGCCGACTTCATAACAATACAAAAAACAAATCAATCTTTATAATGACTACTACCTATAGATAATTTTAAAAGTACAAATTGGCGAATACTTACAACAAAGGAAAAAACACCTATAAGACTCTCAACCGGTGGAATCATCGAAGCAATTGCTTTAAGAATTTGCAACATAAGAACAAAATTGGCAAAAAAATCTGGTGGTCGGAACCCTCCCGAGGATCCCAATCCAGCTAAAATTTCAACAAAAAGAGATAATGGAAATGGTATTTGCGGAATTGATATTGGTGAATTTTGGGCCTTTGCTACTGTAACATCACTTAAAAATACCATAAATAGGAATAAAACGAATGTCAAAGGAATCACTGTACGCGACATTATAAAACAGGAAAAAATTTTACGATGCTGAGTGAAGAGCCGAAAAAACTAATATTTTCATTGAATAAATCAAAACTAAATAGAGGGTACCTATACAATGTTGAAATGAAAATTGTCCTTGAATGTTATAGCTGATTAGTTTACTAGGAAGAATAGTTCGATAATATTTTTCCAACATTGAAAATACCCATTAAGGGGCCGATAAAAGAAAACCCAAGATAACGATGAGTCAACAAATACGACATGTTTCGTTATTCGTCAAATACAAATCCACTCATTTCAAAATAGTAGAATTTTTTTAAAAATTTCTACATTCTATTTTAAATGATCACATTTTGACATTCTTGTTTCATTTTCTGTAATTTG
The DNA here is from genome assembly GCA_033439095.1 of Pseudococcus viburni. Lineage (NCBI taxonomy): Eukaryota > Metazoa > Arthropoda > Insecta > Hemiptera > Pseudococcidae > Pseudococcus > Pseudococcus viburni. The sequence goes on along the minus strand of JAVBJF010000080.1, from coordinate 1,077,145 downwards.
AAGGTCTTCAACTGCTGATTTATCCACGAGCAATTTAGTGTACAGTCCAACTACCAAAAAGTGCTCTAGAAATCGAAATTGGCTTACTTTTTAGGGGCAAAAAAAGCAGTTAGCTTTTTATGTGTATGGGTCCCATAGTAACGAGAACGTGTATTTTGGATTTTTACACTTGCACAATAGGGAGCTGGAGCCTAAACACACCGTTTTCCCCATTTTTTAAATTTGACCCAGGCCAAAAAAAATGTTCACAGTGTGGTAGCGGACACTCCCCTCACTCCAAATATATGTCAACTTCCTTGGGCTACTTGCACAATTGGGTGTAAACGCCCCAATGTGCGATTTTTTTAAATGAAATTTGGCCATTTTTGGCTCAATAATGGCTCCATAGGCGTCATATGGGCTGCGAGCCAAAAACAAACAAACTCCACATATACATGGATTCATTCCACATCCATTAAGCTAAAGTTTGTGGAAAACGGTTTGCACAATAGGTCGTGATGAATTTTTAAAGTTGAGAAAACGCATCATTTTTGCCCTCTTTCGCCAAAACTAAAATTATCCAAAAAAACCTAAGAAACATGGGTTGCGACCCATCAAAATGTGTTAAAATTTTACGAGCAGCACAAAGATATTGGTAAAAATGTTATTTGAATATTTTTGAGCGATTTTGAGCAATTTTGAGCCCAAAATCCGGTTAATTTTCAAGTATTTTTAAAAAACAGACGTGTGACCTATGCAAATGGAGTAGAATTTCACCAAAAACTTGAAGACGTCCAAAATTTTTTTTGAGCAGTTTTTGAGCGCAGGCCAATTTTTGAATATTTTCAAATAATGAACGTATGGCTTATGGAAATGGGGTAAAATTTCGTCAAAAATTAAAATTGATTAGCCAAAATTTGCTTTAATCAACTTCTGAGAATTTTGAGCGTTATCAGTTTTTTGAACAGGTATCACGGCGAGTAAATAATATTTTTAGCAGGAAAGTATAAAAAATGAAAAATTGATGAAAAACAATTATTTTAAGCAACAAAAATGATGAATTTCAACAGTTTTTTGAATGTTTGATCACTTTCCACCACTTGAAAAAATCTGAAAAAATTCTCAGAAGTGTGAAATACATTGAGAAACTTTAATTTGAAAAAATTTTTGAGATAGCACCAAAGCTGTGCTCCCCAGGGCGATTTGAAATTTTCAAAGTCAAATTCAAGGTCATTAAAGTGGTCGAAAAAATCTGAAAAAATTTCAGAGCATTCCCCTCTAGTACCACTACCTATGTGCCAAGTTTGAAAAAAATCGGTTGAAAATTCGCGGAAAGAGAATTTTTAGAAGTTTTTAGCTTGAAAATCGCGTATTTTGGCCCCCCAGGGTGAGATAAAAATTCGCTCATGCGCTCTACAATCATCTTCTACCAATACAAATCGAATGGCATAAGAATTTTTACAAAGTTCCACTTGAGACCAAATGCGCCCCCCCCCCATTGCACCAGAGCCTTTGAATTTTTGGCGAAATTTTACCCCATTTTGATAGCTCACGCAGTGATTATTTGAAAATATTCAAAACTTGGTCCGTGCTCAAAATTCTCAAAAAAATGTTTGGTCGACGTCTTCGAGTTTTTGGTGAAATTCTACTCCATTTCTATATGGTCACACGTCTGTTTTTTGAAAATACTTGAAAATTAACCGGATTTTGGGCTCAAAATTGCCCAAAATCACTCAAAAATGTTCAAATGACATTTTCATCAATATCTTTGTGCTCCTCGTGAAATTTTAACCCATTTTGATGGGTCGCAACCCATGTTTCCGATTTTTTTTGGATAATTTAGTTTTGGCGAAAGGGGGCAAGAATTATGCGTTTTCTGAAAAATTCACCCCGACCTATTGTGCAAACCGTTTTCCACAAACTTTGGCTTAATCGATGTGGAAAGAATCCATGTATATGTGGAGTTTGGTTTTTTTTGGCCCGCAGCCCATATGACACCTATGGGGGTATTATTGAGCCAAAAATGGCCAAATTTCACAAAAAATCGCACATTAGGGTGGAGTGAGGGGAGGGTCCACTACCACACTGTGAAATGTTTTTGACCCGGTTTAAATTTAAAAAATTGTAAAAAAACGGGTGTTTGGGCTCCAGTTCCCTATTGTGCCAGTGCAAAAATCCAAAATACGCGTTTTCGAGACTATGGGACCCATACACATAAAAAGCCAACTGATTTTTTTTTGCCCGCAAAAAAGAACGCTCAATGAACACTTTTTGCCAGTTGGACTGTAGGCTAAAATTTATATTTATTAATTTTGGAAAATTGACTCAAAACGTATGGCACCAAAAATTCACCAATTTTGTAAGTTTATATAAAAACATAAAGTGGTGGAAAATGTCCAGTGGCTTGTACTCCTAGCCATCCTAAGACCACCAAGGTTTCGGATAATTTTCTCATCAGTTTTGGAACAAGTTCCTCCCCAAAACTTCTTCGTAACGTGTTACTACGATGGCTGATGGCATCTCTGTCTCCGCCGATACGATTTTATAAATTAACGCGAAAAATATAGAAAAAAAACACCCAATTGAATTTACCACCCCTCACGATGTGAATTTAAATTCAAAAAATTGGAAAAAAGTCAAAAACAACTTTTCACGATCACGGTCAAAAATGAATGACTCGTGTATGTAGATAATTTTACGTACTACGAACAACTTTTCAAAATACCTTCCTTTTTTCTATTTTTTCCATCATTTTTTTGATTTAAAAATCCAGATCGAAAAGAGTTCGTTGGATTTTTCCCCCAAAATCTAGAATAAATGGTGCAGAAAATTCATCCTTTGTTTTGCTTTTCTGTTTCCAGCAATTAACCGAGCTGCAAGAACAACTTCGCGACGTAATGTTCTACTTAGAAGCCCAGAAGAAAATAAGCGAAAGCACAGACCGCGACGAGATCGCCCAAGGTACCATAGTCATCGCCGAATCTTCCTCTTCTACTTCCGCAAAACCAAAACGTCGTACTAGGAAGAGATGATCGAGCCAAGATATTCAGCTAACCTCATACTGTGATACTCTTTCTACGCTACCTATCTAGTTTTTACGCATCGATTACCCAGTGCTTAGGCATGGAAAATTTTACATTCGATATTAGTCAATAAACTCGGATTTCTTTTACCCTTTCACCTTCATATTTTCTACGTTACGCTTGTTTTATTGTACAATTTTTCGTAAAATGGCCTACGACGCCTGGATTCACTATAAATTTGGAGAACGTTTATACAAATATATTTTTTTCTCGCTATTTACTCTCATTTACATAAATAACAAACGACTACGTTAAAAAAATATTACTTTAGGAACAAAAAAACTACAACATCGTACAACTTCTTAAAAAAGAACAAAAAAACACCACACGTTCATAATTATGATTCTCTCCGGGGGTTAAAACGTAAACACATTAAAAACTGAATAAAAACGAAGCGACGCTACGCATCGAGTGATTGTAATATCGTCGAAAATGCCAGCTTTTCAACGAGTCAGCGAAGCAATGGCATCGAAATACAGGTACATGTTATCTCGGTTGAAAGGTACCGAAACCTAGGCCAAGGCCTCGATGGGAATGAGTGGCCAAACGGGCGACTTCGTATTGACTTTCCATCGAGTGGAACATTTCTTCTTGTTTTTTAATCAAATCCGAACCGCCTGATGCGGATTTGGATGCGTCATTGGATCCATCTGTAACATCCCAGAGATCGTTGCCTTTAGCAATGTACGATAAATTATTCATGAGAAGAAATCTGACGAGTACCTTTTCCAACATTTTTAATACCCATTAAACGTTTAAATTTGGCGGTCATTTTGCCATCTTGGTCTCCGCCGAAAGTGGCTCCTTGCCAAATAGTTCCACTACCTTTGACTTCGGTTGGTTTGGGTGCTACTGTTGGCACGGTGGGTTCTTCGGTTGGTTTGACAGCCTTAAAATAAAAAATGCAATTGAAAAAGTGTAATTTGCCGAGAGAATTTGAGGAGAGGCGGAATCGAATGTTTACCGGTTGCTTATCCTTATTGCCCCAGAGTAACCTTCGTTTTTGTATTTGTTCGGCGTATTTGGTAGGATTTACGGCGATGGGATTGTAATACGAAGGTAGTTCTATGCCGGTAGCTGTTCTAACTTTTTCTACTTGATCTTCCATGGTTTTTTGGAGTAAAAGCTGAGGCGTGAGTTGACTATGGGTGGCTTGGGCGGCGGCGATACTGGCCTGAGTAACTTCTACACCTCCAGGAGGTACTTTGATTTCGATACCGAGTTTTTCGAGTACTGTGAAATTAAAAAGAAAGCGTATTAATAAATTAGCCATTGGTGGTTTTTAGGGATGATCGTTTTGCTTTTTTTTTTCGAAAGTTAAATGAGTGGAGGAGCATATCTCAAAACGAACTGGAAAAATTTTCATCTCTTGATTCCACTATTATCTCTCCAAATCGGTTATCATGTTTTTTGGAACGTGGAGTTCGAGTATGGACTTTCATAATTTCAAACAATTTAGTTCAGTCCCAGGAGTATAAAACGAAAGAAATCTTGATGGGGTCGTATCAAAAAAAAAAAAGGAATGCACATTCGAATTCAGAGTCTCAAAAAACATAAACGATATTTTTAGGTATAAAAAATCCAAATATGGGGAATGTATAAGGTTGGAACCGTAAAACAATGATTTTTGGATTAGGTATCACGGAAAATATGAGAAACGACATGCGACTCAAGATTTCACTTTTTTGCTTTTTTGGATCCAATTTGACCCCTGTGGACGAGAAAAGGGAGGTTGAATCCAAAAAATTAATTGAAATTCGAATTAAAAACGAAATAAACGACATGGCAGATGTAATTTTGAATTTTGACTAAAATTCGAACCATGACTCTCTTCTTCACTGGTGATGAAAAAACATGAAGGGATGAACTGAAATTTAAAAAAAATTATCGTGAAAAGAACAAAAAATTTTGTTCAATTTCTATCGAGAAATTTTGAAAATAATCAAAATAAAAAGCCATAAATTGACTGGGAGGGCAAGGAATGGCAGAGGAGTAAACACTTTTTTTTTTCAACATCAAGGGAAATAATTCCAGAGGCTTGAAAAAAAGTCGCAAGAGAGGCTGATTTCAACTTCATAATATCTTCAATATCAACTTGAGGCTTATTTTAAAGGGAGTCGGAAGAAAATTAATTTTAGCGAAATGAACTCGGAATAGTCTCAAAAGTTCAAATATAAATTTAAAATTTATTGCAAGTCGATCGGTATCGCAGAGGCGAAACGAGACCATCAGTTGAACGAGTCATGACATTTAACATTTCAAAGTTGAGTACCTCCGGTGAAAATTGCAAAAGTGAAAAGAAACCTCTCCTTCAGTTTCTTTGGGAATTAAATTGGGAAAATTACGATGATTTTCAAAATTTTACGATGATATGACGACATGACACTAGAAAAAAATGGACCAAATCAAAGGACTCGAATTGAAAATTTGTTCCAATTTGAGATAAAATGACCCCTAGGTTCAAAAAATTTGAAAAAAATTCCAAAATGGTCTCAATATAGATGTTTCAGTCCAAAAATACCATTGACATCCTTTTTTTATTTTCACCCTATTTTTCAAGAGTCCTCAACAATTTCCCTTCTTTAACACATTTCGGAAAAATCTGATAGGAAAATTTTAATTTTTCTCTTCCCAATAATTGTAAATTTTTGAATTATTTTCATGAATTTCTCAATTAAATATTCTGTACATTTTTTTTTTCAATTGAAACTTTTCACGAAATTTTCTTCTTTTCCAATTTTTGAAAATACAGTTCACGTCAATTTAGAAAAATATCTTGGTCGGGGGGGGGGGAGGAGGAATTATATAAAATAATCGAAGATCAATTTTATTTGCTAATACTAATATCACTTCAAGTTCAAACAGGACCCCTGAAAAATGAGCATCACTAGTATTTCTGAGTAAAAAATCCAAACAAAGACCATTTTTTAAAAAAAATTATAATCTTTTCAACTTTTCAAAATTTTTAAACCTTTTGATTTTTAAAAATCTGTTTTTCAATTTTTTATCTTCTCAATACTTCAATTTCTAAAATTTCTTCAAGTTTTAAATTTTCAAAATTTTTGTGAGCATAGATAGTTACATGTATTTTAAACCTAACTGTGAAAAATAATGTTCAAGATCAAAGAAGGGTGAAAATTGTATCAGGTCGTTTAGATGTTTAGAACTGAGCATCTCCTGTCTCTCATTTACCTTTAAAAAAGAGAAAAATGATCACTCTAATAGTCACCTTTCATTTTGGAACTGGATTTCCAATCATAGGATCTAGATTTTTCTTTCGAATGAGATCGACTGCGACTTCTTCGCGACCTTTTTCAAACAAATAAAATAATGTAATCAAAATGTAACCGAAATTGGACTTTTAAAAATCGATCTTCAAATTCTCACTTGTATGGTGATCGACGTTTCGATGATCTGTGTGATTCATGACGATAATGATGACGATCACGACTTCTAGATCTGCGATCGCGACTTCTAGATCTACGATCACGACTTCTAGATTTACGATCACGACTTCTAGATTTACGATCTCTACTTCTAGATTTAGATCTAGATCTCGACTTGATTTTACGTTTAGAACTACTGTTACTGCTACCGCTAAAAATCAAAACCCAGAAATAAACATTTGCTTTTTCAAGAAACAAAAAAATCTTTCAACCAATGAAATTCACCTGTGTTTGCTGTAGGACCTGGATCTCGATCGAGATCTAGATCTATGCGATCTCTTTTTTTCGTATCGTCTACTACTGATACGATACCGATCAGAATCTTTATCCCTGGAACTAAACAGCACACACGATTAAAATAACAATAAGCTCCACTTGGATTCTTCGAAAGCTCCATTTAACTTACCTATATCTATCTTTACTCTTATCTCTGCTCGAGTATTTCCTATCCTTATCATCATCACGTTTATATTCCCTATCCTTTTTGCGACGATCATCTTCATCACTGCGTCGACTTTTAGACGATTCTTTCACCTTATCCTTAGGAGAAGCTGCTTTGCGATCCTCTTCTTTACGTTTTTTAGAATCCGGTGACGAATCTGCGGACGAATACGATGTAGTAGGCGAAGGCGACAGGCCCTTAGAATTGTTATTTTTGGCTGGCTCGACCGTATCATTTTTATCCTCTTGGCTGCTACACGAATCCTGTTCAACAAACGATAATTCAAAATTAATTTCCCTCCGGTGGACTGATGCCGGACCCGAAACATCAAACAGCGCGACAATCGCTCATCTATGAAACAAAATACACCGGAATATTGATCTATAAATATACCGCTTAACGATTCAAGCGATTAGTATATTAACTTAAGGTGAAATATACTGTACCGGTACATGGCCAACGAGCCATCTCGTCACGCTCGTCGACACAAACTGGGATGAAGTTACTCACCCCTTATGCAGTAGCGTCGTTTACTATTCGCCATTCACAAAATTGTTTCGGATAGTCAATTATCTTCACAGGATGCATCGGCTGATTGTTGAACGAACATATTTTATATTTTAACAAGACGCGTGTTATTATTTTTTTTCTTGATTAAAATGTTTACTTATACTAGATAAGTGTATACGCTTATACCCTTCCGAGCTGGGAAATTTTGCCTGATACGTGAGCCGCCATCGACCTCGTACTATTTATGTACAATTTTTACAACGCAGATGGAAACACTTACTTCGATTCACTCTCTCGTTCTTCTCACTCTCTCAGTTACATTACAAACACTCGGGTTTTAAAACTAAACTACCAAATGTAAATTTTACTATATAAACTTGGCTAATACGCTTAAACTACTACATAAACTAACGTTTATGACGACCATAAAGTAACATTTTTAGCTATTGTATACCTCACTCATGTCCATGGTGATCGGTTCACAATTGGCATCGGCTTCTTCCTGACCGGAATTCAATTTTCGTCCGACCTAAAATTGAAATAACATAATTGATCGAAATGAATATTAAAAAAAGAAAACGTATTATTAATTAACACTGAGCATCGAAAATGTTTGGAATGCCATTGAGAAATATGATACGTTGAAAGACCACAGTGCTGTGCGGAAAACTAATAAAGAAAGTACTCACTTCCGTGGCAGGCGACGAATCGCTTTCACCATCGCTAATGTAAGAATTCAACGATTCCATAATGACTTAATTTATAATTTCCATACACTTTTACACTATTTTCCTCAATTTTCTTCCAAAAAGAAAAACGAAAGTAAGAATGAAAATCACAGAGAGAACAACACAACAGTAACACACAACACAAAAATAAATCCACAGATTAATTCGCCTGAATTCGCCCCTCCTTCTCACTGATAATAAATGAGAGTGTGACTATTTTCACAACACACCAACACCCAATTCGCGAACGATTCAAATTAATTCGAACGAATCTTCATGCAAACGTAATCTGCAACGTTCATGTGAACGAACGATATTACCCATCGCAATGATCAGACATATTAAATTATTGTAATTTTAATAACATTCCAATGAAATATGAAATAATGGAAACATGAAAATTTCGTTCATATCATCATATTGAAGTAAAATAATGACGATTATTTAATGGAATAAAGTTAAATCATCGATATCAATTCGTAATTATATAGTTTTTGTAGTTAGCTTCACATGTTACGTTATATCTGCACCGTGTACAACTTCAATATCAAATTATAGCTCACAATGTCTGGTTGGGAAGGTACGTAGATCGTTTAGGCTATATTTTCATTCCTCTACTCATTCAATCCGCATTTCAGATCTAAGGAAACAAGCTAGAAAGCTAGAAAATGAAATCGATCTGAAACTGGTATCGTTCAGCAAACTTGGAACCAACTTTACTCCTCCTGTGCACCGAAATGAGAAGTAAATATGAGAAAACCTGCAACCCGAATGTACCTCACACTCGAACTAATTCGGTGTTTCTCTTTTAGCTCGGACACAGAACCGTTGCTGTCCAGCGAGGATATGCTGAGTAATATGGCCCAAGAGATAGAGCAATTATTATCTAAAGTTGGTACTCGTCCGGTCATGTATTCCTAAAATCGTACAATTATCACTAAACTCCGTGTGTTTTTCAGTTAACCACTATTAACGATAAATTAACTGAATACAGCGACAATAACGAACACGTTGGTAGCTCCGCTATGCGGCATGTATTGCAAAGGCATCATGATATTTTGCAAGATTACACGCAGGAGTTTCGTAAAACCTCAGCTAATCTGAAAGCTCGCAAAGAACGAGAAGATTTGTTGCACAGTGTGCGAAAAGATATAGAGTACGTAGTTTTCGAATTCTCCAAAAACCTATTATCTCGCGGAATACTAATTTGGTATAATTTACAGTTCGTACAAAAATACATCCGGGTTGAATCGTAGAATGGATTTATACATGAGAGAAAACGAACACATACGCAAGTACGTATCTTCCAACTCATCCTCCAGCTGAGATATTCGCTTTTAACATTATTTTTTCTCATCAGTTCCGATAGAATGGTCTCAGATCAAATAAACATCGCAATGGAAACCAGAGAGCATTTAGTTTCGCAAAGACATCATTTCAAACGAATACAAACCCGGATACACGACTTATCAAGTAGATTTCCCATGATAAACAATTTAATGCAGAAGATACATTTCAGGAAGAAACGAGACTCCCTTATCGTCGGTTTGGTGGCGGCTGTTTGTGTATTTTTCATATTATTATATACATTTCACTAATTTATCCTCTTGGAATGATTGGGTAACTCGTTAATATTATAAAAAGACGATGGTGCTGTTATTTTCGTCGGTAATGGATGTTGCGTTACGTTACCAATCCGGACGATACATTGCAGTAATCTCGAACGACCGGTGGTGATTGTGATTTTGTTAACTCGATCGAGTGTTGAGAAAAAATAGGTCTAACAACGTATTTTTATTGCGATTAAAACTGAGGATCTTTTTTTTTCATTAGAAAATAAATAGGTATATCGGTAATAAATAAATACAGAAAAACATGATAAAAAAAATTCACACGATAAACAAATGAGAAAAATGCATAACTTATTCGTCTTCCTTTTAACAGCGCGAAAAACTCCTCGAATTGTACTTTTTATACACTTTTGTTTTTTTTCTAAGACCATATTCACAACGTAGGGTAATTACATATTCAAATGTGATAAATATATGTTTACTTTTAACGCCATTATGTTACGATTATTAATTAGAATTTGTGATTTTCATATCACCATTACAGTATGTATGTAGAAAAATAAATAAAAATTCGGGCGTATCTATTCTTTTAAGAATGCCACTCATTTCAGGTATAATACTCTGTAACCGAGATCTTCACGTTTAGCTCACATCACGACTTCTTATACTCGACTTTCTCGATTTTAACTTCTTCGCCAAACAGTTGATAAGCATACGAGACAACGGTGGTATTTTGAATATCCATCATAACAAAAGAAGGGATCACTGATCTAAAAAACGCAACCAATGCGATAGAAATACGAAACAATACGAGAATATCAACAACCAACGAAACGCCAACTTACAAATCTAACGGATTGTAAGCACCAGTAGCAGAGCCAGGATTCAGGTAAAATTTATTATCCAATTCGTAAGCATCGAAACGATGGGTATGACCGGAGATCAATATATCGACATCTAATTGTCTTTGAATCAACGCCAAAGCATCCGGATCACCCCAAGGAACAACTTGATGACCGTGACACAGACCGATTCTCAATTCACCAACGGTGACTACCTTTTGCTCCGGATAATTGATATTCTACGAAAAATAAATGTTACAACCGGAAACGAATCGATAAGAAGTTCAAATCGAGTCACGTACTTCGTCGAAATCTCCTTTGACAACATGAACATCGTTTGAAATTGTTTTCAGGAAATCATACGAATCTTTCGTGCATAGGTTTCCGGTACACAAGATGTGTTGCACTTTGCTAGGACTTAGGAGTTTCTTAAACTGTGAGGGTAATCCGCTTGAACGATGTGGAATATGGAGATCACCGATAACTAGAACCAACTGCGGAAATTCATTATGAAATTAATACCAGTCAAGTTAACAGAACCGGGTCCTCAGGGATGCTGGGTAAATGACACCAAGGACGAAGTAGAAAGATTGGAGACAAACTTACCATTTTAATTAGTAAACTAACGAGTTATATTTTCATAATATTAATAGATAATTGGATTAATTTGACTAAAATGTATCGACTATCGAAATTGGAAAAATTAACTAAACACTTTTCTTTCTTTCAATCAGATAATTTTCAGATTACGTTTTACGTTGATTACGGAATGATGAAAAGCTAAATGCGGTAATCGACGTGACGTCATTGAATAAACATCAGAAGCGCCATCTATCGCAAGCTTTTTTCTTTTCTTTCTATTTTTTTTTTTTTAATCAAACCAAAGAAAGTTAGAAAACAGTAAACACCGAATCCAAAACAGGATAAAATTTAAAAAATTCCAATTTCCAAATTGGGAAAAAATTGAATACTCAAGCTTTAAATTTTCAATTTATTGAACTGACAAAGTGACAACTGATGAATTGAGTGAAAGAGAAAGAGACCAACTGAACAGGGAAATAAATTCAATGAAAATTGAAAGTAGGAGTTATTTCCTAGAAAACAATAATCTACCAATTTAAACAATAAAATTTCAATTTTCAACTTCAAAGAAACAAGAAGAAATCCTCAAAACTAGAAACTATTACCAGCAACTCAATTTTTGAGAATATTGATAAACATAAACACTGATGGATGAAGCAAGAACACTAGGTATACGTAGGCTATTTTCTGGTCAAAGAAATCAACAAGTTGATCATAGGATACAAGAAATGTGCGAAGTTGATCTTGAAGAAAGTGAAAAATATACAATTTGTGAAAATGCACGATAAAAAAGATTTTATACTGGCGTCAGTACTTACCGTACCGGGAAATGGTGTTTTTCAAGCGTTGAATGATTAGGTAGGTATACTGATGAGACCCAAAGTGAGATGAAGATTGATGGAGATATTACTCGAATGAACGTATTTGGGTGATTCTAAATTTTCGCAGAAAACTCTGTACGGAGTAATTATCTCAGTAAATATACATGCTGGAACAATGCGGTTGGAATGTATAGATAGATAATCATCCCCCCTACATATTCCTGCGAAAATAATGGAGCAAAAAATATTCCTGTCCCCGAGGGGGCTAAAAAAGTAGTCCAAATGTCCTCGTCGTGGCCTGTACTTGATTTCGCGCTGAAGTCAAAATACTTCTGTTCTCCCCTATCGCAACTTTCCAAGCTGAACTATTGCACCAACTTAATGCAGAGAGGTCCCATATTACTTATTATGACGTTTAAAACATATTTCAAAGTCGATGAAGCACGTTTTTAAAAGCTCAAAGTAGCGTACGGAATTTTTGGTCTTTCGTCGTGACTTTTTTTCTCGAAAGGCTGAGAGAGAAAGTTGGTTATTTTAGAATACAACAATTGGTCGAGTCGATACCTTGACATCATAAAATTACTGTCCAGCTGTAGATTTGACTTCAGTGTTCATAATAATAACGATTTCGTGAAAAATGTTTCCAAATTTATAATTCGGCACACAGAAATGTCCTCGTCGTGGCTCTTCATTATGAGGCTATACCTCAATTTTTCATTTTTTTCAAAGCTGCCTCAAAATAAGAAGGTGAACCAGTTTTCGATGCAATAGTTGGTTTTTCCTCAAAACGCATTATTTTCTTACAATTTGGACATTTCTACTATTTTGTCCTTCGTCGTGGATGTCCTCGTCGTGGCATTCCCCATTTAAATTACATGGGGAAAATCTATTTTTGTTTTCCAGTTGTGTGAGCATATGAATGTTATCTGGCACACTAGTATTAACGACTCTGATCAAAATTTTTCAGAAAAAAATGTTTAAAAATGTTTAAAAATTCCTAGACGAATTTCTGCGAAATTTTAGAATGACCCATATGGCAATCAGAGTCGATGTGTGAATGTACCTGAAATGAAATTGTATTGTTATTGCATATGATTTTTTTTATCGTTTTTAAGTATCAATAGATATTTTTGCTGTTGAATTTTTTTAAAATAAAAATTGGCTGTGAAAAGTTTTGGTAAAAAGTCATCTCACTATTAATTTTTTTAATTTCAACTAAAATTTCTCTTGTACTTCATCCCCTCCTGAGCCAGGGGTGCGGTCCAGGGACCAGGGCCAAGATCTGAACCCCTAAAAAGCCCCGATCTTTTATTTTGAGGCCCAAGCCCAATGTGCATGCCCCGAAAAATTAAAAACTTTACTTTACGAAGCCTCGACCGGAAACCCGAAACCCTTTCACTGAAAACCAAGCCCAAAAGGAAACCCGAATCGTGATCGGTTTTTTCGAGGCTATTCAGGGTTTTCTGTAAAAGTGTTGAATTGTGTAAATACTGTTGTAATTACACGTGGTTACGTTAGGTTGAAAACTGAACAAATTTTGTTCTGAAAACTTTTTGTCTAACATCGAAAATGAAGGAGCTACGAGTCATTCAAAATTGAGAAAATTTTGAAATTTTATGAAACCCACTTATTTTGAATGACCTGTAGCCCCTTCATTTTCGATGTTAGCCAAAAAGTCTTCGTGACAACATTTTTTCAGTTTTCAACATATTATCCATTCCCTTGGTTGCTTTATTTTTATAGAATTTTTTATGAACAATTTTTTTGTAGCCCCTTCAATTTCAGAGTTAGGCAAAAAGGTCAAGAGATGAAAATTTGTTGCTCAGAAAAATAGCGAGGCGATTCTTTTGGAATTAAAATCCAATCTAATGATCATCTCGCCCTTAAACGAGAAAAATACATATCCGTGTAATTAATTCTGCGATGAAAATTCATCGTAAATTAATTGTAGCTCAAAAAAATCGTGAGATGATTTTTTTGGGATGAAAATCCATTTCAATAATCATTCCCGCCTCAGAAACTAGAAAAGTACCTGCGAACCTGCGATTAATTCTGCGATGAAAATTCATCCCAAGTTAATCGCAGCCCAAAAATGCTCGGAAAAATCGTGAGGTGAGTTTTTTGGGATTAAAATCCAATCCAATAATCATCCAGGCCTTAAAAACTAGAAAAATGCATGCGATTAATTCTGCGATGAAATTCATCACAGTCGTGGGATGATAATTTTGGAATGAAAATCCATTCCAATGTTCATTCCGGTCTCAAACACAAAAAGAATACAAGCGATTAATTCTGCGATGAGAAAATTTTGAAATTTTATGAAGCCCACCTATTTTGAATGGCCCGTAGCCCCTTCACTTTCGATGTTAGGCAAAAAGTCTCAGAACAAAATTTGTTCAGTTTTCATTATACTAAGTACCTATTTATCCATTCCCTTGGTTGATTGATTTTTTTAGAATTTTTTATGAAAATTTTTTTGTAGCCCCTCAATTTTAAAGTTGAGCAAAAAGTTATGAGATGAAAATTTGTTCAGTTTTCACAATACTATTCATTCCCATGGTTGAAAAAATTTTCAAATCGATTTTTTTAGAAGCTGCATTTTCCCTTCAATTATTAAGATAGGCAACATGTTCATCTCAGGGTTTTTTAAAATGGTACCCGATTATATCCAAAAATGAAGTATCATCCTCTACTTACTTGCCACCCTGTATTTTCAACATATTTTTCTCCATTCGGAAATGGTGTTTCGAGGGCAGGTTATGTTAAAAATTAATTTTTGAATTTTGAAGTCGAAAACAGCTTGGAAGAGTTAGGGTATTTTGTAATTCTGCAGACTAATAAAATTGTATTTTTTGCCTCACAATCCCCGAAAACCCTAGGAAAGCCCGAACATTTCATTAAAGCCCCAAACAGTAAGCCCTGAAATCCAGATCCGAAATTCTCAATCCCTAATCCAAGCCCGAGACCCGATAAATTTTTTAATTGAAAGCACAAGACCCGAAACCTGAACCCCGAAAACAAAATCGTTCGGGGCCGCACCTCTCCTGAGCTGAATTTTGATAATTATTTAGAGTTACTTCAGCACACCCTATCAGAGCTAAATTTTAGAAATTTGAAATTCATCTTGTGCACCCCCCTTCCAATATTGAATAATGTGAATTGAAAATTTCTCTTGTAATTCTTGCGATTAGCTCTGGAGTACTTTTCTAGTATACATATAATGCATTATTTTGAACACTTAAATAAATTCATCTAATTATTTCAAACATTTTCTCATTAAATAATCGAACTGAAATATCTAATTTACTTCGAGACAGGTATTTCATAAAACAAAACCACGTAAGCAAATAACCAACATAATTAAAAATTAATTACGTTATAATCGAGGCATCGTGAATATTTCCAATATGATTGTAGGCAGGTAATTTTATTACGAAATCGAACATTATTAATCAAGCAAAAAAAAAACAACAGTAGTCTCGAATTATGATTCATTTCAATCAGATTCGTTTAATCGTCTAGGTACACTTAAAATTTTCCAGTCGAATTCGCAGCAATGTCGATGTATTCGTTTCATTTACGTAGAGCTGCATATATTTCAGTATTTATCGCGGTAATTTTAATAGTGAGCTTCACGTACAGATGGATCAGGCCACTTTCCATACAGGAATGTCGCAATCAAAGTAATGATTTTTTCATCGCCAGTCGAAATCGCATATTTTGCCGAGTAAGAATTTTAACTTAATTATTCGTTTTTTCTTTCCATAACAAGTTGTCATGGTCAGCACTAGCATCAATATTAGCACTAGCACTAGCACTGACAATGCTGAGATTAACACCAGTCCTATTCCTATCAGAAATAAAAGAAGCAACACCTCCCCAGCAAGTAAGATACCAGCACCTGATATATCGATAATAAGGCAATGATTGATGGACACATTTTATTTCAAAAAATTTAGAAACTCGTTTCCCTTTCACGTTGGAAACGAATACAAACCACCATTAGTAGGTAAGTGTAAAAAACACGAATTTAATGTAATTTTACACAATTGTAACAATTAATTTTTAATTTTTCTGAGTTTCCAATCATACCACCCTCTTTATCTTACAAAATATTACGAAACACTACAGACATTCGAACACAGTAATTTTACAGTGGTTTTCATCACTATTTTGGAAAATACGCCCGGATAATTACAAAACTCATGTCAAGTAATCCAAAATTGACAATAAATTCTTTAACGAAAGAAATCATTTTCAAAAAAATTTCTCATTTTTTTTTACAGATTTGGTTTAAAAACTTGTAGCAGTCCAATTTACGAAGATTACTTCGCATTTGTACCAAATAAACAAACGCCTCAAGTATTCTCCAAACTAAAAAATAAATGTTTTGGTTTTTGGACTCGACTCCCTATCCAGAAAGAATTTCCATCGTCAGACGCCATAATTGGCAAAAATTTTGGAAAAACTCAATTTCTCAGAATTCGTAGGGTCTGGATGGAATAAATTCTTTTAATTTAATACCACTTCTCACTGCTTACAAAGAGTCAGAACTAACTTAAATCCATTTGCTGACCAGAGACCTCAGAATACCTCGACAAATGTACTTTCATTTGGCAAAAAAAAAAACAAAAAAAAAAAAAAACGGAATTACATCACACCGTTTGCTGAAGATACTTAATAGTAAGACGTATTTGTTCAAAAATTCGGGTAAACCTGGTTTCGAGAATTCTCCGACCGACTATTATTATTCATTTGATGGAAAAGTTGATGAAACTATTTCAAAAAAGTATTTCGAAATCGCTAGATTTTGTTTAGGAGCATTGGACGTGTTTTTATATAACAGCACAGAATTAATCACCAGTTTGGAAAATTGTCCTTTATTTTGAGTTTTATAAGCAAGCAATATGACTCACGATTATTTAAATTTACTTCGTCTGAGTGATCCAGAATTCCAGAAATTATCCAATTCTACGAACTATAGCAATTTTATTTAAACTTCGAAAATTGTGGTACCAAGTGGAATTCAGTCATAAGTCATAAATCCAAAAGAGAAAAACTGGAAAATAAAATGTTTTATTCCAAAATGGATCTCCAAAAAATAATTTCCGGCAAAAGAAAATTTTGTCACTAACTCAAAACGTCTCACGAATCACTTCGACTGTTAAGAAATTCTAAAATATTTAAATGACTTGGATAATCTTTGAGATAAATGATAATTGAAAGAATTCATTACATGTAGGTCAACCAAGTACCACGGGTGTAACTTTAATTTTACCAAGACCAGAGACCAGAAGTTGTCAACAAGCTGAAATACATGTACCTTCAATTATTGCTCTTGTCCAATCGATGAACCAGAAGAATATTGCCCGATTCTTCGATATTGGCGAATTCTGATGGGAGCTGAGCCAATTTTTTTTGAGAACTCGGTTTTTGTTTTCTGAATTTTCACCCCCCCCCCCCCCCCACACACACACCTATCATTTCTAATTTATGTAGATTTAAATAATTTCAATTTTTTCAACTTGACTACTTGAAAAATTTTTGAAATAAGAAAAAAATGTTATCCAATTTTACACAAACTAAAAATTATCAGTGGTATGGGACATACTATGGTCTATGGGACACCTGTACATAGCCCGTCTCTTTATCCCACCTCTCCCCTGATCACGCCTCTTTACCCCACCTCTCCTCTGACCACGCTTCTTTACTCATCTCTCCTCAAGTCCTGCCCACCGCCCTTCTTTCCCCCCTCCAACCCCGCCCACCTAACCTCATGGCCCTCCACTCCAACCCAACCTAACATAGGTATCAGACTGCCTGTGTTAGGTTAGGTCAAAGTGGAGGGTCGTGAGGTTAGGTGGGCTTGGTTGGAGAGGAGGAGAGGAGGGCGGTGGACAAGACTTGATGAGGGGTGGGGTAAATAGGCGTGGTCAGGGTAAAGGGGCGTGGTTATGCACAGGTGCCCCATAGTATCACCCATACTACTACTATCTATACAATTTTTTTTTAAATTAGACAATTTCTTCAAAAATTAAACATATTTTCTATTCTAAAAATTGGAAAATTTCACTGAAAAATTGCACGATTGTTTAAAAAAATTAATAGATTTCTTCAAACATTAAAAATTGCGAATTTTTTCGATCATCGTGCAATATTTTTTCAAAAATGAGATAATTTTTACAAACATGAAACATAGAACATAGGACAGTTGTTGTTTCAAAAATGGAAAATATTACTCTTCCAAAAACTGAAAGATTTTTTGAACATTAGAAACTGAACAATTTTTCCCAACATCAAAAAATAAGGCAATATTTAATTTTTCAAAAATGGTGCCTAAGTAAGTAAAATTTTTAAGTTAGACAATTATTTAAAAATTGATGATTTTTCAAAATTTGGGAAATTTTTTAAAAATAAGATGATTTTCTAAAATATATCCAATTTTTCAAAGGAAGTTGAAACCATTGGGTATTATTTACCTACTTTTCAAAAATTAACATTTAAAAAAAATGAATATTTTTTGAAAATTCTGATTTTTGAAAAATTAGACGACGATGCATGTTAAAAAAATTAATTATGCTTTCAAAAATTGGTCAATTCTTCAAAAAATGTACAATTTTTTCAAAGATGAGACGATTTTTCCAAAAAAGAATTGTTGAAAAAAATCTGATACGCACTTTTTCAAATTGGATAAAATCGACTTTTTTCAAGGTAATTTTTCAAACACTGAACTATTTTCTAAAAGTACCTACACGATTTTTTGAAATTTAGTTACGTAATTTTCGAAAAATAAAAAAAAAGGTCAAGAACTGGATAAATCATACAAGAATTCAAATAAAGTTCAGTATAGGTGATAGACAGGGGTGCCGAGAAACCTGAATTCTTAAGGACAATTCCTCAAAAATATTTTTTTTTTGGGGGGGACGCTCCCTTCAAGAAATCACAATCCAATTCAGAAATTACCCCCCAAAACCTGTCAATTCATCACTAAAATTACCCCCCAAATCGAAATTTTTCAAAAACTTCGGCCTCGCTGCGCTCAGCCTTATTGTATCTCTCCTTTCATAATTTTAAAATAATCCGAATCCTACAAAAGTGATTTTTTTTCTTATTTTTCATCAAAATTATTTCAACTAGGTACTTAATTGTGTTATTTTTTTCTCTTAAAGATCATTTTCAATGGTTTTTAAAAGTTTTGGCCTCACTGCGTTCGGTTTTATCGTATTTTTCCTTAAGGTAACGATTTTAAAATAGCAGCAACCGATTTTTTTTCAGGTTATTAATCCAAAACATTGTTTCATTGCACCTTGAATTTGAGGGTTTCTAAAATTTTCGCTTCGCTCGGGTAAAAATTGAACGTACCTATTAAATTTTTATTTATAAAATTAATTTTTTTTGAAATGTTTCACCCTCTTTTGTCTTGGGACAAATAGACAGCTTCGTAGGTTTTTTCAATTACATATAATGAAAATTGGTTTGAAAAAAAAACAAATTGGGAATAAGCAATGAAGTGAATGAAAGGGAGGAGAGGTAAAAAAAAATTAGTTCAGTCACCAAATTTGTGCCATCCACCACAGTTCCCAAAAGTTAATCTGTTTCGTGCATGAACAATTTGATTTTCAAAAATTTCAATCATGAGAATAATTTTTTAATGAGTATTTGAATGTAGGTAATCTATTCGTTTTTTAAAAAATTTTCATAGATCATAGGTT
Organism: Pseudococcus viburni; assembly: GCA_033439095.1. Lineage (NCBI taxonomy): Eukaryota > Metazoa > Arthropoda > Insecta > Hemiptera > Pseudococcidae > Pseudococcus > Pseudococcus viburni. The sequence continues at coordinate 1,057,429 of JAVBJF010000080.1, read as the reverse complement.
TGGTCATTATTTTTCTTTTTATTGATTTTCGATCATCTTTGCTGCAGCCAGTTGCATCGGAAAGTAGGGTATACAAGGATCGTATATTGTCCTCCTCCTCCAAATCGGCGGCCGGGATCCAAAGTATCAAATGTACACTTCTTTCTAAATTGCCCAAGATAGGTATTTTCAAAGCATTAAAACATCTTTTTCAAGTACTAAAAATTAAATTTTTGCAAAGCTTTGCCCTCGCTTTGCTCGGGCATAATCAAGATCACAATCGTTTGAAGTACATTTAAGGCAACAGTGCGAAAAAAGGCTCCGGGAAAAATGGGGGAGGGATACGCGAGAAAATTGGGGGGTAATTCCTCAAAAGTCTAGGGGGATCTCGGCACCCCTGGTGAGAGAGAACATATTCCCAAAGATCAACACAATTTAAACAAATTAAATTTCAGAAAAATAATTTTTCTAACTTTATTTATTTTCAATAATAATTGAATTATTTGATACTATACTTCATACCAAAAGAGTTTGCCAAAAACAACAAGACCTTACGAGCAATAACAAACAAAACTGAGCAACAATATTCATTGGCTATTCAAAAAATCATGAAGTTTTATTGACCACACAGTGTGAATAGCTACCTTTTCATCACCCCGCACCGCCTACTATAAATCGGCCATTTTGGCAAACTCTTTTGGTACAGAGTATAATTGGACCTTTTCAGAAAAAACTAGCGATTTTTTGCAAATTGAAAGAAAAATGATAAAAAAAAATTAAAAACTTCCAATTGCTTGAAAAAATAAAATTGATTTTCGCATATTTATGCATTATATTTCAAAAATCAAAATAGGTATAAAAAAATTCAAGCCAATTCGTTAAATTGCAGTTTTGTAATAGCATTCAAAATAAAAATGTCTGGTTTGCAAATTTTTTCGTAACTTTTTAGTCAAATTGGACACAGTTATAAGTACCAAGATAACAAAATTTACGAGGTTTTTGGGAGAGGAAGGAAGGAGTGAAATACTTCCTCTGAAACTGCACCATCTTTCAAGTTTGAAATCATCAAATTGGCATACTTCTCTGGAGAATCAACAACTGTGCCAAGTCACACCGAGCATACCTACGGCTGGATTCACCAATGTTTTTTGATTCTCAGAATTATTGAAAAAAAAATCAAAAAATTTTCATTAAAATACAAAATAGGTACTTCGGTGATTATTAAATTTTCTCAATTTTTTGCAATTTCATTATAACATCATACTAGCAAAACCGGAGTTGTGGGTGAATTAATATAAAACTACCATTCAACGACACGAATTTTTATTACGCAGTCATTTTAATACCGAACGCTAATGCATCATCTTCAACGGCTCTCAAAACCATCGTCATTAAAATTGCAAATTCCTGGATTTGCACCAAATGCATTTTTTTTCAACAAAACAAAAATCTCCAAACCAGACGACTCTTTCAGCCAAAAAAATCTCGTTCGCGTTATAATTCTAGGCGAATTATTAAAATACGTGGGTATCATAAACTATACGAGTACAAAGTATCACAGCAAAGGGAACCCCTGCGTGATAAAAAATTACATCACTGTTTCACTTACACGTTCATTTTCGCACTCAATTACTTTCACAAAATCAAGCATAAAATTAACACGCACTTGGAATAATTCTTTCATTGGTTTTGGTGTAAAACTTCCTCCACCAGATAAATTTCTCATCGCCGAACCACCCTTGCTCCTCGGCTGTGAAATTTCTCATCAAGTAATCGTAAAAAAATCTAAATTATAGGTACCCTCAGCGGGGTATTTTAATTAGAACTCATCATCTCGACAAACATGGCTGATTAACTCTTCTTCCCTCTCACAGTAAATCTCGTCATCTCGACGTAATCATCTGGCTCATCTCATTTCTAGCGTAAAAACCACAATCGTCTCGTGCCACAAACCTTAAAATAACGCCAAAATTTACAATCTCACATTCGTAGAAGAAATTCCCAACGTTCATAATTCTCGGAGACGGTACAGTGGTTCGTTTTAAGACAAAGGTAAATAGACGTAAAGAATATACTCGAATATAATCACACACAAATGGGAAATTATATACAGCGATAATAGGACGCGTAGTATACACATACGGAATATTATTTTTAGAAATACAGTTCACGTTATTTTTGCATTAGTACTTTCTTAAGACTCATACGAAGCATTTCATTTGTTTCGTGTTTCAACGACCGGAATTTTTTTGTGTGCCTCGTAAACACGTGATTTTTTTATACCTCCTGGTCTCCAGTTCGAAGCGATTCTCGTTTGGAGTTTATTTCGCCATTTTAACCGCAGTTTTTTCTTTTTATAGGTAAATATACGTAATTATTAAGCTGCTTTTTCTATTCTCTTCTTCAAATCCATATACGTGTATTCGGCGGGAATGCAAATTCGTCTAATATTATTAACCCCTCGCGAGTTTTATACAAATTTTATTATTCGTAATTTAATAATCACCTGGTATTTGCGTTTGTTTTATTATCCTTTCCTTGGTCGTGGTAAAAATGCAAATTTGCATTGTACCGATATAAAAGTGTATGTTGTTGCGATGGTGCACATAACGAGGTGAATTTTCAATTTCTAATTAAATCGAGCACCCGACGAATTCAGTCTGAAGAAAATGGGTAAGCGAAATATTGAGCTAAATATTCAAAATTTGTGTTTCGGAAATTACTCATGAATAATTTATTTTTTATTTGGTGATTATTTGAGAAAATAAATCGCAACTTGGTGAAATAAAAAAAAACTAAATAAAATTAACCACGCATCATTTTAAAACTTGCAATTTTGTAGTGAATTTTTCGCGGTATTTGAACCATAGTTACAAGGCAAACCGGTTATTTTGTAGCGCGATTCCAGGTTTTGTCAAGGTCATCCGGTTTTGAAAACTAGTCTGACTGGTTCTTATTATAAGATTTCAGGTTAAACATTCAAGGTCATTTGGTTTTGCTAATAGAAACCGGTCAAACTAGTTATTTTGGAGAAATATAAATAATGACACGGCAGAAAAATATTGACAAAACAATTTGCAGGAACAACAGGTTTAAATAAAATTTCACGGTAAAGTAGGTAGGATAGATTAATATCAATGAATGGTATTTTAAATGATTTTTGCACAATAGAATTCATTGCCTGACAAAATAATGTTATCATGCCAAAAATATTTACAAAGTGACATAAAATCAGGGACGGGAACCAAAATTAAATTTAAATCATTAAAATAGGCCAAAAACTGTACCCGAAACCATAACTGAAATTGAAACCAAAAATTCAATAATGTAACCATAACTGAAACTGAAACTAACATTTCTATCTTTTTTGTTGAGACTGTTTAAATTGATGACTCGGATGTTGCATAATATAATACCAGGATTGTAGGACCGTTTGGGTCTTGTGGTTGCTCCAGATCTATTGGTTGTAATGAAGTTACAGGAGGAAATGCCTCCAATTGGTCAATAGGTGGTTTTACAAAAACTTCCTGAAAACCTCTGACAATTGAGTAGTGTTTTGAGTAAAATTTCCTAACGAAACTATACAGATTGTTTTCAATTTTTTCGAGAAAATATGAAAAATAAGCAAAACCACATTTCTTTAGGTCAAAATCCCTACTTCTCAAAAAAAATTCAAAATTTTCAGTCTCCTATTTTTTCAAATGTTTGTTCAATTTAGGCCCAAAAAACGGAAAAATCCTCCAAAATTTCCTAAAATTCAAGTAATGCCCTCTCCATCTCAAGTTCCGCCTAATTTCTTCATAAAAATATCTAAAAATTTCTAAAAAAAAAAAACATAATAAAAATGGGACACGCAATGCAATTTGTAGTGAAAGTAGTTCAATTTTTACATTTTTATTTAATTTTTTCAGAATTAGGTGGCAGGTAACGTTATGAGCGACTTCTTTTTAAAAACACATGTAAAAAAACTACTGACTGTTCAGTTTTTAGAATAGAAGGAAAAACCTCCGACTACTCATAATCAATCGTACATTTCCTCCTAGGAGGAACAAAATCAGGAGGTTTAACTTCTCTAGCTTGGTTGAATGCAGACACCTACCTGCATGCGGTCCGTTGGTCCAGTCAGTTTGATTTATTACAAAATTTTTGAGGTTCTATGTCCAGTTGTAATAACATTTTTTTCATGGGGGTTGTCGATGAGGTTTTTAATCTCATATTTTCAGTTTTAGGGCAGTCAAGTCTGGTCTGGTCCATCTAGTGATGATTTTTTTTGGGTTCGTCAGACAATTTTTGGACCATTCATTGGTTATTTTAATTCCATTTTTTTAAGAAGAAAAATGCTCTAAGTGATCATTATTGGCACATCTATACCAACTTTTGACTTATTTTCTTCTCTATACTTAATACTTTGGAAAAAATTCAAAATATGAGTTTAAGGCTGAAAAAGTGAAAAAAATAAACCGATGACTAAGGATTTTCCATATAGTCATTGGTCTAGTTGGATCTTCAAAATATACACATCAACAGTTTATATTCTGGTCCAGTGAAAAAATCTGGTAAAAAAAAGATAGCGATGGGTCTAAGATTGAACAATGTTCTTCGTTCATCACATGAAAAATTCATGGTTAGTCTGGTCCATGTGGTAAAATGACCTTTTCTGAGGTTCCAGTTGGTCATCAGTCGGTTTTTTTTTGTCCAGTCCTACAAGTCTGCATAATACATTCAGGGTATGGAACCAGTTGGAACCACCACCAAAAAAACCAAAAAAAAACCCAGTAGAACCACTTTTTTTCAAATTTTCAAATTAGAACCAATACCAATTGGAACCATTTGAAAATTTTATGGAACCATTCCCAATAAAGACCACCAGAGAGAAGTAATTTTGAAACTAACCAGAACCACAAGCACAAGAGTATGGTATTTTGAAGAAGTACCGCCAATACAAGAACCATATCAAATGAATTTTCTTGTAAAAGCAGAACAACCACGAACCACCACCATTTGATGAATCGGTTCTTATTGGTTTTGCTTTCATGTGAATTCAAATTTAATTTCGAATGATTTTAACTTCAATTTTCAAGTTCAAGTTCAATAAAAGAAAGAATGAGTTGAGTATTATGACAATTACAGTCTTAACTCTAGGAATCAGAACCAGAACCAGAGTCAGCAGGAATATTTTTAAATCCAAAGTAATGTCTAAAATCTGGTGAGGTGTGTGTGGGGGGAGGGGGGTTCTAAAAATGTAAAATTTGGATTCGTGAGATTAATATTTGGCAAGTACCTAAATTTCTTCAAGTTTGGTGAAATGGAAGGCACTTTTTTCAAAAATATACTTTTTAAACTAAAAACTTCAGTTTTAAAATTTTTAGAAATCAAAAACTTGGTTAAAGGGGATGAGAGCAGGGTATGGAACCAATTGAAAATTTTTTATTGGCGGCGGTGGTGCTTCTCTTCAACCTTCAAAATAAAATGGTTCTGGTTTTGGTTTTTGAAATGGTTCGGTTCCATTTGGTTTAAATGGTTTCATTTGTCGTTTTCACTGGTTCTGGTTCTGCAATGGTTCCATAATCAATTTTTTTTAGGTTGTGGTTCTGGGCTTGTTTCATGTTTTTCACCTTTTGTGGTTCTGGTAGTGCTGAGTGCCTTTTTTTTTTTGCTATTCAAACTTCAAACACAATTAATTTTCTTTTTCTTTTCATCTTTGTAGTTTGTATTTCTTGGACAATATCTACATCTTTCTGCTACACAAGTGCTTTCAAATTTTGAAAAACTATCTTTCAAAAATAATTCTTCAAATTTTTGATTACATCTGAACATTTTTTTCAATTTCTTCCTCCTGAAGCAGAAACTGAAGTTGACTTATTGGTGAGGCAAAAAATCAATAATTTTTGACTGAAAAAAAATCCCAATTTTTTCAACAAAAATCATAATTTTTCCTATTTAGAATTTGTCGTTCTTCTCTTTTTTTAAGATGTCGTTCATTTTCCTTTATAACGCTGTGATGAAATTATCATTTATAAAATATTGTGACCATTTGATACATTCATTTATTGTGCTTAGTTTACCTTACCGTGCAATACATATTAACGGCCATTTTTATTTTCTGTCGTTCATTTCTTATTTTTATTGTTTCAACTCTTTAAAGTCGCTCAAACCTTTCATTTGTTGTTCTATATGTTTTGCTTCCCTTGGATACACTACTTTTTGCTGGGCCATTGAATGGAACCCATTATTTTGTAGTGGAGCCATGTTTTGTCAAGGCCAACTGGTTTTTAACACATACTTAAAACCGGATACGTTGATCTTTTTCAAAGGATTTCTGGTTCCTTGCTCAGGGCTGTTTGGTTTAAGAACAGCAGATTTAGTCAACCCAGTTATTTTGTAGCAATTTTTTTTCATCTTGTCATTCTAATTTCTCATTCAATTCTATGAAAATAATATTTTCCTCAGCAAAATCGCAAAATTAAAATACATATTCCCGCCGATCTTTTAATTTGAAGAAACGATGCTGTTGCTCAATTTGGAATCACTAAAACATTTTCTCATTCACCCTCTTCACATTTCTTAACAGCTAGTAATCGTTCAATAACCGGATTGAATTAAAACCAAGATTACATTTTAATTAAGAAATAACATTTCTCATTCACCAGATAATCACACCATGGCTGCAAAAATTACACCATTACATTTTCCTCCCCATTTGTGTTTCCTCGCTTGATAAACATTTAATATTTCATCTATTTCTTAGAGGCAGCGATAGAAAAAAAAGGGACAAGAAAATAAGGCAAAACAAGTTCTAGTTTTTTTTTTGGCGAAAAAGTCTCCGTTCGGATTATTTCCCCAAAACCCAAAAACAGAGAGAAAGTCTTGATAGAGGAGAGGTAATGGCATACTTGAAATTTTATATGGACTGTTGAAAGGCATCGCACTGGTGGTAAAAAATTTCACTCCAGCGAGGATTCGAAAGTAAATACGTGCCGTTTAAATTTAATCGCCGCTTTTAGGCCCGTATTTCAGCCCATTATTGCTATCTATAATAATATTTCATTAGCGCCGAGTTCATTTTCTGACACGCTGGTTTCGGGACAATTTAATTTTCGTAACAGTCTTTCGTTTTCTTTCTTTCGGCGTTCTTTTTTTACGAGTATTTTGTTTTTTAAATGAGACTTCGTACACGTTGTATACGATATTGAGCATAGTATAGGTACTTTCTGACTAGTCTTTTGTCTTGCCCTCCCCTGCGTCGCTTGCTCTCCCGCAAAAGGTTAAAAATAAGGCGCGATAATTCTATTAGTTTATTTCGGGGTGGCTTGATTTTAATTATTTTTTTAATTAATCTTACTACGAGCGGTGGCGTTTTGTTCGCTTTCTTAAGGCAACTACGGAAATTTCAAAATGAACGCAAACGTGTTTACTTTTTCGAATGGCTTCATTTACATATCTTTTAAATCTACGCTTTATTCGTTCTTTTTAACTGTTTCGCGATGGTTTTCACTCGGTTCTTATGTTGTTAATGAGAAAAACGTTAGGTTTGTTGAAACGGCGAGATTGATGGGTTTTTGTCAGTTTTTCAGGGATTTCGGGAGGATGGTCAATTTTTTCTCTAAAAAAGTTTAATTCGGAATTTCTGACCACAGAAAACCATTTGTATATCGAAGAGAAGAGAAAATTCATAAAAACGCCCCTTTTCCAATATTATGTGTATCACATTTACTGGTATTCACCAAATAAATTTTTTCAATCAAAATCATTAACTAATGATCGTTTCTTTTCTGCGAGTCCCTCACTTTGAATTATTGAAAAACTTCTATGAACATTATAGTCAGAGACAGTACAGAACTACAGATAGTGTGTATCAGTGAAATTGACTGGAAAATATGTACATTGATATTTTTAGTGACTTTCACTGATTTTTTCAAAAGACTCTTACAGATTTTTTCGAGTGACTTTCATTGATTTTCTTCGAACGATTTCACTGATTTTTCAGCAAATTTTACTGAACTTTTCGAGTGACTCACCGATTTTTTAAATGACTTTCACTGATTTTTTCGAGCGACTTCCGCTGATTTATCTAATGACTTTCACTGATTTTTTTTAAAGACTAACAGATTTTTTCGAGTGAATTTCACTGATTTTTTCGGGCCACTCTTGCTGTTTTTTCGGCAACTTTCACTAATTTTTCGAGTGATTTTTACTGTTTTTTGAATGACTTTCACTAATTTTTTGAGTGACTTTCACTGATCTTTTGAATGACTTTCACTGATTTTTGAGCGACGTTCACCGATTTTTCGATGCATTTCAATAATTTTCAAGCGATGTTTATTGGTTTTAAGTAAAATTTGGTGATATTTAAGTGACTTTCGCTGATTTTTCGAGTGTCTTTCACTGATTTTTCGTATGAATCTCACCGATTTTTTGAGTGACTTTCACAGATTTTTTCAACAACACGCTAATTTTTCAATGAGTTTTAATAATTTTCAAGCGATGTTCACTGGTTTTAAAAAAAATTTGCTGATAAGTATTTAAGTGACTTTCACTGATGGTTCGAGTGATTTTCACCGATTTTTTTGAATGACTTTCACTGATTTTTTCGAGCGACTCTCACCGATTTTTTTAACGATTTTCACTGATTTTTTGAAAGACTTTTACAGATTTTTTTGAATGACTTTCACTAATTTTTTGAGTGACTTTCACTGATCTTTTGAATGACTTTCACTGATTTTTTCAATAACACACTAATTTTTCAATGAGTTTTAATAATTTTCAAGCGATGTTCACTGGTTTTAAAAAAAATTTGCTGATATTTAAGTGACTTTCACTGATGGTTCGAGTGATTTTCACCGATTTTTTTGAATGACTTTCACTGATTTTTTCGAGCGACTCTCACCGATTTTTTTAACGATTTTCACTGATTTTTTCAAAGACTTTTACAGTTTTTTTTGAATGACTTTCACTAATTTTTTGAGTGACTTTCACTGATCTTTTGAATGACTTTCACTGATTTTTTCAATAACACACTAATTTTTCAATGAGTTTTAATAATTTTAAAGCGATGTTCACTGGTGTTAAATAAAATTTGCTGGTATCTAAGTGACTTTTACTGATGGTTCGGTGATTTTCACGGATTTTTTGAGTGACTTTCACTGATGGTTCGAGTGATTTTCACTGATTTTTTTGAATGACTTTCACTGATTTTTTCGAGCGACTCTCACCGATTTTTTCAATGATTTTCACTGATTTTTTTGTAAGACTTTTACAGATTTTTTTGAATGACTTTCGCTAATTTTTGGAGTGACTTTCACTGATCTTTTGAATGACTTTCACTGAATTTTGAGTGACGTTCGCTGATTTTTCAGTGATTTTTAATAATTTTTAAGTGATGTTTAACTGGTTTTGAGTAAAATTTGGCGATATTAAAGTGACTTTCGTTGATATTTAAGTGTCTTTCGTTGAAAATTAAGTGACTATCGTAGATTTTTTGAGTGACTTTCACTGGTTTTTTCAATAATACACTACTTTTTCAATGAGTTTCAATAATTTTCAAGCGATGTTCACTGCTTTTAAATAAAATTTGCTGATATTTAAGTGACTTTCACTGGTTTTTCGAGTGATTTTCGCTGATTTTCCAAATGACTTTCACTGATTTTATAACACACTGATTTTTCAATGAATTTGAATAATTTTTAAGTGATTTTCACTGGTTTTAAGTAAAATTTACTGATATTTAAGTGACTTTCACAGATTTTTTCACCGATTTTTCTATAAATTTTGCTGATTTTAAGCGACTTTTCCGATTTTTTGAGTGACTTCCACATGTTTTAAGCGATGTAAAGACTTAATTTTCTCAATGTTCCACTGAAATTTTTTCACTGATTTTGATCAATTTTCTGATGGCTTCTACCGTCGTTTTCAGTGACAATGTTGAGCTCTTCAGTGACCTTCACCAATTATTCTCAGATATTAAGTAGGCACTAATTTTTCCAGAAACTTTTACCGATGTTTTCATTGACATTCATCGATTTTTTTTAGTGACTTTCACTGGATTTTTTACGACTTTCATAAATTTTTCTAGACAGTTTCACTGATGTTTTCAGCAACTTTTGTTGATTTTTCAATGACTTTCGCCCAATTTTTTTCAAGTAAACTTTTTCCAGAGACTATCACATTTTTTTTATCAATTTTTTCAGTGACTAATTCTTGACTGCGTATCAGTGATTTTTGCTAATTATTGAACGAGAATGATGTTTCCACCATTATTAAGAAACCAATGAAGAATAATTTTATACGACTGAATCTCAATCAATTGGAGCAATTTAACCCTTCATAAGGAAATCACAGCAAACCACTCCAAATCCCATTTTTACCAGGTCAATGACTCCCACCAATACCAACACGTTAAAATTACGAGCTTTTCTACATACAAAATTATGTTCGATGCTGTAAAATACACCACTTAGAACGGTTGATAATCATAATATTAACACAATTCAAAAATCCAATAAGAATGGCGGTCTGGGACACCAGGCGTGGCGGTTTGCAACACTCTAAAATGTGTAACGATAAATATAATGATATTATCATTTAAAACGCCGTACGCACACGACCAACCAAGTTGTAACCACTGTTTAATCGTACAACTCTTATGTTAGTTTCGTAATATATATTACAAACCATGACAAAATGTCGACCACATAGGTCGAATAAGTCCGATCTGCAGAGATGTTCTACATACGTAGATAAGTAGTCTCTAAACATAGAAATAATAAATTTCTACACTTTTTTCGCTCCATCTCACATCTTCGTTTTTCTTCATTGGTTGATCACACACTTTCGACGATGAGACTATAATTGCAAAGTTTTCTAACGACGATACGAAGGGACAAAGTGAAATTAAGGGGAGGGGGTAGTAAAGTGATGAAATAACACAATGTAAAACTAATTGAAATTGGAATTTTAAAAGCTGTATCGTAAGATACACGGGTTTAATTTCAAATAAATTATGCAAACGTTCACAATACCACGGAAAAGAATGGCGAGAAAAAACATGGAATCAAATTATTTTCCAAGTTGCAGATGTGCACTCTTTCGAATGAAATTGATCAGCTGAAGTGACATACATGAGCATTAAACAGCGAGTGCCACATGCTTGAAAAATATCATTTATATAAAGAGAGGGAAATTTAAAGCTGGGTATGAAAAAAAAACCTAAATGAAAAAAATCCATATTTGTCACTTGGTTCAAAATTTAACTAATATAGATAACATCGGCAACACTGTAATCCGACTCAGAAATAAATAAAATACGAAGAATCGTGTAAGGAAAAAAAGGCTTCAAAATATATTTAAAAATTACATCTAAATCGATCGTGTGAACACTAAATAAAACATATTCCACAAATAACACAATTTTAAAGATAACTATGACGTTGCCAATTCTCAAACCCCATATCGCTTTTGCAAACCGCGTTAAAAAAACTTGGCATAGCTAAATTCGAAATCAAAATCACACCGTGAATATGGAATTTTCGAATATAAATAAATCTGACATTCGAAAATTCTGACAGCACGAAGACTACCCCAGACCCCACATCTTGGTAATTTCAACATCACAGTGAAAACTTGTCAGGGAAGACCGTCCGCAACGAAATCAATTCATTTCGCAAATCCGATAATTGCAATGTAATTAGCGTTCGAGCCAAAAATAATCCACTGACCCGAATCTTTGAAATAAGGTGCTATCAAGGTTACCCAAGTTTGAAATACGTTTCCGACATTTTTTCACGTCGATTTTCAATTAACAAAGATAATGGAATCCATTCTGATTCTGAGACACGATAAATAAACCATAACCAATCTCAACTTCACCGTTCATATCTGAGTTTTGCGATTTTACAAACATCTACAAGACAGACACATGTACAAAGGCCCAAAATAAACATTTGCGAATAACAAATGACGTCATTGTTGTCGCATTTTCTTAACACAGTCATAGGCGGAACTAAGGGCGGGCAGGGGTGGGCCGGGCCCCGTTGAGAATTTTTTTTGGCCCGACCGCTTTTTTCTGGCCAATTTTGAATTTTTTTCCAAATTCTCAAAAAAAATTAGTTATTTTAGTATGGTGTGAATATATGTACTAAGGGGTAGTTCCAGGTTGTTTGGGTAGTTCTAAAAATTTATGTCGGTAGCTCCAAAATTGTTCGGTAGTTCCAAAATTGCTCGGTGATTTACTAGCTCCTAGGATTTCGACAATCCAAGTCTGAATTTATTCCAAGTACAAATTTTTTCAACTCTAAATTTTTCCAGTTTCTTTAATTCCAAATTTTTTAAAAATTGAATCCAATATTAAAATTTTTCTAGCAGTATCGATTTGGATGTTAGAAAAAATCTTAAAAAACATGAAACTGAAATTTCTTTAAAAAATGAAAAAATGAAAAAAATGAGAAAAATTTTTAAACGATTAAAATCGAGTTGGTGGAAATTTAAAAAAATCAAAGTGGAAAAAATGTTAAGAAAGTTTATCGTAGAAAGAATTGCAAAGTTGAAAAAAATTTCAGTATTAAAAATTTTCCCAACTTAAATTTCTTCGCATTATTTTCGATTCGATATTTTTAAAACTTTTTTCCAACACTAAAATTTTTTTCAACTGCATGCATGAAAATCCCTCATGGTTATAAATTGATGACGGCGAGTGGCGGGAAAAAATTGACATTCATTCAAAATTATCTCAAAAGCGTTGGAAAGTAGGGTACGAGGGGTACATTGTATTCCCCAAATCGATGGCCGGAGTGCAAAGTATGAAATGTACTTCCACATTACATCAGATCGAGATTTTCAAAGCATTAAAACATGAAAAAAATACTTTTTTGGACATAAAAAATCAAATTTTTCCAAAACTTTGCCCTCGCTTCACTCGGGCATGAACAAAAACATATGGTTACATATTTGAACTATTTGAGGCAATAATTCGAAAGAAGGCTCCCCTTTTCTCCCTTCCCCTACTATTCTAAGTCACTACACTACTCTGTTCTGTACCCATACCTCTCAAAAAAGTGATTCTGATGCCACTGAATGATCTTCAATTGATTCAACAATAATTTTTCCTCTTCCAACAGGTTATTCTCAGGAAAAATTGTCATTCCAATTTTTTTTAAATCGAAGTTTAAATCCCAGTAGTTCCAAAATTTCTTTAGAATAACCCAAGTTTCAAAAAACCAAAATTATTATTACTCATTTACGTTACTTCAAATTTTGTAGCCAAATGTCTACCAACTCTATTATTTAAAAAAAAAATAAATGACATGTTTGAGCGAATTAATTTTTATTTTATCAAGTGTACTTGAAATTTTACATTTTGATTTTGAGGTCCCTTTTCATAACTGACCCTCTCAACACCTCCCCCCTAAAAAAATCGTATAAAAACCTGGCCCACGCTTGGCCCTTTGTGCCCTGGCAAAAAAAAATTCTGGTTCCGCCTATGAACACAGTCACTCGATTTATACAGAAATATATCAAGACGTCATAACCTTCTACGAATATTAATTAAGTCGCGGCGGCGGATGCGAAGAGAGGTTTTAATTTATAAGTTTTTTTTTTTCTCGTCCCCGAATGGAAATTACAATAAGAAAGGATTTAATCTTCTTGTTCGTTTATACGATGAGATGGATTCGTAATATTTTCTCAAAGTCGAATTTCCATCAATTATTCCGATATCTTTTTTAATTTTCTTTATTTTTTCCAGCAATTTTGAATTAATAGAAGAATTAATTTCAATCGAGGTTTCCTTTTACGTTATTTAATGTATGAAAAAGTGAAGATTGGCGAGTTTGCATTATGCATCGTTCAGTCTAAAAAAATTCTTATTAATTAAAGAGATTGAGAAGGGGGAAGGGGAAAGTTATGAAAAATATAGGAAAGCAGTGGCGAAGAAATAGGATCGAAGACTAAATTTACTCAGAAAATGCTTCAGGTACGAATTTTCTTGGTTGGCTCAATTATTCGCAAGTTTTCCTCTAGTTTTTGTGGCCCGGATGATCATTGGAATGGATTTTCATCCCAAAAAATTATCCCACGATTTTTCCGAGCGTTTTTGGGCTGCAATTAATTTGGGATGAATTTTCATCGCAGAATTAATCGCACGTTTTCTTCTAGTTTTTAGATTTTTATCCCAAGAAAATCATCCTACGATTTTTCTGAGCATTTTTGGGCTGCGATTAATTTGAGATGAATTTTCATCGTAGAATTATTCACACGTTGTTTCTCGTTTTTGTGGCCCAGATGATCATTGGAATGGATTTTAATGCCAAAAAATTCATCCCACAACTTTTCCGACAATTATTGACCCTGCGATTAATTTTGGATTAATTTTCACCGCAGAATTAATCGCACGTGGTTTTTTCTCGTTTTTGAGGCCCGGATGATCAGCGAAATGAATTTTCATGTCAAAAAAATAATCCCACGATTTTTCCGAGAATTTTTGGGCTGTGATTAATTTAGGATGAATTTTCATCGCAGAATTAATCGCACGTTTTCTTCTAGTTTTTGTGGCACGCATGATCATTGGAATGGATTTTCATACCAAAAAAATCTTCCTACGATTTTTCTGAGATTTTTGGGCTGCGATTAATTTGGGATGAATTTTCATCGCAGAATTAATCGCACGTTTTCTTCTAGTTTTTGTGGCACGGAGCATCATTGAAATGGATTTTCATCCCAAATAAATCATCCCACGATTTTTTCGAGAATTTTAAATTTTTTCCAAGAACATAATTCAGTTTGAAATTTTTTTAACCCCAATAAAATTTTTTCCCAACTCTGAAATTTCTTTCTTAAAATGTTTCCTCAAGTCTATCATTTTTCTCAAAATTTCTTTCAATCCTGGTATTTTTCCTCAAAATATTTTCCGCATTCAAAAGTAAGATTTCATTTCAAAATTGTGTTCAATTATTATTTTTTTCTCAATTTTTTTTCAAATTTCAACTCTAATTTATAATTAAAATTTTTCTCAATTCTAAATTTTTTCATTTACTGAAATCGTTTCTTGATTATAAATAATATATTTTCTATTTTTTTTTCAACTTCGGTAAATAATATGATGTTTCTTTTATTCTAAAATTTTTCTCACATGTGTTTTTCAAAATAATATAATAGGTATTTTCAAGACAAAAAAATATTGAAAAAATTTTAGAAAGTGAAAAAATTTTGAGAACGTTAGAATGAAATTTTTTTTAAGACTTTCAAGTTAAAAGAACGGAATTTTATAATTGACAGGTGAGAAAAAATGTAAATTTCAATGAAAACATTTTCAGGAAGAACTGTTATTGGAGTTGAAAAAATTTTATGAATGTCATAATGAAAAAAAATTTAGTATCAAAGAATGGGATTTTAGAGTCGACAGTTGTTGAGAAAAAACTTAAATTTCAATAAATAAAAGAAATGAAAAAAAATTGAGAAAAATTGAAATTTTTAAAACTTTTAGAATCAAAGAATGGAATTTTAGAATTCATATTGAGAAAAATTTAATTTTCGATGAATAAGAAGACGGAAAGAAAAATTTAAGACGTAAAAAAATTTAGTGGACGAAAAAATTTTAGGTTGGAAAATTTTTCTACAATAATATTTACTTGAAAAAACATGAAAAAATAGAGTTGCATGCTACTTGAAGACTCGCATGAGTCAAACAGGAAAGATTCAGTCGTTCGCACCATTTTCTTTTTTTGTGTGCCTGTAGCATTTTCCACGCAAATTTAGTCGTAGGTAGGTAGAAATAGGATCAGAGAAAAATAATCAGAGCTGATGAAGTACCTAGTAGGTGAGAATTTAATGGAAAAAGTACAAAATTAGAGGACAACAGATAAGGATACGAGATACATACATTAAAAATAAAATTTGGCGTTCACAGGAGCTGAATAATGAAAATTTTTGCCATTTTATGGATTTTTCTCAACATTTCCATGCAATTTTTCTTGCTTGGAATGGGCTCAAAAAAGAACCTCCTTTTAATCCTTCTATTAAAAAAAATTTAAAGAAATAGAATGTTGAAAATTCTTGCTTTTTGTAGCAAAATCATTTAAAGATTTTTGGGCTACTAAGGTGAAATTCTAGATAGGTATTTTATGATTTTTCTTCTTTTTTTTTTTTTTTTGCTAACAGACATCATGTAGAACCATTTCAGAAAATACGAAATAACATCAACAAATGAGAATACTACCTCCGGAAAGAAAAAATTTGAAAATGACTAAATGAAAAATTGCAAGAAAAACCACCGCACAAAATTAATTCAAAATTTTCCAAACCAAATATTCCTCGTCAACTTAAAATCTCGATAAAAAGACCAATTCGAATAAAATTCCATCTATTCCTTTTTCCAAACACTCCCAAACACTATCCCTCTAAAATCTACACCTCAGCTCGAAAATCACGTTCAATTCACTTACATTCCGAACATCTCCCAGTTAATTTCAACCCCTGAAGGAAAAATTCGTCAAGTTTTAAATTCGTCGGTGTTATGTTGAAAAATGGCTCAAAAGTGAGTAATAGCTCAACACGTAAACCACTCCGTATCCTTTGGGAGCGATTCGATGAAATCGAATAGGATCTGCCAATATTACGCAACCTCCTCTGCATTTACTCGCATAACGAGACCCCCGAGACACCGCCGAATAATTCATAAAACAGCGTGAAAAATTCCCTTTTGTTTCCTCTTCGTTTCTTCGTGAAATTCCTCGCTGTTCAGAAATCTGTCGAATTGGTCCACCTCCTTTTTATTTTGGCACCCAAAAACACAACGTCAATCATCCAGCCACAAATGCTGTCTTACTGGTCGCTAATTAGCTCATCTTCGAGGAATCGTATCGTAAAAAATGACATTTTGGCTATTCCGATATTCGAGAAATTTACTTGGCTTATAAACTCGAACGAAAAAAACAATCTACTTGCATTTTCTTAATTACACTCGATTGTAAAGTAAAACAGATTGTTACAAATTATTTAGGAAAAAAAAGTACACATACGAGGGCGTATATACGGAGCGAGAGTAACCTTGTCGTTGAACATGATTAGTCACATATATTTTCGATGTATGTTGCCAAATAACCCTTCGCATTTACCAACGATTCGCTTAATTTCCTAAGAGAGCTTTCGAGTCAAGCTTTTTTTTTCACCGGTTTATGCTCTTGGCGCGACGTAACTTATGGAAAATTGCCTTACTTAAGGAAACAATAAAGGTATCAGGTCGCCAGAATGTCATTAATTTACATAAATACGCTTATTTTAGTTGCAAATAACGACGCTCTCTTTAAAACGTGTCCATCGTATATTCTAAGTACTCGAGAATTTTTTGGCAGCCAAAATTTCACTTATATGTGTACCTACGATAACGTCAAAAATATCATAATTTTTATCCCCTTCCTCCCACAACATCTCTCCTGTTCTCGCATAGGTAAACTCGTCTTATATGGTATTTTTACTCTTGTAGGAATAAAAATGTCGAAAAACGATTTCGGTCAATAGAATTTTCTCGATACACGTATTTTTTTCTCACGTCTCTCCCTTCAACATCGTACACTAATCGTATCAAACTTTAATTAAAACTTTTTCTCTTTTTTTTTCTACCCAGTTATCAAATTCTTATACATACGAGGAAGTTTATTTTCACGTATTTTATCCAGTTGTTTCGCTTTTGCTATTGCTTAAACTCTTGACGTTGACTCATTCGTATTAGAACTTATCTCCTCTCGAACCATGTAATAGTTTTCTTTTTAAAAATTGATAATTCAATACGTACGAATCTCCAAGTTTTCTATTTCCCATTTTAGTACGTCCGTGTGCGAATGTGGAGATATACTGCTCAGTGGTTCGCCCAAACAAAATTTATAATTGGATGCGAAGCGTATATAAAGTGGAATTTTATATAGGTCGAAATTAATTACGTATCATTGTCTGGCCCCCTTTTTTTTTCTCTCTCTCGTTTGTTTACATTGTGTAAACGACGAAGGCGTTATGAAATCGCCGGCTATAAATGTAAAATACTATGTAACATTATAAACAAATTTATAAATAACATGTTTCCATGGTGTTTCGAGACGAGATAGGTTATACTAATTTATATTAGGTTTGGAAGGTTGTAAATTTGATGATAATTTGACAACACCCGTAATTCTTATAATTTTTAGTGGTGTATAAATTAGCTATGTTTTGAAAATGGAACAAGATGAGTTTGGGGAAGAGAACTTCAGAAGTGGGGAAGAGGGACCTTTTTGATCTAGAATTAAATAGGTAACCTACTTATCTAAAAGAAATTATTTACTAACAGATAATTATTTACATCGATTTGGCTAATTTTTGAATAATTTTTCGAAGGTCATCGATCATAAGATTTTTATTTATGAACTTGAATCGTTTACAAATTTCATAAAAACAAAATTTTGGGAAAAAATTCGGAGCTCGTGGAAACAGTTTTTGTAAAGCAGAAATCGTTAAAGTTTTGTTATAATAATTGTTGAAGAATTATCTATTTTTTTTTTAAATTTTGCTAAAACACGAGGAAAATTAAAGAAAATTATCTAAAATAAATTACAAAAATTGCCCGAAATAGTTAATGAACATTACATGAAGAATCATCTAAAATTATGTAACATTCAAAAAATGCGACAGCGGGGAGAAGGGGGGGGGGGTGAAATTGCTTGGAGGTTTTTTCTGTTGAAAGAGAAGAGATGTTATGAAAGAATGATACCTAATACAAAATTTCAATATTTTAAAAGTTTTTCGTTCAATTTTCGACCAGGCATATTTTATTTTTATAAATTGAAAGAAATATCAGCCCAGGTAATAAATTTTGAACCCCGTTTTTGAAATAAGCCTAAGCTAAAATTTTCTTAGACACATTTTGTGTTTGAAAAAACGCATGTAAATTGAAAGTTCGTGATGAAAAAATTGAAAATTTTGCATTTTTCAATGTTTTTTGAGTCTTGAAAATTTTAACCAACTTGAAGCTTTCCATTTTCCATTCATATCTCATTGAGGAATTGCTGAAATTGGTGAAGAAGCATTTTCGGACTAAAAAAAGACTATAATTAAGCAATCTTGACATAAACATACCAAAATTTTTCAATTTTTTTGTATTTTGCAAAAAAAATTTATGTTTCCAGCATTCTCTTTATTCTTATTCATAGGAAACTAAAATCGGTTCAGATCACTTATTTTTTCTCATGATATTTTAAAAATGAAATTTTCAACGTCTTAGGCAAATAAATGATGCCTCCTCCCAAAATCACATCTTTTAAATTATTCAAATAAGATTCTTATTCAACTTTTCCAGTATGCCACTGTTGAATATTTTTTCGATTTTCCACAAGTATATAAATTTGTCAACTTTAACATGGACATGTTATAATACTAGGAGTCAAACTATAAAATCATACACCAAATTTTTCCATGAAATTTTTCACACCAATTATTTACGATCACTGACATGTTTACATTATATAAGACTTGAAAAAACTTGGTAAATTCTTGACCACTCAATAAAATGATTTTTTGTTACGACTTACAACTTAGTGACCTTTTCCCCAACTTTTTCATATTTTTGTCCCAAATCTAAATAATAATAAAAGCTACATTTTTATAAAATTTTTATATTTTATTAGATGTCGTTATATCAATTCTTCAAAAAAATTGAGATTTTGCAAGTCTAACAAAGTCAGTGGTTTTCATTTTCAAAGGCGTAACTAGCGGGTGGGCTGGGTGAGCCAGGTCCACCTGAAAAATCTTTGGTGCAGATCTGGCCCTATTGAAAACAAGAAATGTTAATCATAAAGGGTGGTTTATAAAATTTGATTTTATTCTCAAAATTTCTTAAAAAGTTTTCAACATAATTTTTTTGGTTTTTTCGAATTCAAATATTTTCACAACATTTTTCTTTTAAAATTTGTTTCAACTTTAATTTTTTCTCAAATTATGATTTAGCTCCAAAATTTTATCATGTATTTTTATCAAATTTTTATTTTTTCTGAACCTTTTTTCAGTTTTTTCTAGTTTTAAATTTTCTATCCAAATTTTTTTTTAAACTGCAGCATTGAGATTTTTCACAACATATTTCTAATGTTTTTACATTTTTTTCCCATATTTTTTTTAAATTAAAATTTCTCGTAATTAGTATCATGAATTATTAAGATTAAGAGTTTTGATGTTCATTTACCTATTTCCAGTTTTGAAAAGTGAAAAATTTGTGAATTTATATTTTTTAGTGTTAAGACGCAAATTATGAATGTTCTTTTTGGATCATTCGTTTATTTTTACAGCCCCTTCCCCTACATACCTGAATTGAACTTTTTAGCCCACTTTAAGACTTTTGGGGGCCTTATTTGACCCACCTAATCCTTATTTTCTGGTTACGCCACTGCTCATTTTCCTTCAAAATTTTTTCAAATTATTTAAAAGCCAGAAGAAAAGTTAATATGTTTATGATTTCCTGCAAAAAATATATAATTATTCACCCCAGCCCAAAAATATAAAACGTGTTAAAAGCGTTGAAAATCAGCGTAATATAATCAAAAATTGAAATAACGCTGAAATCAAAATTTTCTTGATGAAATTGGAAAAAATGGAAGGAAAGAAGGACAGCTCAAGATAAACAAACGAAATGAAGTTGGAGGGGGAGGAGTCTCTATCCCTATTCCTAATTTTTCCAATTTTAACAAGATTGCCATTTTCACGAAAATGTACAGTTCATAAAAATTGCTACTCTCTCAATTATAAATCAGTGAAAATTACCGAAAATCACTGGAAAACAGCCACAATTACAGCACAGTAATAAATCAGTAGGAAAAATTTCACTGAAAGCTAAGAGTGAAAAAAATGCCTAGAAAATTAGAGAAAATTCGCTGAAAAATCAGGAAAACTCTTTGTAAAATCAGTAAAATTCTTTGTAGAATCAGCACAAATTCGCTGAAAATCAAAGCATTTCGCTGATTGTCCCTGTGCTGCAATTCTGACTATTTATCAGTGAAATTTATCAAAAAACACTGAAAAACAGTCAGAATTGCAGCACAGTAATAAATTATTGAAAAAATTTCAGTGAAAGCAAGTCAGTGAAAGAAAATTACTGGAAATCAGTGAAAATTCACTGAAAACTCAATCATATTTATGAAATTCGTTGAAAAATCTGTGAAATTATTTGAAAAATCACTGTGCTGCAATTCTGACTGTTTATCAGTGACTTTTCACTGATTCGGAATGATAAAGAAGAGAGTATTCTCATTTTTTTCAATTTTCTAAAAATTGTAATTTTCATAAAAAAATGATAAATTCTTCTTCATCAATCTTCATCTATACTCTCTCATTTTTGAATCAGTGAAATTTATCAAAAACACTGAAAGACAGTCAGAATTGCAGCACGGCAATAAATCAGTGAATTTTTTTTATTAAAAGCAAGTCAGTGAAAGAAAATCACTGGAAATCAGTGAAAATTCACTGAAAACCCAGTGATATTTATGAAATAATTTACTGAAAAATCTGTGAAATCCTTTGAATAATCAGTGAATTTCACTGATTTTTCCTGTGCTGCAACTCTGACTGTTTATCAGTGACTATTCACTGATTCGGAATGAGAGAATACCTGCCAATGATATTTTTGAGCTTAAACGCGAATTTGAACTCAAAGTTACGAATTTTGGAAAATTGTGTTTTAATCGATCAAATAGGTCACCAATAAATGGATAATCCGCGATTATAGGTGCTGAAGTGCATATGGACCATTTTTATGGGCTTTTCTCCAGCGCTGGAAAATTCCAAAATTTTCTGGTGGGTCCGAAACGTCTAGAAACGATTCAGATCGATTCGGAATGTCGAAAATAGGATATATACCAAAATTTTCATAGGTACTTTTTAGGACGATGAGGTAATTTTGAGATTTCAAAAATTCGCCAAAAATCGAAAAATGAACTTCAGCACCTGAAATTTTGGATAGGAGGTCCTGTTATAATGTACTTTCGATTTTTTTTTTGTTTGGGCTCAAAATTTTATTTTGAGTTGGGATACCTCCCTTGTAAGACTATTCTCGGAAGAAATTTTTCATTTTTTTTCATTATTTCAAAATTTTCTGAACATAGACAGATTTTAAAACTCGATGAAGAGAGACAAATGTGTAGTCTGGGAGAATTATGAAATTTTCACCACGTCGTTTCGAGGTCTAGACACAACTTTCGCGCTACTACCATTGAATAATGCATCGCTGATGCACGTCGTCGACTCGAGGGAAGTTTCGAATACGGATTTCGCGAGTTGAAATTTAATCTATGGTACTTTTTAGGTATAAATATTAAAAATGTAAATGAATTTTAATTTATACGCGAGCTCGAGAGATGGTGTTTAGCCAGCGGAGATTGGTAAACTACACGAAGTATAGTCTGGATTCGGTGCATTTTTGAGATACGTCGGTTATACAGGGTGGTTCGTAAATTACCCTCGAGCTACGAGCACTACGAATACTCTCATGTCAAGTTAATTATACTCGCTATTATCTGATTACGTCGAAGAGTTGGTGTACATAGAAATCGAGCTTTTTGGTTAATGCTTCTCGACCAGAAGGTAAACATTACTTCAATGTACTTTTACAGAAAGCATGCAGGGTATTTGATGGAAAATTAAAACCCTATTAGCTGAAACGTATGCAATGTAAATTTCACGTATCTACATTCTGCACCGGAATCAGCAGCGTATCTGTTTCAAGATAATTGCTACGTTTCGAATAACACCCGACCCTTTTTTCTACGATACTTAACTCTTTACCGAGTTCGAACGTATAAAAGAATCACTCCAGTATGTTCAGAATACTCGGTAGCTATCTACAAATATTTACAAGATGTCCAATACCGGTGCCAAATGACCCGCTGGCAAGCGTATGCTACACGCAACAATCATCCTGTAATCAAGATTTTAATTAACTCGATTGCCGCTGCGGAAAGTCAAATGTGCGCAGAAACAGATCGTATACTTTGGAACGCATTAGCTCTTGCTGTTTTCAACGAGCCAGCAGGAAATGTCTTTAGAACCTTTTATATCGTATTAAACTTGGATACTTTTTTGTCCGCTGTTATCGCAGGAACAATCTTTGGGAATTTTTTTCTCTACTTCAAACACGTCCCGTGTTTGTTTAGCTCTTTGTTTTTATTTGAAAACTAATCTCAAAGGAATCTAAAGTCATATGTCCAATTGTAAAGGCATATCGAAAGCTACCTTATTGTATGTGAAGGTTTCGACTCGAATGAGTCGTTCTATTAGGTTCGTCTCCTTGTATTTTTCTTCTTATATTCTGCTTTCTTTATGAGGCGTTTTTAAACGCGTGCTTGGTTAATCCGAAGCTTAAAATAGGTTTGCACCGATATAGGTACCGACATACCAGCGAAGTTTTAATTTTGGGTAGACGAGATTGACATACCCGAATAAGCGAATATAACAGAAGGCTTCGTATATAATGGAATTTTTATAATAACCGAGAATATATAGAAATGAACGTGTGTGGAAAGCTTTTCACCCCTTGGCCCTTGTTCGCCGTATTAAACAAAGTGAAAAAGAGAAGAAAAGGTTATATAAAAATATTTTGTTATACCGACCGTAGGTATTTCGTACTTACGTTTTATGCTTGTACTAACGTCAGCTTCGAAGAATTTTTCAAATTGACGTTATAGTTGTGGGTGAAGAAGTTCAGGTGAGAGTCAAGTTTTATGGTGATCTGGTGTACGTTGGTGGGTAGAGGTGCTAGATAGACAGACAAGTTCGTTACATGCTTTCTGTTTCGAGCATACTGGCAAATAATCAAGATAAATATTCGAAATTTTATAATTTTTATATAACTTGATGTTGGGAGAGGCGTGAAATGTCTTTTGATAAAAAAGTGTTTCTTTCATCTCTTTCATTTTTACCCTTCCATACAGTAGAACCTCGATTATCCGACATTATTAGGGCGGAAAAATGTCGGATACGTCAAAAAGTCGGATAATCGAATATTCTAGTTTTTTATGGAAAAAATGTTATAAATTAGTTTTTGAAAATTGAAAAACAGTTTTGGCATGCATATTAATTTATAAAAAAGAATATTAAAGCCCTGAATTGAAAGGAAAACAACTTTAAAACAACAAATTCAGAAAAAAAATCACTTCAAAATTTTCAAAAATGAAAAAAGTACACACATGAACACTAAACAGTACCTACTGCGAAACTAAAATTGAAAAAAATCACTTCGATGCTGATAAGAATGAAAAATACTTCGACAAAATCTAAATAAAAAGTAGAGTATTACTTTCTCATTTCGTATCATGTGAAAAGTCACTGATGAGCGAAATTCTTTGATTTTTAGCAGAGTTTTGCTGATTTATCAAAAAATTTCACTGATTTTTCAGAAAATTTGAGAGATTTTACTGATTTTTCAGAAATTTTTTCACCGTTTGCTTTCGGTGAAATTTTTTACTCATTTATTCCTGTGCTGCAATTATGAAATTTTCCAGTGATTTTCGATAATTTTCACTACTTCAGAAATGAGAAAGCGTGTCGAATGAAAATAGTAACATCGACACTTGAAAAAAATCGTTTTTTTTTTTTTTTTTTGAAAAAAAGGTGAAATAAATCGTTTTCTATGCCATGTTTGGGTTATAAAGGGTATAGCCGGGTTTTAGGTGAATTTGGCCCCCGCTCCGATTTTCGATCTAACCCCCTCAGATTGTGTACCTTGATGTAAAAAAAATTTAGAAAAATTTTTAACCCCCCAACCCCCTTCCATTTGGAGTTAGGTCATTTTATTGCATTATTTTCAAAAATTTTTAATTTCAATGGGAGTCAAGGAAATTTTCTGTTCTTTGGCATAAAGTTACATCTTGAAGAGATGTATTTACAATAATTTTTTCAACAATTTTGGTGCACTCCTTCACGTTGTTTCGGCTATTTGAAGTTTTCAATCGTAAAATACACCATATAAGCGAAGAGCGACCACTTTTTAAAAATATCCCAAAAGCGTGTTTTTTTACTTAGATTCACGTCACGTATTCACTTTTGGCGATTTCGATGCACCAAGGGCCAAAAATCGCGAAAAACCGTACAAAAATGTTGTTTTCTTTAGCAGATTTTTCAAATTTTGAGCGTTATGTATGGAGAGAAATGACTGAATGAAGAAACTAACGTCGGATTCGTGTTTAGCGTGTCAAAATACCCCGATAAACACCCTTTTCGCGGTCGTTTTATTTAAAGACTCGAAATTCGCTATTTTTGTCATGAAAAATCAGTGAAAAAGGTGAATTTTGAGATTTTAAGCAAAACGATCGCGAAAAGGGTGTTAATCGGGGTATTTTGACACGCTAAACACGAATCCGACCTTAGTTACTTCGTTCAGTCATTTCTCTACATACATAACGCTCAAAATTTGAAAAATCTGCTAAAGAAAACAACATTTTTGTACGGTTTTTCGCGATTTTTGGCCCTTGGTGCATCGAAATCGCCAAAAGTGAATACGTGACGTAAATCTACGTTAAAAAACACGCTTTTGGGGTATTTTTAAAAAGTGGTCGCTCTTCGCTTATATGGTGTATTTTACGATTGAAAACTTCAAATAGCCGAAACAACGTGAAGGAGTGCATCAAAATTGTTGAAAAAATTATCGTTATGCCAAAGAACAAAAAATTTCCTTCACTTCCATGGGAATTAAAAATTCTTGAAAATAATGCAATAAAATGGCCATAACTCCGAATGGGAGGGGTAGGGGGTGGGGGTGGGGTCAAAAATTAAATTTTTTTTACATCAAGGTACATAATTTGAGGGGATTAGATCGAAAATCGGAGCGGGGGCCAAATTCACCTAAAACCCGGCTATACTCTTTGTTCTAATTTTTATGTAAAATCAGTTATGTCGCATTGAGGCTAATTTTCTAGTACGCGAACTTTTATACATTCGAATTTCTTTGGTTAGGAGCTAATAAAGTATTATCCGACTTTTGTTTGATGAATAATCAAGAAGTCGGATAATCGAGGTTGTACTGTACAGTGTACATTTTAGTCTACAGTCCAAGAGGCAAAAAGTGCTCTAGAAATCAAAATTAGTGTGCATTTTGGCTGGACGAAAAAATCAGTTGGTTTATTGTAGGTATGGGTCCCGTAGTCCCAAAAACCCGAATTTCGGATTTTGGCCCTAGGACAATAGGGAGCTGAAGCCTGAAAACCCCATTTTTCCCAATTTTTTTTTCAAATTCTGGTAGCAGACACTCCCCCGACTCCAAATATATGTCACATCCTTTGGGTCACGGGCACAATGGGGTGCTGGGCACCCAATGTGCGATTTTTTGCCTAATTCCATAAATTTTGACACAATAATGCCTCTGTAGACGCCATACGGTATGCTGGACAAAAAAAATCAAACACAATGAATTCTTGGGTTCATTCCGCGTCCAATGAGCCAAAGTTTGAGGCAAACTGTTGGCGCAATAAGCCGTGGTGGAATTTCAAAGTTTTGAAAACGCGCGATTTCCTCCCCCTTCCATTAAAAAATAAGTTATGAAAAAATCTGAAACTTGGAAGCAATATTGATAAGCAATGTCGTCACTCAAAAATACAAAAATTAGCTGTATTTCTTGTAAGCGACGCGCGTACATATGTATGTCTCGACGCTACTCAATCAGTGCCGATCCGGAATGAATTTTAGAAGTTGAAAAAATAAGCGAGTTTCGTTTCATTCAGAAAATTATTCGTTTTTGATTTTTGGTTTCTCTATGAAATTTTAATCCATACTGATAGGTCTATCTAAAAATCTACTAAATCAAAAGCTCAAAATTCTCAAAAGTTGTTCAAAAAAATTTTGGATGGTATTTTTTAATTTCAGGCAAAATTCCACCCCACTTTCATAGGTCACATGCCAATTTTTTGAAGTTAATCAAAAATTGACTCAATTTGAGGCTCAAAATGGGTTAAAATTGCTCAAATTTAATTTTCATCAATAATTTTATTCTGCTCATGAAATTTTAACCCATTTCGATAGGTCGCAATCCAAGTTTCAGATTTTTTTCATGACTTATTTTTTAATGAAAGGGGGAGGAACGAGGAAATCGTGCGTTTTCCTAGCCTTTAAATTTCTGAATGTTTTCAAAAAAAATCAGTACTTTTTTCAATTTTCTGCACAGTTATCGTAATATTTTAAATTATCCTCGTTTCATTGAAAAAGCCCCATTTTTAAAATTTTTTTCAATAGGTACCAAATTTAAAAATTATGATTTTAAACGAATTTTCTTACCAAGTTTAAAAAATCAGTGGTTTTTTCCCTAATTTCAACACTTCTTTCATCTTTCGACGCTTTGATAAGTCACATGATTAAACAAATCATAAAGAATGAATTAGAAAATTTTGAAACTATGTTGGACGACGATACTGCGATAAATTCGAGATATTCTCACCAAAATCCATTCTCAACTGAAACCAGAAATGAACTCGAATTAGAACCTCCAACTAACAATAATTCCGTGCCAAATCCACGTCCAGACTAAACAAGCTGCACAAATAACCCAGTAATGTAATATCTCATCGAATCGGTAAAGATTCTCGAACCGTTCTATCTCAATTCCAGGGTAAACTCGAACCGCAAAAATTTCCACTCATTACAGGTCAATATTTTCCAACTTGGCAATTCTACTCGAATCTCGTAATCGTGTTAAAACGTCGATTTTAAACTCATCTCACCGCCTCGATACATCATTAAACGAAAAACAACCAAAGAGACGCGGCGCGCCGTGATTCAAAGCGAAATGGGTATCAATTTCCCATAAAAAGATACCATTTTTCTCACCGGAAGGCGTTCGCGTACATACTCGAAAAATACTATACAGCTCGTAAATCCGAGGCGTTTACCGCGACCGCAGCACAGGGAGGGATAAGAGAAAAAGAAACATACCGAGTTTATTTTTCGTTTCGCGCCCGCCTTTTATAATACCTACATACACATTCGAAAAAGATAGGTGACAAATTACTCCATTACCAGTAATAAATTGTCTATTATAAGGCGTGCGCCGAAACCATGAAAGTAAATTTAGCAGGTGAGGTAAACCGGCGACAAGACTAATACTTTGAATTACTCTGCATTTTCATGGATTTCGTGAGCTCGGTATGAGCGTCATTGTGCATTAGGGGTGATCATTTGCAACTTTTTTCCAGAATTGAATGGGGAGAGGGAGCACAAACGTTGTGTTTAGACCTCAAAATGATGTAGGTAGTATACATTTTACCCCCCTGAGTCCTCATTTACCTCTCCCAATTAGGCCTTAAAATCTGTCTATCCAAAAATTTCTGAAAAATTAAAAAAAAATTATGTTGAAAAATTCACGTTGAACCAAAATTTTTTGATTGATAAGGATTGAAAAAATATTATCGTCGTTTTTCTAATTCTGTCAGACAACGATTTTTATAATATCTTTGTAAAACTGAAGAATACAGATGTTTTTTTAAAATAATTTTCATAACTTTTGTTTTGTTAATAAAAAGTTTCTCGTGCTTATAATTTTTATAATTTTAATTGATAATTTTTTGGATATTGAAAAATATTTATTTTAATTTTGTTTTTCATATTTTTCCAATTTCCTTTGCGATTTTTACAATTTTTACAATTTTACAACATTAAAAATTGAGACAATCGTAAAGACAATGAGAAAATAAGTCTTCTTTAGATAAAACATTGATGTGACAAGATTTGTCAGCCAGAAATGAAAATTTTGTAAACCATTAAAACTTTTCAATTGAGGACCGTTTTTCCAAACCGTGATATCTTCATTTTTGGCGTTTTTGACTTTTCGACGGATTTGGATACTTCCTAGAAATGGTCCGCCACCAAACGGCGTTGGTAGAATTTAGCTAAGTATCTTACCTTCCACGTTCTGTGACAAAAACCGTTTTGAGTGTTGTAAATCGTTTTTCCAAAACGTGATAACTTCCGTATTTATACATAAAAACGAAGAATAGTACAAAAAAACTTTGAAGCTTTTCAATTTTTTAGATACGTGAACGCTCAAACATTAAAATCATTTTCAGGATAAGGTTTCAACCTTTTTCCGAGATTTTTCCAACATTTGAAAGGTGAAAGAATACTCTATAAAATGAGCCAAATAATTTTTCCGACAGACTGTATGGTATCGCTCAGAGTGCCACTTAAATATTTTTAAAAAATTAAAAAATTACAACAAAATTTAATTTTTTGAGTATAATAAGGAAGTGTTGAGTGATAAATTTTTTTTAATGGTTGTAATGTGTTCATGTAGTGTATGTACTACAACAAAGGCAGAAAAAAATAATTCTTTTCCGATGTTTTTAAGGCTCTGAGAGAGTAATAAGTGAAAATCGTAAACCGTGATAACTTCAACTTTTTTCATTTTCGTTCCATTCCAGCAGCGCCAGAATTAATATTTCGGTATGCCACTTGTTCGACATATTTCGTAATGATAGCCGCAATATATTTACTTTTGTGACAGATTTCAAAAAATAAAACTTTCTCCGTGGTCTTGATTTACTCAAAATGACTTTTTTGAAGTTATCATGCACAGTTTGGAAAAACGGTCCTCAATTGGAATTTGAAAAAAAAATAAAAACAAGAAAATCTGACTTTTTTGATAAAAATTTGAAAAAAAAATGTAAACATCAGAACTACATGCTTCATTTAGAAAAAATTAAAAATTTAGAATTACCCGACCAAAATGTTGAAAATAATAATATATATGTACCTACGTATGTATAGCAGAGGCGGATCTAATAATAAGCAGAATAGGCAGTCGAGTTGAGAAGACACGGAATATGTTCCCTCTCACAACCAAAAATTCTCGTTTAAAACGAGTTATTTTTTCCATTTGACTATGGTAATACTGTTGAAATGATGATTTGATATCGCAATGTTTCAACAGTGCCACCGGAGGTGCCCACCGTTTTTTTTTTTTTTTTAATTGTCAAAACTGTGGACCCCTATATCCCCGGGGATTGAGATCCTATCTTGAAAATTTGTTGGTGGGAAAAAGGGTAAAAAGGGCTACTTACTGTAGGTTTTTTTTCAGGGGTTTAAATGTTGGCTTTCATCTTTTGTACTTATCATGAAAGTTGAGCTTTTGTCAACAAAATTCAACTTTAAGCTATTCAAAATGTGATTATTGTTTTTGAATTTTCAATCAATTCTCTTTCAAACCTCGCAAACAGTTTTCTCCCAAGTATAACCAATCTTGAGTTATGAGACTTCAGAGTTGGGTAATTGTGGCAAAAAATCGCAATTGCATAAAAATGTGAATAGACCATCAAGTGGGACTTGTAAAAAAAAAATTGAGCAAAATTGGACCTTGGATGGCGTAGTTTAAACACGATTCTGAGAGCTGCGGTGCATAGCTTACCAAGTATTTTTAAAAACTGGTGAGCTGTGTTACACAGCTACCCATGGATGGAAAACTCTTTGACTTATAGAGTATATGGACTGAGCTACTTGTATACAAACCATATGAACAGCGTCGTCAGACATCCTACGGAGAAAGAACGCTTCTGATTGGGTAATCATACCGTCCTGTTCCCCTCAACCACCACGCGCATAAACCACAACGACGAGACGAACGTTAGACTCACTCACTCGTTCGTTGTAGTAGTGTATGCCGCTGATGCAAATTGCTTGAAAATTACTCGTTTAAATGAAAAAGCACAAGAATTGAAAAGTGGTTTATTTTTGAAGTACTTCAATATGAGCTATGAACGAACTTTCTACGATAAAAACTCGCTGAGATCTGATTTTTCACATTTTACATGATAAGAAAACAACCAATCAGAAGTGTTCTTTCTCGGTAGGATGTCTGACGACACTATTTACTCAGCTAGCTCAGTCCATATACTCTATAGTCAAAGGGAAAACTAGAACTGGAACTGGAACTGAGAACTGGAAAAAACTGGAACTGAAAACGAAAAACTGGAACTAGAACTGGAACTGGAACTGTAATGATGAGAACTGGGAACTGAGAACTGGAACTGGAACTGGAACTGAAATGATGAGAATTGGGAACTGAGAACTGGAACTGGAACTGAAAGAAATTTCAGTTCCAGCTCCAGTTCTGATGATTTTTTGGTTTTTATTTGCAATTCTTGACTGTGGATGTGAGAAAAAATTCAAATACATGGGTACATTTATGAGGAAAAAAAATCCAAAAATGCAGGGATGAGACACTGGAACTGGAACTGGAACTGAGAACTGGGAAAAAACTGGAACTAAAAGCGAAAAACTGAAACTGGAACCGGAACCAGAACTTAAATGATGAGAACTAAAAACTGAGAACTGAAATGATGAGAACTAAAAACTGAGAACTGGAGCTGGAACTATTATTTCTTCAGTTTTCCATCCCTGCAGCTACCCCACACAAATAATTTTCTTGGAGAGCTGCGGTACACAGCTGCCCAACATCAAACACTTTTTTGGAGAGCTCCGTCTCCAAAAAAGTGTTTGATGTTGGGCAGCTGTGTACCGCAGCTCTCCAAGAAAATTATTTGTGTGGGGTAGCTGTGTAACACAGCTCACCAGTTTTGAAAAATACTTGGTAAGCTATGCACCGCAGCTCTCCAGATTGTTGAACCTGGTGGTGATCTACGACCTGCAGCTCTCCAAGTAAATTATTTGTGTGGGGTAGCTGTGTAACACAGCTCTCCGGTTTTGTAAAATACTTGGTAAGCTATGCACCGCAGCTCTCCAGATTGTTGAACCTGCAGCTCTTCGAGTAAATTATTTGTGTGGGGTAGCTGTGTAACACAGCTCTCTGGTTTTGTAAAATACTTGGTAAGCTATGCACCGCAGCTCTCCAGATTGTTGAACTGTGTGGTGAGCTATGACCAGCAGCTCTCCAAGAAAATTATTTGTGTAGCTCTCCAGATTGTTGAACCGTGTGGTGAGCTACGACCAGCAGCTCTCCAAGAAAATTATTTGTGTAGCTCTCCAGATTGTTGAACCGTGTGGTGAGCTACGACCAGCAGCTCTCCAAGAAAATTATTTCTGTTGGGCAGCTGTGTAACGCAGCTCTCCAGTTTTGAGAAAAACTTGGTTAGCTATGTATCGCAGCTCTCCAAGAAAGTGATAAAGACTCACATTTTAGATTTGAAATTTTCATAGATTCTGCCCAACACAGCATAAAATACATCGAAGGTAAAATTACAGGGAAAAAGACCCGAAAAACATCGTTACATTTTAATTCCAGTGGAGTCGATGAGAAAATGAGAATTGAGGATAGATCATAACTTGATCGTGTAGGTATGAAATTTGTAAGACTTTTTTTGAAGAGAAAAATTTTGGGGCCCTTTATAAGTTTTGCCACACCACTTTTCCAATTCCTGGGCGCGCCTGATACAAGGAGTACCTTCCCCCTACAATTTTGACAGAGGTGCAAAGTATCACTTGCCCCCCTCAAAGTATTAAAACATTAAAAAATGTCATTTTCGCTTCGGACAAAATCCCACAATTTTTTCAAAGCGTCGCCTTCGCTTCGCTCGGGCATAAGCTAAATCACAATTATACAAACTATTTGAGGCGACAGTGCAAAAGGTTACTTTTTGCCCCCTTCTCCGAAAATCCTTCCAATATTTGAAGTCTTCATACTCACTGGTGCACCCTTCCCCATAAAAAGCTTCCAATTTCACTGTTCCTCGATAACCAGAGTCAACAAAAACGAATGTGGGCCTGGTGCTATAAAAATTTTAGAGCTCTTTTCCCCTGAAAAAAGTTCAAAATTGATTTTTCAATCCATTTCCACAAATTTTTTCGGTTCTGCCCTCTTTGCTTAATCTTTTTCAAGAGAAAAATTTTGAAAAATTGAAATTTTAGCGAAGAAAAAAAAGAAATTTTGTTCTTTTCCACCATATTTTCTCTAAATAAAATAGAAATTTCGAGCCCCTCATCTTATCTTCAAAAAATTCGAGCCCGGTGCAAATGCACCCTTTTGCACCCCCTTCTCGCCAACCCTATCAATAACCAACATTCTACAAAAAAATACTAAAAAAATCAACATTTCCCACTTCTCAGCACATAAAACCTAAACCCAATCGGTTTCCTCAGGTATACAGCTTCTTCATTCACCTCTATACCAACACGGTTCACGTAGGTATTAAATTCAGGAATTAATACCTCCCTGGTGATTCCCAACACTGAGTTTACTGAACCGATAATATACATTCCAGTATTTACTCAGCCTCTACTTCTATACCTAGATCTACGTACATATTGCAAACTATACAAATATAAGGAATAAAATTTACAATGTAAACTACTACCAAGCTCGTTCCAATTATCAACAAATTTAATATCTTAATACCCATAATGACGAACGCTATTTACACGCGTACAGGCTCCAAAAGCCCATCTACACACAGAAAATATAACAAAACCAAACATGTAGGTAGTAGGTACATATCTAGGCAGATACACAATATAAGTAAGTTGTTGCTCGAAAATATGGCGAAATAAACGATGCTGGCATTATCTGCGTATATTTAATACTATCAACGCGTATCGTAGATCGTAGGTATTCTCTCATATGTCGACTCGGATGAGTAAACACCGACTACATATAGCTACAAACGAGAGAGAAATTGTTGCTAATTGTATACAAATTAGATTTCAAATGTTATTCGCAACGTTCAACTTTATACATTTGAAATACGTTAGACGGAATTCAAATTCCATTACTTTCAACGTCACCTTACACATCTATACTCGTTCAAGAATAAGCTAAAACCCCATCTGCACGCGTGTTCATTTATCTTTAAATCTCATCACTTCGTTAACGAGGAGGAAAAAAATGGCAAGTACGATACTGATGAGGTAACGTATCGTAGTAAAATTTTAACAAAAACGTAGCTCATTTCAAAATAACGTTTGCTCCCCGGGGTAAGATACATTAAACCCCTTCGAGCCTCGATTTCTCACCGAAACGTCTCAAATATGTCTTAAAATTGTCATCTTGCTCTTTACGTAGATTTTTCGGTTCAATATACCGAGTAAACAACTCTTGATTAATATATCCCTCGAGTTCGTCATCTCGTACTATTTAAACTGGTAACGAGAAACTCATTAAAATCAATTTTACAGCTCACTTTCGAACGAGACTGTACCAGGGTTCGAAAACTTCGGCCGAGGGTCCATTTCGAGACTTCTCGACGATCTTGCCACTTCTGCGGTCATCAAACGATAAAACAGTCGCGATGTATTTACGAACCTCGAGAACGCTGCTCGTCGTAATGAGTTGGATCGCCAGAAACGCCATTTTGGCAGTGGAATCCTAAGCACGTGGCTTTTCGGTCAGTTTTTCTTCAACATTTACATTACAGTAACGATTTTCCCTCGGCGTATTTCGCGGGCTCGGCCCAGCTCGCGATAAGTTATAAAAAATGTACTGTACTTGCGTAAATAAAGTTATGGCCTTTTGTTTATTTTATGCGCCATTGCTTTTACGAGCTTTTTTATTTTTCCGTTTGATAATTTCGCGTACTCTGGCTCGTTTAATTAGTTACCAAGTTTATCGTGAAATTACGCATATAGAACGTATATTTTCTCCTCCCACCGACTGACAAGAGGGATCGCAATTTTAGCACAGTCCGGAGTTAAATGAGAGACTCGAGCTTGGAAAAAAAAATTAAAAACCTTTAACGACCGTTATTAATTCGATCGAAATTAATTTTTTATTCGCGACCGCGCGTCACGACCTGATTGATTTACTCTGGCCCGAAAACCAAATCCTTTCGGAGGGTGAAGGGGACTAGAACACAATGGGCATTTGGCGCATCAAATTGCCCATGGTGCTCGTTTGTCATTGTTGCGCGGCCGTCTGGCCGGGCATATTTTAAACAAAAGCCTATTGTTGGCCAGCATTGGCACGAGTCGAGTCAATAAAAATACCTCGCCGGATATCTTCATCACCTACTTAGATCGTAATTTAATTACCTATAAACAAAGCCAGACATTCAAGGTCGAATTTTATTAGAATAATGCGGACATTTATAGCGTTTGGAGTCTGTTTCTGGGTAAAAGCTGCTGAAAGGTTACTTTTATCGAGGACGCGGATTCAAAAATGAGATTATATACAAGGTTGGGGAGGAAGAGAGGGATGAACATTTCTGGAACTGAAGTCAACTTCAATGTAGAGGACATTCCATCAAATGTAGCATAACGAGCAATAATTTTGAGAAAAAATTTATAGAGAAACTGCAACGCAAAGTTTGAAAAAAAAATAGCAGAGCAATTTGGAATTGCTGTGATTTAACGAAGTTGAAAATTTCAAAAAAAAGTAGGTAAATATTAAAAATTTTCAAAAACTTGAAACTTGGGATGAAAAAATTTCAAAAATATTAAAAAATAAATGGATTTAAAGAGAAATTTTTTAGTTTTAAAAAAATTAAAATTTAAAAATTCCACTCTGAAAAATACCAATTTTTTTAATTTATGCATTTTTGAAAAAAATGTACAAATGTCGAAGAAAGCAAATTCTAAAGAAGTTCAGAAAACGATAACTTATACTGAATGCATTTTGAGATCACATCACGTTTTTGAGCAGAGTAAAAAGCTCAAAAATTTTTAGTTACGCTAGAAACAAATTTTACGTCAATGAAAAATTTCAACTCTTGAAAACTCTAAATTAATTTAAAACAATTGAAAAATTTTAACGATCTTTGTTCAAAACTTGAAACCCTTGAAGTAATTCACAAGCACTGAATTGTATTTTCCAGTGCATTTCTCAGATTTTCAATACCCCCTCCCTCCAAAAAAATTAATATCAAACAACAGGCATACCATTGTTTTGTCAATTGTTTTCTGGAGCAGGAAAATTTTAAAAACGTGAAATTAACTGGGAAATGCAATTCAGTTCTTCAAATGCAAATGAAACTTTTCAACTTTGAAAAACTGGCATTTTGAATTTTTTCAAGAATTCCAAAAATTGACGCCCCCCCCCCCTCCTTCAGAAGAATAGTTTTAACCAGCAATTTTTAGCTTTCCAGAGGTTTCAAAAATGTCAGGACTAAAAACTGAAAATCTATTAATCAACTCTAGCAGAAAATTCGATTCAGCTAAACTTTAAAAAGCTTCTTACTTAACGAGAATCCATAAAATCAAAACATTGACCCCCACACTTTATATGAAAACAGCCAGAAACCAAATAATTTACCCCTTATCACATTCATCGAACTCTAATCAATTTATTTCATTTCGGAAAAGAAAAAAATTGTCATTCAGTGGTTCCCATAATTTTCAAATTTGAGGATCCATTATGTTCATAGGCGAACCCAGAAATTGTGTAAGGAGGGGGCTCAGATTTTGAGAAAAAATGGAGGGGATCAAAATTCAATGAAAAAAATGAAGTAACCTGTTATTTCAGTGGGACTGGAGTAGTTGGGGTATTTTCAGTAGGCAAATAATATAGGTATACGTACAGATTTGAACGAAGAAAAATTGAAAAAAGGGGGAGATTTATTGATTTTTTTTTAGTCAAAATTACTGATTTTTTCTGATGAATAGGACATTGACTGAGAAATTAGTAATTTTTGACCGAAAAATCAGTAAAAAATCACTCATTTGCATTTAAAAAAAAAATCATACTCTTCTTTGACATTTTTATGATAAAAAAATCTCCTTGACGAGCTTAAGGGGGAGGGGGGCTCAAACCCCTGAGCCCCCTCCCTGAATTATGCTACTTGAAAAGTATTTTCGAGGGAACCAACGAACGCTTGAATTGCATCAAGGTAACCATGTGGAGCATCACATAAACAATTTTAGGATATTCAATTTCGTATTGACCACTAGTCCAAAATTGGACTTTAATAAAGACATTCCTCCTTTTTCACTTGCGAAAATATCAAAAATCTTCGCAATTTTATTTATAATTTGTTTAAATTTCAAATTTCAAATCAGCAGTTTTCCACCAACTAACAATTTTATTTTATTTCAAAAATGATCAGAAATAAAAATTTTATAAAAGTTTTCAAAATCTCCCAAGTCCTAATCGTTTCAATCTCAATTTTTTTGATTTTTATACTTTTCATGATTTTTTCAGCAGAAAATTAAAACTTTTTAAACGGAGAAACTTTTTCAAAAATACCAATTTTTCAAGTAAAAGACGAAAAATTCAATTTCAAGTATATTTTTCAAAATTTTCAGTTATATTCGATCATTTTTTTTTTTTTAGATTTTATATAAAAATAAAAACTTTTCTGTAATGCCAAATTTACATCTCTTAAAAAAGTGTTTCATTTTTTTTCGAAAATAACCAAACATTTTGATGTTCTGCCCATTTTTAAAACATGATGTAATCTGAGCAACTATATCACAAATCTTTGAAATTTTAATTTTAAAATTAAATTTCTTCAAAATTTCCTACTAAAAAACATATTTTTCTGCAAGAAAGTCTTGAAAATTTTTACCCACTTTTTACAATAATTTAAAAATATTCTTCAAAAACATCCACGGAATTTTTCTGAAAATGACCAATAGTTTGAAAATTTTTTTATAGGATTTTCAATTTTAGAAAAAAGTAGGTACCTACTCTCTTATTCTGAATCAGTGAAAGGTCACTGATAAACAGTCAAAATTTCATCACAGAAAAAAATCAGCAAAATTCACTGATTTTCAGTAAATTTTTTCGCTGATTTTCTCCTATGCTGCAATTCTGACTGTTTCTCAGTAATTTTCGATAATTTTCACTGATTTATAAATGAGAGAATATCTAAGTAACTCGATAATTTAAAAAAGTAAAGTTGAAAAATCTGAAACGAAAAAATGCTGTTCAATTATTTAAAAATGACAGAAACGTTTAACGTCGTGATTCTTGAAAAACTGATAATTTTCAACAAATTCAAATTCAAAATTCCAAAAATTTGGTAAATACTCAACTTGAAATATCAAGTCGTGAAAATCAAAAGAGATTGAAAATACAGAAAAATAGCAAAAGTTTAAAAAATCAGAATCTTGAAACCATGAAAAATTGTACATATTGATACCCGTTCTTCTTTTATCTGCATTCATTCATTCTCTCATCTTAATTTTTCTAATCCCCTTATATCAGCTTCAACATCTTCAAATCGACCAATAAACCTTCATTGTCGCATCGAGATACACCATTATCAAAAACTACATCATGGAAGTGGCAATTGAAAAAAATAATATCACTTAAAATCATACAACATTGTAAAATATTTTCATCTTGATTTTCGTTCCGTTTTTCTATGCTCACTTCATCTCACACACAAAAGAAACTCCACCAGGCTGGGGGATAACTTAGCTCGTAACTCGCGTGCCAGCAGATAAAAACTATAAATACATTTCGCAATTTAAGTACCCGAAATGGAAGTAAAGTGGTAACTTATGTTAATACGTGCAGAATAAAGAGAGCCACAGAGGGAGAAAGTATATAAAATATAATCTTAGAATTCGATGCAATAAAAAGGATTTTTCTACACTATCAATAAAATGTATATAGGCAGTTCGAGTAATTTTTTTGTATAATCTCCTTCTTCAGAAAGGAAAATCCCAACGTAAAAAACGTTTTCTCGAATAAATTTATGTTAACGAATATAACATTCATAAAGGAGACAGAGAAAAAAAAAGGTAATTTGCTCCACGGAGATAACCTGATTTATAAGAATTTTCGTTACGTTATGAAATTCTCTTCAATACAACGTGTTTCATTAATTCGCGAACTATAAGCGCGTGTTTCGATTTTCTACCAGAGAAGGAAACCAGGCAGAGGATTTTTTTTCAAGAATACTTTCAATTTGAATATTATTTACTAAACGAATTTGATTTATTGTTCGGTGGGGGTTCGGGTGTTTTTCTGCTACGTTTGTACGATTGATGAGTTATTTTCAAGCCGACTGGTAAGCTATGACCGTATCCAAGTTGCATTTAAGGACCAACACATGTAATGGTTCATGAACCTATGTACAATTTTCGTACTGATGTGTGCGTTCGGTGGTGTAATGTGTAGGTATATTTGGCACAGTGACATGACTCAGTGTGCGTGATTGCGTTT
This sequence comes from Pseudococcus viburni, assembly GCA_033439095.1. NCBI lineage: Eukaryota > Metazoa > Arthropoda > Insecta > Hemiptera > Pseudococcidae > Pseudococcus > Pseudococcus viburni. The sequence continues at coordinate 1,018,416 of JAVBJF010000080.1, read as the reverse complement.
ATGGTCGACTTATTATTGGCGCTGGGCCTTAAGAGGTCGAGATTTGCCTGAAGCTGAGTACAAACAATTGCCCGCGAGATAACTAGCATTATTTGTTAGAGAATTCCAGCAGCACATCAGTCCAGTATTTCGAGATGAGGTACCACATCCCAATCAGTCTTGCCATTTTGTAAGAATTTAGTACCTAATTTTTTTTCATTTTATATACTGACAAGGGAGGTATCCCAACTCGGAGCAAAATTTTGAGGCAAAACAGAAGTAAATCGAAAAATCATAAAATAACCCCATATCCAAAATTTCAGGGGCTGAAGTTCATTTTTCGAATTTTGGCGAATTTTTTCTTTCAAAATTATTTCATCGCTTTGTAAAAATATGAAAATTTTATCTTACCAACGAAAAAAGCTATAACTTGGTATACCTATATCCTATTTTCGACCTTCCGAATCGATTGGAAGTGATTTCAAAACGTTTCAGAGTCTCCAGAAAATTTTAGAATTTTCCAGCACTGGAGAAAAGCCCAAAAAATGGACCATATTTTTTTACAGAAAATTTCCTTGGAAAAAAATTATTTTATTTGGTAGATACCTTATTTTCGATCAAATAGGTTATCAAAATTATAGTTGCTGAAGTTCATATGGGCCATTTTTATGAACTTTCTCTAGTTTTGAAATACTCCAAAATTTTTGGAGGCTCCAAAACGTCTCGAAACCACTTTCAATCCATTAAGCAGATCAAAAATAGGGTATATACCAAATTTCAGCTTTTTTCGTTGATTAGATCAAATTTTCTTATTTTCCTGGGCAATGAATGTACTTTCGATTTATTTTCGTTTCGGCTCAAAATTTTACTTCGAGTTGGGATATCTCCTTCCTGAGAGAAAAAGGGAAAGAAAAATGGCGAAAATTTTCAAAAAAGCCAGTCAGTGGACAATAAAAATTAGAATAATTTGTCGTAATTCCAAATTAAAAAACATTTCTCAGTACGAGTATATTTAGTGGACGATAATACTTCATTTCTGGATGTAATCGGGCACCACTAAAAAAACCCTTAAGATTAACATGTTGCCTATCTTAATAATTGAAGGGGCAAATTACATTTTTCAACCATGGGAATGAATAGTACTTTGAAAACTAATCAAATTTTCATCTCATGACTTTTTGCCTAACTTTGAAATGGAAGGGATACAAAAAAATTGTTCATAAAAAATTCTAAAAAAATATATCAACCTAGGGAATGGATAGTATGTTGAAAAATGAACATATTTTGTTCTAAAGACTTTTTGCCTAACATCAAAAATGAAGGGGCTACGGGTCATTCAAAATAAGTGGGTTTCAAAAATTTTTTAATTTTCTCAATTTTGAATGAAGGCCGTAACTCCTCCATTTTCGATGTTATGCAAAAAGTTTTCAGAACAAAATTTGTTCATTTTTCAACATACTATCCATTCCCTAGGTTGATCTAGTTTTTTAGAATTTTTTATAAACAATTTTTTTGTATCCCTTCCATTTCAAAGTTAGGCAAAAAGTCATGAGATGAAAATTTGATTAGTTTTCAAAGTACTGTCCATTCCAATGATTAAACAAAATTTTCGAGATTTTTTGGAAACAGCATTTGCCCCTTCAAGTATCAAGATAGGCAACATGTTCATTAGGGTGGATCGAAAAAAAAACATATCTTGAATTTTCACCAAATTTGATGGGGTGGTCTACTTTGAGTGGGAGACTTCACAAAAAAATTTTGAGCCCCCGAGTGGCAAGGGGAGGGGAACAGGAGGTGCTCAATGTGCACCTCCTTTTGAAAAAACACTGTTTTTTGCGTTTTTTAGTCAATAAAAATTGTGTGAGAAGCCTTCGTGGGACTTAAAAGATGCGATTTGAGTTTCTACATCTCCCTAAACCATCGCCATCCTTCTTCGATCAAAACTCTGACTGCTACCAGGGGATTGAAAAGTTGCAGATTGCAATATTTCAATAATATGAAATTATCACTAGACTGGAATGTTTTTTTTTTTTCATCGAGTAAGTGAACAAAAATTTTTTTCAACCACTAAAAGTGAATTTTGAAAAAAAATTGAAAATTTTGTACAGTGATTGAAAAAAAAATACATAATATTTTCAGGCGAAAAAATAAATTCAAAGTCGATATAAATCCCGTATTTTGGAATTTTATGATTTGATGTTGGCTGCACTGGTGTACAAAATTTTGAATTTTTTTTCGAAATTCACTTTCAGTGGTTGAAAAAATTTTTTGTTCACTTACTCGATGAGAAAAAAAATCATTCCAGTCTAGTGATAATTTCATATTATTGAAATATTGCAATCTGCAACTTTTCAACCCCCTGGTAGCAGTCAGAGTTTTGATCGGAGAAGGATGGCGATGGTTCAGTGAGATGTAGAAACTCAAATCGCATCTTTTAAGTCCTACAAAGGCTTCTCACACAATTTTGATTGGCTAAAAAACGCAAAAAACAACGTTTTTTTCAAAAGGAGGTGCACTTTGAGCACCTGCTGCTCCCCTCCCCTTGCCCCTCGGGGGCTCAACATTATTTAGTGAAGTCTCCCACTAAAAGTAAACCATTTCACCAAATTTGGTCAGAATCCAAGATATGTTTTTTTTTTCGATCCACCCTAATGTTCATCTGACTTTTTTTTAGCAGCTGCAAATCAATTATAAAATAATAACCAAAGAGGAAATTCTTTTCAGCAATCACGAGAAAAAATTTACCAACCCGGAAAAAATTAATTCCGCGTACGTAAAATCTTTCCATTGGCTCGACACATTATTTCAACAACCACAATTTATTAATCGTCGTAATAAGGCCATTACCCGTTAATTTTTTCCATTCAAATAAGGTTAGAAATCTTGCTTCGCTGAGATATCGCCATCGCGTCAAGTTGACGTAAGATAAACAATCAATTAAGCGTTATAATTGGCCCGGTTGGAAATTTCGTCCGTCGGGCTCGCTTTAATTAAACTAAAAGTGTATCAAACGAGGCGATTTTATATGACAACCTGAGATGATACAAAATACCTACGTAAAAACTAGATAATCTTTAGAAAAAGCTCACCGATTTAGGGTTCAACTTGGATCAAGGCGCTGATAATTTAAAGCTCTATAAATACAGCGAAACCGTCAGGTGTGCTGAAAAGGTGCGCCCTTTCAAAAAGGTCATTGAAATGATGGCGGAATTTTCCTCTCAAGTGAAAAGGGCCGAAAATATTGAAGGTTGTACGGGTATGTATTTTCCACCAGTCGGCCTCACTCATTTTTCGGTACAGATTCTGGACTGAATTTTCAAGTGGTATGTTAGTTTAACGAGGTGTCAGTTTAAGATTAATTTTCCGCTGTGAAATTTTTCCAAGTTTCGGGCTTTTCAATCAACGAGATAGATTTGCATCGATGTTGAGGAAAAATGATACATTCGAGTAAAAATTTAAAATTACTTTCGGTAGGTATTTTCAGAAAAGAAAAACAAATTGAATCTATTTCTATACATCGATTTTGTATTCAAAATTTTAAAAATTTTAAACAGTTTTGGATCAATAAAAAAATATGATGAAAGAATGCATTAGAATTTCACAAAACAATATAGGTAAATACCAACATACGATAGAAAAATTATAGACAAGTGGTATCTGAAAGTGATCATAATCGATGTACCTAAGTATACATTTCAAAATTTAAAATAACTATTTTTTTGAGCTGTTTTCTTTTATATTATTTTATTTCCGCATTTCGCATTTTAATTGAAACCACTCCTGAAGAGGAAAGAATCAGAGGCGGCGCGATGGGGAGAAGGGGGTATGGGGTATAATACCCCCTCCCTTCAGTCAATTTCCAGTCGGCAATTTCGGCAAAATTTAGGAGATTTCAAGTAATTCGGCAAAATCTTAGAAATTTTGACAAATTAAAAAAATGTTTGGAAATTTTCCAGCATAAGTAAAGCCTAGTTCAGACACGTCAAGTATACTTGAATCAAGTCCCATGATACTAAGTGCTTCTTACACTGGCGCTGTAGTAAATTGATCAATCAACAACTCAACAAGCTGCAAATTTGAATGATGATAATTTTCTATGACAGTTTTGTAGAAATTTTCAACTATTTACTACACCCAGCTTTATAATATTTTGAAAAATTTTCAATCATTTTCACAACCTTGGAAAGTACTTATTAAAGGGCTGAATCGATCTTGGAGGGGGAGGGAAACGAACTTGAAAAATAACATAAATAATAATAATTGTATTTCTGGTCAACAAAATCAAATTATGGAATTTTTATTGAAAATTCAGAAAATTCTGCATTTGTGAAGCCAAAAAATTGAAAAAAAAACTTCTTCCAGTAGGAAAAATTTTAAGGATATTTTTTTCCCATTATAGGTTCCTTAATGAAGCTAAGACAATAAATCGAAGCAGACTTATTGAAAGGACAAAAAATTCAAAAATTTCTGACTTTAATGGAATTTTTTCCGATTTTTTTTAACTCAACGTACAACTCCATCATTTTTTTTCAATACAAAAATTTACCTTAAAAAAATCATCACTTTTAAAAAATTTCATCACTTTACAATATAGTAAGGTCTCAATCGTACATCTGCGTGCTATTCCTGTTAAAATTGATTTTATGATTGATTCTTGTTCTGGACACTAAAACAAAGAAATTATGCTATGCCTTTTTTCTCCCCTCCACCTTTCCCCAGAGTCCACCCGCCCAACATTTCAAACGTGTGTATCACCTTATCTATGGGTCGTTATGAAAAAAAATTCGACCAAAAGTTGTTCTTCAGCACCTAATGTACATTTTCACTTCTCATCAAAATCCATTTTGGAGCAACTCCTTCCCCCTAAATTTAGAAACAAAATATGTTTTTGAGAAAACATCAAAATCACGTTTTCTTCATTTTAAACGAAAAGTTTCGGAGATACGACAAAATTTGTAACTACAAAAAGTATTCAGAATTGAATTTCCTTTCCAATGAGATTTATCACGACCATTTTCATCAACCTTTCCCGACAGAGTGGACCTCTCCCCCTTCCTCGTGTTCACAAAAGTTGGACCCACGAACAAAATTTGCTCCAAAATGAATTCCGATAATGAATGAAATTATGCAATAGATATCGAAAAACAAAAATCGTTCAATTTTTTTTTCGCGAGTCCAACTTTTCAGATAAGGGGGAAGGGGAGAGATCCACCCTGTTGGAAATAATTGGTGAAAATGGTCGCGATAAAGCTCATTGGAAAGGAAATTCAATTCTGAATACTTTTTGTAGTTACAAATTTTGCCGTATCTCTGAAACTTTTCGCTTAAAATGAAGAAAACGTGATTTTGAAGTTTTCTGAAAACTGTTTTATTTTCAAATTTGGGGGGCAAGAGTTGCTTCAAAATGGATTTTTATAAGAAATGAAAATGTATATTAGGTGCTGAGGAATAACTTTTGTTTGAAAGTTTTTTCATTACGACCCATAGATAAGGCAATACACGCGTTTGATATGTTGACGGTGGACCCTGGGGAGAGGGGGAGGGAAAAAAAGGGCATACGGGCTTAATTTCTTTGTTTTAGTGTCCAGAACAAGAATCAATCATAAAATCAATTTTAACAGGAATTTCGCGCGGAAGCCTTTTTTTGTACGATTGAGACCTGACTAATACATTTATAAATATTCATCGTTCCATTCAATACCTACTTCGTTCATAAAATGTAAAGTTAATTTTTGATGAAGTGTAATTTTTTAAAATTTGTTTTTGATCTAACAGAATTACTCACAACATCTAAGGTTTGTAAGGCTTTAGGTTAATCGCAAAATCGATAACGTATTTGAAATCAGTGCCTTCGAAAACCTAAATTTCGATACGTATATCGATTTTTTGTCAAAATATTGCCATATCCCTAAAATATTCATCCCCTCCCCCTTGAACTAAATGAAAATTTTTTGACTAATCTGGATTCAGAAACATTGAAAAATATTATCCAGTAATTTAAACCGCGATTACGTGATGGAAAAAGTTGTAATACCAAGTTCATTTTCTAAGTAGTTAAAATTGGACGAAATGGCAGTCAAAAATTACCCCCCTCGCCCCTCCAGGGGGTATTCGGAGTGCCTCTGGGTCTTAATTTATTGTGTTGGACCTGTACTACTCAGACAGCGTATTAAGAACTTCGACCGATAAATATTATTTCGTATAGAATTAAATAATCGTGATTTTTACACAAAAACGTGCAAAATTGACCCTATTTCAGCAACTTTAGACCCTTCTGTTCATTCAAAGTAGGGGCATGGGAAGCTGTAAAAGATCGATATATATGGTAATCTACCCGTAGAGTTCGAAAATCGTAATAAAAATTCGGTTGGAGGGTCGGCAAGGGATGCAAAGTTGAAAAAATGTCATTTTTAGGTAGTTTTGAGAGAAAATGCGAAAACACGAGTTGAGAAATCTCAAATTTGAGGGACTTCTCTCCCTCGGGTTTTGAAAGTAATGACATTTTGTGAACTCAGCGGGATTCAATCATATGGAAATGACACCAAAATTGGACCGATAGCCCAATTTCAAAAAATAGGGGGCTGAACCCCGCTTTAAACCTCCCCTCCACCCTTGCCTCCGTCTCAAAAAATTTCTTAGGATGTCCTTGTACACCATACCAAATTTCACAACTCTATCATCTTTTGCCGTTTATGTCCACAAAAATGCAATCTGCCACTGGACTACATCTAGATAAGATACCATAATTTTTCATTATTCAAAACCGTTCGTTTCAATAAATCGCCTCCAATTTTCAAGTTTTTTCGTAAGTCAAAAAGCACTTCTGAATATCTTCCGCAACATTCGATTTAATCTTTCCTCCCATTCCGAGCACTTCTCGAACTCGCGAATAAAATTTTCGCCAAATTTCAAAAATAATCTTACTTTAGAAATGAAAAATAATATTTTCGATTTACTCGGGCGCGTATTCTCGGCAAATAAAAACTTCTTTCAATACGGAACATTTCCGCGTGAAAATTCCGCTTCCCTTATTTTCTTTTCGCAAACAAACAATTTTCATTATTTCTTATCTTCGGTGACACTAAACTAGTTAGAGTAAACTGCCTCGCTTCTTTACTCCGGCTCCGCCATACCACAATCTCTCGAAAACCGACACTCATGCACTTTATATTCATCTCATAGGGGTTGAGAAGCCATCTCGTAACGTGCATAACCTTATATGGCTTTGTAATGCGTGCTCCGTACGGGGTCAAGCCTATCTTACCAACTAATACACTATATAATTCAAATACCGAAACTCGCTTCTAACCGAAATTATCTCTATAAATATGAAAACTTTGCCAACTAAAAATTGCCAATTCAACCACAAAGGCACACCCTCTCAAGAGTATCCATATTATCACTCCGTCGAACCCATAAAGGACGACCAAAAGGCGAAAAAAAAATCCACCTCGCGTTTTATTAGTATAAAACAAAAGGCAACGTATTGAAATAATACCATTTATAACCCTATTAAACGACTACATCTACGTGCAAACCTTATAACGAGATTGCCTTTCTTACACATAGGTATTTTTTTCGCGGCCGTTTCTGCGACTCTTCGCGTAACACGAAACCATTTAAACAGACGAAAAAATAGGGTAGTTTTCTTCTGCTTTTTTTTTCTACCTCGCGCGGCAACAGAATTTGTCAATTTATTTTATGGAATCGAAATTGAAGTTATGATACATTTTTGCTTTGTAACTTTTCACAATTCAATAACGGGGCTTATTTCACGTGTATCCTGTGCCAGTGCTGAGGCGACGTCGAGTAGGTACCAAACAAGGTGTATTTTCTCGTTACCATCGGATCGTTCGCTTTGTATCAGGAGGAAATTTTACGTTTCATGTATTCGAAGCGTATAGATATACGGGTGCCTTTTTCTCTTCTTCTTCACTCCACGCATATGGCTATTTGTTAGACTAAAAATAAAAATATGGTAAATAGGTTATTTAGCCGAAGACATTCGCCGTATATACACGTTGGTAGAGGGAAAACTCGCCATATATACTTTTTCTGACATTTATAAGCCCGTAGGAAGTTCTCTCGTTCGCACTTTATGCTTTTTCGAAGCTGATAAATTTCGCTATCCATCTTATATCCCGAAGCGTCCTGTATATTTTATACCCTCGATCCCTTTTATACCGTATACAGAGTGTCCTGAAATTATGTACAGTTCGAGGGAGTGTTTCCAAATGTTGTTCTTTCGGCGAAACCGCAGAGTCAAAAGGATCAAGTTTGAAAATACAAAATGTTACGTTATTTCTTTCCCTGTCCGATGTTCCAACTCGAGTGTCAAGTTTGACAAGTATTGTAGATGTATTTTCCACAGGAAATAAACCGAGATGAGCGGAGTAGATTTCAATCTGTAATACATTTTTATGTTTGGCTCGTATTTAGAGTACTGCATAGAACGAAGATTGTAAGTACGACAGTGAGTTTCGATTTGGGATCGAAATAGACACGACGTCTGCTGGATTTGAAAAATTAAAATTCTTGATATTTTCTAGATTTTTCTGGCCAGTTTCATGGTGTTTTTGTTGCTTTAAAATTGTTCAAATGAGAATTCCAGGCATCATACCAAAATTTCGAAGGAAAAAAGAGACTTTTAGTGACATTTTTTGACCAAAAAGTGACTAAAAAATTACCAAAAAGTAACCAAAAGTAACCGAAAATTCGATTTTTTCGGGGGGGGGGGGAGGGGGGATTTTTTTACAGTGAAAAGAGGGCTGAGAATTCAAGAAAAAATGAGGGGAGGGGGTCAAAATTCAATGAAAAAATTAGGTAATCTAAAAATTAATTTTTTTTAGTGGCACTTTGGAGGCAGAAATACATAATTAATTTAATTATACAGATTTGAGGAAAGAAAAATTTAAAAATAACGAGATTTTTGAAACAAATAATTAATATATGACCTATATCTACTCTCTAAATCTAAGTCAGTCAATTTTCGTAAAACTGTGCCTTTTTGAATCAGAGAAATGAATTTATTTGAAAATCTGTGCTATTTCAATTGTTTGATTGATTTATTTTAGTCAAAATTATTGATTTATTCTGTCAAATGGGGAATTGATTAAAAAATCAATTACTTTACTGGAATTTTTTCAAATTTAGAAATAGAATTATTGCGCGAGGGCAAATTTTTTTTGAAAAATCATTATCAATTTTTAATTTTTTTTCTTGAAGAATTTTGAAAAATAGCAATTTTTACGTGAAAATTTGAATTTTTGCTTGAAAATGCGAAAAAAGTGACTTTGGGAGGAAAAAAGTGACTTTTAGTGACCTTTGGATGAAAAAAGTAACTTTTAGTGACCAAAGTCGAAAAAAGAGACCTGCTATGATGCCTGGAATTCCCTTTTTATCTTTCAATTTAAAAATTCAAGGAGAGAGGAAATAGGAAAATGTTGAAAATTCTAGTTCTCTGCAGTAAAATTATTAAAATTCGTTTACTTTTTTTTTGTCAGTAGACACGATGAATAGAGTGAAAGTGATTTCCATCAAATATCTTGCGTGTTTCGTTGTTTATGTTTGTACATTAAGCTATTTTCATTCGTTGAATCTTCACAAGAAATCAGTACTTACTTCATGAAGATGAAGTAGATTTGGATTTGGAATAAGATTCCTGCATTCGACGCTTCATTTCAAAAAGTAAATCAATAAAAATAATCTCCACCAAAATTTTTTTCAAAAATGAGAACCCGCAGATAAAATTTATTTTGCCAAATTAAAAATTGATGCAAAAAATAGAGAAATTATTTGGCACATTATTTTAAATTCCAGAAAAATAAAATTTGGATAATTTGACATTATAAAAAAAATCATTTTCATGTAGATATTGGAAAATACGGAGTTGGAAAATTTGCATTATAAAAATTCCAGATTTAGATAACTTTTTTCAACCAAAATCAACTCCGTGTTTACCTACAAAAATTTCCAAAAAATTAAAATCTAAATAATTTTTCTTCGACTTGCTTTACATTTATATTTTTTTAGCACATTGACATTTTAAAATCTTCTACTTTGTGAAATTGAATCAGGGAAAATTCACTGATTAAATAGCCAGAATTGAGTAACTGCAGAAATCAATGAAAAACTACTGATTCAATTCGTGAATTTTCAATTTTGAATTAGCAATTTTTTCCTAATAACTGATTCAATCAGTAAACGTAAATTTTTACTGATTCATTTCAGCAGTTATTGAAAAAAATTACTGATTCAAAAATGAAAATTCACTAATTGAAGTTTTTCTTTACTTGGCAGTGAAATTTCACTGATTCTTTAGTAACCTAATTCTTGCTATTTCCTCAGTGAGTTTTCACTTGTTTAAATTATATGAGCGCAAAAAAATTATTGAATTTTTTAAAACAATAGGTTTGTTCGAGCGCTCCGAAATTATGAAAAAAAATCGTGAAATTCATAATTTTTTTGTTTACATTAACCAAAGGTGCATTCTCACCAAATGCCAATGGTGTAAAATGCTCATTTTTTCATAGTATAAATAAGTGGTTACCTATCATTATTTTCTAAAACTTTACATCTTTTAATGTAAAACTGATAAAAATAATTGAAAGGTATCGTTTCGTCTATTACGTTTAAGCACTAATTTTATCGTCATTAAACAAATTTTGCAAGAACTTATCAATTATCATCGAAAAAATGGTAATGAAATTTTACATGTATAAAAGTCAATGGTAATGGATGACCCTTGTTAGTGGAAAGGCACCCTGAGATTTTCTGAAAATTATGAATTTCACGATTTTTTTTCATAATTTTTGGAGCGCTCGAACGAACCTAAAATAATATATCTACATAAATGCGTTTTTTTTCACGCTTGGAATTACAAAAAAAAATCGAGAACAGTTAATATGGCACATATACATTCCAAAAAAAAAAGAAATCCGGATTATTTTTCTCCGCTTATTTTTACGTTTATATTTTTTTGCTCATTGACATTACATTAAAAATTATAAATAATTTTGATGTGTCACGTCTGCATTCTAAAAAATCAAACTGGATCATTTTTCAGGGTGTCCACTCTCTCATTCTGAATCAGTGAAAAATCACTGATAAACAGTCAGAATTGCAGCACAGGAAAAAATCAGCGAAATTGATTGATTTTCAGCGAATTTTCGCTGATTTTTCAAAGATTTTCAGTGATTTTTCTGCTAATTTCATAAATTTTACTGACTTTTCAGTGATTTTTCTCACTGATTTTTTTTCATTGAAAAGCAAAAAATCAACAGTAACAAAACTTGAAACATTTTCACTTGTTTGGCGAATTAACGTTACGAAAAAAATATCAAGTCATTTGGAATCGGCGTTATGGCTTTGCGAATTAATTTTTTTTTCAACTCTGGACCATTTTCCTCGATTTTCACTCTTTGGAATACACACTCCAAAAATTTCAAACCTATATCTTCATCAAACAAAATACTACATCCACACATCTTTTCATCCATCGAAAAAAAAAACGTTCACGAATTTCGCACATTTTTGGACACCCTATACAAACCTACCAACAAGATTTAGCGAAAAGGTACAAGGTATTTCGTCACTTACACAAAATATCCCATTTCAGCCAAGATTTACAATTCGTCTTTCTCTAAGGAGAAAAAATAACGTCAACAGTCGATTAAATTAAAGGTATCGCGTAATTAAATCATGTAAACACCATCTTTTACCTCACGAACATTTCAATTCCATCAGGTCTCGACTAATCCTACTTTTATTTCCGCAGATTATCAATCAATCGTGCTGGCATTTGCGTCAAGGTAGCCTTTTCTCTTCTTTTCCTGTGACAAGAACGAATCGAATATTGCAAAGTTTTGCGGAACGCGGGAGAATTTCAATGCGTTAAAAATGACATACACCTTGCACGGTGTGGCGCGGCTTTTACCTAACACCACGATGGTTTTACGACCTTCGTGCACTTGAATAATGGACAGAAGACGTAGCGGACGTAGGAACATAAAACCGAAAAAATCGCTATTTCAAAAATGCAAAGATTGTTTACGACAATTTATAGCTTTTTTATTCAGCAACGTCGGTATCATTTGCTTGGTGGTCGGATACACGGTAGGAGGAGCTGTGATGTTTCAACACATTGAGAGTGAATATCTAGACTACATGGATCTTACAAAATTTAATAAAGTCGATTACAACGAGTCCATCAAGTTCGATCAAAATCTCGATATATTCTGCGACCGGACGGTCGAGAAACTTTGGCATTACGCTATCACGGAAATTGGATTAGACGATATAAAATTCTACAACAAAACTATGGAAGAATTAGCATGGTACCAGGAACAAGTCGTGCTAGGAGTTAAATACATGGATTACGATGGCGATATCACCTATAACGAGAGATGGACCATTTCGGCAGCTTTCCTATATTGTCTAACAGTCATCACCACCATAGGTAAGAAATCCTCTTTTTTTCCGCCAGATGAATACAATATGTACTTATTTGACTTCAGCAGCCTTTTTTTCCACGAGAAACCTTCGAAATCCTTTACATAGGAAATTATCTACGTTCTCGTTTTAAAATTTAAATCTTTTTTTGGACGGTTTGCGAGAGTAAAAAAAAAACAAACTGGCAGAAAGTTGGAATGTTACTTCTCTAATTAGTCCGCGTAGCACTGCATAGTTTTTCGTCTGTTTGAAATCCGTAAACATTCATGACTTAATAAACCTTTTCCCTTTTTCTCACCAATTTACTCTGCCCTTATTCCGGCCCTCGGCCCGGTTCGTTCCGATATATACTTGATCTAAAATTTAAATAACTCCAGCTCGCAACAGCATTAACTTTTTCCAACCATTATTCTCCCGTCCGCAATCACTTAACTAATTACTTCAAAAAATCTTAACGCTACGATGCTCGCGGAGCGCGTAAACTTCATCGCCCAAACGGCCAAAACCGTATTACTCGCATCTCAGATATTTTTCCAGGCCTTTTTCTCCGAGACGCTTTTATGAATAATCCTTCTTCTTACGAGAAAATATTTTTTAATTGAAAATCTTCTTTCTTATTAGCATCAATCGTTTCGGACGTCTTTTTTTACCCTCGACTTTTTTTCGTCATGTCTGTCTCGCTGCTTAGCATTCTTTTTTTCCTCGACCGTATTGGGCAATGTTTTTTTTAAGCCGTCGCTCTGTAAGTAAATCCAGCTGAAAAAATTTCTTTCTATTTTGCACAATGATAAAAAATAAGGGTGAAAATAATGTCATTTTTTCCAAAATTTGTAGGCTCGAATATTTTCAACGCGAAATGGAAAGAATTAAAGAAGAAAAGTGAGGATCTGAAATAAAAAAGAATATTCTTTTCTTATCAGCGATCAAACAAGATTCAATTTATAATTTCAAATTTTGAGACGAATAAAAAATTTCAATTTTCTTGTCAAATTCAATTTGTTCTCAATTCTTTATAATTTTCAACAAATTGCAAATTTTCTTTATAGACCTTTTTTTTTTCATCTTTCAAAAGTTGAATTCCTTTTTGAAAATTACAAAAAATGGCTCAAATTTTTAATAATTTGAAAACTAGGTACTTTGGAATTTTAGCATCTTGAGATATCCAAGAAATTTTTTCAAAGTTGAAAAAAACTCAGATATTAAATTTTCAACTTATCAAAACTTCGTGAATTTTCAGGCAGGAAATACTATTTTTTTCAAAGTCCAAAACTTTGAAAATTTCTAACCATAGAATGATAACTTTCAATTCCTAACGAAAAATTTATGAACTTGAAAATTTCAAAAAAAAAAACGTTGAAAGTTGTAACTCATCATAATTAATGAAACAGAAATGTTTCAAATTTTCGATTTTGCTCAATTCTAATTTTTAATTTTTAATTTTGCCCAATTTTAATTTTTCAAAATTTATCATTAACATGGAAATTAGGATATCTAGGGTGAACAAAAACATACCTCGAATTTTGACGAAAACTGGTAAAGTAGGTTACTTTGAGTGGTAAAGCTTTCAGAAAAAAATTGACCCCTCCTCACCACAACTCTGAGAGGGACGGAGCTAAGGGTTTTCAAAAAGTCCATTCTTTCAAAAAATTCAGTTTTTCGCCACTTTCGGCCTGAATTGCTCGCGCAGGACTCCAGCTATCCTTCTGAAAAGTGCAATTTAAATTGCTACATACATCTCATGGACTCATTGACATTGAAATAGGATACCATTCAGTGGCGACGACAGAATGGAAAATTGGGGGGGGGGCACAAAAGGGGCCATGTGTTGGACAATTTTTCTGCTTTTTCGAAGTGCAAAAGGGGGACTGACTTTTTTCACCTGCTAAAAATGGGGAGGTGGTAAAAAGGGAGCGATTTCCGCACTTTCGTCTCAATTAAATTAAAGAAGTGTTATTTTGTTTGTGCCCGAGCGAAGCGAGGGCGAAATTTTGAAAAAATTGGATTTTAATTGCGTTAAAAATACGTTTTTTCATGTTTTAATGCTTTGAAAATCCCTATTTGATAAAACTGTAACGTAAATTTATAAACACAACATGAATTGGGGGGGGGGGCAAGCGGGGGCCGGAACTTTTTCCGGGGGCCTGGCCCCCCTGGCCCCCCCCCCCCCCCCCTTGACGTCGCCTCTGATACCATTTTTTCCCTCTACAAGGCAGTTGAAAAGTAATGCATCGAGAAATTGAACATTCTTCAATTTTTACCAAATTCAAATCGCTCACTCAAACGCCTTGAAACTAATATCCAACATTTTTTTGATCCTCGTCGCAAATAATTGTGTTCTTTTAAAAGTGACATCTTTTCGAAGGCCCCTAGCTCCATCCTCTTGGGATGGGAACTCTAATTTTTTGAGATGGTTTCTCACTCAAGATATTCTACATACATCACCAATTTTCATCAAAATCCGAAAGATGTTTTTTTTTTCTTACTCTACCATAATAAGTCATGTTTGGAGTTACCCAAGAATTATTTGAAGTAGAGAGGTTAACCACAGAATTTCCCAAGGGTACATATTTTTATGAAATCTATAATTTATTGATAATTTATTTCAACTTTCAATAATATTCAAAAGAAATTAAAAAATTGATAATTTCAAAATTTTAGGTTGAATCTTTGTTAAATTTTTTCGAAATTCGAAATTTTTAAATCATTAATGTCCCTGAATTTTCAATTTTGTAAAGTTCTCAATTCACAACATTTTAATATTTTCAAAGTTTTTACGCTCCAATTATTCCTAAAAAATTTACCCGCATAAAAAAATTCCAAATTTTCCTTTCTTTATTTTTACTATAAATAATGAATTATATTTTAAGGGAGTTTTTGGGGGGGTTGGTACATTTTTTCTCTTATTTGCCTGAACTATAAATTTTTCCACTGATAACAAGCGAGAGCATACCCTTAAGACTGTTATCGATTAGACATTTTAAACCTCGAAGAAGTTTCGAAAAAAGTTTTGTAAAAAGCCTGAGTTAATACAATGACTTTTGGTCAGCCAAAAGAACACACTTCGGAAATTTTATTCTGATGATGAATTTCTCTGCCTAACCCACCAACAGCACACAAGTAACAAATGTCATGAACCGGTTTTTTTCGTGCGTTGTGCTGTTGAGTAAATTGCCCATTTTTTCATTTGAAGGGGCAAACATATTTGAAAAAAATCTCGAATGACACAAATTTTAATTTTTTTCGTCCCTCAAATTAAAAGGATGGGCAAAAATATCTGAAGGATGGCAATTTCACCCCTTCAACTTTTGTCAAGTGTAAAAACCCCATAAATAATACGAAAAATACAGATTTTTTCAAAAAAATTGCCCCTACAAATGGGAAGTAGGAAATTCGTCCAACAGGAAAAATGAAAGGTTGAACATTTATGTAGGTACTTACATACACTCCCTAGAAATTATCCTGCGGTACCAAACTTTGGTCCAGTGCTAGAAAAATGATATTATTTTAAGTGCAGTGGACCAAGCCTGAAAAAGTTTTGAAAATGAAAAAAAAAAAAAATGAAATAGGTACATAGATGCTTGATATTTTTTTCTCCATTAAAAAGAAATTCTGAAAACATAACCAATCCATGATTTAAAAGTTTTGGTAGTTTAAATTTGTGGTTTTTTATTTCCATATTATTCAAAGTTAATTTCTCGGTTATAAATTTTTTGAATTCAATTTTTGAAAATGAATCATTTTTTAAAATTTATTCAATTCGAGTCAAACTTTCTAATTCAAAATCTCTAATCTTCATTATTCAATTAGGAAAATTTTTACAGTGGATTTTTAAAGGTGTATTTATTGTCTACAAATCACAAACTTTAATTTTCAAATTTTTAATTTTTAATATTTTTCCAAAAATCTGAAATGGATACATTTTTAAAAGAAGAAAAAAAATTAAATTTCAAAAATGTTTAATTACGGAGGCATTCTAAAAATTCTAATTTCCAATTTTTCCAACAATTTTAAATTTGACAACAAAAATGAACTTCTTCACTCCATTATTCCATTTCGTTGTCAAATAAAACAACTAACGTGGTAAATTCACCAAAATATAATTTTCAAGGTGAAATTTGCCACTCACATTTCACCGATCACTTGTACATCTTTCAACTCCTTTATTCTGCAATCTTCTGCTCCGAGTAATATTTCACTTTCATATTACTTACCGACGCAAAATTTGAAAATATCTAATTACCTCGAGGCATTCGAAGAAAAATCAAGTAAATTATATTTCCATCCACGAGCCGGCTCAACTATCACCCCTGCACTTCCTCCCATCCCGGCTTCTCATCAAAGCGGATTTCAAATTTACCTAAAGAAACGAAAAAAACCCACCCCAGACTGAGAATTTTCCGAAAATTACGTACGATTAATTCTCGCCGCCATCGTTCGTTTTCTAGCAAATAACAAACCCGAAGAAAAGTCGAGATCGCGCATCAGATGGCATCAAATAACTTCGCAAGGGTCACGAGTTAGTAAAATAGTTTTAATTCCGCGCCAGCGAGTACGTGGCCGAGATGAACGTTACGTTTTGAGCGTAAAAATTAGTCATCCGTTGGGAAAAAGAGCGAAACCGAAGATAATTTGAAAATTACGCAGTTCTTTGATGTTCGCCTAAGACAAACACGTGTATCAAAAAGACCCCGTCGCGAAAGGCGCACCGTGGACAGGGCAGGAAGGCATGATCGGGGTGTATCTTTACGTCAATGCAAACTACACCGCATTTCAAAGGCTACCGGGCTATTTTTCTTCATACATTTTCAACGATTTTTCCAGATGCGATAATACGATAAAAGCCGAACATCGCTTTTTACTCGAATAATTTTTTCACTCCCCGTGAAACCCCCGAATCAAATTCCACCGCGTTTTCATTTCCGAGCACAATATCGCAGTGTGAAATAAAAACAACGCTCCTCGAATGAAATTATTTTCACGTCATTCTCTCTCGTATTCGTATAAATCGCAGTTGAACGTCGTCGCCGCCGTCGGTGGAAAAAAAATACCTACGTTTCGTGTTCCACGGTACGTAGAATTTTTCATCTCTATCGAAATTAAATACGTAAACAACGAGATTAAAAATGCTCTTTTTTGTACTCGTTTAATTTTACGGACGAATTTCTAGCGTGTTTTTTACCAACTTTGTACGCATTTGAAAATATACGAATGATTTTTAATTCGTTTTTTCGCGTATAATTAATAAGCAAGCGGTGGAAAAAAAGATTGAACGAAGAGAGAAAACTGTTTCCGGGTCTTCGACGAAGAACAAACATTTCATAAATGGGACCACGAGAACGAAAATTGTTTCGGAGCAGAATTCGTTGAAACATTTTCATTCGCGATATTCGGATACTAATAAAAAAGAAAAAACTCGGGTAAAAGTTCGTTTTACGCTTACCGCCGAATAACTTCCGGATTAAAGACGTCTTGATCATTGTTTAGTACGTTTAATTAGAGTTTCTTCCGGATTATTTCCATTCTTCGGGAATTTTTTCTTCTTTAAGCCGCTGTCGTATAATACGAATCGACGATTCTTTAGTTTATTCGTTTGAGAGAAAAATACACCGAGATTGGAACAAACGTTTTTTTGCTGGTTTTCGAATAGTCAACTTTTCCTCAGGATCATTAATCTGCGGAAAAAAGAACAAAAAATATAAAATGTAATTTAAAAATAACAATAAATACGATTATTTCAGTTTTAAAGGGAACAACACTGGGATTTAGTTAATTTCTCAATACGATGGTAACACTGCGTTATAACTCGATATCGCTGGAACGTTGTCATTTGATACGCAGCCATCGAGAAGGATGGACGTGAGAATGGGAAATGGTACCGGTTTTTACGATAAATTTCTGCTAAGAAAATCTGCAATGAAATCGAAGAAAATACTTCAATCAAATCAAAAAACTGAAATTTTTTTCCCTACATTTTTTTTTAATAAAAAAAATTAATAAATTTTTGAAATCTTCCTGCCATCAATTATTAATTTTAATGCTTCTCAAAAAAGTAATCATTTTTTCAAAATATGAGTTTGTTTCATTTATTTTTTTTTCAAATAAAAAATTTATTCAATGTTTTCAAAAACTTTGTTTCATTTTGCTCAATTTATCGAATGTTTCATTGAGGCAATTGAAACAAGAATAAGTATAATAATGTAGTTTCAAAACTAAGTTAAAAACTTATGATTTTGAAAAACTATAGGTACTTTTTTTGAATATAACAAAAATGACCAAGGGCGCACCCAGGGGTGGGTGGGGGGGGGGGGCTCAGGGGGCTCGAGCCTCTCCCTTAAGCTCGCCAAGGAGTTTTTTTAATCATAAAAATGTCAAAGAAGAGTATGATTCTTTAAAAAAATTTCGCCCTCGCTTCGCTCTTTTAGTACCTATTTCTTGAATAAACATACCACTCTTTAAATTTGAATCAGTTGAATTTGCAAAAATTCCGTCTTTTTTATTCAGTAAAATAATTTTCATTGATAATTAGTAATTTTTCACTGATTTTTCGGTCAAAAATTACTAATTTCTCAGTCAATGTCCCATTCATCTGAAAAAAATCAGTAATTTTGACTGAAAAAAAATCATTAAATCTCGCCATTTTTCAATTTTTCTTCGCTCAAATCTGTAGATATATATTATTTGCCTACTGAAAATGCCCCATATACTCCAGCTCCACTGAAATAACAGGTTACTTCAATTATTCATTGGATTTTGACCCACCCCAATTTTTCCTCAAAATCTGAGCCCCTCCCTGACACAATTTCTGGGCGCGCCTATGAAAAGGGCAGAGAAAGTAAACATTTTGTCTATTCCTTTTTTCAATGTATCATGATGGGAATTTATTCATTTCAATTCAATATCACAAAACTTTCAACGAAAAGATCAATAAAATTCCATACTTTGTTTTCAGTACAACTTGAAAAATTGATTTAAAACAAATCGCACCGTCCTTCCTTCCTTTCAATGCAAAATAGAAAGCAGGGTCAAGCAACCTGAGTCATCAAAACTGATGAGTAAAAATTCAAAATTGACGGTCAAGTTGAAAAAAATCATATTTTTACTGAAATATTTTCAAATCCTTCGAAAAAAATGAAATGAAAGAAATGTTGAAATGAAATTTTTTTGAAAAAATTCGTTTTACCGACTTTTCTTGAAAAGTCAGGTACTAAATTTGTTGGCGCGGTGAGACTTGGGGTCTGGGGTGAGTTTTCTTTGCGTTTTGGGTCATTTGGAACACAACTGTACCATTCGTTCATTTTCACCTTTCCTTATATATAGGTAGTAATATCCGTACATGTGAGCCACTTTGTGGGTTATTTCTACATACAAAGTGAGCCACCGTACTTCTCAGCCATGGCTGAGATTGAATGGGTTAATTCTACATACAAAGTGAGCCACCTATTTTCAAAACTTCCACCAGAGTGCGCACCACTTAGAAATTGAGTCGTGAGGATGAACGCAGGCCCATTTTTTAATTGGTGATGAGTAGAATGAGGTGCACTGGTCGGAATTTTTTTACCTGTATCAAATTTGGTTATGCACAGTGTTAAATTTAGCCCATATTTTTTTTGTCATTTTATCAACTTGAACAAAAATTTTTGACACCAAAAATTCTAATTTAAGCCAGGCTTTTTTGTAATAGAAAAACTTTTCCAAAATTTGCAATGGCTTAGAAAATTTTGCAATTTTTTTCCAAAAATTTTGTTGTAGGAGTCTCATTTTTTTTGCTGAGGTGGATTTTGTGTAGCTGAGAAAGAATCTACAATCAGAATTTTAATTGGTCAACTAGGAAAAAAATGAGAAAAGATTGAAAATTTTTAAAATTTTTAAAAATTTTCGAATATATATAGAATTTGGCTCACAACCTACGGTCGCGTGCAATTATATATATATACATATATATTTATGTATGAAATTTGTGGTCGATTAAACTCCGAAACTGTGAGGTTTGAGAAAAATTTGAAAACGTCGCGCTGTTGGGGCATTGCTGAACCTGTGAGATTTTAAGTTTTATCGAAATCGGTTGAAACGTTTTTGAGAAAAATTAATTTTTGTGATTTTTTTATGAATTTCATGTGAAAATAGCGTTGCCTAGAAGCGATTCTTGTCCGAAAAAAGGCCTTCAGGGTGTCCAAAAGAATATAATGAAAGTGCATGGCAAAAATTATTCAACCAACTTAATTGAAAAATTTTAAATCTGGTGTCAGTCCTGGTCTATTATCATTCGAATGTACATGATAGTAGAAAGGATCCATTCAAGATGAGCTTCTTCAGGTTACGAATTCATTATTTCCGGTTACCATCAACTTTGAAAAAAAAGAGGTCTTCAGGGTGTCCGCAAAAAATTATAGGTAAAATGCCTAGAAAAAATTTCCTCATCAACTTAGTTAAAAAATTTTAAATCTGGCGTCATTCCTAGTCTATTACCTACCATTCGAATGTACATGATGGTAGAAATACAAAAACCCCTCGATAATTATGATCTTCTTTAGATGATGAATTCATTGTTTATGGTTTCCATCAACGTTGGAAAAAAAAAAGGTCTTCAGGGTGTCCGAAAAAATTTATAATAAAAATGCATAGCAAAAATTCACTAATCAACTTGATCGAAAAATTTAAAGTCTGGCGTCATTCGAATGTATAGTCGTAGAACAACAGGACCCGCTCCACATGAACTTCTTTAGGCGACGAATTCATCATTTCCTGAATTCTACTCCTTTCCTCCCCATTGTTCGATTTTTAAAATTTTTTATTTTATTTTATTGTAAAAGGATTTTTGGTTTATGCTCCTCCTTCACCAAACCAGCTACGTTACTTTTGGACTTTGTAACATGCAGTTGAAAATTTATGCAGATTGTTCATAAAAAAAAAAATTGTTCAAGTCTTGAATGTTTTGTTTTTTTACAGTTCTTTGGAATTAACTGTCAATTTAGAATATTCAAAAACGGAATCGGCAAGAAATCGACTAAATTTTGAATTAGAATATGGGCTCAGTTTTTCATCGGATCCCAATGAATTTCCTATCACCTCTCCTCCTCCCGCCCCCGCCGATGAGGTGAAAATTTAAAAAAAATGAAAAATAACGTGTAACGTGTCGTTTGTTGGGTTTTTGAGGGAACTGAGTTCGAAAATATGCTCAGTTTTTTATCCGATTCCTCTGAGCCCCTCCCCCCCTCCCCCATCGTCTCCCTAAAACTTGGAAATTACGTGGATTTAGGTTAATTTTGTATTCAGTCATTTTCATTGTATCAAAATGAACCCCTACAAATAGCTATTGATGACAAAGATGATTTTTTTGTAAGATAATACATTTTGATGAAAAAATTCATGCATAAAAACACGAGGAAAGTCGGTTACCTCACGGTTTAGGCGTGAGAATTTTTTAATTTAAAATTAATTGAAAATTGAATTTCGAGAAGTAAAATTGAGACGATAATGGGCACCGCTGGAAAAAAACTTTTGTAACTATGGTAAAAATTGGCCTAAATTTAAAAATTCATGCATCATTAGACTCGACTTTGTTTGAGCTTCATGATAGGCTTAAAGTTGAATTGATTGGACTTGTTCTGGCGGCGTCAATCCAACCCTATTTATGAACTTTTGAATTTGAAAAATAACAATGTCTCAATATCACAAAGTCAATCATCAATAAATTGACCATACCCAAAGGACGTTGGGATTGAGCAATCTTTGAAAAAAAAAGTCGAAGGTCAAAGGATGAAGATCGAAAGTGAGACCTAATACCAGAATACCGCACCACCGCAATAAGCAATCATATACCTATCTATACCCCTACGCCCCAATGCCCAAATATCTTCCTTGGTACCACTGGAAAAGCCAAAATTCAAAAATTCATACAGGTATCGTTGAACTCGTCTTCGCTTGTGCCTCCAGATGGGCTCATAATTAGACCAGCATAAATATCCAAACATCAGCAAATTGAGTTTTTGGTGTGAATTGAGAGTAATATGTATCTAAAAATCAAAATCTTGGCATAAATTATGAAAATTTTTAAAAATCAAAATTCTAACTAGACGTAAATATCTAGGAACTGAAGTTTAGGTGTAAGTTTGATGTAAATTGACGTGAACTGAATCCAAATATCTGGAAATTTAAATTTTGGACTAAGCAAATATCTATAAATCAACACTTCGGTGTAATTGTAAAAAGTTCACCACTTTTTCACAATTTCTACTACCTCTTGGACACCGAGGGGGGGGGGATTAGATTCTGGACGAAATCATAAATTTTGTGCGGATGTTTCGCGTTAATTTTTTCTGTTCATCGAACGCATCACGTGTGACTGATTCAATGTTCATAACAGGGGTGGCAATCGATGCCAGTGGCAACACTCCAAAAGTAGCTGACACCATTCAGAAAAATTATTTTTCCTTCGGGGGGACCATGAGGAAATTTCCCCCAGCCCCCTTCCCCAAACGGCCGAAAATGGCTAAAAACCGCTTAAAATGGCCATTTTTTGCTTTTTAAAAGTAATTTTTCTAAAAAAGTTTCGCCATAATCTCGCTCGAGTGAGCCTCTTCTGTGTTTTTCCATAAAATTTATGTCTATATTTTTGTATTTTTGAGAAAAATCATTTTTTGATTTTTTATCACACAAAGCTCACTATTTGCCATTTTTAAAGATATTAAGATTCCTTATAGAGAAAATTGAAAAAAATTGTTGTAAAAATTGAGTTTGTTGTTATTTTTTTTGCATACTTATACCTATTTTTTAATTTCACACAGCCAAAATAAGTACGAACAAGAATTGAAGTAAGAGCTATTAATGGACATCACCGAAAGTGAGTGGGGTTCAACTTCTGAGAAATTCGTCAGTAAACTTGAAGAAGTTTCAAAATCTGAATCTAAAAAAAAAGTTGTATTTAAACAAACGGAGGAAAATGATGAAAATTTACCAATAGGTATTTAAATTTTTAAATGGGGGGGGGGTGTCAAGGTCAAATTCACGAATAATCTCTTTTTTTTTAGCGGAGTCAAACTTTGAAAATTCTGGAAGAACGCTGAAAAATTTCAAGTTGCCGCCGGTTCATAACGTTTTAATATCACAGTCTAGAATTTTATAAGTTTCCTGAACATTTTTCCCAAATCAATTTTTTTTGAAATTTTCTGCAAGCTCAAATTTTCCTCAGATTTTTTTCTAGGTCCGCAACGTCCTTCAAATTTGTATTCATTAAAAAAAAAAAATCAACTCTAAGCTAAATCTCAACCCAAGTCTAAAATGCTTTTTCAAAATGTTTCATTTTTTTAGCTCTAGTATAGGTACATATACATACCTATGTCAAAAATGTTTTCCAAGTTCAATCTTTTCAAAAATTTTTAAAGTTCGAGTCCATAATTAATCTTTTTTACTTTAAGTACTCCAAATTAATTTCAGATCCATTTTTTTTTCAAGTTGACGAACTGTCATTGCAACTAGAAAAAAATTTCGACCAAACACAAACCTTTAAAAAATTTTAGACTTTGAATTGAAACAAATTTTGAAATATGTACCTATTTGAATTTGGATAAAATTTTGGACATGGAATTGGAAAAATGTTTAGGAAAATACGAACTTGGAGAATTTTCAGACTCAAGTTAAAAATAATTTTTTTTTTGAGAAAATTATGAAAAATTATACTTGGATATTAAAACTTTGTCATAAGAACAATGAATCAGTCAGTTGCTCCACCTTCGTGTATTTATGAGTTCCAAAATCGAAATTCACGTTTGCCAATTTCTACATTTCAGTCATAGGCGGAGATAGGGGGGCATGGGGGGCTGAAGCTCCCCCAAATGTTGAATTAGCCCCCCCCCAAATCATTTTCGTGTGTATCAAATGAGCACGAAATTTTGTTGAAAAACTTTGAAAAGTATGCAATTTTTACTCCAAAGTAATGGAATTTTTCATTCAACAAACCTGTAAAAATGGAATTATTTTCTTTCTGGAAATCGGAAATTTTTCAAATCTTAGCCCTCGCTTCGCTCGGGCATGTGGAACCTTTACTTTTCAAGAGATAAATTATCAATATTGTGACGAATTTTCTTGTTTTTTTCAAGCTACGAAAATGGTCTTTTTAATATCTAACGAAAATAATTAGATGCTATGACCAATCAGCAAATTGAATTGCAAACTAGCACGAAAATGTAAGAAATAAAAAAAAAAAAATTATTCTTGTTCAAAACTACAAAAAAAGCACGAAACTTCGTTTAAAAACTTCGAAAAGGACGAAATTTTTACTCCTAAGTATGGATTTATTCACTCAACAAACCATTAAAAATGAAATTGTTTTCTTTCTAAAAATTTACAATTTTTCAAATCTTCGCCCTCGCTTCGCTCGGGCATATTAAGTCTAACATATTTAATAAAAAATGGAGGTTGAAGATTTCACTTCCTCTTCAATAAATACTAAAATATTGATTTAAAAAATGAAAATATTTCAGTTTTGGATTTTTTTTCCAAAAATTTTCGTCCTCGCTTCGCTCGGGCTTGATAAACGTCTTCAAAAAAGAATTCAGCAAAAAATTGCTTAAAAATAGAGGAAGTTTTTTTTTTTTTTGGGGGGGGGGTCATCGAAAATGAACATTTTTGTTTCGTGTTTTTTATTCCTTTTTAACTGGGGCACAAGCCCCCCCAAAAGTTATGTTCTATCTCCGCCTATGATTTCAATTGGATTCAGCTTCTCTTTCCAAATTTTCTTTCCTGAACGAAAATGAAAGTTTTAAAAAAATACTGCGATGTGAAATAGTTTTGACTTGTTTGTGGAAATTGATTTAAGACTACGACTTTTCACACCTTTTATAACCGTTGATTTTTGATTTCCATGAATCTTGATAATTTTTACGATTTTTTCCAATCATTTCTGAACTTCCACTCATTTCTTTCCTAGATTTCGCACAAGACGGACGTTCGTATTCATAACCACCCCAACACCCAACATTTTTTTCGTCAATAAGCACACCCCGTGAGAAAAATCCGCCTCAAAAACAGTTTCAAAATTGTACACCGCGAGTCAAAACCCTCTCACAATCGTTTCGCACCCATTCGATCGGAAAGTCTTCTTCATCGTTGAAAACACCTAAGAAAACGCGACGCTGGCTTTTGTTATAAGATAAAAGAATACCGGCGAAGTTCTCTCGCAATTTCGCAATGATAATGTTGATATAAATTTCTATTCGAGCTGCTCGAGTGTTTATTCTTATTTCCAACGATGGCAAACACAATACATGCGCCAAGGTACGAGCAGCAGGCATCACGTCAACGCAATTTAAATACTTTATTCGCGCGTTTATCGCGTACAAAGAATTTATACACGCGTGCCACGTTGTCGAGGAAGCCCCTCCAAAAAAACACCATCTCTCGCAAAGGCTCTGCAAACACACCACTGTCAGGTTACACTCGTACCCAGCCAGGTATACCGGCAAGTAAGGGGGTGAAAAAAATGAAAGGATGGAAAATTACACGATGAAAAACGACGACAGCTTATAGCACGCAGGTTATCGATGAATTCTTGTTTTCAGGTTACGGAAACGTGTACCCACGTTCTGCGCTGGGTAAAGTGGCCACTATTGTGTACGCTATTTTCGGAATGCCGCTATTCCTTTTGTACTTGTCAAACATCGGAGACCTATTGGCCAAGAGTTTCAAATGGCTATACGCCAAATTTTGTTTATGCAAGATATGTCGTTTAAGAAGACGTAGAATTTTGAATGGCGACGCACCCGCACCTGCGGTACCGTCACTCAACTCTTGGAGAGCCGCCTCCGAAAAGACGTGGCCGGTAAGTTCGGCGTTTTATTTAATATTCGATAAGTCTTAACACCGCGGCCGCAGATTAATTTTACGTATACACCACGGCGAATTTTATTTATCGTCCGACACGAATCGTGTAATAAAACGAACAATGCGAAATTGCGATGGCGATGGCGCTGCTGGCGTCACAGCTTATAGTATTTATTTCGCCGCTCATTCGGGTCATTTGCAGGATAATGGAATGGCGTTCCTTTTGCAATAAAGCAACTTCAAACATAAAACATTTACTTTTTACTTGCACACATATACGTCGCGTCGCCTCCTGCAACCCTGCAGTGTCTGCTGTACGTTTACATTGCCATTGCACCTACCTACCATCTCTAAAGGCTCCGCTGTACGCTTTTTGTCAGCGGTTTTTGATTTCTTTCGAGCTAAATGGCTAGTTTATGCGATACATTCAATGCGAACCTCCCTCCCTGCTCCATCTTGACGCTACACGACGCGAGTATTTTTATTTATATACCACCTCGTCGCATTCTTCGTGTGCCAGTCTCTACCCTCCACCTCACAGCCCCTGGGTTGGGTTGTCGTATACGAAACGTATCTGTATCTCATTCTATGAACGATGGTATACAGGGTGTCCAGTAAGTAGTCTGCTATACATAATTCAGATATGGATATACGAGGGTTGTCCGTGAAGTTGTGCACAAAATGCCCTCACACAGAGAGAACTGTAGCTACAGCAATCGCCAACCTTTGGTCGGAATTGTTGAAGTTTTCGCTATAATTTGGTATATTGATGATTTTGATACGGCAATTAGATTTTTGGTGGCAGCGATTCAAAGAGAGTGAGAAAGTGTTCTTGGGTCGGACTCTTGAAATAAAGCAAATAATTCAACTAAAAATTTAAGTTTTACAAGGGAAAATATTTGAAGAAGTTTATTCTGCACTACCTAAACGAAATGTATAGCAGTAATGCCTACTACCATTCTATGGTGTCCAAATGGTACTCACAAGTTCAAAATTGGCTATAAAGATCTCAAAGATAGTGATTACAGCAGAAGACCAGGCTCCCAAAATTTTACCAGTAATAAAATATGAAATTTGTTCGCACAAGTACCATTGTATTACAGTAATGGGTGAAGTGTACACGAGTCGCCTACAAAAATTTTTGCAGTAAAAACTACAAAAACTTTGTCTTAAACTTCTTGCTGTGAGAGTAATCATTTTACACAGCAATATGTGGCCGCATGTTTCCGAACGTATTCGCTTGCTACTGGATGAAAAATCATGGAATACCACACCAACAGCCTATACCTGAGTCTGCATGACTATGATGTACTCCCAAAATTTGAAAAAA
The DNA here is from genome assembly GCA_033439095.1 of Pseudococcus viburni. Taxonomy (NCBI): domain Eukaryota; kingdom Metazoa; phylum Arthropoda; class Insecta; order Hemiptera; family Pseudococcidae; genus Pseudococcus; species Pseudococcus viburni. Next base: position 990,839 of record JAVBJF010000080.1, on the reverse strand, counting down.
AATTGGAAGATAACTTTTGCAAGCTTAAATCAAATTAAGAGTCAACCGACCCAAGGATGATCGTTGTAGCTACATTTCTCTCTGTGTGAGGGCATTTTGTGCACGACTTCGCGGACAACCCTCATAATCAAATACCTATCACTGAAAGAAACTTCAGTAGAACATGTTGCCTAGCTTGGAAATTGAAGAGGCAAAAGCGGTTTCCACAAAAATGAGATGAACATTTTTTCTGTATTGGGCAGTTTGGTAAAATCATCTGAAGAATGATTTGAATCTCGAATCACAAATCATTAAGCAAAATATGATTTTGAAGCGGTAGAAATTATTCCAACCGAGTTGGTTCGCAACTTATGTCACTAGAAGGCCACATAACGTAATAAGATGGCCTGCCATGTAATGAAAACATATCTGTATTAGTGTTCAACAAATATCCGGATAATCGAAATGAAGAGTTTCAACGGGAAAAAATTGAATTTTCGATTTCGATAATCGATTCTTCAATTTCAATTTTTTGATTTCGATAATCGATTCTTCAATTTCGATTTTTCAATTTCGACAATCGACCTTTAAATTTTGTGATGGTTCGTAAAAGAATTCGGGAACTCTCGGAAAAGTTCAACCTTTTTCGGGATGTTTTCGGAGCTGTTCGGCAATTTTCGTGTGATATCCGGATATTATCCGGATATTTGGATATTTATCCAAATAGTATTTGGTATTTGGATATCCGGATATTTGTTGAACACTAATCTGTATACCTAGAAATATAGAAATACAGTGGCGCAGATGGATTATAGAAGTGAGTTTGTTCACGTCCGAGCGATGAGAGAGCCAAAGTTTGAAACAAGTGGATTTTTAATGTCTGAAATATACATTTTTTGTGCTTTTATGTTTTGAAAATTCCTATCTGATGCTAATGTATGGGGGGGGGGGTACATTTGATATTTTGTACCTCGGTCACCAATTTGATATTTTGTACCTCGGTCACCAATTTGATATTTTGTACCTCGGTCACCAATTTGATATTTTGTACCTCGGTAACCAATTTGATATTTTGTACCTCGGTCACCAATTTGATATTTTGTACCTCGGTCGCTGGTCGCCAATTTCAGTGGTACAATGTACTCCTTGAATCCCATTTTCCGACGACATACAGGGTCTATAAATGAACCAGGCAACGTCAACATAAAAATCCCTGTTTGACAAAATAATATTCTCATTATTTCACACTTTTGCAGGTATGTTCGGTAAAATGACTCATTCCTTACATCAAACTCGTAATCTTATCAAGGTGTCGTTGGTCGTTTTTTTTCATATTTCAGCTTTTGTTACGATGTGACGAAACGAAACGGAAAAAAAGGGAATTTTCGTTGTAGTGGGAGAAAAACGCTACTTTATTCCCTCTCGCGGTGCTTCAATTCGCGTTTTTCTCCCTCTAAAACGAAAAATATAGTATGCAACTCGGGAAATAACTTATTTTCGACGATTTTGAGTTATTTCCCTCGCTTCGCTCGGGCAATAAACCTCAAAATTCGTCGAAAATCGCTTTATTTCCCTAGTTGCATAATATACTATTTTGCGCTGATGTTATCCGGTTCATTTATAGACCCTGTAGACCACGCTTTCAAAAATCTGTATGTTCCAACATTATTTCCTGTGAAGTGGGTTCATTCCTGCCGGAGAAATTAAGAGAAATTATACCACATCAGCAGTCAAACAATTGGCATCACTCATAAAAAAAATTGGGGCGAAATCAGGGGATGCGACTTCATTTTTGGTTCGAGATCGGTGCTTTGATTGTACTATCCGCGGTGGACCCAGTATTATTCACGTGAATTGGGACCATTGCTGCAAATGAAATTTGGAAAATTGGCAGTCAAACAATTTGCACTATCAAGGGATGACTCATAGAAACAATTAGAGCAAAATCAGATGATGTGACTTCGTTTTTAGATCCATTTCCATTTCATCCGCTCAGGGTCCAGTATAATTTTGGGAACACAGTAACACCATACATCTTATGGGTTGTAGCACGGTTTATGTTAATACTATATGGTCTTAAGATAGGTACCAAAGAAAAGTAAAAAGGAAGGGGTCGTGAAAAAACAGACGTCAAGTTTTTGAAGCCTGTAGTGAAATTTTATTTCAAGGTATGCACAAACTCGAGTGAAGTGGGATAAAACATTTTTTCAAAAAAAAAAACTTGAGCCAAAAATTACTGATTAAAAAAAATTGGGTTATAAAAGCAGAAGGATTGTAAGAAATGCTTTGAGATCTGGGTAAAATGAGACATTGATTTTTAGTTGGAAGTTATCAAAAACAAAACAACAAGAAATATATCTAATGTCCCATGTATACATAAGGACCACACAAATACTCTGTGAACTGGGCCTAGAGAGCCTTAAAGCTTTTATAGGAGCTATGTCAGCAAAGTACATAACATCATTACAAAACATAAAAATGTTCTAGTCACTCACAGAATGAGGGCAATTATAGTGCATTAAAAAGAAAATCCCTCAAGATTAGTTATAAATAACCTAAATTCCTAAATTTTAAGCCATTAAATTTGTAGGTTTTCTAAACTTTTTCCTACCCCCAAGTACCTGTCTAGATGTAAACCCCCATTATTCAATATCGATAAAGCACATGAAGTTGCTGTGACAATAAAATAAAACTTTCTTTCTCTCTCTTCTCTCTCAGAAATATTCTCAACTTTCAAAGAAGTGTAAAAATATTCAGACCCGAGCAAATAGTGATGGGCAAGAATCGGTTGTCTGTAAGAATTGATTCTTTAGTCAAAAAGAATTGATTAATTGATTCTAGAATCGATTCTTCCACACTGTTTTGCAAAAAAAGTTCATTTGAAAAAAAAATTGGAAAAACAGCACCCAGTTGCAAAAAATGGAATTATTTAACAAATTCGGTAAAACAACGCGAAAAAGTGTGATTTTTAAAATAAAAACATGCAACTTGAGATCGAAAAAACGACCAACAGTGTTGAATCACCAACAAACTTGAAAAAACTTGTCTTTTAGTTTGAAAAAAAAAGGCCTGAGTATGAATCAAATATACATCACTGACAGAAACAATGAAGAGTCAACTGGAAAATTTTTAATTTTTGGTCATTCTGCTGCTTTAAAATTACATGAAATGAAGAATCGATTCCTTTTCCCAAAGAATCGATTGGTATTTTGGAATCGATTCTCAAGAAGGAATCGTTTAATCGCCCATCACTACGAGCGAAGCCAGAAAGAAAAACTCAAAAAAATGCTCAAGAGTTAAAAATTACTCATGTTGAATTGGAAAAATTGTTGTGAGAAAATCTTTCAAAAGTAAGTAGATTGAGATGATTTTGATTTTTGATAAAGTCTCGATTTTCAAAAAATAAGGAAAGTAGTAAACTCGGACCAAGCGAAGCAAGGCAAATTTTTTGCAGAATATACGTGATTTGCTGTCAAAAAAATGTGGTTTTAAGATCACAAATACTTTTTGAATAAGAAAATGCACTTCTGAAGGGCTTCTGAGGGGGAGGGGTCTCCAACCCCCTGAGATTCGGTGTTGGAATGTAAAAGGTATGAAGGGATATTGATAGCCATGATTCAAAAAAGATAGTTAGGAGGGGATAAGTGACTGGCGCAAACTCTCAATAATGATATTAAATTGTAATGAGAAGATCTTTCATTTGATGAAACCTGATGAAATCAAGGCATTTTGGGAATATCTGGTTGGATAAGTAAATATGTTGATTTGTCACCTTTTAAAAAATCCAAATTCACAAAAAAAATTGAACGGATTTTAGAAAAAATTCAGGAATAACCTTGCCATCTTCAGAAAGAAAAACAAGAAAACTGAAACCATTTCATTAATTTTTCTGCAAAAAGAAAATGAGAACATCAAATGATTATCAAAAATAAAAAAACAAATTTAAAAGTCAATCAATTCTTCGAAAAAAATAGGAATAGCGATCTTTGGAAAAAAATCACCACCTGTTACCATTTTCGAATTCAATTATTCATTTTTTACCTTCTCTTCTTTTTTTTTTTTTTTTTTTTTTTTATAAACGCCATATACAGCAACTAAGGTTAGAGGCGTGTGGGAAAGGGGGTTACGTCAGAGTAGGGATTTTAGATTTGTATTAGAGAGGAATGTTAAAATTTTTTGTATATGTTGGGAGGTGTCTTTCAAAATTTCTGTGGGGTATTAGAATTTGTTAGTGTGAGCCTTTCTTTTTGAAATTTGGGGCATTGAGTGAGAATGTGAAGAGTGGTGATTTGAGTGTTGCATAAATTACAAATGGGAGGTGGGTCTTTTTTAAGAAGGTATGCGCTTCAAATTACAAAGATATTATTTTTAGTCATCCTTTTGGGAGAAAACAAGCAACCTACAAACAAATTCCAAGTAGTCCCCTCCAACTTGTAATATTTTATTCAAAGTCTCACCTGAGTGGGTTTTTCCTATCATTTTTCTTCTGTCTCTCTAGACAACAAAATAATTTAAAAAAATTGGTATGATCGTTGGAAAGGTTGATATTTTTTGAAAAAAATGACGTGAATTTCGGTAATTTTCGATTTGAAGGACTTGTCCGGAATTTCCCATTCCTTTTTAGCAGGGTTTCAAACCAAAAATGGAAAATTAATAATTTTTGAGATGTAGAATTTTACTATGCTGGCAAATACGCACCAATATTTAGTTTCTAAGAAAATCATTTTTTGGTTTCTTCGAAATTCTCATCAATTTTCTAAGAAAATTTCAATCTTTTCAATGATCTATGTCATTTTTTCAATACTATTTACCCCCCCCCCCCCCCAAAAAAAAAAATCGATAAAAAAAAGTTATTCTTATTCAGTCAAAAACATGACCTTCATTAATTGAGCTAAAGTTTCATCATTTAATTTTTTTTAGGTATTTCTTTTGTAGGGATTTTTTCAAAAAAACACGACCCTTTCCCCTCCACCATCAATGGTTCAGGTCATAATTCGACAACGTGTAATGTAAAAAAGCTTTACTATTCTTTTACTCGCAAGTTTTTTATTTTTTAAACCTTAAATTATACTCTAAAATATCTAAGGCAATGCTACGAAGCAAACTTACGTCACAACTTTCGTACTATTAAAGAAAAGTGCTCGGAATTCGCTCGCCAAAAAAGCCAGAATTTATATCTCGTCTACTTGAAAGAGTAAAGAAATTCATCAATGTTTGTAGGGCACGCAATAAAAGATTGGAATTTTTGCGCAAAACTTAAACACCGCCGCCGAGAAAATAAATCGACCGATGAAAAAATTTTTCCTCATAAATTCCACGTCATAGAGGAAACTACGTACTCGTATTTTCGAACACCATCGGCGACGCGACGATTTTAATTGTCGATGAGAAATTTACTACAGATTTCAGTCGGATGTATTTTTTGATGCATGATAAAAAATAACGCGACTGCGAATATTTATGCAGATGAGGAGTGAATTTTCAGATTTTTTTAAAAATATCAACTTATACTTCTCTTCACAAATTTATTTCAGTACAAATTTTCATACGTACACATTACGAGAAAAAAAATCAGTGGCCTCCAATATGCTTTTACAAAGTTAATAAACTTCCTCAATTCTTTCGACCTCTTTACTGCAAATTCTACAATTTTTTCCATTTTCAAAAATTTATTACCCAATATTTCGCACGAACAAACATTTCCAAGAGAAAAATTCGCCAATAACAGCTCATCGCTACCTACGATTCAAATCTTTCTACACATTGTACCCTCATAAGGACCATTTTACAGAAAAAATTCACCTTCGATCGACTCCACCGTGCGAAAAAATTCCCCCATTATCTCTCGTAGGTATACGTTCTGAAATAATGGCGACGTTAGGGACGAATTACACGATATTTTCGTTCCTTTAATAACCCTGCGAATACGATACACGACGATTGAAAAAAATGTAAACTTGGCTCGAGGGACGAACGCTTAAAAAAATGCTACCGTTTATGGCGCATTAAAGAAAATTTTCAATTTTCTCAATTTCGATATACACGAGGGTATTTTAATAGGCATGGAATTTGCTCAAAGGGATCGTATACACGCCATCTTATTAGAATTTCGATATCGAGCCGGAGCAAGTACGAGGTACTTAAAAAAGGACCCCGAAAGACAAAACAATAGTTGGTTGGATATTTAATAAAAATTCCCTTGCAACCCTGGGCAGCATTACAGTAGAAATTTCAAAGGTATTCGCGAAACAAACGCAGACGTTTGAAAAAATTCGGTAATTTTTCTCAAAAAAAAAAAGAGATATTTGCGAATAAAAAAACGCATGCAAAATGTAATTTTATCGTCTCGTTTTTTTACTAAAATTGTAAAGCTGCTACGATAATTTCGTTTATTCCATAAGAAACGTGCGAGAAAAATATTCCAAGGAGGAATGTTAAAAACACGAGCCAACTCGTTCGCATCGTGATGTACAGGGTAGACCGCTTGCAGTATTACTCGAACTAAGTCGCACTAAAGGCACAAAAAAAAGCGATGGAATTTTAGATTTTGCGATATCCTTGGTGTTTTTTTGAGTCAGATAAAATAGTTTTCAAAATTTTTCAGTCGCAAGATTCAAATCAAATTATAAATTAAGTGTGAAAAAAAAAACCAAGTAAAACCAGCTACAATGTTGCCTGAACTTTAAAGTCCAACCAACGACATACAAAAAGAGATACGACTTTCGGGCTTGCAAAATTCAATTCCTCAGAGTTTTCCGAGTTGGAAACGAGTTTTCTCAAATTTTTTCCAATCCCAATGGAGGAGGAGCGTGCCCAATGTAAATTGCAAACCACAACATAAAAACATAGAGTAAAAAAGCTCAAAAAGAATTATTCGATTTTTAAAAAAATGACTTAAAAGCAGGGCTGGTGGAACAGAACGTCGTTTTGTTCTGTTCTGTTCTGGAACGAATCCTTAAACAAATTGTTTTGTTCTGTTCTGGTTTTGTTCCAGTTGTTTTGTTCTGTTTTGTTCTGTTCTGTTCTGTTATGTTCTGGTCTTTTTTGTTATGTTCTGTTCTGTTCTGTTCAATTTTTTTAAAATTGATAAATTGATGTCCAAGTGAGAAAATGTGGTTTTCTGGTATGTTAGGCTTGGACTCATGGGGAGGAGGGAAAGGGGGAATTTCCAAATCCTCAAAAAAGCTTGAAAATTCTGAAAAATTATAAATTTACGAACAGAAAAAAATTATATTGTTCTGTTCTGAACAGAACAAAACAATATTTTTCATACGTTCTGTTCTGTTCTCGTTTATTTGTTCAGAACATTATTTTGTTCTGTTCTGTTTATTGTTCCGCGAAAACAGAAATTTTAGTGTTTTTATTTGTTCATACTGTTCTGTTCTGTTCTGTTCCACCAGCCCTGCTTAAAAGGTGTTCTTGAAGCTTTTGAATCCATTTCTGGAATTATTTTGACTTCAAACCCAAACGCCAACCTTCTGGTGGTGGGGAAGTGGGATTAAATTTGAAAAATTTTCAACTTTATCGAGTGAAGTGTAGAAATCAAAGTTTTTCAATCCCCTGAATCTATTTTTGGTGTTAATTCGACTCCGGACGCAAAACTGGATCCTCAGCAAGGCAACATGTAGTCAAAATTGAAAAATTTTCAGTTTTATTGAGTGAGGTATCAAATTCTATGTTTTCAACTCCCATTATTCATTTTTTTAAATCATTTAGCCCTAAACGTAAAATCTGGCCCTCAAAGGTAGGAATTAAACCAAAGGGAAATATGGGTATAATCTTTAGACAAAAAAGATTCTTAATCTATGGTTTGAACGACATCCATGCGTTGAGACAGGAATAGGTGGTATTAACGACAAATAACTCTGTTAAAACCTGTGAATTTAGAACGGCAGAGTAGGTTATCCCCACGACTATTTTTATTTATGAATCACGACAACTCTCCCAAACAGAAATGAAAGTTTGAGTGACAAAGAAAGATTTTAAACAATTACACAGAGATGGTTCAAATTTTTATGAAAATATTGTCCCAATCCAAATCTGGAGATTTATCCCAATTCTAAATCTGGACATTTGTCCCAATTCCAAATCATAAAATAAGAAATGGAGAAGTTTTGATGAGTTTTTGAAACTGGCATGCAGTATTTGGAAAATCACAATTATAAAACATATCTTGCCTCACTTGATGTGCACTTACCTTTGCTTCTTAAAACGGACGATCTGTAAGCATGTACTTACTAAGAATGCAAATTTGTATAAAGTTGCCGCAGGTTCCTATTCAAAGTCCGTTCCATTTGGCCAAAAACAGAAGTTTGGCAGGCCAATGAAATCGAAAACAGCATTATTAATGCAATGATAATTTTATTTTAACTATACAAAGTGCCGTTTAAAAATATTTCTTTGTTGTGATTGAAGTGTAATCCATTGTGCGAGAAAAATGTGTTAACGTGCAATTTTTTATTTGTTGTTCAGTGTATTCTTCAAATATGAAATAAATATTTTAGTCATTTAAAGAATTTCTCTGTCGTGCTTTTTCTTCGCCTGTGCCAATTTAATTTTTTTTTTGTCGTTTAAATGCCCTATTTTTGTCATGAATTTGCCCTTTTTTGTAGCAACAATAAATCATACACGGAAAAAAAGGAATCGTATTTTTTGCCACTTAAATAGTAAATTTTACCACAAATGTGGTAATTTTTAGCACAATTGTGGTACTTTTTGACATATTTCATGGTAATTATCTGATATTGCAATTAAAAAATGTATTTTTTACCATTTTTCATAGTATAAATTACTACTCAGTAGAATATACCATTTTCAGCAGTTAAAAATGCTATGAATGTGGTAAATTCTACTGAGAATGAAGTACATATTACCACTCGGATGGTAAATTTTACTATGAATGTGGTAAATATTACTACAGAAATTTATAATTCTTCAACACATCTTCATTTACCATCAAAAATTGTAAAAAGTACCATTCCTTGAGGTTATTTGTACCATTAAACTAGTTATATTATACCACATTAAATGGTATAAATCCTTATCTACCATTTTTGCAGTTAATTGTTAAGAAAACCGTTATCAAATTCTTTGTAACTAGTGAACAAAAAATCATGTACATAGTTTGTGGTTGTGCTTTCAAAAATGTTTAATATTTCTTTTGTGCTAATGTTCCAAAATCAAAATCTGAATTAGTTAAAATATCACTAGTTTAAGTTGTGAAAGTGAATGATCTCAAACAATGGATTTATCAGTACCTAGATAAAGTTTTGCCACGTGAGTAATCGGTACCATGTAGAATCAATAAAAAATTGTCACCTTGGTAAAATAATTCAGTAATATTTCAATTTTAAATTAATGATTCAGTAAAATATCACTGATTTATTTCATGCATCACAAAATTCACTACTAAATCAGTAAAATGTACTGAAGTTGTGGTAGCTTTTTTCGACTAAATAGCAGTATTCTATTTTTTTAATATAGGTACTGAATAAATCAGTGATAATTGCTGAAATTTTGGTACATTTTCAAATGATTTTGAGATGACCTTTTCTTTTTACAAATCAGTGAAGTTCTACTGTTTTGACAATTACTCAATTTTGTAAGTATATATTTCTATCAGTCATGCTGTTTCAACTTTCAACTTTCAACCAGTGAAAATTAACTGATTCAAATTAGGAAAGTGTCATTTACATGTAAATGTATAATACTTAGATATAATTAAGTATTATATTATTTATATTTGAATTGAATAATGCATTTTCAATAATAAGTGAACATTATCTCCGATGATGATAGTTTTTTTCATTAGTAAAAATTACTTTTAAAAATGGTAGGTTTGGAACAGTCGGACCAAATCTTAATTTTTGCCATAAATATTGTAATAATCACTACAGAAAATGGTAAAATATACTGCAGCAGTAGTAGAAATTACTACATTATGTGGTACATTTTACCATTTCTTTTTGTAAAAATTACTATACATGTATAATAATTTTTACCACATCTGTGGTGATTATTACCACATATTTATGGCAAAAATTACGATTTGGTCCGACTGTTCCAAACCTACCATTTTTTTTAGTAATTTTTACCATGGATTTTTTTTTCCGTGTACCCAAAACCGAAACCAGCACCTAGAGTAAAAATGATTCTGAAAAATGAATTGAATTCAGAGTTGAGAAACATAGAAACTGATATCTTACTCAATAAAATTTAAAATTTTACAATTTTGGTCACATTCCAGCTTCCTGTCCAGTTTTGCATTTGGAGTCAAAATAACCCAAAAAATGGATCTAGGAGATTAAAAAACATTTATTTTGATAACTCACTCGATAAAATTGAAAATTTCACAACAATTGTGCCTACTGGATCTAAAAAATGAAAATAATTCTCACTGTTTTCTGGATTTTTCTTGCCATTTTTATGCCATTTTTCTTGCTTAAAATTTCCCCGAAAAAGAACCTCATTTTTCAACTTTCAATAAAAAATACAAGTAAAGAATAAAATGTAGAAAATTCTTGGTTTTTGCAGTAAAATCATTAAAATTCTTGCTATTTTCTGGTTTTCATTGTTTTTCTTGCTAATAGACACCGCGATAATACGCAGGTACAAAAATTTATGCATACATATTTTTAAAATTTCTTCTTAAATTTTAACAAATTATATCACTCCCTCCCCAATTTACAAACCCAACAAGCTTGAAAAAATAATAACGATGGATTTCACCCATTCTTTCATTGGCCACCTTGAAAACAATGCACCATAAAAATATTTATTCAAAAAAATAATCCTAAAAATTTGAGAACTTTTTCAAAAATTATAACAACCTAATCCCTTGGCACAATTTTAAAAAAATAATTTTTGAAACAAATTTTAAAAATTCCGACATTTTAGTTTAAAATTCCACCCAGTGAAAAATTCATCCAGTTGTTTCCAAAACAATGTGAAAATTTTGACTTGATTCGAACAATTTTTTAGAGAAAAAAATCAAAATTTAATTCGGTAAGCTTGAATCAAATCGCAATAATTTCCAACAAATTGTCCAGTTTTTTAGAATTACAAATGACTCATAAAATGAACCAGTCATTCGCAAAACGACATAAGTCACACATTGTGATTTTTATGTTATTGTCGATTTTGATGGAATACTGCACACTCTATCGATTGAACATGATACCACATTTCGTTAAGACAGCCGTTTTGAAAATACAGAACCCATAACAGCACTAAAAAATTCCAAAATTTTCTGGTAGCTCCGAAGCGTCTTAAAACCGCTTCCAATCGATTCAGGAGGTCAAAAATAGGGTATCTACCAATTTTCAGTTTTTTACCTCAATGTAGGCGGATTTTATGGATTTTCAATTTTTTTCCAAGTTGGGAACCCATAGAGTTTTAGAAATACATTTTGTGCGTAAATCGAACTTTTAACGGAGCTTTTGTCGAATTTCGTCATTCTAAATATTTTTCCAACTTTAAAAGCCCTTCCGGTGAAATTTTAAACAACTTTTATGGAAGAAAATGACGGTCATTTTCAAAACAGCCTAAGTCCATGAACTTCATTAGACTGTAAATCAATTATGTTGACACCCTGAAAATTAAAATTTGACCCAAAAAGAGTATTTTTGCATGTTCTTTCCATTTCTGAGATAGATTTCTATACCATAATGTAACCGATTTTGCTTGAAAATGTTTTTTGTTGCTCCTGGAAAATTTACTTCTTTGGACTTAGATTGTTTTGCAAATGACAGGTACAAATTATCCCGAACAGTTGGAAAATTTCTCAAAAATTAGGACAAATTGATTAGATACTCGATTTGATCTTTTCAAGAAAAAATTATTGCAAAATTACAGAAATTAAAAAATTTTATTCTAAAATTCAACTTTAAAATTTTATTGTAATAAATTATTCTTTTATTTATTGTTTCGATTATACTGACTAAATTTAGTTCCCAAAATGATGAAGAAAATTTTATTTAAGAATTGAACTTTCAATTCATGAAAATTTGCAAAATTTATTTTATGACGTTCACTATTTCGATCCTACTTCCCTACTTCCAGACGGTCGATTTTTGCGTTTGGGGTCGACATAATTCCAGAAATAAATGTAGTAGCTTCTAAAACCCCTTTTTACAGCTATTTAAAAAAAATTCGAATAATTTTTCTCAAGCTTTTTTGTTTTTTTGTTGTGTGGTTTGCACTTTACGCTGGGTTCACCACCTGAGAACAGAAAAAATTCAAGAAAAATCATTTCCAACTCGAAACCTTCAAATTTGCAAACTCGAAAACTCCACCTCTTTTTGGGTGCTTTTGGCTGGACTTTGAAGTTCGAGTAACGCGAAAGCCATTTTTTAATTTTTAATCGCATTTAATTTGCAATTTAATCTGGCTCTTCCCCCATATGACTAAAAAAATTTCGAAAAAAAGCTCCAAAGAACCGAATTCTGCAAGCCAAAAACCCCTCTCTCTTTCTGTATCTTCGGTGCAATTTTAAAGTTCGGGTAACACTACAAATGGCCCACCCTGAACCACAATATGGCGAGGAAAAAAAGGGTTGAGTAAGGAAAAAAGCATTAAACTACTCCGACACGGTTGACGGAATAAAGCGAATTTTACACGATTGTATAAATGCGTAAACGTTAAAGTTTCGGACCAGAAATGAGCGCGAGAGAAAGAAAAACATTTGATATAAACTTGGGTAATCGCGAAAATTGCCAAGTTATTATCGTATTACGGTTCGTAACTCCGAAGCTTTCAGCGTTCGACGACATCGAAAGGCTTAAATTGTCGTCGAACGTTTATCGACGATCAAAGGGAATTTTTAAATCAATCAAAGGTTCTCGCAAAGTTGAATAATGGATCCAAGACGACAACGACGACATTTACATGAAAGCCTGCGTTAATTGCTTCTTGACATTTGAATGAACTCTCTTTCTCTGGCGCGAAATAGTAATGACGACGCGACGCTTATACGTAATTTACCTACAAATACTCGACGCCTTTTCCCAACCTCGTGTTTCGAGCACTATTTCAAACACCGTTTATTCTTCTAATTCGCAAAAGGTATGTGTTTAAGCCACCAAAGTCACCGCAAAGTATCACAGCTCTTAGAACAAGAGAGAGGTTCAATCTAAAGCAACAAACGTACTATGTATGCGCCAAAGGTGATAATTCACCGCAGCGATGTCGAAATACCGAGCAAAACTATACATATTCGATTTTTTCTCTATCGCTCCCCTGTTCCTGAAATTAGAAAAGGGCGAAGGGGGCATAACGACAACGGGAAATTTACTCTGGCAAAATGGGTTTTTTGACGTCGTATTTCGCCGCGAAAAAAAGAATAAATACACCGGTGCCATTAAAATAGAACACGCGATCGTGGTTTCCCTATGATAGAGTAATTTTTTTCATCTGCACCGTGCGAGCTTCGACATCGCATCCTCGTATATATAAGAACACAAGCGACGGGGCGAAGGGGGATGAGATACATCGCAGGGCAGATTTATTTGAACGCGAGCACGAGCAGCGAACTCGCGAAAGTACGATTTTTCAAATTTCACCGAACCGCCGCACACCTCGCCCTTCGCTATTATTCGCCGCCGAGTTGAAAGTTTGCTCGAGAACGTATTGTTTAAAATTTCCAAAGGTCTTGAGAATCGTTTTAATTAGGAAATTAATCCGCTAAGATAAAAAAGACGTTAACGACTCGACCTTTTTGTATTATGTATTTTGAATGCCGCTGCGCGTTGCTTTTTCAACGAGTACGTATCAAAAGAGTGGAAAAAAATCGTCGATTTTTTCCCAACGTTAAATTACGTAGGTACCAACAACGCTACGAGAAGATGTGCATTGTAAAAGCTACGTAATTTTTCTCTTTTTATCCTTTTCTTTATTTCAAAGGCCTTTTTTTTATTTTCATTTTCCACCGAATGTATACACGTCGAGCAACCGGTGGCTATTTCAGAATGGATAAAAAAAATAATACCCGAAAGAGCTATTTGACGACTGAGCCAGTGTTTCAGATTTTTTTAGGTATTATTTTTCTTTGATTTATTCGCCATGGTATGTTATGAGTTGTCATATCGATTTCGAATTTCATTATTTCGTGTTTTATAGAAAACGAGAATTTTTCAAATGCGAAATGTTTTTGATAAAGTTGGGTAAATGAGACGAAATTTTGAATACGATAAAAATTTAAAATTAGAACGATGAAAAAATATAGGTACCAAAAAAAACTGGTTTTTGAAAATTTATGATGCAAACTGTTCATCACAAATGATTCTCCTGATTTTTCCTGATTTTTCTAGCAACACGGTGGTCTATTTTCGTTTCACAATTCACTATTCAGGCAAAATTTCAGGTCATTATGTTTGTCGATTTCAATTGAAACATGAAATCGTTCATGGGGGGGGGGGGGGGTAGTCTTTTAAATTTTTCTTTAAAAATTTTGTACGTCAGTGCAGCCAGTTACTAATTGTGATGTTTCGATGTCTTCAAATTCGAAACGTACTTCTATTGATTGTGAGAAAAAATTGGCCCAATCACTTGACGAAAAAATAATGGATTCGAGTTCATAATATCAAAATATCACAATTAGCAACTGGCTGCACTGACGTACAAAATTTTCAAAGAAAAATTAAATTTTTTTTATTTTTGATGATTGAAAACAAAATTATTGTGTATTTTTCAAACGATAAAAAAATTAATTCGAGGTCAACGTAAACTCCATAGTGTAACATGTCACGATTTGTAACTGGCTGCACTGACATACAAAATTTTCGAAATATACTTTCAGTGACTGAAAAAAAAAATACATAATATTTTCAGGCGAAAAAATAATCAATTCAAAGTCGATATAAATTCCGTATTTTGGAATTTATGAATTGCTGTTGGCTGCACTGGTGTATAAAATTTTCATTTTTTTTTTCAAAATCACTTTCAGTGGTTGAAAAAAATTTTTGTTCACTTACTCGACGAAAAAAAAATCATTCCAGCTTACGAGGGACCCTCACCAACTGTCCGACGCCGATCGACCTGAGGGATTGCCTATGTACAGGTTTTCAAGGGGCAACGTACAAACTGTGCTTGAACTATCTGAAACGGAGCTGGTTTGTAAGATACAGTGTTGCCAACATTGAAAAATTATTAAAATTGAAAATTGAAAATTTTTGTATTCAATTATAATTGAAAACTAATATATGCATAGGGTAGGGGGTGGTGTAAAGAGTAAAATTTGTGGTATGCATATTTTGCCTAACTCGAAATTTGAAGGGGCAATCGACTTTCAAAAACAATTATTTTGGTAAATAATTTTTGTTCAACTTTTTTCAATTATGCCCCTTCAAATGTCGAGTTAGGCAAAATATGGATACCACAAATTTTACTCTCCACACCACCCCCTACCTTATGCATATATTAGTTTTCAATTATTATTGAATACAAAAATTTTCAATTTTCAATTTTAATAATTTTTCAATGTTGGCAACATTGCATCTTCCAAACCAGCTCCGTTTCAGATATTTCAAGCACAGTTTGTACGTTGCCCCTTGAAAACCTATACATGGGCAATCCCTCAGGTGGATCGGCGTCGGACAGTCGGTGAGGGTCCCTCGTTAGTGATAATTTCATATTATTGAAATATTGCAATCTGCAACTTTTCAACCCCCTGGTAGCAGTCAGAGTTTTGATCGGAGAAGGATGGGGATGGTTTAGGGAGATGTAGCAACTCAAATCGCATTTTTTAAATCCTACGAAGGCTTCTCACACAATTTTGATTGGCTAAAAAACGCAAAAAACAACGTTTTTTTCAAAAGGAGGTGCACTTTGAGCACCTCCTGCTCTCCTCCCCTTGCCCCTTGAGGGCTCAAAATTTTTTTGTGAAGTCTCCCGATCAAAGTAAACGACCCAACCAAATTTGGTCAAAATTCATGATATGGTTTTTTTTTCAATCCACCCTAATGCACAATCTAAAATGTTAAAAAATCGATACAGAACAAAAAATATGGATTTTCGATTCCTCGCTTGATAAAAATTAAAAATTTTCAATTTTAGCCCCACCTTTCCACACTTTAAAGATCAAATTTTGGGGTTGATGTCAAAAAAAATTCAAAAAATAATGGATTCAGAAACTTTAAAAACCTACTTGTGACTATTTTTTAAAAAAACGAATAATAGTTTTGAGCTGTTTTTCTTTTGTTTTATTGTTGTGCTTGGGAATTTAATTGGACTCACCTCTTGGGGGCAGAAAAATTTGTTAAACAACTTTTTTGACTCAGAAACTGTGAGGAATTGAACACTGTAAATCAGAATGCCCCTTTTTTCTTAAATTGAAAGAACCATGAGCTGAACATGATAACATGAATACATTATCTTTCACTAGAGTTAGATAATTTTCTCAAAATATATATATATATATATATATATATGGATGAAAAAATTTCATATTTTTGAACCTTGGAACTCTTTTTGAAGCACTTAGGGAAACCAAAATTTTTCATGAAAATTATCAAAAACGAATTTCACAATTTTCAGATACGCTAATTAGTCAATGACAGAACTGGAAATTTTTCTTGAAACGGCACAAAAGGGCGGAGTACATAGGGGGTCATGTTACCAGCGAAAAAATAATTTTTTGAATACAGTTGGAAGTGTGAGGGAGGAATTCACGACATGAAAAAATAATACAGATCAAAACTGAACGGAGAACTCTTATAAAATCAACCTAATTACAAACGCAAATTAATTTGATGATTTCTATTTTGACAAAAACGCGCCTTTAATTCAATTCTTTTGACAAAATGACGTCACAATAGTGTTCGATTTCGCAAAGAATTCTCCATCGCCATGAAACCCATGAGCCAATAATTCATTCGCATTTCATCTAAATAGAAAACAATGAAAGAGGAATGGAATAGTAGAATAACAAAGTAAGAGGCCTCGATATGCTAATTACTCGTATTTCAAATTTCTACAGTGAAAACAAACACAAAGCTTCAGTACCATTTAAATAATTTCAAGAAGAAGAAGAAAAATCGGTATCCATTTTTCCTACTTACCTTTGATACTAATTTTTCAAAAAGAAATATATTTAAAAAAATTGAATATACAAATGAATTCGATCCTAATTTAGAAAAAAAAAATAGTTTTAGTCCATCAGCCAATATTTTATTCCAATCACGAATATCATTTGTTGAAAAAATCTACCTCGACACTCTCGACAGTCCCATTACTTATCTTTCTCCTTGAAAAAAAGTATTCAAAATTTCACTTCCACGTTGCCCTCGTTACACAAAAAATGTGAATTTTTGAACCTGCTAACAAAACAGCCGGAAACGCCCTTTGAAACGGATCTTTTATTTAGACTAATTCAATTTAAATTCTTCATTCGGTATTTGCGAAAATCACCTCCCATTTTCTTTGATGGAACTTTTAAAAAAAATTAGATTCCTCGAAGAAATTAAAGTTGGGAAACGACGACGCGCCGCGCAACGCCGCAAGGCCTGGGTGAACGTTAAAATATTTAAAATTCAACAACCCGAATGATGACTAATTATTCACACCGCAGACTAAACATTTATTAATTTGATGCGAAAGTCGCGGCGTCGTGTCGCGTCCCTACATAGAGTGTTTTTTTGGCAGAAAATCTATTTTTCGGAAGATTTTATTTTTCGAAGGTGTACCGAGAAAAATACCAGTACGAAATCGAGTTATTAGGTTGAATTCGTAATTCAGCCTGGTGACGAGATGCGTTCGTTCCAAGTTTTCGCGAAATTGATTAATTCGATAACTCGCTCTAGAGAGGAAAATATTCGTAGAAATTGCGAGGTACTTTAAAATTGTATTAATTTCTGGTTTATTTTCAGAATTCCAATCTGGATATTCGATCTGATGTGACGGAAGGCGAAGAAAGCGATGATGAGGATACCGATACCAGCAAATCGTCGTCGACTATATCGAGTAAAGACCCTCAAGATATCACAGTTCCTATATCATTATGTTTGGCGATAATGATCGGGTAATTGAAATTTACTGATATTACAGTTGCATGCCAAAAAATGAATTCAAAGCAAACATTTTATCAAAGAACTTTTTTAAAGAGATTTTCTGAAAACTACAAATTTTTTTTAAAGGTAAATTTACTTCTCAATTTTGGAACATTATGAGTAAATGTAAAACTATTTGAAAATTTCAATTTTTTTTTTTAAGTGACGACAAATTTATCATAGTTTTATCGGCGATTCACTCAAAGACAAATTCTTCAAAAATAAAGTAAAAACATTAAAAATTGTAAAATCAAAACCATCAACAAAATTTTGATTTTGTCCAAAATTTTCAATTTATTTTGTAGAAAAGAATAATAATCGACATAAGAATCCACAATCGGCTTCCCAAAAAATTCTCAGAATTTCAATGATTTTTATAACATAAGACGAAAATAAAAATTGTTGAATACAAAATTCTGGGAATTTCGTCAACTTTCAACATTTTATTTAAACTTTCTTACACCGTTTAAATTACCTTTGAGTCGTTCTAAAAACGTGTTTCTGCAAACTCCAAGTACTCATTCTGAAAATTTCGATAATTTTATCACCAGTCCTTGAAAATAACCTGTTCAAAAATATGTACCACAATCTGGAAAGAAAATCCAACTGGGCAAGTTGATTTCTCAGCTCAGCCTTCTGCAGAAATTCGAAAATTTTGGAGAAAATCAAAATCGTTCTAATAGTTTCGAAAAATTATTAAATTTTGAAATTTGGACATGATAGATAACATTGTTTTGAAGCACATGTTAAATTTTCAGACCATTTTATTCAATACCTAATGCTTAAGATACCGTCCCGATCCTAAATTTTTCAATTTTTTACTGATAACAAGATAGAGCATACCCTTAAATTTTTTCCTGGTGAACAGGAAAAATGGTAGAAAGCTCTGAATTTGAAAACTTCATAAATTAGACCAACAATTTCCTAATTCATGCATTAGGCAAGAATTTTGCCTATTTCATGCATTCAGCAATTACATGAATTCGGCGTATCTCAAATAGGGTATAAACAAAACGTTAGCCGATCTCAATTAATAAAAATCTTCGGCCCCTAGTTTCCATCATCGCCATATATCCCCTCCTCTTCGTTAAGGTCATTTCTTCAAGATGAAGAAAAATGCATTGTATACATATACATTAGGGTGGATCGCGAAAAAAAACCCTCGGATTTTGATCAAATTCGCTGGGGTTGTTGGGTTACTATCGGAGACTACCCAAAAAAATTTTGATCCCCCCAGGTGAAGATGGGGGGAGCTAGGGGTTCTCAAAGAGCACCTCCTTTAAAAAAAAAAAAACGGTTTTCTGTGTTTTTTTGCCATCCTTCTCCGATCAAAACTCAGACGGCTACCAGGGGGTCGAAAAGTTGCAGATCGCGAAATTTCAATATTGTGAAATTTTTTCTGACCCCAAATTAATTATTTTTACGCTGCGCCGGGTATTTTTTTTTTAATATTTGAAGAAAATTTTGAGAATTTTCCTCGATCAGTGCAGTCAACTGCAAATTGTGATACTCAAATTTCTGGAATTCGTATTTATCTGATCATGAAGTTACTAACTATATCTTATAGCTAGAAAACTCTACATTTTTTTTTGTTTTTTCAATCATCAGAAACAAATTATGGAGAAAATTTTTCATACCAGTGCAGAGTGCAACCAATTGTGAACCAAAAAACCTCAAAGTATGGAATTTACTTTAATTTTAAACCAAGATAACAAAAAACCCTAGAAGTCCTTGAGAAAAAGTTTTTTGTCATTTTTTACTCACCCTTACTTCTTGAATTTGATTCTGAAAAAAATTATTCACATTTTCCGCTCATTTTTCTACCCACAAATTATCTTATTCTACTCAACATTCAATAAATAACACAAACACATAACAAAAGCGAATTTTTCGGCATTCTTGGCTAAATAATTAAT
This sequence comes from Pseudococcus viburni, assembly GCA_033439095.1. Classification (NCBI taxonomy): domain Eukaryota; kingdom Metazoa; phylum Arthropoda; class Insecta; order Hemiptera; family Pseudococcidae; genus Pseudococcus; species Pseudococcus viburni. Next base: position 970,903 of record JAVBJF010000080.1, on the reverse strand, counting down.
AAGTTTGACTAAAATGAAGAATCAATTTTCTAGGTACAAACCTCAGAAAAATTCTAAATGCCGCTTAAAAATCATAGAATTAATTAGAATTGAGAAATCACTATGTTTGGCAGCACTGCACACTTGTCAACGTTGCGTTTAGAATTTTACCCGTTACAATTTTTTTTCATGTTTTACGTTATTTAAAATGTTATAATATTATAATTTCATTTCAATTAAATTTCCAATCCGGAGTATTGTGGTTTACAATTGGCTTCAAAAATTTTGTATGTCAGTGCAGCCAGTTACAAATCGTGACATGCTACACTATGGAATTTACGTTGGCCTCGAATTAATTTTTTTATCGTTTGAAGAATTCACAATTATTTTGTTTTCAATCATCAGAAATAAAAAAAAATAATTTTTCTTTGAAAATTCTTTACGTCAGGGCAGCCAGTTGCTAATTGTGATATTCTGATATTATGAACTAGAATGCATTATTTTTTCGTCAAATGATTGGACCAATTTTTTTCCCCAATCAATAGAAGTACGTTTCGAATTTGAAGACATCGTAACATCACAATTAACAACTGGCTGCACTGACGTACAAAATTTTCAAAGAAAAATTTTAAATTTTTATTTTTGATGATTGAAAACAAGGGTCACGATTTGTAACTGGCTGCACTGACATAAGTACAAAATTTTCGAAATATACTTGCAGTGATTGAAAAAAAATACATAATATTTTCAGGCGAAAAAATAATCAATTCTAAGTCGATATAAATTTCGTATTTTGGAATTCTATGATTTGCTGTTGGCTGCACTGGTGTACGAAATTTTCAATTTTTTTTTCAAAATTCACTTTCAGTGATTGAAAAAAATTTTTGTTCACAAACTCGATGAAAAAAAAAATCATTCCAGCTTAGTGATAATTTCATATTATTGAAATATTGCAGTCTGCAACTTTTCAATCCCCTGGTAGCAGTCTGAGTTTTGATCGGAGAAGGATGGCGATGGTTTAGGGAGATGTAGAAACTCAAATCGCATCTTTTAAGTCCTACGAAGGCTTCTCACACAATTTTGATTGGCTAAAAAAACGCAAAAACCAGCGTTTTTTTCAAAAGGAGGTGCACTTTGAGCACCTCCTGCTCCCCTCCCCTTGCCCCTTGAGGGCTCAACATTTTTTTGTGAAGTCTCCCGATCAAAGTAAACGACCCAACCAAATTTGGTCAAAATTCAAGATTTGTTTTTTTTCGATCCACCCTATACATGTACCAACTTAGATAACTGGTTTTTAAAAAGTGAAAAGGTGCTAAAAATCATCACCAATAATTCTTACAGGTCAAAATATTTTGAGAAAAATTTCAATTTTTTTTTTTTTGAATCTGAAAAATAAGGTAAAAATAAAAAATTAATGTCAATGGTAGAGACATCCATACTAAACCCATTTTTAAATTTGAACACAGTTAGATTATAAGGCTTGGTGACGAAGGGTAAATGTAGAGTCAAGGAAGGGGAGATTTTTAGCAAGTCATTTACAGCTGTAGGCACAAGTTTCCAGCAACACGTACCTTACTGTAACATCTTCCCTGAAAATTACTTTTTTTGAATTTGAATAATTGAAAAAAATCGAAAAAGCAGCCCGGGCAGCTGAAATTTCAGTCGAAATATTATTATAATTACCTTTTTCAAAACTCCTACTTTTGTCCAAATCAAAATCAGACACCTCGTACAATTCTCTCGTAAAAATCACCAATCTTGAACGATTTTCTAATTCAGTTCCCAATTTAACGTTACCACACCTTCAATAATATCCATCTGTCATGCTTATCTCAGCATTTCTTTTACAGTTTCATCTCAATAGGAGCACTTCTATTCAGCGGCCAAGAAGGACTGGATTTTTTAGATGGTTCCTATTTTTGTTTCATATCCCTAAGTACGATCGGATTCGGTGATATAGTTCCTACAACCAGCAAAGGTAGCACTTTCGAGCCGAATTTCATCCTATGCTCGGTTTACCTAATGCTGGGCATGGCCCTGATAGCCATGTGCTTCAACCTCATGCAACAAGACGTCGTCCAAAAAATCCGCACCTGTACCGATATCGTACGCAGAATAGCCAGATGCCGAAGATAATCGTTATAAATTCGCTGTCACCGAGATATCATCTAAATCTGCTCGCGTCAGATCCAAAGGTACAATTTTTTTTCTCTCTCTCGCCACTTTTTCATACAATTTATCACTCTTTATCTGACGAATAAAATACGTAGCAAAAAAAACTTGTTAATATGCGCCGAAGACCCCTTAGACGATTTGTTTAAAAAGGTTAAACCTTCGTGGCAATTATTCAGCTAAATGATGCTCATTAAAACACGCCGCATACGCGGAAACCTCCACCACCTCGACTCGCCTTCCTCCCTTAGATATTTTTTTCACTCGCATTTTCGCTATATTTATACGTCATTTTACAGGTTCCACTGGCCGGCCATCATTTTCCAATCCAATCGAACCATCTTTTGTCGCCGCCTCGATGATGAATTCCGTCTCGTCGAATCGTACTTTTTCTCTATCTTTGTTTTCAACGTAGACGAAAATGTAATTTTTATCCTTTTGTATATACCATTTTTTTTCTACTTTTATAATTAAACTCGAATTGGAAAGTTTATCGCTGGAAATATATATACAGATATAAAGTACATATAACAAACGACCAGCAGTTTTTTTTTCTTCTCGACATCATTGTTAATTGTCCACAGCACGCGAAACTTTTCCTACAAACGATGACACTTTCAACACTTCGTAAAACTCTGTACTCAGGGCCCCTCCACCCTCATCCGGCCTGCATTCAACATCGATACATTGTGTACAATTATATTGTTCAATAGAAATAGAAAACTCATTCGTATGTCACATATCGCGATAATATTTCATTTAAAAAGCTCCCTTTTCTCGGTATCTCGTACACGCTGCGAGCTTTAATCTTCACTAATGACGCAAAACGTTCAGCCTTGTGTATAAATTCTTTATCCAACAACATTCTCCTTCCATCCCCCCGCTCCCGGCACCCTTCTGATTAATCCTTTCGCCATCTTATCTAACACTGTGGTATTTTACACGTACTACGAACGCCACAAGACGAAGACGACGAATCGACCTCGTCGGCGTCTTAGGCTCGAAAGCTATATTCATCGAATCTGCGGCTATTTTAATTTACAATCGTTTTATTTCCGCTAACGATTCGACAATTCAGCGACGTACGAGAAAACAGCACAGGGGATTACCAAAGGCAGATTTATCCGCAGATATACGTTCGGTTCGTCACACGACGTGTAACTTAAGGAGGCAGCTTTTGAAATATTGCGGTTGACGACTGACGTTGTCGTATGTGTATTTGTAACTCATTCGGTATGTTGCTTTGCTATCTCAAAACGATGCCGCCGTTTTGCGACCACTTTTCCATACGTAAATGTGTCTGTGTGGCGTATCTTTATACGATATTGATTGACTCCGGCACATACGCCACGGTACCTATATTATTTCTCTATCTCTCTCGAATCTCGTATACGTAGGCTTAGGTAAGCTCTTCCTTATTAAGTTTAATTACCGCGAACATGCCGACCGAATGGTACATCTACGATGCGAATGCAATTTATCATCGAATAGGTATACACGAAATGTAAACCTCGACGACGAAACCTCTCAATATCATCCGGCGACGATGACGATGCCTCCAAACCTACCCTACGTTGTACGTACCCGGCAACAAAGCGTGTTAACCAGAAATTACACGATATGGTTTACTTTTCCCATGATCCCTCCTAGCCCTTGTTGTCGGCTCCCCGGTGTATTTCCATTTGTCTGGCAAATCTACCGATGACCTAATTTACATTTAAGAAATATTTCGTTCGAATATCTGCGATTCGAGTCTATTTTAGAGAATTAACGTTGAATTATAGATATGAAGGGTTGGTCAGATGGCTCAGTTTGTATGGATGCCCTATCATCCGGCTCCGAGAACCCTTTATCTTTCGGGTCGTAAACAAGCGGAAAATTCCCCAAATAGAACGTGTATACCGTTTTCTGCTTACATATATTTAATTTCTTCATGGAAACAGGCCTATAAGGAGAGAAGAAATACAAATTGGAGGGGAGTAAATTTAAATTTAAATTTTTGAACAATTTTTTTTACAACCAGGGTGTTTACTATATTTCAGAAATGATTTTCCCTGACTTTTCCAGGTTTTTCAGACCACTTTTTTAGAATTTTTCTAGGCATTTTAAAAAACCAATGGGGGGGGGGGTAATTTTTTGCGTGATGTTCTTACATCTCGAAATTTTGCATAAGATTGATATAAAATGCATGGTCTAACAATTTTTTTTTTTTAATTCTCTTTTTCACCTTTTCAGACCAAAAAAAAGATTCAAATTCAATTCTGAAAATTTTGGAACCCACCCAACTTTCTCTCACCACAAAAAATTTGAAAACTTGAATTTATTACAGAAAAAATTTCAAATGAAAATGGAAAAACTAAGTATTCTAAAGCAGAATTAGGTTTTGAAAAATGAAAAAAATTATGCCGGGGTGTCTATCAAATCAAGCGAATGAAAATTCGAATTTTTCTGGGCTGAAAATTCAAAAATTTCTTCAAATTTTATTCCCTTCTCCTCCGTCTAAAAAAACATAGGCCTCAAATTTATAAATTCACGCAACCCCTGCAATTTTTTAGTTTGAACCAATAAATAAAAAAAATCAACGAGAAGGTAAAATTGAGCCCGAGCAGTGACGTACCGAAGGCATTTTTCGGGGGGGGGGGGAAGAGGTGAAAATCCCAACTCAAATTATCAAAATTCCCAAATACATATAGCCGATATCAGAATTCCGGAGTGAGGGGGAGGGGGTAAGATTTAAATATAAAACCTCAAATTGAATGTGCAATAAAATAATGTTTTGGAAAAATAAACTTTAATGAAAAATCGACTGTTTCTACTTTGAAATGATTAAAGTAGAAATATATCATGGCCGAGCGTAGCGAGGCCGAAGCTTTTGAAAAATTGGATTTTCAAATATCAAAAATAAGTTTTAAGGAGAATAAGAACAATGAAATTAATTAGAATAATTTTGAAGAAAAGTGCGAAAAAATCTCTTCAAATTACAAGTACAACTATAAAATTTTTTTGGTTGACGAGTGAAAATTTTTAAATTGCAAGGTAATTAATAAATTTTTTTCCAAAAAATCATTTATTACAACGGTTTAATAATTCTTCGCTGGGAAAATGATCAATTTTCAGTTGGAAAAGGTCGAGAAAAGGACTAATTTTCCCAACTAAAAAGTGAAAATTTTGTTGATTTCCGACTGTTAAAATAGGTAACCATTTTATTTATTCATTTTTCATTAAAAAATTAAATACTAATCGTCCCAACTGACATTTTTACTCATCACGTGGGAGAACGACCAATTTTGAGTTGGAAAAATAACCAATTTTGAGTTGTGAAAATTACCAATTTTGAATTGGGAAAATTATCAATTTTGAGCAGGGAAATTTACCATTTTCGAGTTGGGAAAATTACCAATTTTGAGTTGGAACAAGTGAAAATTTTGTTGATTTCCAACTTTTGAAATAACTATTTTATTTATTATTTTTTATCAAAAAAATTAATCCCTACTGTCCAATTTTCCCAACTGATGTGTTGAAATGTTCAATTTTCCCAACTCACAAGTAAAAAATTTCCTCGGGGGGGGGAGCCCCCTCCCCCCTCCTATCGGTACGTCACTGAGCCCGAACAAGCAAAGGCGAAAATTTTTTCGAAAAACGATCTTCAAAAGATGAAAATTCACCACTTTTTCCTCACTCATATGTTTTCCAAAACATGGCTAATAATTTCGAATTCTGTCCCATTCCCTCTCCTTTTTTTTCAACATCGTGGTCAATGGCATCATGGCATTTCTTTCCCATCACAGCTCTCATTAAAAAGTAAGTTTCCAAAAAACTTGAGATTTTAAATAAATTCTGTAGGAAGAAAGAGTGTAAATTATAACCGAGCGTAGCGAGGGAAACATTTTTTTGAGTAATACATAATTAGTTAATGGACAAAGACATGCATTTTGAATATCAATTATATATATTGTGCCGTAGGTACATTACAGTCAACAAAAAATGATGAATAGAAAAATTGAAGAAAAGGCGTAATGATTTGGCCCGAGCGGAGCGAGGGTGAAATTTTTTGAAAAATTTATGATAAAATTCCAAAATTCCCTGACTTTTCCAGATCAACAAAATTCCCTGACTTTTCCCGGTTTTCCAGGTTTTCCAAAGAATGGACACCCTGTACAACGGTAAGGCAAAAAAATTATTTCGAATCAAAAATCATCATATCGGCGAAAAATAAGTCGTATAAAAAATTCGAATTTTATTAAAGACTACGACGAATTTATAATCTTCTCGTCAAAGATGGACTGTATAGAACGGAAGATGGTGTTTGCCCTCATATTCTTAATGGCAAAATTTTAATTTTAATCAAAAAAGTTGAAACTTATGTGAATAGGAAAATTTGAAAAAATGAATAGTTTTTTTTTTAGAAAATGGTGCATTTTGAGCAAAAAATTATTAATTCATGGTTGTCATATATTCCCTGATTTTTTTAAGTCTAGGCTTCTTCAGTCTTCAATAAAGTACTGACACAGAGACGAAAATTCATCCGGATTTTGATCAGGTCCCTGGCAAAATGGAGGAGGAGTAATATTTTTTTCTGCTTTAAAATAATCCATTCAAACGTTCTAGGAAGGAAGGAAAGAAGAAAAAAGAAAAGAGGGAAGGGTGAGGGAGAAATAGAGGAACAGTGAATTCATACAATCGTTTGAGAGCCTGCATTTCTTAAAAGTTTATAAAACTTTGGGGGTAAAAAAAAACTCCAAAATGAACTTTGGAGCAAAAAACTCGATCGTTAACCAAAATGGCCACTATTTTTTCAAAAATGAATTTCTGTGATTTTTTGGAATGATTTTTCAAGTTTTTGTAATACTTAACGTAAAGATTTTAAGAGAGTTTATGTTAGCAACTTGCAAATGGAATTCGATGCCAAAATCAGCAGCACGAATAAGTAAGTTTTTTCCAAATTTATTTGTAATTTTCTCAAAAAAAATTTCAAAAAAATCTACAAATTCTCAAGTTTGAATTTTTACAATTTAAAAAAATTATTGGTCGTTTCTCGTTGTTTCTGGAAAAGCGACGAAAAACGATAATTTTCCAATTCTGCAAAGTGGTTGTCTTTGAATTTCTTAAATTTTCTTAAACTCTAAATTTCTCAACTTGAAATTTTCTTTAAAATACCTATTTTTAAATTATAATTTTTATAAGGTAGTTTTCCAAAGAAATTGTTAAATTTAAATTTTATTAAAAATTTTTTCAGCTTCAAAATTTTTTTATCGTGACAAACTATCGTTTCAAAAATGAAAAGACGTCAAAGAGTCGATGAAAATTTCAACATGATATTCAATTTTTTGAAATATTCTTTCAGCATGGAAAGAGAATTTCATTTGTGCCTCTAGACTAAGTTCCTGTAAATGACCAGCGTTAATTCGTTAAATGAAGAAATGAAATAAGGTTCGTCGGGTTGAATTAAACTTTTCAATTGAAAAAATTGTACCGTACTTGATTTGAAAAATTTTGCTATTGAAAAAACAACAAAATTTTAAGAAAATTGTAAAGAAAATTACGAAAATTAGGGTTTAACAAAACGTAATTACTCCTTTTGGCATCGGATTCTAGCTGCAGCGTAAAATTGTACGTGGCCGTGATAGTGGTGGTGGTGATGTTAATGGAAGGGGTGATTTTTGTAGGTAAATATCAAAACATTGAAATTTTTAATGCGAGCGTACACTTCATTGAATAATTTCAGTGTCGAAACATTCATTGAGATTTTTGAAAGGATTTCTTGAAATATATGCATGTTTTTACTTGGCATGGGACGGAATGAATCATCCGCTACAAAAAAAATCATTCAGCTCGATCGAAAAAAAACAGTCGTTAATCAAATTTTATTAAAATTTCGTACTTTTGAGTTTTTTTTTCAAAAATTTGTACGTTTTTAATATACTTAAATATTCACATATAGATACTTATTATTTACTCAATATTCACACCTTTTGTACTTTGCATAAGCCCTATGAGATCGATTCAAACTGTCACACAAAATCATGACTTCAAAAATGTGAAAAATTGAAAACTGAAATAAATCAAGACGAAAAAATCTTCAATTCAAAAATTACAGAAAAGTATCATATCATTATCAACCAAGAAATAAAAAATAACAAAAATCTCAAAATGATATCGTAATTTCCCTTACAATATTTTTTTTGGTAAAAATCATTAAAAAATTTCATCCTACACAGAAGACCAATTAAATTTCGAAAAACTTTTCGAAAGAAAAAAGTTGAAACTGGCCGAGCCTCTTAAAAGAAAGTTTTTTTATCGCAGAAAAATTTCAATTATTCTGAAAAAGTATTTTTCGAAACAAAATTTTCACCAATTTTTGACAAAATCTGAAGAAGATTTTCAACTGCTTTTTCATTTTCAATATTTGTTAGACATTATGAATAGGTATTCATAGATCGGACGTTTTTCCGTCCAAATACCTGTAACGATATCTACCAAAATTACATCACACATCTTATCAATGAATCTGTCAACAACAACAAAAAACGTAGATACCAAACTCCCTAGTTCCAACCAAAAAAAGCTTCATTTTCCTCGCTTTTTTCCCATAAAACATGATTCGATTCGTAGTGCGAGTAGCGAGTATACGGTTTTCGCTCCATTTTTACTCTTTTTTCTCTTTTTTTACCAAAAGCTCGTTCATTAAGACAAATTTAAAGCCAGAGTGTAGGTGTAAAAATGAGCTGAATTAGGAACGATGTTGGCACACGATGTTTTTCTTCGATTCAATAAAAGGCGAGATTGCGCGATAGTCTACCATAGTACGTTTCGAATTCGGTTAATGAAAAAATTTAATTTCGACGAAAATTTCCGCGTTTGCGGGTCTTCGCATCGAGCCATCGATGCTGGATGAAGATTAAAAACGTTCAAAAACGAAACCCGAGGTGCTTACCCGGTATCGTGAATAGAAAACAAATTGGAAATCCGTGTACTAAATAAATTCGTCGCGGCTGAAATTTATCGTTTTTGCCATCGACGTTCTTCGGTCTTTCATACAAGCTCAAAAAATATTTAAGGAGCATCAAAGGTACAGCATAGCCTATTTCGAAAGCCCAACTCGAGATTTATCTTTCTCCATAAATCTTTCGATGTTTGAGTCGCGATCTCAAAGGAATTCCGGAACAACAATAACAACAGTTGAAAGAAAATTTCGGGTTTATTTTCGCGCTTCTTTTCTGTAGCGAGGCTGATTAGCGAAATCAAAAGCCATCGGCGAGAATTCTGATGCGAATCAATTAACAATTAAAACCGAGTAAATTTCCTGTTTTATGCGTCGGAGTAAAATCTCACTGCAGAGGGCTTTTGTCATAGGCGGAATGAAAATATGAGGTTAATTTTTAATTGGTCGATGGAAATTAACTCGGTACCTATATCGTACGTTTAAAATACACCGGCGAAGATTAAATAAAAGGATCGGACGAATAAAGGGTGCACATTATTAAGATGAGCAAACGACAACGAGAGGGGATCAAATATAACACAGGTAGGACGAGGTAAGCGTTAAATTTAAGAAATTGAAGTATTCGATGTTGGCGAAGCTTATATAGTAAATCCTTTCTCACCGGTTAAACAAACTTTTCGTTCCCATTGTTATTAAAAGGTTTAAAGAAGAAAGTTTCGAACATTGTTTCAATGGGATTGCGATCGAATCGGCAGGTTTCACTGGTCGGACGAGCTTTTTATGTTTCACACGAGTGTAAGTTAACAGATAAGCTTTGAATATTTACTTTCAGCATGTTGCCATTAAGATTAAAAACTTGAAAACGTTGTAATTTAGCTTTAAATTCATCCCCATGTGTACGCGAGGGTGAATTACTCTGCCGAAGGTTGTGTGGTTGTTTTTTCTCCTCGCGTGAGTCGAGCAGTATTGTTTAGATGACTCGAAATTCGAGCTGAGGGTCGCTGCGGTGAGAATTCAATTGTGTAATGTATGAATGAAAGTGTTGTCGAGTTGCAGAAATATGGGTAAAACGAGCGAAAGGATTGGTTGGATTTTCGGTTCAAAGAAAAGGGTAGTGTTTTGTACTTTATCAATGTGGGATTTCGGTATGTGAAAGTTTTCAAATTTCGATGATGGTTTTCCCCTGCCACCTACGGTTGAGGAATTTCGAATTTTTCGAATTCGGATTCGAGAGGATTTTTTGATGAGGTGCATTATTTAGCAACGTCGACGACGTCGACGTAAATTCCGTTCAAGTGCATAGTAGGAAGTTCAAAAAATGAGGAAAATAATACTTGGGATATTTATTTAAAAAGGTTAGGAGAAGAATTTTGTGGTTAAAATACATAAAAATATTATAAAAATTTTTAAAATACGAAAACTGGTTCATCCGAATTTTTTTTTTAAATTGAATGTCAAAAATCGAATGTGCATATTTCAAATTTTCAATTGAAAATTATTAAATGTCAAAAACTATAGGTACTTACATCGAAAATTGAAGTTCATTAAGTGAAGAGTGAACGATATCAGAAAGACAAATTAAACCTATTAGCCTGGGAGAGATATGTAAAAAAAGGAGATTTATTCCAACTAACTCCTATAAGAAATTTTTTTGCGGGATTCTGTAGTGAAAGGGGTCCTCATCAACATACTAAAAAGTCTACCTCCAAATCACGCTTGCGTTGCGCGTGCGGGCGTGAAATATGTACCGCCGCGGCGTTTTTTGCGATTATCTCACGAAATGTTGGGTTTTTCGACAGAGTAGTTATTACAAAAAATATTCCTCATCAAATTTGCAATCGAAATGGTCATTATGATTTTTTTCATAGAACTCGTTTTTACCTTATAAAACTATGATTTTTGTGAGGTAATATTTCACGCGCCGCCACAATCGATCATTTAGGCTGCTGCAACTGTATCGTATAGTCGGGGAGCCAAATCCACCGAAAATGGACCGAAATTATTGAAAAAGCTTGGACCTCTCCCAACAGTTGGTGTATGAACCCCTATTTCGAAAACTTCCAGTCTGCCGAACCCGCAGCTGCTGCTTTTAAGCACAGCAAAAACTCGAAAGTTCACAATTTTTATGTACTTTTGGCTGAAAACATTTATGGTCGATATAGGTGTCAGATTACAGGATATTTTGCTCTGAATCCGAATATGTACATAGGTCTGTCGACTCCTAAGTGCTGCCGAAGGGTTTGCAGACTAGGTTAAAAGGAGAGAAAACTGGAAAAATTCACAGATTTTTGGCAAAATTCAAATAAAAGTCGCATACTTGGCTTGAGAGGAGTTTATAAATGGTTCTAACCATTATTCAAGAATAGGGACGACTTTTCAACTTCGAAATTTCACAAAATTTTCGTATTTTAGGGGGAAAGACGTGGGGGAGTATCAACAAATTCATGCATATGAACATGTGATATGGGTGCATATTTAAAATATTCGTTTTCTGGGCCGTAGAACTAGATTATGACAAATGAATCAGGGATAGAATCACAAATCTTCATTTAAGAAATCAAAATTTTGCGAATTACATATTTTTATGTCAGGGGTAGACACCAATATACGATTCATCGCAAAGATAGGTACATAAGAAAAAACAACTGTTGAGAACGCTTGCAAAACACGAATAAGCGGATTTTTAGCCAAAATCACACTTCAAATTTTGCGAATTACATATTTTTATGTCAGGGGTAGACACCAATATACGATTCATCGCAAAGATAGGTACATAAGAAAAAACAACTGTTGAGAACGCTTGCAAAACACGAATAAGCGGATTTTTAGCCAAAATCACACTTCAGAAAATAATTTTGCCAAAAATCTGTGAATTTTTCCAGTTTTCTCTCCTTTTAACCTAGTCTGCAAACCCTTCGGCAGCACTTAGGAGTCGACAGACCTATGTACATATTCGGATTCAGAGCAAAATATCCTGTAATCTGACACCTATATCGACCATAAATGTTTTCTGCCAAAAGTACATAAAAATTGTGAACTTTCGAGTTTTTGCTGTGCTTAAAAGCAGCAGCTGCGGGTTCGGCAGACTGGAAGTTTTCGAAATAGGGGTTCATACACCAACTGTTGGGAGAGGTCCAAGCTTTTTCAATAATTTCGGTCCATTTTCGGTGGATTTGGCTCCCCGACTATACGATACAGTTGCAGCAGCCTAAATGATCGATTGTGGCGGCGCGTGAAATATTACCTCACAAAAATCATAGTTTTATAAGGTAAAAACGAGTTCTATGAAAAAAATCATAATGACCATTTCGATTGCAAATTTGATGAGGAATATTTTTTGTAATAACTACTCTGTCGAAAAACCCAACATTTCGTGAGATAATCGCAAAAAACGCCGCGGCGGTACATATTTCACGCCCGCACGCGCAACGCAAGCGTGATTTGGAGGTAGACTTTTTAGTATGTTGATGAGGACCCCTTTCACTACAGAATCCCGCAAAAAAATTTCTTATAGGAGTTAGTTGGAATAAAAAACACATCCCTCCCAGGCTATATAGTTTGTTTTCGCTCCCAACTTTTATTTTTTGTGAGCATAAAAATAATGCTTCATTTAGAATTTTTTTTTCAGTCGGAAAAAATATATAGTCTACCTATTCATTTTGAAAAGGCAATCTCTTAAAGCGTCAAATTTCTCTTTGCTAACCAACTATATTCATTTTCAGTAAATTTTCCTTTCAAAACTGAAATTATCTCTACACTTCAGATAACAATCTTGGTAATTTTATATTTTTAATAATTGAAGATCTTGAATAATAATGAAAATAGATGTACTTCAGCCCAACTTTTCTTCGTTTTGGTTTTGAAATTTTCGTCTTGAATAATATTTCTCATGAAAAATGACATTTTTGAACAAAATTTGGAAACGCCACGATTGCCTATGGTGTGGAAGTGCCTTTAACTGGTTAGCAAAGAGAAATTTGAAGCTTTAAGAGGTTGATTATTTCAAAACATTTTTAACATTAAATTATGAACAAGAATGCAGAAGGACTGGAAGGAGACATCGAGATGACAAATCGTGGTTTTTGACTTGAACATTTCATGACTTCAAATTTTCAAAACAAAAAACTACAAAGTTTATGAAATTTGAATGAACAGCTGAAATTTGAAAACGAGAAACCGAAATTCAAAATTAAAATTCAGGAAACGTTTCAATATTCAACACAAAAGAAAGCTTACACGGCTCCATTTCAGACGCCCCGCCCATTCAAGAGAGGGGTGGGGGAGTGGTTTTAATCGATTGTGCTCTCATGCGCTGGCATCATTTTCGTTTGTGCTCACTCCCTTCCCCTGAAAATGAATATAGGTCTGGACGGGGCATCAGAAACGGTGCCCCACCCATTCAAGATTAAGGGATAGGAGTGGGATCAATCGATTGCACTCGGTTAGTGCTGTTTTGTGTTGACATTTTTTTGTTTGTACTCCCTCCCTTCCATGGGCGGGGCTTCAGAACTGGTGTCCGCCCATTCAAGATTGAAGGGATCAGATCTGATGGTTTAAATCTGAGCAGATCAAAGAAGTGGCTAAAATATGATATTATTCAAAATAAAATATTGCACAAACCATTCTGAGAGTAGCACAAACGATTGTTGCTGTTATCATTTTTATCATGATTTAAGTTTCAGGGTTCTCAGAAAGCATTTCTGACACCCCATTCATAGGATGATGGAGGGGGGCACAAACGATAATAATGTTAGCACAAAACAGCACAATCGATTGACTCCACTCTCATCCCTCGATCTTTAATGGGCGGGGACCATTTCTGATGCCCGCCCATAGAAGGGAGGGAGCACAAACGAAAATAATACCAGCACAAACCGAGCACAATCGATTGACCCTACTCCCACTCCACAATCTCGAATGGACGAGGCACTATTTCTGATGCCCCGCCCTGACATATATTCATTTTCAGGAGAAGGGGGAGAGCACAAATGAAAATAATGCCAGCACATGAGAGCACAAACTGAGCACAATCGATTAATACCACGCCTGCCCCTTCCATTGAATCGGAGGGGTGTTTGAAATGGAGCTAAGATACACAGTAGTTATTGGGTCCAGGGTTAGAAAAATCATTTTAATTTTTGAACTGAAATTCATCTGAGTTCACCATTGCACTGAAATAGGAAAATCAAGTAAAATTTCATTACTTAACAAATTTTCAAATGAAAAAATTGAACTCCAATTTTTTGGATGCCTACAGGTACCCATTCTTGAGTAAAAAAAACTGCAGATTACGACAGTATTGAAAAAGTTCGATAATAAATAGTCCGGGAAGAAAAAAATCTAAAGATCATTACCTATTATTACTGCTGTTTCATGTTCATTTTAAAAAAATCAAAAAAAAAAATCCGTGAAAAGGAGCATGCTTCAAAATTTTTCATCATGGCATTTGATTCTTCAGATTTCAACTTTTTTTTTAACTATAAAAAATAGAAATGGGCACCAAAATAATGAAAAAACAATTGCAAGGTTGGGTTAATTAATTCAAAAAAAAAAACTAACACGAATAAGATAAGTACATGATGATTGATGATTCATTTTCAAATTTCAACACACTTTTTTTTTCTTATTTCACCAATAATAAAAACGAAAAATTTTCATAGTTAGAAAGAACAGTCCAAGATTCAGTTGAAACAACCAACTCACCTAATTTATGCACCTCCCTCCCCTACCAAAAAATTAATATTCTACGTTGAAAATAAAAAAAATCGAATGTCAAAAATCAAGGATCGAAAATTAAAAACCGAACTCAAAAATTGAAAATTGAATAGGTACTCAAAATTAAAACTAAAAATTAAAATCTTTAAATTAAAAAATTAAAAAATTAATGTAGAATATCTAATGGCAAAAATAAATAATGTTAACAGTCAAAAATTGAACATCTATAGACGAAAATTGAAAATTGTGTGTCTAAAATCGAAGTCAAAAATTAAAGGCAGAAAACTGAATGTCAAAAATCAAGCGTCAAAAATTAAAAATTTCAATGTCCATTGTCCAAAAATCAAAAATTGCATGTCAAAAATCAAATATTTCAAATTTGAACTTTGAATTTTGAAAATTAAATATTCAAAAATTCAAATTTTAAATTTCCAGATCTAAAAATGAAAGCGAATGTCTACAATCCAAAGTTAGAAATTTGAATTCTGAAAATCAAAAATTAGAATAAAATCTTGAAAAAAAAAACAGTTTGATATAAAAAACGACAATGGCTTGCAGAAATATCTAACGCTTTAGGTATAATGATTACAACAGTTAAAAGATATATCTACCCACCTAATTTGATCAGTAGCCTTATCTCAAATAACATTTCTAAGCGTGATAATAAAAAAATCTCTATTCAATTAAGCCTCCCATTTCATATCGTTGGTAGGTACATCATGTACAAATGTTCGATAATGACGGATCCGACATGATAATACAAGTAAGTTACAATTCGAAAGAATAATGAGAATCATCCAAAAAAATGAATTCATAAATGAACCATCATTCGAATTTCATCAATCGCTGAAACAAATTTTCCGTCTTCAACCAATTAAATCAAAACGTGAGTATTTTCTCTCTAAAATTATTAAATATTGGTGCATTAATATCACGTTGACCTCCATTTCAACATCTGGTCCTTTTCAGATCATCAGATATCTTTTCATGGCACCCAACACAATTCTATTCTACTTTTTTTCCATTATCATCACACAAATCACAAGCCACCCAATTTGCTCCTTGAATTTGACATCGATCGCTAAAAAAATCTCATTCAAACCACATCCATCAATATCAAATACCTCCGATTACCTGACTTTAGTTCAAAACAGTGACGTCTTTGTCGACAGAAGTTTAATCCTCGAGGCAATTTTAGCAGACCCTGAAGAAAAATTGCTCGCTTTGCTGGCTCCTGAAAAATGGGGAAAAACTATAAATCTCCGGATGATCGAATATTTTACTCAAATCTTAACTGACACGAAAGGCAATCCAATCAATCTAAAAGATACCCCACTTTACAAATTATTCTACCTCAATGAAATAATTATGCCAAATGGTGAAATAGAAAAGCTTTGTGAGCCATTACACTTGACAACCAGAACTCTAACATTACTACGCATACACATGGGAAAATACCCAACAATTTACCTAAATTTATCTCCACTTTTAAATGGTACTGATTATAACAGTGTGTTGTCCAATTTATCCAATATACTGGGGCATGTCTTCCAACGCCACAATTACATGCAAGAAGTCATTAAAAATTGGTACCAGAACAAGTCGCTTTCACTTTTGCAAAAAATCGAACTCAATTCTACCTTAGAAGAATTCACAAATGTAATGGAATTCAAAGCTGAGACGTCCGATTTAATCAAAGCTCTAGGATTTCTCAGCCAACTCCTCCATAAACATTTTGAATCCAAAGTCATTATACTTTTGGACGACTACGACACCTTATTGGATATTCTGCTCGACAAAAATATCACCCAGTCGGACAAACAATCCATAACCAACGTCTTGACCTCATTCTTCTTGCACACTTTCGAAATAAACACATTTTTGCACAAAGGCATCCTCACAGGAAGAAATAGAATCTCAAAATTGGTCAAATATCTCGATTCTGCCAAAGAATACGAATCCATATTGGGCCAGACGTTCGAATTCTATGGATTTCTCCAACGTGATGTCAATACCATATTCGATACATTGCAGATACCTCAACACGACCGTGTCAGAGCTCAGAACTGGTACGAAGGGTACAGAATAAGCAGCCAAAAGATGTCACTTCGATACAATCCTTCATCAATAGTCAATTTTGTCAATCACCGAAGATTACAGGATGTCCCATTCAAAAGTGATAATCTATTAAAAGATTTAATCCGAAATAAACTAGTGAGAAAATCACTGATGCGTTTGATTCTCGGAGATACCGAATCATTCCAGTTGTGCTATTTGAATTTCGACCCAGATGGAGTGAATTCTATCAATAAAGTTGTTCAAAATGAAACCGAAGAGTCGGATAAAGCTTTGCCAGCAATTTATGCTTATTTATGCTCTTCTGGGTACTTGACCACAGTCAGCTATGACACCGAACATGCCACAGTCAGATTAGCCAATAACCAAGTTAGGTTCAAGATGGCAAATTTCATTGTATCTTTTTACACTCATCGTTACAATATCTCTCCAACCCTGCTGACTCAGTTGACCAAACTTTTCCAAGAATTCATCCAAATAAGTGGAGTTTCATATCCTGATGTAGAAGTAGCCATGCAGAAGTTGGTGGATAATTTACCCATACTCGATGAGAAATACAAATCGAATGATACCCAGGTCCCAACTGATATTTCAGAGACCGATCAACTTGTGAGATTAATTTTACACACAGTAGCTCTGAACATATCTCATTTGTACAATTACGAAACCCTGACTCCTCGAGAAGGTATCAAGCCTTACATAACGCTTTACAAAGACAGAAGAGCCATCATGATCGATCTCATGATCGACACTTCCCTTGAAGATATTCTTTCAATTATGTCAGCCAGAGTCGACGTAATGAACTTAAACACACAAAATGATATCCTAAGATGGATTGGTATTAGGTTGGGGACCGATAGAAAACTAACAATCATGGCAAAAACAGACCAAAGAGAATAAATATTTCAACTGAAACCTTTTTTTTGCCTCCATTCCAGGTGGTGGGGGAATTCTATTTTTTATAACCTACTACATAGCCTTTGTTTATTGTTGCTTTGCCAAAAGACCTATGAAAATCAAATAGACTAAGGAGAGACTATTATTTTAGTTAAAAATTAAACAGAATAAGAATAATTATAAAATTATATACTATCAGAAATTAAAAAACTACATGACACATTTAAGCATGAAGACTAAGTCTTTTCGAGCGACGAGTTCTGTAGGTTCAGGAAGTAACACTACTGAAACCTCACCAATCCCTATCAACCTACTGAATGTTTCACATGCAGTAGGTTCGTACTAGTTTTATTGTAGTTTGCTCCGATTGTGAGTTTTAGGTAACTGAATTTAAAGAAACGTGTCGCACGAAAAAACCTTTAAATAGGGATGAAAAGACATGATAAGGGTTAGGACTTCACTGGATGATGACAAGATAGGGAGTGAGACTTAAGAATTTATTATTGTACGCTAATGTGTACCTCCGCATCGAAAGGGCCTATTTTGTCGATATGGAGTTGAGACCAGGGGGCAATGGTAGGATAAATTCTGGTCACAATGGCGCAACCCAGAGGTCTTTTGATGGAAATCTTGATTTTTTATGAATTTTTGAAAATTGATAAACAGAAAAGTTGAAAAATCAAAATTTCGAGAAAAACACATTTTAAAGTTTCAGAAATGTTTTTTGCTGATAAAACCTTGGGGGGGGGGGGGGGTTAAATGATTTTTTTTTTGACTGATCACTATGTAAAGTGGTCCAGAGAAGGTGTCCTTCAACAAAATCGCATTGCAAACATCAGGTACCGCTGTCTGCAGGAGCTATCACGAAATTGAATCGAAGATTTTTATTTTTATTAATACAGTAAAATATGTGTACCGACAAAGTGGGTCCTTTCAATTGTCACGGATTTCAGTCGTAAGTAGGAAAAAGTGTTGAAAACTTGGTATCGACAACGTGGGCCCTTTCTCATTCACGATGTTTTTTGTAATATCTCGCCTAAAAACCTCAAAATCGAAAAATTTTCTAAACCACCTGATAGAGCAGGCCTTCAGGTATACAAAACAAGAAAATTATTTTTTTGACATTTTTCACCATTTTTCACAAAAATGGGTGTATCTCCATTTCCTGGATTGACCAAATGGGCCCTTTCGACGCGGAGGTACATATACACTTAAATTATTTCCTATTAGTTAAGATCAGTGATGTGGAAACGGAACGGAAACGTTTCCAAGAAACGCTCGGAAACGCTCAATTTTGGTAGCTTGGATTCAAAATTATACAGATTTTTTTCCTAGCACTGGCCTACTTTGATCAATAAAATCATAGTTTTTTAAAATTTGTAACTTTTTGTTCAAATCCATGATTTTTTTTTTGGAAAACAATTTTCCTAGAAAAAATATGAATTTGAACTCAACTCTGCTAAATTTCGGAAACTTGCATTTTGATCGATCAAATAGATCACTAATATTGGTAATTTGAGGTTACAGGGTACTGAAATTTATATGAGCCATTCTTATGGGGTTTTCTCCAGCGTTAAAAATTTCTAAAATTTTCTGGAGACTCTGAAACGTTTCGAAACCGCTTCCAATCGATTTGGGAGGTCAAAAATAGAGTATAGTGCCAAATTTTATCAATTTTCGTTGATTTTAAATGAATTTTTCGTGCCCTGTAATTTGAAAAAAAAAATACGGAAACGCGTTTCTGGAAACTGAATATGTTTCTGGAAACGGAAACGGAAACGCTGCATTCGGAAACGGAAACGTTGTGCTTAAAACTAGAAACGTTCCTAGAAACGGAAAATTTTTTTCGCGTTTCCACATCACTGGTTAAGATGCTTGTAAATTTTTAGGAGAATCAATGATTTTGGTATAAACGATCTCAGTGAAACGTCACAAATGATGTCACAGGTTGGACATCAAATCAGAGTGATGTGAAAAAGTGAAAACAGCCCGCCCAAATTGACAATATGGGTACACTCGGCCCAAAATCGCCAAAATTAACATTGTGTGGTACTTTTAACTTAAAAAGTACGCAAAAATAAGGAAAACAGTTTTAAAAATTGAAATCTACGGGTCAAGAAACCCTAGTAATGCTAAACATTTTCCCTTATTTTTGCATACTTTTCGAGTTTGTAATACCACATAATGTTAATTTTGGTGATTTTGGGCTGAGCATATTTTGTATTTGAAATAAGCAGCCGTTTGTCAGTTGCTCTGATTGGCTGTCCAACCACAGACGTCATTGTGACGTTTTACTGAAATCATCTATTGGTAAAACATAATTTCTGTACAAAAATGGCCAAATTGTTCAGTATAGAAAAATAATTCCGGATTTGGAGAGGCGGCATAAAATTCAGTATTTTTAATGGAAGTAATGAGGGGAAGTGTACCTACATTCGAAAATAAGGTGGTAGGGAGTTTCATTTCCAGTTTGGCATCAAAGGTGATTTAAATTTGTTGATAGTGAATAAAATTTTTTGAAAATTACTGTGTCCAGTAAACATTTGGGATGTAGATAAGTCATTTAAAATTGAGAGGAATATAGTATGGTTTTAATTTAGGAATTAAAATATGAGTAATTTCAGTTTTTTTTTTCAAAAAGATTCCATCTCAGTTACGACCTTTTAAGGGCCCATGAGTACCTAAAAGATATTTTTGAATCGTTTCAAAGAAATGTGGTGTTTTATAATTTTGATTTTGTAGTCCTGATTTTTATACAGGGGGTTATAATTGTCACTATAATTATTAGGAATGGTTTGATATTGGATATTAAATTTTTTGGGGGTAATTTTTTTTTAATTTGGGGGAATGAGAAGTTATGCACGACATTTGAAACTTACAGAATTTCCATATGATTTTGAGTGCAATATCTTGAATTTTTTATTATAATTTAAAGATTGAGAGGTATGGATTGGGATAAGGTAATTAAGGTTTTGTAAAAAATAGTTTTTTGTATGCACGAGAGATGTTAATGCAGTATATCCTTTCAATTCTTTTTATAATTTTTAGTCGGTAGGAGCGAGTGAAAAGGAAATGCCAAAATGCAAAGGAACAATATTTGAATAGGGAATTGACAACTGCATTAAAAATTATTTTCTTGCCCAAGTTTTTTGTCCCCAATTATTTTGGCAAATTTTTAACCCTTAATAATAACACACCTAATGACATAGAAAAGGTGAAAGGTTAATAGGTTTCTTCCCATATACCTGACGATATCCCTTTTTATTTAGTAAATTGTCTATTATCGTTATTAATATTACTCTCGTTGCGAATGGATTAGTAGATGATATCTCCGTTTACTTTCGTAAGATAATTTTCTCCCCCAAAGTTCTCGTTAAAAATTAAAGTCCAATTATTCGTTCGGTAAACAACTCCGTTAAATATTTATTTCAATTAAGATTACGTACCAACGGCGGTGTGTATTTTTCTCTCCCATTTTTCCTTTTTTTCTTTTTTTCTCCTTTTTTTTTTTTTTACAGATGGTGGAATTTTTCATTGTTAGGTACTGTTATATCGTGTATTTTTTTGAAATTTTTTTTCTAGTAAATGACTAAACTTTAAGTAATCAAAATAAAATAAAAATTTTCATCAACTTTTCCACAATTTCAAATTGTTAAAATTACGAATAAATTAAAAATAAAACGGGATTCGAGATGAAAAAAGAAATTTTTCTACGACTTGGTAGGCTTTTTATAGTGTTTTCGGAGAAAAATCCCATCAATACGTCATCTCGTAAAATAATTCTCAATACTTCGGTAACCAAATAGTGTGAATATTTTTTACCAATAATTTACAATTATATTCAGTCTTCCCTCTTCGGGTCGCTGGTCTTCTCGGATCATCACTTTTTCAATCATAAAAGTCTATAAAACGGAAGCTAAAAAGTTATTTTACGAGAGCGAATTTTTCCACGATGTTCTCACATCGAGCTTTTTATCATCCAGTCTTTACAACTCCATTTTATTGATAGTTGTATTCTCGTTAAAACAATAATTTCATCAAACCAGCCATTGACATCGTAGCAACGAAAATCAGATACGAGAATTTCTTAAAAATATACCCGAATTAGTTCTAGTTCCAAATTTGACTCTAAGATTCCATCTTTCTTCTTTTCGAGTTATATAGCCAGTTTAAATCCTACATTTCGAGAAGAGGAAATCAAAACGTATCATTTTTTAATGCTTTTTTTAAAAACGGTAACACTGCGTCTATTGTCCGAGTCCATTTATAAGGAAGTTTCCAGCAGGGGTATTTTTTCTATAAAACCGACTCAAGTACCTACTGATCCTTGAACTCAATTATTTCCACACATCACGACGACCACGTACATGAGTCGACGTAATATCATAGACATTTCGATAAAGCTTTACGTTTACGCACTTGAAAACTGTAAATAAAACAAACGGCTGGCTATAAAAAAAGAATTGACCGTACGAGGGTAAATCCACCTTTAAAAGAGGCCCAGATTACAAACGTTAAGAAATAATTCATTCGCTATTCTTGAGCCGGCAGACTTGAAAATAAGTGGTTTCGAGAAATATTGAATAGAAAAGAGGAGAGGATCGTTTTCGAGATGTTTTCAAAATGTTTAACTTCTTATATCGAGCTTTTTATCGCGTTTAATGTCTACCGCAGGCTGAACCTTTCGATATAGCCGACGACCTCGGTTGATTATAATTTCAATGATCTGTGTTTATTTGAAAATAAATTATCGTAAGATGTTTTATTAAATGAAATTTTGACAGCATTTCCTTTCAAGGCACGTGGTTTGTGGCTCAATATTTGATTCCGAGATTGATTAAAATTGTTCAATTTTTTGATAAGAAATTTGATTTGAAAAAAAGAAGATACTTGCAATTTTTAAACACAGTTTTCGTTGAAAAAACTGTTCAAAGAAATTCTGGGGATTAATTTTTTGCTTTAATATTGTTCGATTAAATTTATTGGAAATGAAAAATGCGAATTGAGTAAGTAAATTTTCAATTTTCTCTGAACAGAGTGCCTACTGGTTTAGGATTTCTAATTTTATGGAATTTTCTATTGAATTTTCATGATTTTTTGTTGGTCTTTTCATGGAAATACTGAACAATTCTCTGCAGTGATCAAATGAAAAAATAAAATCAATGGAAATTCTTTGGTTTTGCCATAAAAATTTATCAATTTTTCTTCAAATTTCATGACTTCTATGATTTTTGTGACCCTAATAAGCGGATCGAAAACAAAAACATATCTGGATTCCGAAAAAATTGGTGAAGTAGTCAACTTCGAGTGGGAAACGTTCCAAAAAAAAATTGTGAGCCCCATAACCCAAAGGAGGACGGAGCTGGAGGACCTCAAAGTAGGACCATTTTCAAAGAAACACATTTTTTGCCATTTTTAAATAGTGCCACCTGCTGAGAACCTCGGTCACTCCCTAAAAAGGTACGAGTTCAGTTTCTATTCCTCCCTCAATTGTTTGACTCAAAACTGAATACCATTTTTTCTCTCTACGAAGGGGCTGGAAAATTGCAGATCGTAAATCTGGCGAATTTTCAATTTTTACGAAATTCAAATAACTCACTCAATCACCTCAAAATCAAGCCAAAAATTATTTTTGGTCACTTAGAATATTTTTTGATGAAATTTTTCAAAAAAATTTACGGCAATGCTGCCAACTATATTTTGATTTACATAATTTTCTTAAAATTCAAGTTGTACATTAAGTGATTTGAAAAGTCAATCAAACATCTTTTTGGCCATTTAAATAGATTTTTATTAATTTAAAAAAAAATGCCATTTTCTAAAACTTGTGTATTTAATCAAAATACGGTTGGCAACACTGCCATAAAAATTTTTTTGAAAAATTTCATAAATGATATTTTTTATTGTAGAAAGAGTAAAAGGCGAGTTTGAGCACTCGAGCGATAAAAAATCGTCTCAATTTTGAGGTGCTTGAGTGGGTTATTTGAATTTCGTTAAAATCAAAAACTCGTCACATTCGCGATCTGCAATTTTTCAATCCTCTTGTAGAGGGTCAAAAATGGTATCCGATTCTGAGATCAATGCTACAGGGAGATATAGAAACTCAACCTGTATTTTAGTGGGTGACTAAAATTTCAAATAGGCGGCACCATCTAAAAGTGATAAAAATATTATTTTTTTCGAAAATCCTACGTTCCCCTTTGGGCTGAGAGGTTCAGATTGTTTTTGAGAGGTGTTCCATTCAAAGTAAACTAGGTACTTCACCAATTTTCGTCAAAATGAATTTTCATCCCAAAAAATCATCCCACGTTTTTTTCGATTTTTTTTAGGCTGGGATGATTATTGGGTTGAATTTTCATCCCAAAAATATTCCACGATTATTCCAAGCTTTTGAGGGTGGGATGATTTTTTTTAGGCCGGGATGGTTATTTTTGAGGCTGGGATAAGTTTTGGGATGAATTTTCATCCAAAAAAATCATCCCGTATTTTACCCTAATTTTTTTAGACTGAGATGATCATTGGGATGAATTTTCATCCCAAAAGTTATCCCACGATTTTCTGAGCTTTTGAGGCTGGTATGATTATTGGGTTGAATTTTCATCCCAAAAAGCATTCCACGATTATTCCAAGCTTTTGAGGGTGGGATGATTTTTTTTAGGCTGGGATGAGTTTTGGGATGAAATTTCATCCAAAAAATCATCCCGTATTTTCTCCAATTTTTTTAGGCTGGGATGATTATTGGGATGAACTTTCATCCCAAAAGTCATTCCACGATTTTCCAAGCTTTTGAGGTTGAAATGAGTTTTGGGACGGATTTTTATAAAAAATAATCTCCTTTTTAAATTTTTTTTTTTGGCTGGGATGATTATTGTGATGAATTTTTATACCAAATATCATTCCACTTTTTTTTTTATTGATTCGCCTTAGTAAACACATTACTAAATCATCAAAAAATCTCACCTCTATAACTCATCTTATTCAAATTTTCAGACTATCAAATTTCACCCAAACCCTCTCAAATCCGATGCTGTCACGACTTATGCAATTTTTCCACAATCGAAATCGAATATACTCAACTTTCAAGTTGAAGTTCCTCCTCAGTAAGTCATCAAACTCATTATGAATTGGATACATCCCTTCCTGGTCCTCAATTCTGGCCTATTCGTGTACTCCTATCGCTACAGCACAAATCTGGTGATAAAAAACCGATTCTCAGGAGCCACTCCGATCGCAGTAGAAACCGAAAATTTCATCGAACTGTTACAAAACAGCGACATATTTTTCGACAAGACAGCCCTACTGGATCATCTGTTTTTCGTCGATTTCAGCACCAAAGCCATTTATCTACCAACTAAATGGGGTAAAAGTACAAATTTACACATGATGAAGATCTTTTTCGAGCTATCAGCTGATGAAACAGGTACACCGCAGATGCGTAACACGAGCATGGGCTATAGATTATTCAAATTTGGCGAAATACCGAAACCAAACGGAGCAGTGGAAAAGTTACGAAAAGGTTTCAGAATATCTGGCTGGGCTACGTTTGCAACTTACCAAGGTCAATACCCTGTAATCCACATTAGACTTGGGAATTTCAATGAGACAACTTATGACGATTTTATTAATCAAGTAGGTAATAGAATACGATCAGTTTATTTAGAGAATTTGTATTTGAAGACTATACTTGATCAGAACGCTTATAAGCGTTCATATTACCAAAGTCATTACCTCAATTTTACTAAAATACTTGATAAAAAATATGATCCGGAATTACTGATAAATAGTCTAACAGCTTTATCAGAATTACAATACGCTCATTTCAAAAGAAAAGGATTCGCTTTGATTGACGATTTCGATAACATTTTGTTCAATATGCTCGTCAACTTCGATATTCCCGAGACTGAGATTAAATCGATAATATCATTTTATTCAACCCTCCTCGTAACCTCATTCAAAGAAAATAAATACATGAGGTTTTCCGTATTCATGGGCACCTTTAAGCTAATGAAACTCATCTCAACTGACGAGGACGATAAAGAATTCAAAGAACTGAAAGCTACCAACACGCCGACCCGTCGAATCTACGCGATTAGCAAAAGCGAACGAGAGGAGCTCTTCAATTACCTCAAACTGTCACCAGAAATAATCTCTAGGATGTTATCTTGGTACGAAGGATATCTATCTGATGATCTACTCAGTGGAACTTACCTAAATCCATATTCTTTGGCTAAATTCTTGGTCACCGAAGAACTGCAATTCGATCAAACTGGCTCGTACGGGGATCGCCTTCTGACAGCCATTCTGAAACATAAATCATTCCGTAACAGTATTCTATGCTTAATAGATGGTAAAATATTTCTATCTCCGTATCGATGTTTAAAACGAGACGACTACTTGAAGGATTATTTCTACTTTAGGCAACATATCCATCAAGGTGATGATATCGAATTACACGAACTCAATATTTGGAATTTATTCAACAGCTGCGGATATCTCACCATTGTAGAGCACATAGGTTGCAAAGGATCCCATTTCAGAATAGCGAGCAACGAAATACGAATGGAAATATCTCAAAAATTGATGAACCAGTATATCGATAAATTCAACGTATCGTCGACAGCGGTTGAAAACGCAGTCGATCTGATGACCCAGTTCGTCACCAGTGACGAAACCAAGCCGAAAAAATTGATAAAATTTTTCCAGAGCATCGTCGATAATCAGATTCTGATCGGAGACGTGGCAAAAGCGATTCAAGAATATATTGAATCTCACGCCACCTTAAAAATTTTACGTTTTTTTATCACCTATTTGACTTTGCGAGTAGTTCTGGGGCAGGATTATGAAACTGAGCCGATGATGAAGCTGCAGTATCGCGAAGAGGAGATGCGAAATGTTCGAGTGGATTCCATTATGAATAATACGGATCGAGCTGTGTTTATTTTGATCAATAATAAGGCTCCTTCTGCCAGCCATGTCGTTGAAACTGTGAAAAGCCTGCATGAAGTTAAACGTTATACAGAAATCGAAAACGTTAAGTTTATCGGGATTAATATTTTTGAAAATCGACTTGTTGATATAGAAGCTCAATCGATGAAAAATCCTTTTAAAAGTCCTGCTGCAGCGGGATCGTAGCAAATGCAACAAGGGATAATTCGAGATTTCATTGTTAGCTTTTCTAAGGGTAAAAGTGATGGAATTACCTCAAAAAAACAAGTTCTCAGATTATTGAGATGTCTATTGAAGCATTCAAACATTCAAAAGAGCACTGGAAAGGTCAAAAACGTCAAAGAACTTGGCTTTGTAGAACCAAGTTGAAGATAATAAAAAACTCGAAATGAACTGGATTGGTGAATTGAGAAAAATAAGTTTCAAAAAAAATGTAAATAGCATAATAGCAATGGTATTCATTTTATCATTCAGTTAAAATGCAATTTTTTATCTAGGCTACGCCTTTTTTTCTCAGTGACGTTGTCGAGAAAAAGCAATAGGGACCCTTAAAAATTCTGATCTACCAAGAAATTGTGATATTTGTCCATTTTTGATAGAAATTTACAGATTAATACCTGCCACAAAAAATCTCAAATTAACCAGTTAATCTACGTTACTTGAAGCCAAAATTTTATTCTTGTGTAAACGAGAACTGCCCCCCCCCCCCTGAAAAAAACATTTTTTCACTGAAAGTTCGCGTTCATGCCACACTGTCACTTTTTTCAATTTCCACATTCTAGTGATCCTATCATTTGTTTTGTGGTTTCAAAAGGGGGAAGAGGGGGATCTTCAAAAAATTATTTCCATTTTTTTTATTCCCATGAAAAGTTGCCTGAAAAATATATTAAACTGATTAGGTAGCTGAATCTCATCCTCAAACGTCTCAAAAAATGTCCCTAATCCCAAAAATTTGGACATTTTGATTCTTGTTTTTGATTATGGTTTTAGTCTTAAATTTTACAGAGAATCGAAAAAAATTGATCAGAAAGCTATATCATGCCTCCATAACCCCTGGAAATTTTATAAATTTTTGTTGGTGGAGCCCTTTTAAGTACATCTT
Source organism: Pseudococcus viburni (assembly GCA_033439095.1). Classification (NCBI taxonomy): domain Eukaryota; kingdom Metazoa; phylum Arthropoda; class Insecta; order Hemiptera; family Pseudococcidae; genus Pseudococcus; species Pseudococcus viburni. The sequence goes on along the minus strand of JAVBJF010000080.1, from coordinate 943,073 downwards.
GGAGCAACGCGAGTCTAAGTTACCTACTTGCGGTGAAAATTTTACAAATACGCTCCGTGGAAATTACGCGTATTTTACACGCGGAGTCTATACTTACACGAAGGACGATTTCTGTTCGAGCGATAAAACTTTCTCTCAATATTTTTTCAATTCCAAATTTTTCAGACAAAATTTTTATCAACTCCAATTTTTTTCAACCCCAAATTTTTTCCAAATGTTTTTTCAACTCATTTTTTTCTAAAATATTATTCAACTCCTATTTTTTTTAAATTTTCACACATTGAATTTTTCTCTCAAAATTTTTATCAGCTCAAAAATTTTTTCTTAACGTTTTTTCAAATAATTTTTTTTCAAACTTCAAATATTTCTCACAAAACTGTATTAGTCGTATTTTTCTACCAAAATTTTCATCAACTCCAAATTTTTTCAAATTTTTTTCAACTCTTAATATTTTCAGCTTTATGTTTTCAAAAATTTCTGTCAAGCCAACATCTTTTTCTTACAATTTTTTTTAAAAATAGTACATTTTTCAACTCAGTTTTTTCATATTACTTTTAATAAATTTTAAAATTCGAATATTTTTCTTGATAATTTTTTTCAAGTCTAAATTTTTTTCTCAATTTTTTTCCTCGACATATTTTCAAACACTGAAATTTTTTCCAAATATTCAACTCGAAATTTTTCCAAACACCAATTTTTTTTCAACTCCAAACAATCGAGCATGAACACTTTTTTTTTTTGAAAACCAAAACTTTCCGATTCCAGGTTGACAGTAGAAAAGAAACAGAGAAGATACTGAAAATATTACGGACGTAATTTGAAAAAATTTGAGGTATATAAAGTAATAAAGTCTGAGAAAAATATTACCAATAAAATTTTGAGAGAAAAATTCGAAGTCTGAAATTTTTTAAAAAGCAAGATTTGAAAAAAAAATAGAAAAAAATTGGAGTTGAAAAAAATTTGGATTTGAAAAAATATTGAGAAAGTTTTATACCAGTTAAAAATGTGGAAAATATTAAGGACTTGGAAAAAAAATTGTATGCAGTGATAAGCGTGAAATAAAAAGTTCAGTCGCTTCAGTTAAGTATAAGTTTCGCGTGTAAAATGAGCGTAATTTCCACGGAGCGTATTTGCTCATTTCGGAGTAAACTTTTCTCCGCAAGTGGGTAACTTATAGACTCGCGTCTTGGAGCATGATACAGCCCTAAAACAGACTTTTTCGAATTCCTAATGAAATTTCCTATCAGAATACGATCAATATCTCTCAAATCAAGATAGGTATCACAAAATAGGAATAATTTTTCTCAAAAAGTTGATTTTACAGCTCCTCTCCCCTTACAACCACTCCACTTTTTTCTTCTTGTTTGACAATAATTCAACCACTCGACAACTATCTCAGCATTCATTCTTTATGATGAAACAAAATATATAAAATCATAAAATTAATTAGAGAAATAATCAAATATTTCGAAAGATCAAGTTGATAAAAATTCGATCATTTAAAAACCAAACTTAATCGAATTTCTCTTTCTAAAATAGTGAGTAGGTACTTTCAAGAAAAAATACACATAAAAATTTGTATGGATTTTGATAACGTAAGTACATTTTGCCCTTTTTATTTGAAACTTAATCACAAATCACAATAGTTCACAGAAGTGCTGTACTTTGCAGGGCACGAAAAATGAACATCACCCTAGTTAAATTTCCGACTCCGAAAAATGCGCCAATTTCTGAGTCATAATTTCTCCAATCTCAAACCCTATCTATAATGTTTCATTCCATTTTCATTTTCAACTTCTGCATAGCAATAATAATTGTTCGTGGCGACACCGATGTCGTAAAAGATCGCACACTTCGTTTCGTTGCAAAAGAATCCTTCGGTAATATCAAATGCACTGATACAAAAAACTTCATCGAATTACTAAAAAGCGATTTATACTTCGATAAAACGATAATTTTGGAAACCACCATCGTCAATTCTTACAAATACAAAACCATCTTGATCACTTTACCTTCAAAATGGGGCAAAAGTATAAATTTAAACATGATGAAAACCTTTTTCGAAATACAAGTGGACAGACTCGGCAATCGAATAGAACCATTGGAAAACACAACAAACTACAGGTTATTTCGAAAAAATGAACTCGTCGATGGAGATGAAATTCAGAAATTAACCAAACAACTGTACATCTCCGAGCATGAAACCTTATTGACAAAATACCAAGGACAATATCCAGTCATTTATTTAGATTTTCAGAACGTAACCGGATCAAATTACCAAGACTTCTTGAAACAATTTGGAAAAAAAATTAAAGAAGCTTTTACCCAGCACAGCTATTTGATCAGCGTATTGAAACAAGAATTCAATGAAGCTAATTCCACTCAAATAAAAAACAGGGCTAAAGAAAAACACGATTTTTTCTTGAATATCCTCAGCGAACAAATCGATCATCCAGATTTGATAAAAAGTTTAAAATTCTTGACCGAAATTTTATTCGATCATTTTGACGCCAAGGTTTTCGTATTGATTGATAATTACGAAGACATTATAGTCAATGGGCTCATCAACGATGCCATTTCTGAATCAGAGCTGTCTTTAATTTTGGATTTTTATTCGTCTTTGATGCTCAAAACGTTACAGTTGAACGGTTACCTTCAAATGGGCATTTTAACCGGGACATTGCAGATGCTAAATTTAGTACCAAATTTAACAAATGTGATCGAGTACACAGAATGTTACAACGCTATGACCACCTCGTATGGAATAATCAGCGAAGATCTCGCCCATATTTTCAAATATTTTCGAATTCCTGACAATCTCAGCAACAAAGCCATAAATTGGTATAAAGGTTACCGCAGGGGTAATCCACTCACTCATACTGTGTACAGTCCTCATTCCATATTAACTTTCCTATCAACAAAGAAACTTGATTATTACAAAATACGTCACCCAGCCATCGATTCAATACTCGAAACCATCCTCGAAAATAGTAAAACAAGAATCACCGTATTATGGTTGTTATATGGCGAGGCAGTGTTATCTCCCAGGAAAACCAGGCCAGAAACAAACTTGATGAATTTTTTCCAACTGAAGAAATTTTTACTCAGCAATGAATCCAGAAAGAACGACGATTACTTAATGACTTTCAATATCCTTCAATCGTATCTTCGTGGAACAGGGACATTGGCATTGAAATCAATCATGGGAACTCTAGGGTCAACTCTAAGAATACCCAATAACGAGGCACGAATGGAAGTATCCGAAAAACTGATGAATTTTTATATTAGAAAATTTCAAATTAATTCCAAATTGGTGGAAAAATCTGTCGAAAATATGGCCTCGTTTATTTCTGGTCGCGATTCCAATTGCGTCCATTTGGTCGCTTTTCTGAAATCTTTGATAACGAATAAAGCACTTATGGATGATTTAGCCCAAGGAAAACAAGACGATCAACAAATATTCGAACTTTTCTATTGTTTTGTTTTCAATTACTTGACGATTCGAATTAGCTTGTCCTACGAGTATCAAATTCAATCCACCGATGAAATTAAATCCAATAATTGGGTTCTCTATACCGATCAAAGTGCTGTATTTGTTCAGTTCAGGTTTAATTCCACCGCTGATCAGGTTCTGAATATTTGTAAAAATCACGCCAGTACTTTGCCCAAATTTTCTCAATTCAAGGTATTGAAATTTATCGGAATTAATATCCAAAGGAAAGGCGAAGTGCAGATTAAAAGTGAATCTCAGAGTGGCCCATTAAGTAGAGATCAAACTCCTGAACCAAAATCTCAAGAACAAATTTGTTTTTCCCCTTATAGTTGTTATAAACCGATTATTTTTCCAACGTAGATTATTTTATTTTTCTCGACTTAATTTTTATCAATGTAATTATTTGCAATTACAATTGTACAATTTGATTATTAATTTTTTTTCAATATTAAGTACATACATTTCAATGATATTTTTCAAAAAAAAATGAAACTTTAAGAACCTTATTTTACCAAGAAAAATTACTCTTTGCCAAATGTTTTTGTTCACATTCAGATATGATTCAACTTTACAGTTTTGATCAGACGTAAACAAATTAAGGAATTGTGTGAGAAAAAAAATTAAGGAATTGTGTGAGAAAAATCCGCAGAATTGCTAAAAATCACTTTCCAAAAACCTCCTTCTCCACTAACAAAAGGGTCATTCCACGTCAGTTCGTACGCAAAGTGGTGGGAGGCGGCGATTTTTTTCATTTTTTCTATGTGGGTAGACCTCGATGAGAGATGACGAATGCCGTAAACCGCATCTCTCAAAGTCTTTTTGGAAGGCTGCCACGAGCATTTAAAGTTTTGAGGTGAAGTTGGATATGGTAAATTTGGGGCGTGGATAACTTGAAAACCATGATGGGTTGAAAGTTGAAACTTTTTCTAATGTGTAAGGCCTTTGAAGAGCTTTTTGACGATTTTTTGAAAATCAGTGTTGCCACTTTTTTTAACACGAAAAATTAGCTGTAAAAGTTGAAAAATAATATTTCCCTACGATGTCAATCGCCAAAAATTCTGAAAAAATCTGTAAAGTACAACTTTACATGCTGATTAATATATTAAAAAAAATTGAGGTGGCGTTATTTCGTATTTTCGAGAAAAAAAATTCCAAACATTGGAAGAAAATACAATTTTTTTTCAAAGGTCAAAATTGTGTAAATTGAGTTTTTTTGTCAATTTTACAGCATTCAAAGAAAAAGTCGGTAAGTAAAAGCATTTTACTCCATTCAACACGTATAATTTCAGCGTTTTTCAGCAAAATTAAACTTATGATATATTACGAAAAAGCTGAAGAAATTCTCTTCAAAATGAGACAAAAAACGATTAAAGGAGAAATTTGAAAGATTTTTTCAAAAAATGTGAACTTTTGACATTTAAGTTCAACTTTGAGTAACTTCGGTATACTTTCAGAGACCACTGAGTCGGTATAAAAACGCGTCTTATTTAACCTGGTCCTTAAAATAATAGATGAAATTTAAATTTTTTTTGGAAAGGTCAATTTTCAAAGAGAATTTTTTGGGCGCCTAATTTGGACCCCCTAGAAATTCATTACAAAAACATTGAAAACGTCGTATAAACGCATGTATTTCGATTTTTTATCAAAAATTACGCGTTCAAACAATAAGAACAGCTTTCTAACTTGAGTTAAAGTTGAGTTAATGAGTTTTTTGTGACAGATTCACTCAATTCAAAAATTATTTAAGCCCCAAAAATTTGTTTATAATCAAAATGTTTTTTCCCCAACCTTTGAAGTTAACATTTAATAAATCTGCATTTTCACACATATTAACGGGTGCTGAATGGAGTTGAAATGCTTTTACCGACTTTTTCTTTGAATATGGTGTAAAATTAACCAAAAAGTTCAATTTACACAATTTTGACCTTTGAAAAAAAATTGTATTTTCTTCCAATCTTTGGAATTTTTTTCTCAAAAATACGAAATAACGTCACCTAAATTTTTTTAAATATATTAATCAGCATGTAAAGTTGTACTTTACAGATTTTTTTCAGAATTTTTGGAGATTGACATCATAGGGAAATGTCATTTTTCAACTTTTACAGCTAATTTTTCGTGTTAAAAAAAAGTGGCAACACTGATTTTCAAAAAATCGTCAAAAAGCTCTTCAAAGGCCCTACACATCAGAAAAAGTTGCAACTTTCAACCCATCATGGTTTTCGAGTTATCCACGCCTCAAATTTACCATATCCAACTTTACCTCAAAACTTTAAATGCTCGTGGCAGCCCTCCAAAAAGACTTTGAGAGCTGCGGTTTGCGGCAATCGTCATCTCTCATCGAGGTTACCCATATAAAAAAATGGAAAAAAAATCGCCCCCCACCACTTTGCGTACGAACTGACATGGAATGACTCAAATATCCAATAATTTCAAGAAGTGTGAAATACTTGGTATCATTTATCAAAAAAAGTTTTTCATGATTTTTTTGTGACAGTCTCAACCTCCTGCCTTCCTTCATCACTCAAAATGACCATATAAATAGGTATTAAAAATCAGAAAAAAAAGTAAAAAATCATTTGAATTAATTTTACAACAATGAGTTTCGCGATTTTTGGTAAAAAATTGAAAAATTATGAACCATATTTGCGTTTCAATTCTATTCATGTGAGTAGTATGAGAAATACCTGATTCTGGCCCATGTTTTATCTTAATTCTTCAACCAAATTTACCTTATTTTTCCAAGGTTAAATAATCAATGAATACAACTGCAGTTTTCCAACCGTATTTATTTCATTTTTATTCTTACAACAACCTTTATAAAGTTTTATCTGTTCATTTCTCATAAAAAATTAATGTCAACATTTTATAGGTTCCAACCTAACTAGTCATGTTTCAACATTATTCAACACTAATATTATTAGTGTTGAACAGTGAAAAATGAATATCAACATTGTTGAAATTAATTCATCATTTTTTCTGCATAATGAAATACTTCCACTATTTTTAATAGTTTTTAGAATAAATTTCAATTTATTTTAACAAGTTCACCATTAATTTCTTAATAACAATTTCTCCTTGAATTCGGGAAATTAAATGATGAAAAAAATTCAGAAATACTCTCAACGATTGCCTATTATTATCTTCTAAGTATTATGATCAGATTTGTCTTTCAAACTTTTTCGATTCCACACAATCTTCATTGATTCGAAATCATCATCATCATCTTCTTTTTGGTGTCTGTCGTCTCATAAGTTCAAACCAAGCCCACTCTTCAGTCAATTCCTGAAAACATATTTTGACAAAGTTATGCAAGTAATATCACATCTGAATTTTATTGTGTAAATTATAATTGATACTTATAATTCTGCAAATTTAAAAAAAATAAATTGATAAAAATCAAAGTAAAACTACATACATGTTTACATTATTAGATATGCACAATGACTTCCTCATAAAATGTAGTAGCTGAGGTTACAACACTTGAAAATTAAAATTACCTCTTTAGTTTGCAATTTTCCTTCACTTTTCAGCTTTATCTGCTTTAACTTTTCGTTGGATACCTCTCTTCATTTTTTGTTCAAGTGAACTCAATAATTCTTCCATTAATTCACCAACTTTTTCATCCCAAGCATTCCGAAATTCTTTCTATAGTTCTTCAAAAGATACAATTTCCTAAAAATAAGAAAATATTTTGTAATAATTCCAAGTATTAAAAATGTATTTGAGAATAACAAGGATTACTTACGTTTTCTACTGTACCAATGTATGGAACGAATTATACGGGACTTTTCCATATTTTTATCCGATTTTGTTCCGCAACTACATTGTAAGTAAAATAATAAAATAGGCAAAAGTTTGATGCAGAAATTTTTTTACCATTTCTATTGTTTATTTGAACAACAGTACAAAAGATTTAAAATGTGGAAATAAAACTCTAAATTACACTATAGTTGGAAAGAGAACTTCAATATGGATAATAAAAAAATACATACAATAAGGCCCAGTAGGACATTCGATGGTTAACCAACAGTTGATGGTTAACAATCGAATGTACAACTGGGACTAAATGTATGGAATTTGGTAATTAATAATCTTACTCATGTTATCTCTTTTAATATATTTCACTATCACAAACATGACTTATAATATCAATTCATCTAGTTAGATAAGTACATATAAATTACCATGATAAGTACACATATTCATGCAATCAAAAATTTATACTCAGATAGAGTAACTTAAGTTCTCAATTTATTTGCCCAAGTATTTTTTCATATAGGTTTTAGTAATTAATAATCAAAACTGTATAAAATTCATTATTTGGACTGACACATCTATATAAATTTCGATCATTTAAATTTCAATTTTCAATACTGATGAATAAATCTTTAAGACGAATTTGACCATCAGAAATAATTGAATCATTATAATAAATTGAAGACTGACATTCCAAAACGCAGTATCAGTCCAAAAACTGTATACGAGAAAATGGACTTGAATATACTGGAAAAAAGTTACATCCAAGTCCCTTTTCTTGTGTAAAGTTTTTGGACTTACTGCGTTTTGGAATGCCAGTCTTCAATTATACCACTATCCACTTTGTTGAAATTTATTCGAATCAAAAACACACAGCAATTTTAACGTCAGTTCCTTCTTTTATGAATGGAATTAGATTACTGTTTTCGTTGCAAGATTTGTATAAATCGAATAATGGTATAACTCTATCGTAGACATTCGGGGACGGTTTAAGCATAATTTTTTTCTTGGGGTGGGGGGGCGAGAAAATTCCTGACCAACTATTGTAACACCGGATACCAAAATCCAAATTATGCCGAATTGCTTAAGATGAAATTGCAGCTCATACGTAGAGATCTGCACCATGATTAGGTGTCATTTTTGAAAGGAGCTTGAAAATATTGCCCGACCGAAGCGAGGGTGGAAATTTTTAAGAAAAATACATTTGAATAGGTAGTGGAAAGTGGCCGTTTTTTAAACATATTACAATCATGGAAAAATCTCCTAAAAATCGACAGCGGCGAAGTAATTTTCTAGCTGCGCAAACCTCCAAGTATTAATAAGCAAGTTTACAAAAAGTATCATTTTTTAAAAAGTTTACTTATCAAGTTTTAAAAATTTTATCAGCTCTTCAAATTGTATCAGCTATTAAAATTCTGTCAATTAAAAAAAAATTTCATCAGACGGTTTATTTTTCAAATTTTATCAATTACATATACAACATTAATTAAATTTTCAAATTGGCCAATTTTTCAGAAATTCAGTTTTCTTAAATTCGTCAATTTCCAACGGCGTTTCAAGTTCAAAATTTCTTGATTCTTCAAATTATGGCAATTTTTCAGAAATTATTTTTAAAAATGCGAAGCTCAACAACTCCTCAAATTGTGTCAACTATTAAAATTCGGTCAATTTTCAAAAATTTGTAATTTTTTGAAGTTTGTCCATTTTCTTAAAATTTTAAAGTTTCTAAATTCTTCAAATTTCATCACTTTTCAAGTTTTTCCAAAGTTTTCACAATTGATAAACTCTTCGAATTGTAACAATTTTTTAAATTCCGTTCATTTCACAAATTTTATAGTTTTTAAGTAAGTACTTTGAGAGTTTAAAATTTATCAGATTTTTAAATTTTGTCATTTTTAAAAGGTTGTAAAAGTTTTTAAAATTTATAAATCCTGTATTTTAATTCATTTACGTTCAACTTCGTAATTCTTCAAATTGTCTCAACGTTTAAATTTCTGTCCATTTCTAAATTTTGTAATTTTTCAAAGTTCGTAAATTTTTCAGTTTTTTTAAATCATTAATTTCTTTAAAATTTTTATCAAGTTTTCAAAAATTTTTAATTCTTTAAATTGTACCTAATCTTTTTTCAAAAATGTTCAGCCTTTAAGTACTCGTCCCATTTTTTGAAATTTAATAGATTATTTCCCATGAATTACTGATATAAAAAGTAAATATTCCTATTTAGAAAAAAATGGGATAATTTTTAGACCTTTATACTGAAAAATGTTTGTACTTGACTATTTGAGTTAGTAATAAACCAGAAATTAAAAAATGAATTAGGAAAACTGAATTAGCCCTTTTTATGTTTAGAAAATGGAAATTTTTTTCACCTCGATTTTGCTGACTAGAAATAATTTTCGCCGAATTTGTTATCTGAAAAGCGCCTGAAGGGTGTAACATCCCCTCTCACCCCCTCACCCCCACAATCGTCCCTGCAGACATTATACAAGGTTCGAATTCTACACAGATAACCATTAGAATTTTGTGTTTTCGTAGAAAAAAATTCAAATTACTTTTTTTTAATGACTCTTCTACTTTTCTTCTCTAAATTACAATCAGGCCAAATTTTTTCAAAGGAAAAGTTCAAATGAATGGAAAATTTCGATGATAATCTCATGTTGGTAAATACTTCCAACTCTCAAAAATAATGATATTGGATTAACACTAATTTTTAATTTTCATAAAAATCGTACAATAAGACAGATTGACTCAATCTCCTCCCCTCCTCTTGAAAAAAAACAAATTTGGATGTAAGGTTTCTTTAAACATCAAAACATATTCCACTCATACAGAATTTCTCTGATCATTCTCTGATGTTCAACGAATCAGGTGCTATTAAAAAAAATTCACCAAAAATGTAACTTTATCATCAGAGAGGTAATATTCCTCTCTGACCTCTGTCTAGTCTGATCCTGATCTTCCCATTTTCAACTGAGGCTTTATTATCTTTTAAAAAATTTCAACAGCAGTAAAAAGAATCAACTTCAATGATCTGATGAGAACTTGAAAAGTCTCAAAATTATTTCTGATTTGGAATGAATTTTGATTTTTTTAATGCTATTTTTTTTAAACTGGGAAAAAATTTCAAAAAATCAACTTTTGATCAAAATGAGTACGAAACGGGGACTGATTTCAAGGAAAATATCCCACGTTTCTAAACAAGGACCTACTTGGGATGCCTGCATCTTATCAGCATTTTTTAATGAGACTTTAAATCTCCACGTGTTAGTAATTTCGGATTTTAAACCGAAAATAAAAACTGAACACATCCTGCAAGAAAAATGTTAATTTCCATTATCGAAAAATTACCACGTATAAATCAAAAATTCAAATCGTAAATCTCAGATAACACAAAGTATCTCAGTTTATTTAACCTGGTATATTTTGAAGCGTTCAAAACACTTCGAACACACGTGCGTGAATTTTCATGATCAACTGCGATATCAAAAAACTGCTAAAAATAGTGTACCGAACGAAGTAAGTGCATAGAAAACTTTCTCTCAAGCAGAGACTTTTACCCAAACTTTTCATTCAATAATGTGATCAACATTCAGAAAAATTTTGATCATGCTACAGCTGATCAACAGTCATTTAAAAATTGTCAACGGAACAGAAGATCAATTTAGGACACTCCATTGCATAAATATTCTTCAAAACCATGTCGACAATCGTACTTCTTATTTATCTCATCTCAAGCATAATCACTTACACCAGGACTGAGCTCATACCCGAACATCACTACGTTTTGAAACGTCCTTTCGGTAAAATCAATGGCACAACTGGTCAATCATTCGTGGAACTTTTGCAAGGAGATTTCTACATGGATAAAACTTACATTCTGAAGGAAATATTGAAACGTCATAAATTCAAGACCCTTGTAATAACTCTTCCATCGAAATGGGGTAAAAGTTTGAATCTAAACATGATGAAGACCTTTTTAGAAATCCAAGTCGATAGTCGTGGCCGGAGAATAATTCCACGAGAAAGATCCAGCAACTACAGACTCTTCCATTTCAATCAGATAGTTCTGGGAAACGAAACCAAACTATTGTATCAACGTTTATATATTTCATTCTGCAATTCGGCTCTGAGACTGCACCAAGGTCGACACCCTGTGATATTTTTAGACTTCGGTGACATAAAAGGAACCACTTACAAAGAAGTACTTAGCGAGGTAGGACACAGAATTAAAAAAGCTTTTGTTGAACACGAGTACATGATCACAGTCCTAATAAACCAAATCAGAAGTGTTGGATCGACCCCGTGCAAAAATTATACCGCATCCAAGCTCACCGATTTCATGAAAATTATGTACGAAAAAGGCAAATACGAAGATCTAATATTAAGCTTGGAGCTATTATCTAGAATCCTCTACGAGCATTTCGGCACCAAGGTTTTCATATTGATGGATAACTACGAAGGCGTTTTGCTCAGTGTGCTCACCAACACAGCAATTGGAGAATCTGAGGCACCTCTTATACTGGCTTTTTTCTCTACCTTGATGGTACGTTCGTTTCAGACAAATATTTACCTTGAAAAAGGTATTTTGACAGGTACTTTCAAAATGCTCAATTTGATACCACATCTGACCAATGTAACCGATTATAAAACCACTCAGCACGTCATGATGCGATTGTACAGCGTTGATCATGAAGTCTTGATGTCGATCTTCGATCGTCTCAATATATATCCCAGTCTTCGTACCAAGGCTATGAATTGGTATGGAGGATACCATTGGGGAAAAGAACTCTGCTATTCGATTTACGGTCCTCAATCCGTAATGAATTTCCTGACAACTGGAAAAATCGACTATCTCAAAAAACGTCACGCAGTATTCGATCCTGTCTTCGAAAATATATTCCAGTATCGTAAAATGAGAACGTATTTTTTATGGTTTTTATACAGTAAACCTATTTTGGTGGGTCAGAAAGAAATCAGACCTCAGCAATTTTTAACAAATTTCATCAAATTCAAAGAAGCTTTGCATAATTCTAAGAATCCATTCGATGAGCAATCCATCGAACCGTATCTCTACTCAGTTGGCATTTTGGTTATTGTAAAATCACACGGTAATTTTGGATCACATGTTAGAATACCGAATCACGCAGTTCGAATGGAAGTAGCTGAGAAGATGATGAATTTTTACGAAAAAAATTTCAATATTTCGATTCCTGCTTTAAATGGAGCTATCGTCGATCTTGCTTCGTTTTTATCAAATGAAAACACCAATTTACAAAATATGACTTCCTTTTTGCAAACTATAATCCAAAACGAAGCTTTAATGAAGGAGCTCGCAAAGAGTAAGGTGACAGAGGAAGAGATATTGGAGTTATTCTTGTGTTTCATTTTTAACTACATCACTTTTCAAACAATCTTATCGTATAATTATCAAATTGAATCGATCGAGGAGATTCAACTCAATAAATGGATCTTGTTCGATGATCACAATGTAGCATTTATTCAATTCAGACTGAACGCCCCTTCCGCCGAGCATGTTTTGAATATTAGTAAAAATCATGCCACAACGATGCCCAAATTCACCCAAAAAACTTTCGTTAAATTCGTCGGTATCAATTTTCAGACCAATGGCACTGTGCAGATTTGTACGGAATCGTATCCTGGTCCTTTCGTATTAATTTCGGATTACACGACTAAACCACCTCCGATTTATGCGTTATAAGTTATAATTTTTATAGGTAAGTTTTTTTTTTTTACAAATCATTTGTTAATTTTTTTGTACGCTGATAAAATTACATTTTTTTATAATGAAGTCGACTTTCACTTATTCCAAGACCCAAGACGATATCATTTTTACTAAATTTTTCCAAGGTTTCTTACATTTTTAATTTTTTGCTGAACGAGGCCTGAGAACCTTGAAATTGCGTAGTAGAAAAGTAAAAAAGATAATTTTTCAAATTATATCGAATTGAAATGAGTAAATGAATTTTAACTTCACATTTTTCTTTTTTCAAATTAAGGTTTCATTCAGTATGGGTCTTATTTTTTTAAGCTTTTGCAAAATTTTCGTCCATTTTTTGGATCGAAATACACAACTTTTTCAAAATTTTCTTTAGTAAGACGTTTTAATCCTCTTCAAGGGTGGCAACCTTTGTATAGCATGTGTAGCAATGATGCTACACCCAGAAACAGCTCACTACACCCGGAAAAATATATTTCTACGTCCAAAAAAAGATTGCTACACCCGAAAAATTTTCAATTTCTTACAAATTTCACGCATTTTTTTTCAAATACATAATACCATAAAAACATTTTTCTATGCAAAGTTGGCAATTATTCAGATGAAAAGAAATCTGTTGTATTGAGGTTGCTGCAACTGCATGTGGCAGGTAATGGTCTTAGTTGAAAATGCTGTTTGAAGTTTAATGGATGATTTTTATAGTATTTTTTGTACTAACAGATCATAAAAAAATAGTGAAAAAATTCCATCACTCAAGGATTTTTTACAATTTGAATTTTTTGTTGAAGTTTTTCTACTTTTTTTGATAGCTTTTGACACTTAAAGTCGATTTTCTGAGAAAAGGAAGAGTTCTACGAAAAAAATTAATGGGACATAAATTGTAAAGCGTAAAATTTCCTTTCCGCAAAGTCTAATTAGTTTTTTCTGTAGGAGACTTAGCATTCGAAATATTTTTGTTCAAAGTTCAACTTTATTTTTTCAATTGAAAATATCTCGTAAACTAAGCCTCCTCAAAAAAAATTAATTTCACTCTACAGAAACGTAATTTTACGCTCTATAATTTATATTCTTTTCATTTTTTCCGTAAGACGCCTTTTTTACCCAGAAAATCGACTTTAAGGTTCAAAATTTACTTTAAAAATGTAAGTAAATCAAATTTTTAACAAAAAATTCCATCTATTATGAAAAATCTTAACGTGCTGGAATTTTTTCATTATTTACAACAATTACTCATTAAATATTTCCTCTCTTTCGTTTTGATCACTGTTTTTACTTTTCAATCTTAAATTTAGTGTGATGGAGAAAATGAATCAGCGCTAAATTTCAAACTGAAAACAGCTGAACGCATTTAAAAAAAAAAATTATATTGCCGACCTTCTAAATCTTGGAAATTTTTGCTACAACCAGAAAAATTTCAGGTTTCCCTCTCTCCCCAAAATCTTGGTTTTGCTACCCTGGAAAAAATTTAGGATGCCACCACTGATCCCCTCTCCCGGCGCCATCATTCTACCAAAAATTAAAATGTTTATTTTTTGCAAACCAGCTCTTAAAAATTTAATAAAAAGAAACGTTTAAAAATTTTACTTTTTTCACGTTTTTCACTTGAGGTGGTAAATCGGGACAAAAAATGAATTTTCAATGCAAAATGCTAGACTTTTGAGTCAAATGTAGGATTTTTTAAGCATTCTTTTCAATTTTTTAATACCACTTTTTCAATTTCAGAACCTTTTTATCACTTTCTAGACACCTTGTTTATGATATTGACGTAACATAATTGAAATTTGGTATATTTTAAAACACATCCTTTTCAAATTCCCCTCCTCCCCACCCTTAATAAAAATTACCAATTTGGTCAAAACTGCCTCCCTCTAAATTTTCATAATTAATTCTCAAAAATAATTTTACAATGACTTCTCAAGTGATAATTTTATCCAAACCAATAAATTACAATTTCAAAACTGAAAATTAATTTCGACACAGCGATTTTTTCATTTACTAAGCCCAACTTTCATCGTCCAAAACCCGAATTAAAACGTAAAAATCAATTAATAATATAATTATAGCACACTGATAACCACACAGCCATATTATCAGACCTTCTTGTTATCTCGATTCATTAAAAATATTCAATACATACAAATTGTACAGATCAATTTCGAAAAAAAATCATGGAACAGGAAGTAAGCCTACTGCGTGATGAAGGAGTCTAAACATAACACAAAGTAAGTAACTAATCAGAATTATTTTCGAAAATTAATTCTAAAATTCTATAGAATTTCATTGCTCAATCATAGAAATACGTGAAAGTCACCCTCATCATGCCCCAGTTGGTGACCTAGGCTTTTCATCGGATCTCAACTTAGCTCACTTTTTTCCACCTCCAGACACGCGTAAAATGTTGCCAGTTCTGTTATTTTTATGCTTCGCCACATTCGCCGCATCTCAAAATACCACAGCGAAACGTGGAAGACCTCGAGATATCCCTTTCGTCGTGAACCGTCCATTTGGCCGGATAAAAGGCGTACAAACGCAGAACTTCGTCGAACTGCTGAAAAGTGATTTTTATTTCGATAAGACTTTAATTTTAAAAGAAATTCTAAAACCTCATAAACATAAAACAATTCTGATCACGTTGCCAGCAAAATGGGGCAAAAGTTTGAATTTAGACATGATGAAAACCTTTTTCGAAATCGAAGTCGATGACTACGGCAATGAAATCACTCCTAAAGTGAGATCCCTCAATTACAGATTATTTCAAAAAGGCGAATTGGTGTTAAAAGATAAAACCATTCAGCTGAAGAAACCTTTACTCATTTCTTCGTACGATACGCTCCTAACCCAGTATCAGGGTCAATTTCCAGTCATATATTTGGATTTTGGATATCTGAATGGAACCAGTTATCGAGCCGTGATTCAAGAAGTTGGTCAAAGAATAAGCAAAGCTTTCAAACAACACGAATACATGATCACCGTATTAAACGACGAATTGAAAAACTCAGTTAGTGCCAAAAGGAGAAACCAGACCGAAGAAAAACTGCACAATTTTTTGACAGTTTTCAACGAACAAGCCAATTACGAAGACTTGATCAAAAGTTTAGAGCTTTTGTCGAGAATCTTATACGATCATTTTAACAGCAAGGTTTACGTGCTGATAGATAATTACGAAGGGGTATTGCTGAACGCGCAGATCAACGAAGCCATCACTGAGACCGAATTTCCTCTAATTTTGGCCTTCTTTTCTTCCCTGATGGTACATTCGTTCCAGACGAATATCTATCTGGAGAAATGCATCCTCACTGGTACTTTCAGAATGCTCAGCTCGATTCCTCATCTAACCGACGTGAAGGAATACAAAGCGATAAATCACATGATGATGAAACTGTACAGTATTCCTCACGACGACCTGACTTTATTATTCGACCATCTCGACGTAAGTGCCGATCTTCAATCCAAATTCACCAATTGGTACGGAGGGTACCGCGGAGGACCCGAATTCAGCTACACCATTTACAACGTTCAATCCATAATGAATTTCATATCGACTAAAAAATTAGACTATTATAAAACACGTCACGCCCAATTCGATCCAGTCTTCGAGAGCACCTTTAAATACAGTAAAATGAGGATCTACATTTTATGGCTTATTTACGGAAAACTTTTCTTGATAAGTCATCGACAAAGCGGCCGAAGACAAAACCTCGAAGATTTCCTAGATTTCAAGAAAGTCCTTCACACCACCAAAAATCCTTTCGATGACCTTGCAATCGAGCCATACCTTTGTGCAGCCGGAACACTCACACTGACCCAGATTCTGGGCAGTTTCGGTACCAAAGCCAGAATACCAAGCAATTCCGTCCGAATGGAGGTAGCTGAAAAATTGATGGAATTCTACAAATCGAAATTTCGTATTTCATCGTGGTTCATAAGCAGGGCTGTGAAAAATTTAGGTTCGTATATTATCGACGAAGAAGACAACCTGCAAAACACCACGATTTTCTTGGAATCGCTGACACGTAATCAAGCTCTAATGAAGGATATTGAAGAAAGTAAATCGGAAGAGAAAGAAATACACGAGTTATTTTTGAGCTTCATCTTTAATTTCTTATCATTTCGAATCACTTTGTTGTATGATCTCCAAATCGAATCGATCGAGGAGGTACAGCCCGACAGTTGGATTCTATTCAACGATCAACGTGCTGCTTTTATTCGAGTTAGAGTCAATGCACCGTCGTCCGATCATGTTTTGAATAGTGCTAAAAATTACGCCACTTCGTTGCCTAGATTCACATCTCTGAGTTTGCTGAAATTTATCGGTGTCAATTTCCAATCTGACGGGGCTGTTACGATTTCAACCGAATCTCACACAGGTTCTGGATTATTGCAGTCGAATTATACGACCAAATCGCCGGCTATTTTTGTGTAGATGAATGTTTTGCGGTTATGAAGGTATTTTTATCATCTTTTATTTAATTTTTGTATGATTTTGAATCTTTGTTATAAGTATTTTTATATCTTTGAATTAATATTTTTTCAAGTGGGTCTTTCATTTTTTAAATTAGATCAATTTTATCCGAAATCAAAAATCATCTGAAAAAATTCATGTTGATGAATGAAATTTTATTTAGAATTTCAATCGAAGTGCAGGGTGTTTCAGAGCTGATGTATGTTATGTATCTCCTTCAATCCTGTAAATAGGCAGCCCATCATGAGTTCAGTATTTTTCAAGGCGACTTACCTGAAAATATATTTTTCATATTTTTTGAAAATTTTCAAACGCTTAGTCAATTATGGGTGAATTTTTCTTGAAATAATTTTATCATGGGAATTTTTATTTGAAAACTGGCGGATTTTTGACCTCAACTTCAAGTCAGCTTTCTCAAAATGAAGAAAGCAGTAATTTTCAGAGCACTCGTTCTTCTATTTTATTTGAATCAAAAGACTCGAAAGTTATGAGTATTCAAGAACGAAATAAAAAAATCTGATTTTAAAATCAATTTTTAAAATGAACACGTTCGAAAAAACTCATTGAAAATGTTTAAAAAATTGTAATAAAAAAAAAGTTCAAAAAAACTTAAATTTTCATAATTTCAACAAAAAATTTCTACAAAAAATTGAAAATTGCAATTAGAAAGTAAAAATTTCACCAAGAAAACTTGAATTTTTTAAAATTTCAACAAGTTCTGAAAAAAAATGAAAATCGTATGAAAGCATAGGTATAAAAATGTTGGAAAAATTAAGAAATGCAATGGAAATACAGAAAAAAATTGTAAAATATTTTTAAAAATTTAAAGATAGTTTTGAAAAACAATCAAGCACCTACTGATAATAAATTTTGGAAAATATTCAATACTTGACAATTTTTCAATAATTATATTGAAAAAATTATCATGATTTTGAAAAAAAACTCGATGAGAATTCTTATAAACGCATCCAGGGAAGCTCAAGAAGGTCGGGGCTCTCGAGCCCCTCCCCCCCCTCCAAGTTCGGAAAGGAGATTTTTTTATTACATGATTTTTCAAAAAAAAAAAAAATCGCCATGAACGTATAACTCTCTAAATCGGAATCTGTCTTTGATGAAATTCTGCCTTTGAGAATCAGTGAAATGATTTTCATTGAAAAATAATGACTTTTCATTGATCTTTCAGTCAAAAATCACTGATCTCTCAATCAATTGCCAATTTGTCAGAAAAAATCAATGGTTTTTATTGACAGATCAGTGAAAAATCAGTCAAATTCTGCAATTTTCTATTTTTCTTGACTCAAATCTGTTTATTATCAGCCTACGAAAAATACCCTGACTACACCAGCGCCACTGAAAGAACAAATTACTAAATTTTTCCATTGAAATTTGAATCCTTCCTATCTTTTCTCGAATTCTCAGCCCCTTCTTTCAATAATTTCTGGATGCGCTTATGAAAATTCTAAACCATTTTGATCAGAACTTTTCGAGAAGTTGTGGCGAAGTTTTTAAAAAAGTTGATGAAAATGTTTTTAAAATTTTATGAAAATTTCAATAAAAAATTATAAAAATTTCAAAAAATTGTATAAAAATTTCAAAATTTTTAATGAAAATTAAAAAATATATATATATCACGGTGAAAATTTATAAAAATGTAATAATAATTTATGGGGTTTGATATTGAATAATTCAAAATTGCAAAGTCACTCTATAATTTTTTTAAATTTCAGTAAAAATTGACTAATAGGAGAACGGGAGATGGTTTGAAACGGGAGGGGGGAGGGGGGGTTGAACGAAATTCAATCTACGAACTGAGCCTACTTTTTGGCTTGCTGATGATTATAAATTGAGGCTGGATTTCACTAAAACCGAATTAGGGGAGGATTGGAACATAGGGGTTTTACATATGGCGTTCAAAACCTCCCCCTCTGAAAATGGTGGAGAGGTGCATTTTGTCCCCTATGGGACCCAAAATTTTGGAAAAGGATTTAATGGATTCAGATTGACGTGCTGATAAAGGATCAATCATTACCTCATCCCAAAATTAATTTGTATGACTGTGAAAGCTATCGTTCAAAACCTCCATATGATATTCCAATCCTCCACCGTTCGAAACTCCTCTCTCAAATTGGGGAGGGGGGTCCATTTTGGCTCCAATGGAACCCAAAATTTTGGGAGTGGGTTAAATGGATTTGGGGCGATGTACTGATCAAGGATCAGTAATTACTTTATCCCGAAATCAATTTGTGTTGCTGTGAAATCTGTCGTTCCAAACACCCCCTTCCCCCACTCCTTAGAATTTGAAAAAAAATCAATTAGAATAGAAAAAAATTAGAAAAATCGCAACGAAAAATTTAAAAAGTTAAATGAGTGAAATTATCTTTTTTAATGTGAATGAGAGTTTTCCAATTAAAATAGAAAATAATGGAAATTAAATTCTAAACACACCCATTTTCAATTAAAATTTTGGAAAAAAGTTTACAAAGAAGTGATTAATTTATATCTCATTAATTTATCTCTTTTTAAATTAACAAAAAAGTCACCCTCCCCTTCAACCTTTACATTATGCACCATTAAAAAAATTCTACCATAAAACATCTTCCCTTACTTCTTGCAAATTTCTGAACCCGGAACGATTTTCAAAAAATCGACATCAACACACACGAAAATCAGACTTTGTGAATCTAATCATTAAACAACCAATAAAAATACGTCTTAATTAATACGCCAACAAATCACCTCAAGCAGATAAGGAAACATTCAAGTCGAAGAATTCGCTTCTCATCTCTAAAATACCTAGTTAAAGTATTCACTCGAACATGATAAGAATTCGGACATAAAATGAGATGAATTTCAGTTACAATATTCGATGTACTCTTTTCGTAAGTACTTCCATCACACTTACTCACGTATTCAAATTCCATCGTTATGAATGGATTACATATTACATATTCTAGATACCAGTAACAGTTCACCAAGATTGTGACACATCGGTGCCTTCAACGGCCACATCATGGCCCCAGTATTCCTATTATTATTGATATCATCGCCTCTAATCTTCGGCCAAACGTTGAAAAAGAACGAATTCAACTTCTATGGCACCTTTCAAAAGCCAGAATTCAACTTCTACGGCACCGGTACCTTTGGCCAGATGAACACAACCCCATCTCAAAGTTTCATCGACCTACTTAGAAGTGATTTCTACGTCGACCGGAGTCTAATCATAAAAGAAATCTCGAGAACATACCAACGCGACGTACTATACTTAGTTCTACCATCGAAATTCGGCAAAACTGTGAATTTAGACATGATAAGGACGTTTTTCGGACTCCCGGTTGACAAAGACGGTACCCCCATCAGCTCGATTTACGGTACACCGGCGTATAAGTTATTTTACGAAGGTAAAGTTGTACTGGACAACGGCCAAGTCAAGCATTTACCAAAAGTGTTGTTAATTTCGCACCGTAAACGTATCCTGGATAAACATCTGTGCAAATACCCAATAATTAACGTAAATCTTGGCCACATGAACGGTTCGAGTTTACCCGAAATCGTCAAACTGATCAACGACCGAATTAAAGACTCATTAGACGAGCATCCTTACATCATGACAACCCTGGATAAGAAACTGGCCAGCAATATTTCCGACGAAGATAAATCCCTTATTAGCCGCCAACGCGAAATTTATCTTCGAATAATTAACAAAAAAGCCACCCAGGATGATATCGAACAAAGCTTGCAGCTTATCACGAATCTGGTCCATTTACATTTCGGTATCAGGCCCTATCTTTTGGTAGACGATTTCGAGGGCCCTCTTCTCAACATCTTGGTCAACTGGGCTATCGGGGAACACCACACAGATATTATTTTATCATTCCTGTACAAATTCTACGCCCACGGAATACAATGGAACTGGCAAATGGAAAAAGGTTTCATGAGCGGATCGATGCCAGCGTTAAGTATTTTCAAAAATATCACCAACTACATCGATTACAAACCATCGAATCATATGATTCTGGAACTTTACACGCTGTTGCACGAAGATCTATTGGAGATATTCGAGCATTACAAGGTGCCTGAAAATTTACGAACCAGAGCTATCGATTGGTACGGTGGTCATCGTTGGGGCAGAGGATACAGGAAGAAAATCTACAATATTTTCGCCATCAGGCAATTCCTCTGTACTGGTAAATTGGACTATATTCGAGAACGTCACAAAACGTACGATAAATTTTTCGAAGATCTTCTCCAAAGATACGTTAGGATGAGATTTTTCGCACTCGATCGCCTGTTCGGCGAAGTCTGGGGCCATATACCAAGACTAGCCAAACCAATAAATTACTATCACTTTTTAGACATCAAGAATCATCTTCTGAATTCATCGACTCCTAGAAAATTCACATACAAAAATATCGGATTCTTGACGGAAAAATTAATTTTACCCGAATCTCTGGAACCGTTTTCCATCGGAAGTAATATAATCGCCACTAGATTTATTCTAACTAGTCACTTCATGTTCCAGAGGACACCCCATAACGAAGCCAAAATATGGATAGGTGAAAAATTAATCCAATTTTATTGCAAATCTTGGGGCCTCTCATCCAAATTGGTCGATAAAGCGGTGGCAAACTTGGCCAGATTTATCAACGATGGCGATACCAAATGCGACGACTTGATGGCCTTCTTGAAAGAAATTACCAATAACGAAAATATCATGTCGGATGCGGATTTATACCAAGAAGAAGATCTGGCTTACAGGGGAGGTTTCGGAAAACTCATGAATGCCATCTTCAACTATCTCGGATTACGAGTAGCCATGCAATACGATTCATTAAACGTTGAATCGGTCGATTCGTACGATGGCCCTGTGGCCACCTTTATTTGGCATAATTTAGCCATCTTCAACGATAAACGAGTAGTATTTTTCGAAATCCACGTCAACGAGACGGCCACATTTGGCTTAAGTAAAGCCAGAAGCGAATATGGCAGAATAGCCGCATTTTTTAATTATCCGTCGCAGAAATACGTGGGTATTAGTGTTCAAGCTCTCGGAACCGTTGATGTTCTACAAGAAACTGTCCAAGGTCCGTTTACTACAACCACTGCACGTCCTTCGAATAAAACAAGAACTACTCTGAGTGTTGGCAGACAGAGAAAGCAAGATAGAATGGGTGTTATAATTTACGAAGATATAGACTACGATCCAGATACCTACGTTCCTATTGTTACTTTGGGTAAACATAAAAAGAGGGCTAGGAAGAAGAAGACTAACGAGTGGGGTTTTTAAAATATTTTTTTATTGGTATTGTTTTTAATAAAGTTCATTCGTTGGGCAATATTGTTGGAGTTTTCATTTCGAGATGGCTAGCAATTGATTAACTTTTTCAACGTAACTATCATCGATCAAAATATTTCTCATCTTCAATGTCTTTTGACAAATGGAGGAAATTTTGGCTAATTTTGAATGAAAAAAAGTTCGGGTTTTTGTGATCTTTCAAAAATTTTGAAAAAGGTCTCCCAAACGTTGAATTTCACAAAATTTTCAAATTTTGTAAAAAGACAACATTTTTAGACTCGAGCTAGCTATTAAAAATGAATTCCATCATTTTTTCCAATTTCTAAACAGAAATTCAAATTTGAATATTAAAATTTTCAATTTTCAGCAAAATTTTTCAGGGTGACCCCCCCCCCCCACCCTCTAAAAAGAGATTACGTATTTGATTGAAAAAAATTCCCGTTATGTCGAAAAAAAAACATTTTTCATGGCATCGACAATACTGGAAATATTAAAAAAATATGTATTTTCCACTTTTTCACAGACCTAACAAAATGTATTTGTGGCATTCCATAAGAAAAGGGTCAACTTTGTCGCAAAGTTGATTTCGAGAAAAACACAAAAATGTAAATTTGGGTCGAAAATATTGATTTTTTGTTTTTGATGGATTTTGATACTTTGATCCTTCCTCTTTCATATGGGATACCCCACAACATGTGAAACGAGTTTTTAGTAGTGTAAAACTGCGATAGAAGGGGTGGAGTCGTGACGCGATTAGCGCATTCAAAAACTTTAAATGCGTTTTTCTCAAAACTATGTTTTTTCAACTTTAATTTTCAAACTGTCATAAATCCGCGAATTTTGCACGAAAAAAGGTCACTAATAGCTCATTCGAAAGGTAATTTTATCTAGTTTAAGAATATGGGATAAAAAAATTTTTGACCCCCCCCCCCGACAAAGTTGACCATTTTCTTATGGAATGCCACATTTATACAAATTTGTTGATATTTTCTCAAAGTTTTTCATATCTTGTCATAAATCTCATTAATAATTTACATAAAATATTCTTTATAAATTTTTTAGATTTTATTCATTAGCACACCCAGAAATTTTCCAGAGAGGGGGAGGGGGGTAAACTTGAAAAAATTAGGCCTCAAAAATCTGATTTTTTTTCTGTAAAGGCATAAGCACATCCAAAAATTATCCAAGGGAGAGGCCAAGAATTCGAGAAAAAATAGGCATGGGCCAATTTTCAATGAAAAAATTGAGTAACTTGCTATTTCAGTGGCGCTGGCGTAGTCAGGATATTTTCTGTAGGCTGAGATTTGAGCAAAAAAAAATTAGAAAATTGCGGAATTTTTTGAAACAAACAATCAATTCACTCCTTAAATCCGAATTAGTAAAATTTGCCTGTTTGAATCAGTGAAATGAATTAAACAGAAAATCATAAATTTTTCACAGATCCTTCAGACAAAATCATTGATTTTATCTGACAAATTGGGAATTGATAGAGAAATCAGTGATTTTTGACCGAAATATCAATGAAAAATCGTTTATTCAATAAATATGTAGAATGATTAAAATTGAAAAATCATGTTTGAGGAGCAAAAAAAATGCACTTTTTTTACATTTTTGTAATAAAAAATCTCCTTTCCGAGCGAAAAGGGAGCAAAGGCTATAGCTCTCCTACAGGGGCGCGACTGCGGGG
Source organism: Pseudococcus viburni (assembly GCA_033439095.1). NCBI lineage: Eukaryota > Metazoa > Arthropoda > Insecta > Hemiptera > Pseudococcidae > Pseudococcus > Pseudococcus viburni. The sequence goes on along the minus strand of JAVBJF010000080.1, from coordinate 918,645 downwards.
GGGAGAGGGAAAGGTGCCTTTTTGGAGCATTAAAAATCAAATTTTCTCAAAGCTTCGCTCGGGCATGAAAGAAATCACAATTATATAAACTGTTTGAATCAACTATCCAAAAAATGGTTCCCTTTTGATATTCCAAGTCTCCATATCCACTTTGCATCCTCTCAAAAAATGCTTCTGACGCCAATTCTTGGATGTTTTAGGTATTTTTATTGGTTTTTAAGGCCAAAATAATTAGTACCTATGTAAGTTGTTTGTTCCAAAATTACATACTCGTCAGTTTTTTCCTTAAACGTGCTATGCAAATCGCATGAGAACTTTATAAGGTTTTAATTTAGTGTTTTTATAGTAAACGAAAATTTGATGGGGGGGGGTGAACTCAGAATTCTTCAAAAATTATGAAATTTCAGATCCCCTCCATGAGAAATTTCTGGCTACGCCATTGCTCTCCTAGGCCCCTTGGGTGCGGCAATGATTTTACCGATTTTTAAATTGTTCATCATTATTGAAAGGGACTATCACAAAAATTATAGAAGAAGGATTGAAATTTTGAGATTTTCAACCCGATTTAAAATCCATTCAGCCGTTTTCGAGATATTTAACTTTGAAGTTGAGAAATTCGAATAAAAAAGGTGAAAATTTGAGAAAAATTGAATGAAAGATGTACACTTCTGTCTTTGATTAAATTCGAAAGCTGTTAACTTTCAGAGGAAAGAATTAATGTTGGTTTATATGAGAATATGGATGAAAAGTTGGTTACTAGTTTTTTTATAAGATGTCATTATATCAATTCGCCAAAAAAAACAAAATATCATTAAGTCAGTGGTCATCATTTTTCTTCAAATTTTTCACGAGTTTTTAAAATTCAGACAAAACCTTTACAAAATGTCATTATGTTTAGTATAATGTTCTGCAAAGAAACCTCCTTCAAAATTTATCCTTGTTTAAAAGCCAGACAAAATATCAATGTCTAAAATGTGTCGCAAAAAAGACATGCAAAAAAATTCTTAACACTCCAGCCCAAAAAAATGATAAATTGTAATTTTAGAAAATTAAGAGTAGAATCGAAGAATTACAAAAAATGTTATTCTGGCTAAAAATTCTTCAATTTTCAATCGTTTTCTCAAAATGCCAATTTTGGTTCTTCTCTACCTCTCTGATGATTTTGATTCGATTTTTGAAAAAAAAATTCTGCGTTTAAAAACTCGATTCAGGGTTTGACCGTGTTCAGCTGCGCACAAATTGTGTGGCTTCGAGAAACCAATGCATAATCTCATTATAAATTGTGCATTTCCAAATTTATATCTATATAATAAATTTTAAAAAGTGATTGAATAAAACGACTCTTTGAAATCGTTCGCAGCGGATTCATTCAAGGTATTAAATTATTGTACGATTCAGGAACGAATTTTTCAATTTTTTCTAAATCCTTTTCAAATGACTAAACTAATACCTACTTAATTTGAAAAAAAAAACATATAAGAACTTTCTTGCACTACTTTCTTCAATATCAATATCACAACTTCGCCAAAAATTCCCCCTCAGAACGCAACCAACTTTTGAAAAAAAAAACTAAACCGTCCAATCTTTCAAAATATTCACGAAATCTTCTCGAATATCACATGAAAGCGATAAGACCGACAAAGATAAGCCTGTACGTGCCTCAATTGATTTTAACGCAACAAAAATTAAGTAAATGAGCCCTCCAAACTCAACAATTGTAATGGTCATGGAATTAGGTAAATATAAAATATTTTCATTACACTCTCTAAATCCGAATCAGTCGAATTTGGTGAAATTTTGTTTTTTCGAATCAACGAAATAAATTTTACTAAAAATCAGTCATTTTCCAATGATTTTTCGGTAAATTTACCATTCAACAAAAAAAAATCCAAAACTTTCGAGTAATTTTCAGTAAAACTCATTCCACTTATTCAAAGAGACAGAATTTCACCAAATTTACAAATTCCTATACCTTTTCCAATTCTTTTCACAAAATTTCAGCAGATCTTGAAAAATACACACCAACAAAGCGCAACATCTTGCTGCTACCAATCTGAATAAAAATTCGGCAAAATTCGAGTTTCCATGATAAATCAAAACATCGTATCAATCGTCGCGTTAGCATGGTTCGTTACACTCGCTAATACGAAAATTTGTCGTCTCGAGATCCCCAACAGATTCGTCAGCAAGAGGCAATTCGGTCATATGAATTTGACAAACACCAGAAACTTCGTCGAATTACTAAAAAGTGATTTCTACTTCGACCACAGCTTCGTTATAAACCAATTATTGACCCCCAACGAATATAAAATCATCGAAGTGATCATACCATCAAAATGGGGCAAAAGTATAACTCTGGATATGATGAGAATCATGCTACAGATCCCGGTTGACCCACAAGGTAATCTAATCCCTCTCGAGGATGCCTTCAATTATCGATTATTCTACAAAAGCGAACTAGTCTTGGAAAGGAATCGCGTTGAATATTTAAGACAACCTTTGCATATATTACGACGCAACACACTGCTCGATAAATTCCTAGGTAAATATCCGGTGATTTATTTAGACTTCAGCGACATGAACGGTACCACTTACCAAGATATTATTTCAATAACTACGGAACGAGTGAAACGAGCTTTTTTACAGCATTCCTATATCGAGAAAGTACTTCAGTCTAAAATAGACACGACGATTTCATTGATAGAACGGAACCATACCATCCACCAACTCAAACATTATCGTAAAATTACCAATAAAAAAGGCAATTACGAAGAACTGATAAAAAGTGTAGGGTTCTTGTCACACATTTTATACGAACATTTCGGCGCCAGGTCGTACCTATTGGTGGATAATTACGACGGAATACTTTTGAACGTTCTCGCCAGCCCGGTCATGAACGAAATAGACACTCCCCTGGTATTAGCTTTCTTCTCATCTCTAATGGTACATACGTTTCAAACAAACAACTACATCGAAAAGGGTATCTTAACTGGTACCTTTCCTTTACTCAAGGTGGTTCCGAATTTGGAAAAATTCAAACGATACAGGAGCATATTCAACAGCGCCATGACCTACAAATACGCCACAATCCACCAAAATTTTATATCATTGATGAATTATCATCAAATACCTCATACTCTTCGAACCAGAGCTCTGAATTGGTATTCCGGACACTACTGGGGTAAATTTAGAGTAGCCAAGATTTACAACACTTTTTCCATAGCACAATTCATCACCTCGGGTAAACTAGACTTTTGCAAAAGTCGTAATCCCATTTTCGAACGTATTTTCCGCAACACTCTCACCTTGCCCAATATCAGATTATTCTGCATGGATAAATTATTCGGCGACTTTCGAATTCTGGCACGATATGATTCGTCACAAATCTCCATCGACGACTACCTCAACCTCAAAAACTACCTAATCGGATGCAAAACCCAAAAATCGTTCACGTTAGAAGAAGCCATTGAACCTTATTTAACATCGGTTGGAATTATGGCTCCGAATTCAAGCGATGAACTAAGAATGCACGTAAGTGTGCCTAGTAACGAAGCAAGAATGGATTTGGCGGATAAATTAATGGATTATTATAAAACCGAGTTTCATATAACGACAGCATCTATAGAAACTGCGCTGAGAGGTGTGGCTGAATTTTTAGCCGGTCGGATATACTCGTCTAAGAGTTTATGGCTGTTTTTACGATCGTTGATTCGTAATGGTCAACTAATGAAAGATGTATTGGAATATGACAGATCAGAATGGGGTAGCTTCAGAAAATTCATGTTGTTCGTATTGAATTATTTTACTTTGAGAATCACGTTGAATTATGATTTCACTATCGAGCCTCTGGATCAGTATGATATGAGTTTTGGTAAATATCGGTGGCATAATTTGGCAGTTTATATCAATAATGTCGTGACATTCATCGAACTCACTGTGAATGCCAGTTCCGCTCAAAATGCCCTCGAGATAGCCAAAGAGCAAAAGTCTAGGATAGAAAAGTTCACTTCGTTAGGAAAAAAAATCAGATTCGTCGGGATCAATGTGGCTTTGAATAAAACTGTTCAAATTAAAGTGAGCTATTTGTGAACATCTGCAGCTCGCTGATTGAGGGAATTTTTTTTTTAAATGTACATACGAGTATAAGTATTACTTAGATTTTTGAATACCTAAATATATATTTTTTTTAGAAATTGGAGAGTTTTTCAATGAAAATTTAGTGCTCTTCTCTCTCTTGTTCCCATATTTTCTGTTCAAAATTATCAGAAGAATCGAGTGACTTGATCCATAGTGAAAAACTGGTTGAAAAAACAACATAAATCATTTTTTAGAAAAAATTATCGCTAGAACTGTTGTTACTGACCAGGACCTTGAAATTACCCAATAATCAGAGCAAAACTTTCTTCCGAATCCAAGGTGAAAATCTCAACCTTTACCCCCTAACATTTGCCCTTAAAATTCAGTTACGTTCAGAAAATTTGAAAGAGTGTAAAAAAAATTAAAAAATAGAGAAAAACATTTTTTAAGCTGAAGAATTTTTTTTTTAATTTTTACCTAAAATGGTTTTGATAAAAATAAAGATGCTGTTACCTAAAAACATAACTTTCGAGTCATCCCTTCTGGCTAGGGATCCTTCGCAAAAAGGATCTTTCGTTTTTCATTTTGATTTTTCTGCTAAAAATCGAAAAAATTAATGTTCAGAAAATTTTTAATGAAGGTACATATTTTAGTGCGACTATTTTTATCAAAATGATCATTGTTAGAGACTTTCTCCTGTACCTCTTTAGAGCTGAATTTTGATTATTTATAAATTCTCCTTCAAGTATCTTACCCTCAAGACCTGAATTTTGGTAATATTCAAGATGTCTCCTGCACCCCTACAGACTACGAAACTGATTTTCAGATATTTAAAATTTCCCTGGTCCTTCTCACAAGAAAGCGAGGTCTGACGCGTCGATTGAAACAATTTTTTACAGGCTTGTAGAGAATCATAAAAAACTTCCACAGCCAAAATTTCAGCCCTTGAAGTTGACATAAGGAGGAGTTATGGGGGGGGGCTGAATTTCGAAAAATCGCCAAATACACCGAAAAATTACAAAAATTCAAATAACTCGCCCCATATGGCGTTTAAAAGATGAATTTTATACCACAAACACCCCCTCTCCCCGGTATAGGCCATTTGAAGATGGGGTGGTTTCTTGGATCCGCTTTTAACACCACCGGGGGGGGGGAGAGATTTTTCACTCGTAATAAAAATATATACTTATTTTATAAGTGAGAAATAGGTCTTTTTGATATGTATGTAGATTGCTAGGTACGTCAGGAAACAATTTTTACAAAATTACATCACGACTGTTGCAAAAAAACTCCAGATGGCCCATAGGTTGAGATGGACCGTAACTTTTGGGGGGCTTGAGCCCCAGTTAAATAAAAAAATCATTTTCGACCCTCTCAAAAAATTTTCTATCCTTATCATTACAAGATTTTTACTCAATCTTTTTTCAGATATGAAGAATCAATGGTGGAAGTGAGTTCATACCATCATTTTGAGGATTTATTTTCAAATACATTTTTATTTTCATACGCCCGAGCGGAGCGAGGGCTAAAATTTGATAAATTGATGATTTTCAGAAAGAAAATAATTCGTTTTTAATAGTTTGTTGTTTGAAAAATTCCATTTCTTTGGTGTAGAAATTTTATGATTTTCAAAAAAATTTTTCACGAAATTTCGTATTTTTTTGCACGGTAGGTAAAACAAGATTTTACAGAATTTTTGAAAAAATTTCTGTTTCAAAAATCAATAATTGTGCATCGTTTTTGATCGATTACTCTTCATCAAAAAGATCATTTTAGTAGGTAACTTGAAAAAACAGGAAATTCGTCATATGTGACGCCGCATACGAAAAGGGGGGATTGCCCAAAAAAACGAGTTTTGAGTTAGTGATTGATCCTTCTATAAAATTTCACGTAGAATCCGATAAAAATATCGCCAGTTCGATTACTCGACTTCAAAGTGTTGAAAAATGGCTTTTAAAAAAGGCAAAAAAATAAAAAATGCTCAAAAATGCTCAAATTTTTTTTTATTTCTTTTCTTTATTTTCGCATACAATACGATGTAGAATCCAGTAAAACCATCGCCGGATCGAATTTTCCCTTCGAAATACGAAAATAATGATTTTTGAGTTTACTAAAAAAAAGTGGAAAAAATTCCCAAAATCAAAAATTTTCAATTTTTTTTTATTTTTGCATACAATATGACGTGGAATCCAGTAAAACCACCGCTTGATCGAATTTTCCCTTCAAAATACGAAAATAATGATTTTTGAGTTTACTAAATAAAGGGGGGAAAAATTGTACGTCACCGACATGTCGCCGATGAGTGCGAATAATTCGGCGAATTTTTCATTTGGCGTGTCAGACCTAGGGTAGCTCCCTTGTCAGCTAAATTTTGGTAATTTCAAAGTTCCTCAATATCCCTCCAGGGAAGAATTCTGAAAATTGAAAATTTTTTCGTACTCCCCCCCCCTCCGCGAAGAATTTAAAATATTTAAAATTTTCCTAGCATTAAATGTTTAAAAATGATGTTTTGGAATAATAACAACAATAATTCATGTATTAAGGATCCAGAACCATTTTTAGAAATTTTTTTTTCAATAACAATTTTAATTTTTTCATGACGAATAATTTTAATTACCACACGATTTCATAAAATCTCAATAGAAAATTTCAAGCTTCACTCGGAAATTTTAAAATCACATTGATTTTGATAACGTTAATCTCCTATATCAAAATAACGAGTTCATAAATTCAATCACATGTATAACTATGATTACTCAGAGCAAAGCTTCTCTGGTTTATTTGATCAGTCAGCATGATAAAGTTCGATTATATATAATAATGAATTTGAATATTCCTAAAATTTATCGATTTTTATTATTACGATGATGAAATTCAAAATGAAGTAAGTACCATTAATATTATAATTATTACTTCAATCAACATTCAAAGAATTTTATTTCAAAATATTTTTGTTCTGTTTTAATAAAGAAAAAATAACTGAACTGAAAAAAGCTATAAAAACCTCAGAAAAATTCAAAGAAATTTTCAATTTCATAGGTGACCCACAAAAATCACAGTGGAAAGCCAAAATTCATCAAGATGCTTCTACCATTGATCATACTTTTCACATTCCTACTCACCGCACGCAGCCAAGAAGATTTGACGAGAAAAGGTCCAGCAGTGATAGTAAAAACAGAATTAAAACGACCCACTAAAATACTCCAAAATGCTCGCAGTTACAAAGAACTAATCGACAACAGCGATATATTCATAGACAAAAGTCACTTCATTGCAACTTGGCACCGATACCCTTCAGGTAAAATATCCGAACTGAGGAGTCCTCCACGATGGGGTAAAACTATCACTTTGCACATGCTCAAACACTTCCTAGAAATAGAACTATATAAAAACTGGACCCAAAAACCCCTCGAAGAAGCATCAAACTACAGACTATTCCGAAATAAAGAAATAGTCCACGATAATGGCGAAGTAGAACCGATAAAGGACGAATTAAACATAAACACTCAAGAAGCTGCGATCATGGATCGTCTAGGTAATTTCCCTGTAATTCTGATTAGTTTCGAAAACATCTCTGCTTCGAGTTACGATCAATTTATCGATCAAGTAGGCAGTATAATTAGTGATATCTTCGAACAGTTCAAATACCTCGAGGGGATTTTAGAAGATATTACAGATGTTGAAGTATTCTACAACGATCAAGATACAGCCACCAATATAGAAGCTGACTACAAAGATGAGACTGACTATCAAAACGATGCTGAACCCAAAAAAGAATCAGAACCTGTGAAAGTTCGACGTGCCGGTCCAACATCGGAAACAGCCTCGAATAAATTCCAAAAAATCCTCGAACATCGAGCCACCGCCAACGAACTTATCAGCAGCCTTCATTTATTATCAAAACTTCTGCATAAACGATTCGACAAAAATGTTTACATTTTCGTGGACGATTACGATTGTATCCTGAAAACTTTCTTTTTGCATAACGTTTCAGAAGAAGATCAACATAATATCAGCAAATTCTACACATCTCTGTTACTCAACACCTTGCAATACAATCAGTACTTGGAAAGAAGTTTAATAATGGGCACATACGATGCGAAAAATTTACTCAACGGGTTCAGAACAACCTTTTTCAATACTTCGGTCAGTATTTTATTCAATCCTTGTGGTTTCACGAGATACGATATCGATAGAATGTTTCGCCTGTATCCGATCGACTTCGAATCAAACAGGAAATCTAGACAATGGTACAACGGCTACAGAAATGGAAGAAAGCTCTCAATCAGTTTACACGAAATTGATTCATTTGTAGCAATATTCAACGTAGGAAATTTCTTCGTGCATCATGTACCCAACTTAATGGACGACTACATACGAAAATCCATCCAGATTAAAAGATTCAGAGGGATATTGGCCAACAGCATTACAGGTAAAAGTTACCTCAAGAAAGTCATTCAAACAGACGAAGCTGACATCCTGAAATTGAAGAACATTCCTCTATCATCAGATATTGAAATTGATGACGATACACGACAAATCTACATGACCCTACTTCTGGCCAGTGGGTACTTCACGACACGAAATAATGGTTCCAACTTGATCGTACAAATACCTAATCACAGGATCAAGTTCCAATTGTCAGAAATGATGATGGATTATTATAAAGTTAAATTCGACATAGAACAGCATTTAATCGACAACCTTATCATCGAATTTTACAACTTGATGGAAACTGATTCTTTGGATACACATAATTTCACCAGATCTCTGTACTATTTTTTCCGCTCCTTTAATCTATACGGTGATATATTTCCGTTACATCTGACGAAGTTCGTCTTTCATTATTTCGCTTTGAAAATTGCCTCGATTTATAATTATCGTCTGCTGGAGCTATTAATCGTGCTGAGAGAACAGATGACTTATTTCGCCTTGTATACTCCCCAACGTAAGGTCATGTTTGGAATCAAATTGTCCAATATGTTGACTGAGAGGATGATCGTTTTGTTACATACGTTTGAAAATTGTACAACGTTGGCACCTGTGGCCAATTCTACGAAAATTATCGCAATGGCTGTTCCACGATTTGGCGATTTTATAATTCATCATGAGATAGTGAAGAATTTTTAACAAGGCTTTCGTCAGGATTGTGATATGGATATGGGAAGGGAAAAAAAAAGGAAAATTCAAGACTGAAGTAATTCAAGTACCTATTTCTTAAAATTTAAAATATAGATCTGCAATTATATTAAGTAATTATTTTAATAAATGAAAAATCCGAATTGTCATAATTTAATCAATATGAACAGTAGTTTGTTTTTTATTAGATATTGCACATGGACTTTTCTTTTGATTTAGGGAGCCTTGCCCCAGAGGTGGCTCATTTTCTTTTTAAAAAATGAGATTTCCAAAATTTTAGCCTTTACTTCAATTAGGGATTGTAGACATTGCCTTTTTTTGAAGGATTAAACACAGGATAACATGTTAAAGGAACACAAAAAAATAATTTTCAGGTATAACATCAAAATTAAAAAAAATATGACTCAATTTTGATTTTTAAAAATTAACTTTGGATTCGAAGAGTCAACCGAAGAAAATTCAAAGAGCTTTCAAATTGGGTAAGTAAAAATGGTAGAAATGCACTTTTCCACATACTATCATTATTTTGACGGCTTTTCATCTTTCAAGAAAATAGCATGCTGCACTTGGAAATTGGACAAGTGTGAATTGGAATGAGAGAAATCAAATGTAGAAAGGGGAAGTGTCTGCACTCTCCAAATTTCAAATATTCGCCAATTTGTTAATTTTTTTCGTGATTCAGTATCTATTGAACTTTCAAAATCACAGTGTCTACAGGATTTGAAAAATGAATATTCTTGCTATTTTTTTTGATTTTTTTTTGCCAGTTCCATGCCATTTTTCTTACTTCAAATTTTCCAAAAAAGAATCCTATTTTTATCCTTCGATTAAAAAATTAAAAGAATGAGGGAAATGCTGAAAATTCTTGTATTTTTTAGTAAAATCATTAAAATTCTTATTTTATGGCTTTCTTGCTGCTAAAGTGAAGTTTTTTATATTTTCTAGGTTTTCATGTTTTTCTTGCCAGCAGACATCATGTTTGGACTGCCCCCCCCCCCCCAAAAAAAAACAATGAAAATGTGATACACAAAATAAATTTGGAATGCTGGGTAAAGAGAACAGGAGTACATATTGAATTTTTCAAAATTTGAAACTCTTTTCCCCCATTTTTCCTCTCTTGCTCACACCCAACAAAAGTAGCAAAACTAATTGAAATAGAAGTTCAGTTGTGACGTTAAAGTTTTAAATTCAGAAAATTGAAAAGTTCTGAATTTTTCACTGAAAAAAAATCATTGCCATTTTCTAGAAAATCTGAAAAATTCAGGGAATTTTGGAATTCTTATCCTGAAGCCATCAAATTTTTTAATGGAACCTGAGATATACATAGTGTAGGAGGCAGAAGCTGAGGATCTTGCCTTCCTTTCAGCAATGAAATATTTGCAAGAATGGTAAATTTTCAGCTTTTGAGCAAATTGTTTGCAAAAATGTTCATATTTATTCTAGATTTATGTGAATCATGCAAATGATCATTTTTGATGAATAGTGGCAATCACAATCTAATATTTATTAAAAAATATCAATTTAACAATGAATTTTTTTCATCTTGTTTGTTTTTTGATATTTTTAATACATGGGTGATTTTTTCCAAGAATTTGAGAAATTTTCTAAAGGTCAATTATTTTGATTTTCATGAGGGTGAATTGGAGGAGGGGGGGGGGGTGGAAATATCTCGTCGAAGGTTGTACAAAGATTCTAAAAAAAAATCATGCAGAAGTCCTGCATTTCAGTTCAAAAACTTTATTTATTTGGTATCTCAAAATGACTCAGAATTTTTTGAAAATCATTCAACTTTTTGAATTTGACAAAAATTTTCAAAAATGAGCTTAAATCTAATAAAAATTGTTCTAGTGTTGAAAAAAATTAAAAATTGTTAGAAACTGTAAAATTTTATGAAAATTTTATGAAAATTGCTTAAAATTTTATGAAAACTTATGAAAATTGCTTAATATTTTGTAAAATTTTCTTGAAATCCAAAATTATCACCAACGTTGTCGAAAAATATAAAATTTGTTGGTATGTCAAAAAAATTGTTTCATGTGCGAAAATTGTTTAAATTCCCCCAAAAAATTAAAATAGTTTCAAAGTGTCGTATACAAATGTTTGCTTTTCGTAAAAATTGTCATGAACAATTGTCGAAAAATGTGGTAAAATTTGTTGAAATATCAGTGGTAAAATTTGTTGAAATATTAGTGGTAAAAATTGACTTATTTTCGTAAAAATTTGTTTGATAATAGGATGTGATGTCAAAAGTGGCTTCTTTTTCTAGAAATTTTTCTGTCATATGCCTGTATCCAAATTAAAAATATTTGTACAACATTTGGAATTAACCCCTCCTCTCCCTTTCTCTAAACCAGTGCAATGAACAGGTTTTCATCTATTGATTTTCACATTTTGGGTGACTTGAGAGAAAAAGATTGCCATGATCCTAGATTTTATGGGTTTTATTGAAATTTCAAGGTAACTTCACATTTGTATACGACACTTTGAAACTATTTAAAAAAATTTTGGGGAATTTTAAACAATTTTCGCACACAAAACAATTTTCTTGACATATCAACAAATTTTATATTTTTCGACAACGTTGGTCATATTTTGGATTTCAAGCAAATATGTAGCTTCTATCAAACCCAGTAAACACTTCCTGCTTACTCATTGATTTTCTTTTCTTTTTTTTGATACCTTGACCAAGTAATGTTTTTTCTAGAAAAGTGAGTAATAATCTGGCAAAATTGGTTCAAGATTCAAATGGAAAGGTGACTATGATTAAAATTAGGATTACCCTTCCTCCAGGATCCATAAAATTTTAGAAGACTTTCGTTTTTGGTTTATTTTCTGTAAAAAGACTCAAAATTAAAAATAAAGCGAACATAATTTAAAAACACATTTAATTGTGCTACCCACAAAAACTCACAAAAACAATTTTTAACCGAGTATGGTCTCAATTGACTTTTCTCCATATGAAGAATAATCTGATTCATTCTTCGTAGACTCTGCCAATTGTTTAGGTATCTTGTAATTCAGAAAAACGTCGATACATCTGTTTAGTATTTCATTTTTGGGAAACAATTCGATTCGACTCCTTTTTTCATGTACGATATATTCGTAAATTTTTCGATGTGCTTTATTTCTTGCTTTTCTCAGTGCACGACAGAAAATTCTGACTCGATTGGTGTTATTTCTCAAATTAATGTTGAGAGCGTGGTTCATTAGCTTGATTTCTTCAAATGCTGGTTTATTCAAATCATTCATGGCGTGTTCGCATTTTCTTTGGATTATCAAGTTCTTTCTTGTCACGTTATCGAATCCTTTGACGAATTGATCTTCGGCTTCGGTTAGATTCACGAGATGAAAATAGTCGCTGAAAAAGTCATCGATTTCATATTGAAGTGTAATGGGCCATTTACATTCTCCTAGCTCGATACGACAACCAGCAAGATTTTTTTGACAATTGCTTAGATCTTTTTCACAAATGGACAGGTATTTTTGACAAATGGTCAGATCTTTTTGACATTCTGTCAGTTTCATTATTTCTATGTAGCAATCGGACAATTTCTTATAGCAGGTATCCTAACAATAAATAGGTATCATTGGAAAAATTAATTAATGAAAATTAATCTGGCTACTGAACCATATTACTTACCTATTTGTATTTTTATAAAGAAGTAAAAGTATTTTCAGATACATACCAGTCGTTTTGCGATGACCTTATTTTCATATTTCAAAATTCTCATGCCAACTTTCATATTTTTGAAAATACTCTCCGAATCATTGTGTTTCTTTCCCATTTCTGAACTGTTTGCACCTCCGGAAACGTAGTTGATAATTAGACAAAAAAATACCAAAATTGTCCCTGCCATTGTCCATTCATAATATGAACATCATCATACAAATATCCAACATCGGTGGTTTTTGATTATCAATATATCTGGCACATGATAATTTTTGCTCTCATTGAATTTTTAGATGATCTTTAGTAATGATTTTATTATCAACTTTCATCGAAATATTTTATCCATTGATAGTGTAGGTACAAATATTTATTTTCATTATCTTTTTATTCATTTTTTTTGATACGTGGGTTATTTTATCACCAAAGGTGATAATTCCATTCATTGTAGCAGGGTTCACATGAAGGATGATTCAAAATGAATTCTTTATAGTTATTGGCAGGCTTATAGGTAAAGGGAGGAGGTTCAGAAGGGAGGAACGGATCAGCCCCAGTCCTCGGATTTTGATAAAAATTGATAAAGTAATGGTATTTTTAAGAGGACCCCTACAAAAATTGAGCCCTCCAATGATATTCTCGATCACCTTCATTAAAATTTCAATTCAAGTTTCCAAAAAAATTGTTGCTCGCCGAAATTAACTTTTGATGACATTTTAAAGAAAAATGTGGCAATGTTATAAATTTACAAATTATAGTGAAATTTCAATTGGCAGCACTGCTATAAAAAATTTCTAAAAAAGTTATCACATAAAATTAATTTTTCGACTTAGATATTTTTTTATCATTTTTATGAGCAACTTGAATTTTTTACAAAAATTATATCCTTGTTGTCATCAAGTGATTTTTTTATTAGATTTCGATATGTTCTGTTACAAGTCAAAAAAAAAAAAATAGAACGAGTAAAAATGTTATGTGATTTTTTTAATTTAAGGCCTAATTTTGAGATATATTTTTCTATTTTTTTACTTAAATGAAAGTTGTAAAGTAATGAATGAATGTTGATTTCAATTTTTATTTTTTCTCAAAATCTAAATTACTTCAATATTGAGTAACGAAATCTTATGAGGACCAGTTTTTTTAAACGAGCCTCCCAACTTTAGCTGACTTTGGGTGGAAACATTTTTGCAAATAATATAATTAGAGTTCTCGGTTAGTTCAGATTCTACCTATGGTTATAAAAAATAAAAGTTTTAATTAATCTGAAATAAATTGAAAAAAAATCGTTCCTTTTTCTTTTAGTCTCAATACATTCGTCTGCTTACTCGCTCCAAGACAATAGGCTAAAGATAGCTCACCACTTACATTTATAATGAAAATACCTAAAGCTTTAAAAAATTGATTATTTTGTTTGTGAAAATCTTCAATTTTTAAATTTTTAATCCTTTTAAATATCTCAAAATTTACTTCACCTTTCAACTTCCAGGAAATTTGAATGTTCTGAAGAAAAAAAGTTCACCATCATCTTTCCTTGATCCTCACAAATTTTATTGGACACCTGTCTGGAGAAGTCAAGAAAAATTATTTTTTTGAATTTCAGTGAACAACTTGATTTGCTGGTTATCTTCAGACCAGATGGTATTTTCAATATCAAATCATTGATAACATGTTGGCATTTTCTTCAGACCATCGTATTCCTCCTTTTAACGTCGTCAAATTCTTTTATAAATTGGTTCCTGATTATTCACAAGTCATTGAGAGGTTCATCTCCTTCTTGTTGAACTAAATTAAATTGTTTACATTTTGCTAGCTCGTCGTGACAATTTTTCAGACCTTTTTCACAATCATTTTTATCTATTTGACAATAAACGTGATTTCTCTCACATTCATCTAGTTCTGTACGACCATCTTCCACTTTTTTACGGTATTTAGCGAGCATCGTACTACATGTATGCTATTAATAATGAAACTATATCAGCATATCAACTTTTAATATCCGTATACTCAGAAGTAATCTTAGATAGCTTTACATACCATACGTTTTGCCAGCATTATGTTTTCCATTTGCAAATTTCTGAAGCAAGTTTTCAAATTTTTGATTAAAATCCAAGGATCACCGTTCTTTTCTATTTCCGAATTGTTCGCGATACCAGAAACAGAATTTAGTAAAATTGAACTAAAAAATATCAAAATTGTTTTTGTCATTGTTTATTGGTGTTTACTACAAATAAATATTACTGGTCCATTGCTCAATAGTCGATTAGATTTTTCAAATGATGACTTTGTAATAATGTTTCATCTGTTGATAGTGTACAAGTATTTATTTCATCATTTTCTCATTATCTTTCTGATAGGTTTGCTATTTTCTCATAGGTAACTACCGACTAAAAAGGGTCGTTTTCAAATTTTTATAGACTCCAAGAAAAAATTTGGTGAAATTAAAAATCTGATATTTTTTGTCAATGTTCAAAAGCTCAAAATCCCAAAATTCGAAATTTAATCTCTCATTTTGAATCAGTGAAAAGTCACTGATAAATAGTCAGAATTATAACTCAGGGAAAAATCAACAAACTTCTTTGATTTTCAGCTTATTTTCTCCAATTTTTCAAATAATTTCACTGATTTTTCAGCGAATTTTAAAAATTTTACTGACTTTTCCAGTGAATCTTCATTGATTTTCCAGCAATTTTTTACTAATTCACTACTGTGCTGCAATTCTGACTGTTTTCCGGTGATTCTCAATAACTTTCACTGATTTATAAATGAGAGAGTAGTAAAGACTTTTCCATTTCTAAGTAAAAGAAAGAAATTCCTCCCCCCCCCCCCCCCCCCCCCGAGATTTCACTTATAGAAGTTTCACTGTATTTTCAAATTACTGGTAACATGTTCGCATTTTCCTCGGATCATGATGCTCCTTCTAATAATCTCATCGAATCCATTCATGAATTGATTTTTGGCTTTGATTCATGTCAAAGTGACCTCGATCGTTTACAATCAGCCAGCTCATCGTGACATTTTTCCAGACCTTTTTGGCATTTGGTCTGATCTATTTGACAATTGAACCGAACACTTTGGCAGTTTGCTATTTGTTTCTGACGATCTTCTGTTCTTTCGCGGCAATTAGATAATGTTGTCCTACAAATACCCTATCGATAAATTAGAATGAAACGAATCACTGAACCGTGGCATTTTCAATATATGTATGTAATCAAAGAAATAGGTATAATATCAGATGACATTACATACCAATCGTTGATTAAGCATTATGTTTTCCAGTCTCAAACCTTCCATTGTTTGCTTCATCTTTCCGACTAAGGCCCATGGGTCTTCTTGGTCTTCTTTATTTGTTTCCAAATAGTCTGCGGTACAGCAGATGGAATTTATTAAAATTGACCCAAAAAGTGCCAGAATTATTCCTATCATTGCGCATTGGTGTTCAGCACATGAAAATTTTAGGCACCGGTACATTACTTGATGTTCAATTAAATTTTTCAAATGATGAATTTCGTTCTCCTTTTATGAATAATTATGATTCTATTATCGATTTATCAAATTTTGTTAAGATGTTTCACTTATTGATTGGATACGTGTATTTATTTTATCATGTTTTTCGTTACCCGGTAAGCATTTTGTGATATCTAATATCACACTGATATCATGTTGTGAATTTTTTGAGATATCACAAAACAATATCTCTGGGATATATTGGCGATATCACTTCATGGGATTAATATTTCTTTCGTGTAAATGAAAAATATCGCAGTGATATCTCTATTTTGTGTCACTGGAATATCAATTAGAAATAATGTGGTGACTTTTTGCACTGAATCAAAAATAAAGATCAGTAATTGGTGGCATTTTGTCACATCCACATGACGTTACGTTTTGAAATATGTATGGTGGAAAAGCTATCTGTGGAATTCCAATAAAATTTTATTGTCAATTTTTATTTCATCATGCATGAGATTTCTAGTTTTATAGATTCTGAATTCTGAAATATTGTGTGACTTCATATCAAGTAAAATTATATTGTGAAATTATTAATATTAAATACAAAAGATAGTGAATGATCTCTAGTGATCTTAGTTCAGTTTCATTTCAATGAGATTTGTACTAATGTAGGTATCATTCGACAATTGATTAGATTTTCCAAAAGGGAATTTTTATTTTTGTTCAAAATTTTAAATCGTCAATGAATAAATATGATTCTGCCATCTAGTTTCGTTGAAATGTTTCATTCATTCATACTGAGCATATGAATATTTATTTTACCATATTTTTTGTTATCTTTTCCATAGGTTTGATATATTTTTCATTGGGTACCTAGCTACATATATGTATTTACTGGGAAGGGTTATTTTTCCAATTTTTTTTCGAATTTTGATGGTAAGATAAAATATATTCTCGAAAAGATTTGGCAAAAATTTGAATTTTTTGGCCAATGATCAATCTCCTTACTCGGTGACAAAGCTTAAAATACTTTGAATTAAAATAAACTGAATTTCTTTCAGAACAAAAAGCAAAACAAAAAAATCTAAATTTTAGAGCTGAAATTTTATGGGAGGGGGAATAAGGTGAATATTTTCCAAAAAATCCTAATTTTTCCCATATTTTTCTACAGTATTTTCACCACAATTTTTTACAAAATATTTCTTTGAATACATAACAACAATTTAATTTATTCATCGATAATCACTATTATAATGGTTTAATTACGTAAATAATTTCTGGCTATTCAGAAATTCTCTGATAAGTTGTTCCTGAGCAGTTGGAATGCCAATTTCCCCAGATCAAACTTTGCTGATCTTTGCAAAAAATCACTGGATAAAAATATTTCAAACTTTTCATCAATTATTTTTGAAATTTAGTTTGAGAAATAATGAAAAAGTTGTTTCTTCAAAAGAATAAAGTGAATTTTCTTATATTTTTTAAACATTATTCTCTCACAAAAAATATTACAAATTATCATCAAATTTTGCAAAAAATATTATGAATTAAGTAACAAATTATTAACTAATTTTTTGAAAACAATCACTGGATCAAAATATTTCTAGTTAGCAAACATTTTTTGAAGAAATCACTGAATAAAAAAAATCACCGGATACAAATATTTTGAAATTTTCAAACAATTTTTTTTGAAAAAAATCACAGAAGTATTGACCAATGTTTTTTTTTGAAGAAATCACTGGATAACAACATTACAAAATTTTCAGCAATTTTTGAAAAATCTCAGAATTTGGGATGATCTAAGATTGAGGTAAATTCTTTTTACAAATTTGTAATATTTATTACAAGAATAGACAGATTTTTTTCAAAAGTTTACAAATTCACTGATATTTAGAAAAGTTTTTTAAAGAATCTTAAATCTGTTTTTTATAAATTTTTAAAATTAAACTTTTATTAAAATTTCACAAAATTAAATCATTTTTTACAAAGTTTTAACGAACTGTTGAAAAAAGTCAAGAACAGAATTTTTCCAAATTTAGAAATAGAATTATTAAAATACTGCCCGAGCGAAGTGAGGCCAAATTTTTTTTGAAAAATCATTATCAACTTTTAATTATTTTTTTTCTTGAGGAATTTTGAAAAATAGCAATTTTTACGTAAAAATTTGAATTTTTGCTTGAAAATGCGAAAAAATGTGACTTGAGGGAAAAAGTGACCAATGTGACCTTCTAAACATGAAAAGTGACCAAAAGTGATTGAATTTGAAAAAAGTGACCACGAGTAGTAAAATCAATGATCTAAAATTAAGTTGAAAATTTCCATCGCTAAAATTAAAAAAGCAAGCCACCGAACTGATTATTTTTACACCAACGAACGCTAAATAGGTTGGATTAGATAAGACAGTCAGATAAAAAAGTAATCTATAAATCGAAAAAAAAAATCAGAATCAATTTTTCAAAACGTTCTCCATCCATTTCCTCATCGCAATGAAATTAAAAATCTATGTAAGTGATATCAAATTCTTCACTGTACATTTTCTATTAAATTTTCATTAAAATGTTGACACAATTGACCTAGAAAACCAGTATTATTCCATCAAGGTAAGAAAACACCATTTACTCAACACGACAATTTCCTACCCCCTACCATTATATTTCCAATTTCTCAGGAACGAAAATGACTCTGCTGCCCTTCTTTCTGATCATCTTGACCAGCTCGATCTATGCAGACGAAGAACTGCGCTTGGGGAAAACCATCGTAGTGATACAGAAAACAATCCACAAAAATGGTGGCCGAATGTACGAAAACGCTCACACCTTCCGCGAGCTGGTCGAAAAAAGCGACGTATTCATTGACAAAACCACTCTGATATCAAAACTGTTCGAATTCCAATACATAAAAACACTTCTGATTCTGGCAAGTCCGGGTTGGTCGAAGACGATCAATTTACACATGATTAAAACTTTTTTTGAAATAGAAACGACCGAGGAAGGTGCCCAGATCATTCGAGAAAAAGCGCCTAATTATAGACTCTTTATGCATAAAACAGTAGTGCATGAAAACGGCGAAGAAGAAGAATTAAAAAACGGCTTACTGCTTGGCCAGCACGAGGAATTTATAAATCTGTTTCAAGGCAAATACCCGGTCATTTTTGTGAGTTTCGAGGACGTCAGCGCGCCAAATTACGACGAATTCGTGAAACAAGTCGGCTCGGTCATAAGTGATATTTTCAAACAGTATAAATATCTTAAAAATACCTTCGGAACCATGTCAGATGACGAAATCTTTCATCGAGTGAACAACGAAACCGAACAAAACGATGACAATACGCAGAAAGAAACCATATCTGGCCTATTCGATAAATTTCTCGAAGGAACAGCGAACGCTGATGAGTTAACCAATAGTCTTTGGTTTTTATCCAAACTTCTTCACAATTACTTCGACCAGAAGGGTTACGTTTTAGTGGACGATTACGATTGCATCTTTGATTCTTTTTTCACCCACGATGTCTCCGAAGAGGACCAACTAAGAATTCGAAAATTCTACTCGAGTTTATTGATCAACACATTGCAAACGAATAAGCACATCGTGAGGAGCATTATGACCGGAACTCACGACATCAGAAGTTTATTGGACGGGTTCAACGAGGCAGAACGACTGAACACGACTGAGACCATTTTATACAATTCGTTTTCCTTGACAGGATTCGAAATAGATTCAATGTTCAGGTCTTTCCCATCGACGGTTGCATTGGACAGGAAATCTCGACAATGGTTCAACGGATACAGAAGTGGTCGAATGTTATCCAAACGTCTTTACGAGTTCCCCACCTACGCCAGAGTATACAACAATAGAAAAGTAACATATCACAACATACCCACTCCAGCCGACTCATTCATACGGAAATCATTGGAAGTGAAACGATTCAGAGGCATGCTCTGCAACATCGTCACTGGCAAAACCTACTTGAAACAGTTCATCAATTACGACCACGCTACAATTCTAGACCTGAAGAAAATCCCTCTAACGGCAGACTTCCTAGTCGAACAAGAAGACCGAGTAAAATACCTGACCTTACTCCAAGCCAACGGGTACTTCACCGATAGAAAAAACTACTCCGATATATCTCTACAGATTCCAAACCACAGAACGAAATTTAAATTATCCGAAATGATCATGGAATATTACCAAGTCAAGTTCAACATACTGCCACATCTTATTGATAACGTCATCTCCAACATGTACAATTACATGATCGAAGAAACCCCAGATCGTACTCCGTTTGCCAAATCTTTATTCGAATTTTTCACCCAGTTTCCCCTACATACGGATATATTCCCGTTCCACCTGTTAAACTATGTTATCAATTATTTCGCTCTGAAAATCACCACTATTCATGATGAATTTCGTTTATTAGACGTTCATACCCATATTAACGATCCGACCGTGTACGTGGTGTTACATTCGCCCGAAATCAAGGTCGTTTTAGGAGTCAAAGTCGGCTATATGGTCAATGAACGAACTCTGCTGACGTTGTATAGATGGGAAAATCAAACTATTTATGCTCCTCTGGCTAATCGCACGAAAGTCATCGCTTTGAGTATACCTCTTCATGGGGATTATCAACTTTATCAACGCGTTATTCATAATTATTAAATATACCGGCAATTGAGGTGAGTTCGGACACTCAGATGAAGTCGGACAATTCTAACTTTTTAGGCTTTCTACACGTGTAGCAGCGCACAGATCAAACATAGACTAATGCGGTTTGGACCATCGTGTTCAGCGGCGTTTTCTGAACATCTTACATTTTTGATCTGTGACATTCGGTGAAATGTGTTCTGTCTGTGATTTTTTGAAATCACATGTGAATTTTGTGATAAAACCAATTTTCTGTAAAAAGTTCACTCTGCGCCCTATAAGATAGCAGATATTGAAACTTTGGTAAGTATATTTTTTTTGGTAAATTTTATGCAGATTTTGAATTTCGAAACCACAAAATTTTATCACTTCAACTTTTCGAGTTATCGCCAAAAAACCAAAACCGTAGCAGACGTTGTGCGAAGTCGGACATCTCTTATCACTACTATTTTTTATAGCTAACTCAACCTTTTGTTTCAGAATCGAAATATTAAGTTCAAATAAATATGCCAAGGGTGTATTACACCCCTTTGGGGCAAAAAATGAAAAAAAATTACCCAGACAAACGTATGGAGAAAGCTGTAAAAGCAGTTAGAAATCAAGGCTTATCAATAAGAAGAGCGGCGACGAAATTTTGTGTTCCAAAGTCGACTTTGGGAGATAAACTACTTGATAATCATCCCCTACCTTATGGCGGACAAACTGGGTTAACAAGTGAAGAAGAATCCGAACTTGTCACAGTAGTTTTATTAGCTGCAAAATGGTGCTACCCCATGACTGGAACTGATTTAAGGTTTGTAAATTACGTTTTACTAAACAATACCCAGCTTCATGGTGATAATGGGAAAATCGGTAATTTTTTTCTAGACTGATGGTGAAAGCATACTTGGACTCAGCTGGTAGACGAATTAAGAAATTCTCAAATAACTATCCAGGTTACGAATGGTTAAAATCTTTTTTAACACGACATCATGAATTAGTGACCAGATTGAGCGAAAATATAAAGCTGGCTCGTGCGAACGTAACCAAGGAAACCATTTCCAATTATTTCGCAAATTTGGAACCGCAGATTAAAGACGTGCCGCCGGAAAATATCGTAAACTACGATGAAACGAATTTCTCAGACGATCCCTCATCAGAAAGAGTGATTGTGAGACGTGGTGCTAAACGAGCTGAAAATGTCTGCAATTTTTCAAAGAGCAGTACATCGGTGATGATGGCTGCAACTGCCTCTGGAAAACAGCTTCCTCCCTACGTAATTTACAAATCCATGGATATGTGGGACACCTGGACTGTAGGAGGACCCCCTGGCACTCGTTACAATAGAACAAAAAGCGGATGGATCGACATGCGTGTGTTTACAGATTGGTTTAAATCTATTGCGCTGCCCTACTTGAAAAAACGAGAGGGTAAAAAAATATTGATCGGTGATAATCTAAGCAGTCACTTGTCTGTAGATGTGATCAAGGCTTGTGAGAAATATGATATTTCATTTATACTGTTACCCCCTAACTGTACTCATCTTCTGCAACCGTTGGACCTTACCTTTTTTCGTCAGATGAAAGAATGCTGGAGAAAAATATTGAGAAACTGGAAAAAAACATCGTCGCGAATAATCTCGATTCCAAAAGACTCGTTTCCTACACTTTTATATGATGCTTTAAAGAAAATAAAATTCAGAGAAGAGGCCGTAATCAAAAGTGGATTCAAAAGTGCAGGTTTGGTTCCATTTGATCCTGACCATGTTCTTAAAAAAATTCCTGACGTTGGAAAAAATCTGGACGATGAAGAATCCGATGCTCCAAATTCGCCCCACTGGGTCACAGCTGTAGAACAAATTCTACGAGATACCAGAGGTAAAGACTGTGAACAAAAAAGGGCCCCCCGTCGAAAAAAAATTGACGTTCAGCCAGGTTGTTCAGTTCGAGCCAACAATTTTCCAGGGGAAGAAAGTGATTCCGATGACGTTGAGGACCCCCCTCCAGCTGGGAATCCTGATGACGAGGCGAATAATTCTGATGCTGAATCAGGAGATGGCGAATCTGGGGACAGTGAGTCCGATCAATCTGATAGTGACGAATCTGGCTCTGGTTCAAATTCTTCCCACTCCAGTGATGCAAGCGAAAATGAAGAAAATAATGACGTCGAAACGCCTGAGCCGGAACCATTAATTAACATCGAGACATTGAAAAAAAACGATTCTGTTCTCGTCAGATATGCCGACGATAAAAATAATGGAAAATATTTTGTTGGCCAATGTGTTTCGGTGCACCAGAATCACGCCAAAGTAAAATTTCTACGACCTTATTTGAATAGAAAGGATCAGTTTTGCTACCCTATCATCGAAGACGTCGATAGTGTGTCTTTTGATTTTATTCGCGAAATCTTACCGGTGCCAGAAGAAAAACGTGGACGTTTCATTTTCCCACGTGAAGTTTTTAATTAAATTTCATTTTTCTAATTTTTACGTAGTACATGGTACATAAGTTTTGACTGATACCTACCTATCCTATACATAAGGTTACTGGGATCTCGATTTTTTACCTAATATTAAGCATTTCTACCTATCCTTTACAAAAGGCTACTTGGATCTCGATTTTTTACCTAATATTAAGCATTTGTGATTTTCTTATAATTTTTTTTTACTGAAATATACGTTAAAATGCATTTTTACAGCAAATTTATTAGTTTTGTGAGTCGGAAATGAGAGATATATATTCAGGTACTTTTTAAAAAATAATTACCATGTCCGACTTCAACTGATATACCTGTAAAGTCGGTCAAATAACGAAAATAAATGGCTGTCCGACTTCACCCCAACTTATGGGGTGAAGTCGGACAACATTCAACCAAAAAAAAAATGTATACAAAATTCATAAAAAAATTCAAAAAAAATTGTTATGTGTAAAGGAAGGATACAGCTACAAAATGAGCCAAATTTGAAATTTCTATCTCTACAAACACGCGAGATATCGATGAAAAACCTCGAAATCCGTCCGAACTCACCCCACTTGCCGGTACAAGTAGTTTTTTTTACTTTGGCTCTCATTTTCAATTCGAAATGATTGGGTTTAGCCCAGGTGGGTAATACAGGAATTCAATTTTTTCGAATGGATAATTCTCACAGAATTCCAAAGGAGTGGTTTTCTAAATAAAATCATTGAAAAATAATGAACTAGAATTACAACTGAATTGTTTTAAAATCGTTTAGATCAACTTTTAGTCCAGGAATTACAGCAAAATTTTTACACGAACCTCGGAATCGTTGGGGAAAGCTGAATTTTACATGATTTGCACATAATAGCCTACCAAACATACTCCTAAAAATTGCACTCTCCCCCAACTCGCCGGCTACCCCCGCAAGAGGTCAATAAGCTTTGCGAATATACGTTTTTTGACTGTAGCGCCGAAAGGAAGGGTCGGAGAGGGAAAAGTGGTGAAATAAAAAATGTTCTACGTGAGATTTCCTACAAAGTTGATCAGTTCAGCTGTTCTCAAAATAACGACATTCAACTTACAATGGGGGTTAAAATTTTCCAAATTTTCCAAATTTTCCAAATTTGAAAAATTGGTAATTTTATGTGTAATTTTAAATAATGGGCTCAAAAATATTCTGTCAAAAGTTGCATCTCGCAACTTGTGAGCCACTCCCGTATGAACACATAAAATTATCAATTTTTTCAAATTTTTTCCAAGTTGGAAAAGTTTAACCCCCACTGTAAGTTGAATATCGCAATTTTGAGAACAACTGAACTGGTCAAGTTTATAAAAAATTTCACGTAAAACAATTTTTATTTCACCACTTTTCCCTCTCCGACCCTTCCTTTCGGTGCTATAGTCAAAAAACGTATATTCGCAAAGGTTATTGACCTCATACTGGGGTGGCTCACAAGTTTCCGGATGCAACTTTTCACAGCATATTTTTGAGACCATCCTAACTTCAAATTACAAAAAAAAAATTATCATTAAAAAAAAAATTTCCGAGTTGAAAAAGTTTAACCCCCACTGTAAGTTGAATATCGCAATTTTGAGAACAACTGAACTAGTCAAGTTTATAGGAAATTTCACGTAGAACATTTTTTATTTCACCACTTTTCCCTCTCCGACCCTTCCTTTCGGCGCTACAGTCAAAAAACTTATATTTGCAAAGGTTATTGACCTCTTGCGGGGGTAGCCGGCGAGTTGAGGGGGTGCAACTTTTAGGAGTATGTTTGGTAGGCTATTCTGTGCAAACAATGTAAAATTCAGCTTTCCCCCCCACGATTCCGAGGTTTGCGTAAAAATTTTTCTATAATTCCTGGACTATTTATAATTTTAACTGAAAATGATTTAATCTACAACAATCATCACGAATTGTTTCCGATTTCATTGATTGAAACAAGACCGAACCAAACGGTGGAGAACAAAATGGCAGGTTGACCGACCCATCTACATTGACAGAATTGAATTGGTACACGAAAACATTAGATTGCACTGTTAATTTGCTGAACTGATTTTCACTATTCTGATGCAGAAAATTTGAGGAATTTTATATTTTATAACGGAAAAATCTAAGTGAACCGAACTGAATCGAAAATTTTCCTCCTTTGTCCATCCTTCCATTCAAATAATGTAATACTTAATTATTCTCTGGATTGAGATTTAGTAAAAATACAGAAAAAAATGATGCACCAATTCACCAATTTGTAATCCATAAAATTCATTATTCGTGGAAATCAGTAATTGGAAAAAAATAGATGATTCCATAATTTTTTTAATGAAAAATCAACTGTACGTGTAATAATCAATAATTCTGAAATTTCATCATTTTTATGACCTTTATTTATTTGCAATTATTACAAAATAATTGAATTATGGACAAATCACAATCATTGATTATTGATACAAATTTATTTTTAATGGTAATTCAAAATCACTATATTTTCAACTTTTATAGATTCGTGTTCAGAAAAAACTTCAATTTTGAAAAATCACTCGCATAGCATTCACTTTTTTATGTATCTTAAATACGAAAACTAAAAAAAAAACAGTTTTTAAAGTATCAAATCATGAAGAAAAAATTATTTTTAAAAATCGAAATAATTTTTGATTTTAGGATATTTTTACTTTGATCATCAGTGAGGTTTTTTTATTGCTACCCTCATTTAAGAAAAACACATCCACACACAAATACGTTTAAGTCAATAAATTAAAAGAATTCAAAAATCAATTTTCTGAAAAAGTCTGAAAATTTAGCCGAAAAACTGTGTCTAGATGCAGACCTCAAAAAGACCTGATAAAATTTTCATCTCCTGGACAAATTCTCACTCCTGTCCAATTACCTAGAAAATTTGACTATATTTAAAAAATGTTTAAAGATGGAAAAAAGTGAAAAAATTACCAACTTTTAGTAATAAAGACGATTTTACCCAAAAATACCATTATAGTTACCATTTTTCTATGTACCTTTAGTCCTTTACTTAATTTTTCAGAAATATTTTTAAAAATCACTTTGTTTTATGTCTTCAAAATTTTATACCCACCTATGTGAAAAATTGAAAAAAAATCCTAAAATAGTCCCAATATTTTACCCATTTTTTACAGTTTCCTAATTTAAAAAAAAAAACACTTGAAGAATTGTTTTCCTTTTTTAAAAAATGGCCAAAATGAGGAGAAGATATGAAGGAGGAAAATCGCCACCAATGATTTCTTGAGGTAAAAGTATTCAAACCAAAACTATTTCAAAAGAAAAATTCAAACCCAGTTTTTTTTATTTTTTACAAAAAATTTGAAAAAATTGAACAATATGATTTTTTTCAAATACCTGTTGCTAAAAGATGGAATAAAGATGAAACGTTGAGTGTCATGGTATTTTTGGGTGAAAACTTCTACAGGTACTCAATTTCAAGATTAAAACGAATCCACCTGCAATTGGATTCGAATCCGAATTCACGAATCATTGTTTTTTTTTGGATTCGAATATATGTCGTTTCGTGTTTCGAATCCGATTTCGAATCAACGAATGGATTCCAAATCCATGATTTGGGGAAAAATTAGCAAGCAAAAAAATAAGTCTTACACGACTAAACCCATAAAACAACACAAACCAAACCTACGAATATGAATTTTCCGTTTAGGAGGGCCCTCCACGACAAATACATAATTTTCCCCCTTTTTGCTCTAGTAGGCCACCACGGACTCCCAAATAAACGCAGAGAAACAAATCCGGACGAATCTTTTAAAACACTTCGAATCCATTTCACGAATCTGTAATATTTTTTGGATTGGAATTTTTGAAATGAATAAACGTTTCACAAAGTAGATTCGAATCAATTTTTTCGAATCCAAAAATGAATTCGAATCCTTTCCAACATTGTTCAATTTCAACAGAAAAAAAAAGTCAAATAATTTTTTGAGTAACTGTGCAGGGGTAAGCGCTGACGCTGAGTTTGAGGACGAAATTTTCATAAAATCATTTCAATTGTTAGACATGACTTCCTGGCTATCTCTACCAATTTAAATTACAAAAATAATTCCAAAACGATCTACTCTAGTAGCAAAAAATACTCTTAAAAAAATCACTTTTCATGTTTTGTTTTTTTTAATTTCCTGTCAACAATTGGAGAAACCTTGATTTTGAAATTGAAATGATCATATTTTTAATCAAATCAATCATATCGACGCCAATTTCCATCCACCCCCCCCCCTCCGATTTTCAAGAAAATACAAAAAATTCACTCTGGCACTTCACCAACCTGCAAAAATTCTGCACCCGATTCCTCAACCTTCTCACCTATTTCACCACCAAACAGTGAAACTAGAACGGATGAAATCCGATGGAAATAAATTTCACTCCTTACAAAAGAAAAACATATTTCAAAGGTTTTGAAAGCGAACAAGAAAAAAAATCCAAACGGTGAAAAGTTTAAAATTGAATTTAAAATTAAATTTACGTCGAAAAAAAAAAGAAAAACTTTAACGCTGTCAAACCAAAACTGTATAGAGACGAAGAGTTCGTGGCTTTTGGCCCCTCCTCGAGACTATTTTTTTCAATTAGACGCGACGACGAAGAAATGAAACGCCCGTAACGTAAATTTTAACGTAAATAGCACTTCGCCTTTACCTCTCGAGGGGAAGGGAAAACGCACCTCGGTGACTTTAATTTTTTTTCATTTGCTTTTTTTTCCTGCGCAACGTTTAGCGAGGAAATATGAGATTGTATGGTATGTGAAAGGGATAGCACGTACCGCAGGATCGTATAAATTGGTGGTTTTTCTTTGTGGGGACGATCGTACGGTATACCCGACGAGGAGGTAATTTACGAGTACGCGGAATTATGGTATTAGGGGTCATGAAAATTTACCAGTTATTAACGCGTTTGTGGTCTTGTTTGCGAAAGTGTAATAAATATATGCGGTTCGATAAATGATTAATTACTCCCGCCAACGTGTATCTAGTACCTAAGTCGACTAAACTCGGTGGAAAAGTACCTCAGAGCCAGAAATCCGTATCTATATTGTGTATGTATAATTAAGAGTACAGAACTCGGTTTCGTATACTTTCTAGAGTAAGAGTAAACACGTAAAATAACGAAATATCGATACTGGCAACCTCGAACGGTTCACTCTGCCAAAAAAATGTATACTACACCGGCGAAGAACGCGTGGGCGTATTTTTGCTCCAGATCCCACCGAACGTGCGTTATTTTTAAAACGAACGCGACGCGACGTTGCAAAATGGAAGAAAAAAATCGTCTCCGAAGGATTTGCGACCGAGTTGGCGAGCATTTAATAATAAAGGTGCCAGCTTATTAGTAAGATTGTCTATTTACATAAGTCTGGAGAACGTGCGCTCGTCGTGTACGCGGATTAAGCCGGCATTTCAGTTAAACTAAGTTGGCATCGCGCAACTTTGACCGATTACCAAGATATTGTGACGAATTTACCGATGCGACGATTACGACGCGAGATGGAAATTGTTTTGAAAAATTTTAACGACCGTAGTTAAGTGAAGCTTTATAGCTGCGAACATTGTTTTCGTTCTGCCCCTCATTCAGTTCGGTCGCCCCCCCATCGAACCAAGATTCTGCTCGAAATGAGCCATTTATTTGGTATTGTTTGCGATTCAGATCTGCTAACTGCTAAAAGGATATGGTATTATTATGGTACTTATACGAAGTAAATAGAGAAATGGATACCATCATTCACGCCATAATGGCTGGGTAAACGTACACGTTTTATAAGTTAACTGTGATGGATGTTAGAGATTCTTTTCGTTATACGTACTTGCTCCAGTGGATATTAAACTCTACTCTTAGGTTATCTTTTTTTTCCTACGTATTTTATCCCCTTTTGGGTAAAAAAAACTAACAACTTTATCGCGAGTAAAAAAAAAAACAAGCTATTTGAAACGTACACTAAGTTGCACGTCCCCCGAGCTAAGTAGAATGTCTGGTTCGATGCGTCGACAGGTTCCGATAAAAAAATTACTCAACTTTTACCCCGCGCGTTTTATTGCTTCAAGTTATTAGGAATAAAAAAAATTGGTAACTAGGAAAATGCATTATGATGTTAATGTATTCGAAATCAGTACTGTATGGAGGTTCGTCGGACATGTTTTTCTTCCTTTGTGTTTTCGATTCGGTGAATTTTTAAGGTTTAACGATGGATTTAGAGATAACGATTTTTTCGACCTTTTTTGCAAATATTACTTTTCGAATATTTTGTAGACCTTTTGCATCTCAGTACCTTATTTCTAAACATTTCGTGAATTCTTCGATAAATGTTAGCTTCTTGTTCATTTTTAAGAAAAAAATTTACACAGCATAATATAATGAAATTTTCATTCCCAGATTACAGGCTTGAAAAAATAATACCAACACTGAAAATGTACTCTCACATTCTGAATCAGTGAAAAGTCACTGATAAATAGTTAGAATTGCAGCACAGAATAAATCAGCGAAATTCACTCATTTTCAAAAAACTTTCGCTGATTTTTCAAAGATTTTTACTGAATTTTCAGCAAATTTCATAAATTGTACTGATTTTTCAGCGATTTTTCTCACTGATTTGTTTTCAGTAAAAAAAATTTCACTGATTTTTAATTGAGAGAGTAATTGAAAAAATTGAAACTGAAACAGTTCATCAAATTTAGAGAATCTACATCGGTAAAGAGTTGAAATTGGCATCATACATTACAGGAGAAGGGAGCAAATAAAGCTGGGGGAACTTTTTCCTAATTTTTATTCATGAAATGCAATTACTAAAAATTTAAAAGCAAAAGTGAAAATATGATTCAACTAAACTCAATTCGTGGTTGAAAAAAATACTCCTGGAACTAAAAACGTGTATTTTGTCCTTGTGGGAGGGGGAAGAGGAGGAATGTCGGATAATTTTCAGTGAACAGTACTTCATTTTATTTTTCTCTGGCATATAGAGGCAGGCATCTTGACTGAATTTTTCTTCAAAACAGACCTTCATGAGCTCTTTCATCAGAAAAATAACCAAAAAAGATGACAAATTTGCCAGTTCTTCGGTATTTTCATATAAAACGAACGACCTCCCCCTCCCTTATATCTCGTAAAAATCCGGAGCAAAATCTTCAAAATTATTTTTATTTTAAATAAAGCTGATAAAACTGACAATTTTTATGTCAATTTTTTGCTTTTCATTTGTCTTGGACTGAACCTGAATTTATGATTTAAAAAAAAATCTGAAAATGGTGATTTTTTGGTAATTTTTGGAAAGAAAAGTAATTTTTCGTGATACAATTTTTAATTGGTCACTAAAAATGAAAAATTACTTCAAGAAGCCAAGATCGAAAAACGAAAAAGTTATTTTCGACAACTGATTTTGAAAAAAGTTTTTTAAAAACTAAAACCAGAACGTTACCTTTTGGTTACAGAAATCAAAGTCCTTTCAAGTGACTAAAATCTAGAAAAATTACTTTTGATGACTAAAATCAAACGGTGACTTTCAGTAAATAAAATTGAAGCCATTTTTGTTACTTACCAAAATCTAAAAGTCATTCGAGTCCAATTTTGTGACTAAAAATCACGAACATAACATAATAGGACAAAATGGTGGGTATTCCACATCAAATGTTCAGTTTTTAAATATCGTTGTACATTTGTACAGAGAAACTCATCAGTCAATTATGTGACTGAATTCATAAAAAGGCATTTTGTGATTAAAAACAGATGCGGCAAAAATAGAAGTTAGTTCCTTTTTATGACTAAAATCGAAAAATCACTTTCTCTGACTAAAATCAAAAGTCACATTTTTTGAATAAAATTAAAGTCACCAAAATTAAGTCACTTTTCTGAATAAAATGAAAAGTCACATTTTCTGACCAAAATTAAGTCACATTTTCTAATCAAAATTAAGTCACATTTTCTGACCAAAATTAAATCATTTTTCTGATTAAAATAAGTCACTTTATCTGACTAAAAGCAAAAAAGTAAATGTTTCTGAACAAAATCAAAAGTCACATTTTTGACCTAAATTAGGACACATGTTTTGACCAAAATTGTGTCACATTTTTGACTAAAATTAAGTCACATTTTCTGACCAAAATTTAGTCATTTTTCTGATTGAAATAAGTCACTTTATCTGACTAAAATCAAAAAAGTCAATTTTTCTGACTAAAATAAAAGTCAATTTTTTGACTAAAATTAAAAATCATTTTTTTTCTCGCCAAAATCAAAAGGTTACTTTTTCTTACTGGAATCGAAAAAGTACGAGGGTTAGAAACGAAAACTGAAAAAAGTCATACTGAAACAAAATAAGTCACTCTCAGTGACCTGAGTTGAAAAAAGTTACATGATTAATAGTAACTCATTATAATGTATGTGGAAAATATTAAACCTGAAAACAATCGTTATTTTACATTTTCACCTAATGAATCATAGGCACAAACCAAAGTTGGCACATTGCAGGGACAAAAACTCGAAAATTTTAGACTAGAATAGTACGTACATATTTTCCACAATGTTTTCCGATCAAAACAAGTTTTTAAAAAAAAGTCATTATCTTGCTCATGAATATTTCCTTACTCGACCCTATTTTTATTTTCATTTTTTTTTTTTACTAAAAATGCAATTTTACCGTTGAGGTAAGGTGGCTCTGCTTTTTCTATTCCCTTACTTGTTCTAGCCTCGATAGACCAAAAACATGCTTGTGAGAGTTTTGGCCTAATGAAATGGATTGAAATTTCACCCTAAGGTCTAAAATTTGAGCAAAAAATCATACTAACCTTCACAGAAGGATAACTAAATTATCCTTCACTACTGCGTTGAATTTCCGAAAAGTAAACTTGCAACCTATTGAATTAAATTGAAAAATTGCACGGATCGTAAGCTGGACAAAAATTTCCACCATAAAACCTCGACACCGAACCAGATTACGCCAGATTAAACGACACTACACAAAACATACCATACTTCGAGACATCTCAGATTTCCTTCCTTTCCATACCTCCCCTTCAACAACACAAACACGACAGACACCTCACACCATACAAAACCAACTCCATATACTTCCATTATAAAACTCACGGAAAAATTACCATCTCAGGGATTCTCTAAACTCATCGCAAACTATATTTCGCTATCTCTCCATCAACCCTATAAAAGATGGTGCTTTGCGGACCGTCGAATACGTCGAATAAAGACACCGCTGTTAGACCGGTGTAACATTTCAACGCCTCGGTACGTGACCAGTATGCAACTCTCAGTTGGTATTTCTCGTATAGACATCACGTCTGCTATGGGAGAGAAAAAAAAAACGGAGTTTCCTTTCGTTTCGCCATCAGGATTTTACAACAAACCTCGACGTTGTATTTTTATTCATACGGTAGCAACGCAAAGTCGCTGTATATAATACACAACGTACTGCGAGAAAATGAATTATAACAATTTCACCTTTCGTTCTGCGTATTGTACATACGCGATGCCATTTTCAAAAACACTCGTAATGAATGCTGATTAACCATCTCGCGTCTGTTTTGATAACTCTCAAATTATGCGCCTTCGTTTCTGCCAAACTACACGAATTATGTGAAACGCAAGTAAGAAAAAGACGTATCC
Organism: Pseudococcus viburni; assembly: GCA_033439095.1. Lineage (NCBI taxonomy): Eukaryota > Metazoa > Arthropoda > Insecta > Hemiptera > Pseudococcidae > Pseudococcus > Pseudococcus viburni. The sequence goes on along the minus strand of JAVBJF010000080.1, from coordinate 885,613 downwards.
GCCGTACAAAAGAAAAAGAAGCCTGAAAAGTAAAGCGTAAACGAGACGTAATTGTAATTGGGCAAACAGAGAGTACGCTTCGGCACTAAAGAATACTCGTGTATCCACCTTTTAAACGTTTTTGTAAAAAGTTACATAGCCCGGATTAAAGTTGAAAAGTGAGCAAACTTTTACCCCGAATAAAGTTGAACGCTAAACGCGTATGAAACAGGCCAAAAAATAAAGACGCATGAAAATTATTCATTAAGCATTCCCCCTTCCACCGGTCCGCTCTTCCTTATTTGCTCGATAACAAAAAACAGAAACTCTCGACGTTACACAGTTTTGGCGTAATGCCGCCTCCGCAAAATATAGTATAAAAGCTTCATTTTCCACGATCTCGGCAGCCGGCTTGGCTGCATGATACATTGTCATAGTTTCCGATACATACCGTCTTACACACCGAACTCGCCAAAGGCGGCGTACTAACGCAACCCGACAAAAAGGTTAATACTCGAACAAATTTTTATCCAACATTTTAATACACGTTGTCACACATCCGCTCATTCTTTTTATTACCGGCGCAAAAAAGAAGAAGACATCTGCGGAAGCTTCCGATCTGCTGCATCCGGTTAGAAGTTGCAAAAGTAATTTAGAGTGTGTACCACCTCGTGAAAACGCGCCCCGAACAATAACGCTACCGACGTAATTTATACTCGACCCTGCACCTCCCCCCTCCTTTACTCTGGTTCGCTATGTATTTCCATCCTTTACACGCCACTAACGCGATTAACTTTAAACTTTTCACCGAACTCGATACTATACAATTGTTTCGGAAATACGTGATATTTTTACATTTAATAATACCATTGCTGAGTATTACTATTACAATGTAGAAAAATTTTCCAAAGAGAACAGGCATCGTAGCCAAATTTTCCAAAAAAGTGACTTAGGTGACTTTTGAAAGTGAAAAAAGGGTGACCAAAAAAGTGACTAAAACGTGACCACTTTTCTTGAATTTCGAAGTTTTCCAGACCTTTTACACATGATATTCACGAAGCCCCGGGGAGGGGAAGGGAAGGGGTATTTTTTCGCATGAAGTTCTTATAATCCGAAATTGTGTAGAAGTATGATTTGAAATGTGTGACGTTTAACAATTTTTTTTTAGACTACTACTTATTTTTTACGAGATCTTTAGATGCCTTTTTTCCAGTCACAAAAACGATTCAAATTTAATTCTAAAAATTCTTACCCCCACCCCTCCCCCCCACACAGAAAAACTAGAGTGCTTGAATAAATTACAGAAAAAACTTAAATAAAAAAGAAAAGAAAAATTTGAAAAGAAAAATGATCAAGCTTTGAAAAATAAAATACAAACCTAAGTAAATGATGTCAAGGTATCTAGGTACTAAATCATACGAATGAAAATTCGGGTTTTTCTGGACTTTACATTGAAAATTTCTTTACAATTCACTGCTCTTCTGTCCTCCGAAAAAACCACGAGCTTCAAATTTATGAATTCCACGCAAACTCTTGCAATCTTTTCGGCTTGCTCCAATAAATTAAAAATTGATGACGGGTGAAATTTCAATTATTTTGTTGAAATATATTAATAGTCCAGTCATTTTAGGATTTAACTCAATCCTGATTTTTTTTCGCGTTTTAGGTCCACTACACAACATACTAAGATGGACACCCCCATAACCCTCCACTATCCCTAGGGGATGGGTGAATGTCTGGTAAAAACCGGTTTTTAGTGAATATCTCCTCAAATAAGCCTCAAAATTGAAAAATCGTTATGAACAATCTTGTTCTACGTGTGATTTTCCATCTGAAGGTTTTTTTTTCAAAAACATTCACTTCCTTGCCCAAAAATTAAGGGTGAAAAACGCCTATTTTTCCAATATTTACAGTATTTTTGGAAATGAATGATAGAAATAGGAAGCTGAAAGTACCCAAAATTGAACCCTTAATTTTTGGGCAAAGAAGTGCGTGTTTTCGAAAATTTGAGGAGATATTCACAAAAGTTTTGATTTTTTTTTAAAAAAAATGCTGTAAATTGTTGAAAAATGGGTGTTTTTTACTTTTAATTTTCGGTCAAGAAAGTGAGTGTCTTTGAAAAAAAACAAAACAAAAACCTTCTGATAGGAAATTACACGTATAGCTTCCCAAGTATTTTACAAAACCGAAGAGCTGTGTTACGCAGCTACCCCACACAAATAATTTTCATGGAGAGCTGCAGGTCGTAGCTTACCATCCGGTTCAACAATCCGGAGAGCTGCATTAAACAGCTACCCAACACAAATAATTTTCTTGGAGAGCTGCGGGTTGTAGCTCACCATCCGGTTCAACAATATGGAGAGCTGCGGTACATAGCTTACCAAGTATTTTACAAAACCAGAGAGCTGCATTACATAGCTACCCTACACAAATAATTTTCTTGGAGAGCTGCAGGTCGTAGCTTACCATCCGGTTCAACAATCTGGAGAGCTGCATTACACAGCTACCCAACACAAATAATTTTCTTGGAGAGCTGCAGGTTGTAGCTCACCGTCTGGTTCAACTATATGGAGAGCTGCGGTACACAGCTTATCAAGTATTTTACAAAACCGGAGAGCTGTGTTACACAGCTACCTCACACAAATAATTTTCTTGGAGAGCTGTGGGTTGTAGCTCACCGTCCCATTCAACGATATGGAGAGCTGAGGTACATAGCTTACCAAGTATTTTACAAAACCAGAGAGCTGCATTACACAGCTACCCTACACAAATAATTTTCTTGGAGAGCTGCGGGTCGTAGCTCACTGTCGGGTTCAACAATCCGGAGAGCTGCGGTACACAGCTTATCAAGTATTTTTCAAAACCGGAGAGCTGCGTTACACAGCTACCTCACACAAATAATTTTCTTGGAGAGCTGCAGGTTGTAACTTACCATCCGGTTCAACAATCCGGAGAGCTGCATTACACAGCTACCCAACACAAATAATTTTCTTGGAGAGCTGCAGGTTGTAGCTCACCTTCCGGTTCAACGATATGGAGAGCTGCAGTGCATAGCTTACCGAGTTTTTTACAAAACTGGTGAGCTGTGTTACACAGTTACCCCACACAAATATTTTTCTTGGAGAGCTGCGGTACACAGCTGCCCACCATCAATCACTTTCTTGGAGAGCTCTGGTATGTAGTTCTCCAAGACTATTATTTGTGTTGGGTATCTGTGTAACACAGCTCTCCAGTTTTGTGAAATACTTGGTAAGCTATGCACCACAACTCTCAGGATTGTGTTTTAACTACGTCATCCAAGGTCCGATTTTGATCAATTTTTTTTACAAGTCCCACTTGATGGTCTATTCACATTTTTATGCAATTGCGATTTTTTGCCAAAGTACCCAACTCTGAAGTCACATAACTCAAGATCGGTTATACTTCGGAGAAAACTGCTTTCGAGGTTTGAAAGAGAATTGATTGAAAATTCAAAATCAATAATCACATTTTGAATAGCTTAAAGTTGAACTTTGTTTACAAAAGCTCAAATTTCATGATAAGTACAAAAGATGAAAGCCAACATTTAAAACCCGGAAAAAAACCTACAGTAAGTAGCCCTTTTTACCCTTTTTCCCATCAACAAATAGTTTTGACCGAAATTCAAAAAAAAAAAAAAATGGTGGGCACCTCTGGTGGCACTGTTGAGACATTGGGACATCAATTCAACATTTCAACAGTAATACCATAGTCAAATGGAAAAAATAACTCGTTTTCAACGAGAATTTTTGGTTGTGAGGGGGAACATATTCGGTGTCTTCTCAACTCGACTGCCTATTCTGCTTATTATTAGATCCGTCTCTGCTATACATACGTAGGTACATATATATTATTTTGAATGGATATTTTGTTCATATTTTTACGTATTCTAAAGTAAAAATTTTGAGAGGTGTGGCATACGTCGGTGGGCGCATCTGACCAATATACAATGTAGAGCTATAGAAGAACAAGAGTAATACAGCCATTAGCTTAGCAAATGAAGGAGATATCAGGTTGATTTATTACATGTCCGTACAACTATAAAGGCATACGTTTAAGTACCGGTAATTCGTTTTAGTAGCAGCGGAAATAAAGCGTGTTCATCATTTTGGAAATTAACTCGAGCTATTTGTATGGTGGTACGATTCGCTGCATAATTTGTTTTGTTATTGAAACAAAATGTGCGATGATGTATCAAAATTGAAAAAAAGAGAAAAATTTGCGAAAAAGGTTCGTCAAACGGTTGGCTTGGTTTTTAAAAATTTGTTTTGTAGGCGAATTAGATATGCAATTCTATTAACACTATCGCGTCGGTTCTACATTCCAGAGTCACGTTTTTTAGGCGGAATGGTTATGCAATTCTATTGTCATTAATTTTGCATTGCAATTCACGGTTCGAAGGCAGAATGATAATGCGATTCTGCAGAGGCAGAGTAGATGGGTAACCCGTATTTTAAAAATTTTGGGATCTCCTACTCCCCTCACCGGTCGTGTTGTTGCTCATATGGAGACAATGAAATTTTCCCCAAAAAATACCCTCGTTGCTTACTTTTGACTTTTCTTCGGCTTCAACTTTCGCTGAGGATTTTTCAAAAATACATTAATAAGGCTTCTTTTTTCAAAAAGGGGGTGAGGGAGGGGGACGGTAAAAAATCACCACCAATTGAAATTTTTGAAATGGATATGTCTTAGCCCCCCCGGGGGGGGGGGTTGATTTTTGAAAAGTGCACGATTGAGTTTCATTTTTGCGTAAATTTTTTTCAGTGTTGCCAAATATGATTTTGAAAAAGCCATGAATTCGGTGTTTAAAATTGTATTGTCGGCAACACTGATTAGGTACTTAAATTAAAATATAATGTAAAAATGTTACAGTTATGATTTTGAGGCACTGGCCTCACCGCTAAAAAAATATTTTAATTAAACATCGAGCAATATCAAAGAGAAAAGAATTTTCTCCAAATGACCGAAAATGGCTACCAAGTAAATTGAGTAAATGAGGCCGCTGATATGTACGAAAAGGGTCAACATTGACATAAAAATTTCGAAAATGATTTTTTGTGACAATGTTGACTCGTTTCCTACAGGCGGCCTAAAATATACATTTTTCGTTTTTTTCGAAGTAATTTTTCAAAAAAAAATTTGCTTGGGTGGTGCCAAACACTCTTAGGAGGGGCAGGAAGGGAGATTCAATGCACCTAAAAAAATATATGCAATTTTCTTTGTTTGAATTTGTAATGTTGGGAACATTATTGGTAACAGTGTTGCTCCAAATTGTAATAGACAAGTTGTACGAAATTTTTGTTTTGAAAAAATTATGATAAATCAAAAGTAGACATTAAAAGATGAAGTTTTAAAAAAAATAATTGAAAATTGGCCCATTAGAACTCGCGTGATGATTTTTTGAAACCTGTGTTCTTTCATAGTGTTGAAAAACGGGGGCGTGGTCAAATCTGGTGCTGTGCCGTCAGGAATTGGAATTTTCGTTTTAAATATTGAAATGAAAATACTTGGCAGGTGGGTTATTGAAATGGCTGATGATTATTCATCATTGACGCTGTTATCAATGTCGAAATCTTACTGCATTTTTCCAAATTACGGAAGTAAAAAAAAAATATATCCAGATAAATTCTTTTTTACATCAGCTTGAAACTCGGAATAAAAAAAGATTTAAAAATTTTCATGCAGCTTGTCTATTGTGTAAAAATGACTAAGTAAGCTACAAGCTGCAATTCCAAAAAAAAGGTTTCCAGGTATCGATGTATCGAGGTTGACGTGCCATTTCCAGTTCAGTTCAAGTCAGTTGTTCAAAAAAGTCAACATAATTGATTATTTTTCAATATATTTTTTTTAAACATTGAAGAATTGATAAAATGATCTCACACTCATACTGCAAAACATTCAAGACATTTACTCGTAGGTACACCATCACAAAGCATAAAAATGAGAAATTATGCCATTACTCTGCATGGAAGGAAAAAAGAAAATCGTGAACAAAAAAAATGGTTTTGTCCTGATTAGAACAGAACAAAATACCTACTATTTTTAAATAACCTGTACTGTTCTGTTTTTCTTTATTTGTTCAGAGCATCATTTTGTTCAGTTTTCTTAATAGTTCAACCAAAACAGAAATTAAAGTGTTTTCATTTGTTCATACTGTTCTAGTCTACCAGCCCTGGTTTTTCAATTATTTATCACCATGTTTTACATTTTATGTGTTACTAACCTACGATTTCTGACATAAAAATTCCAGGAGACTAAAATTTTTCGAATTCTCGGTATTTTTATGTCAAACAAAATGTTATTATACCTGCTCTTTTAAAAATTTTTTCACTTCAAACAAAATCAATTTGCAACTCTTTTTAGTCAAATAGGTACCTGCTACCTAAGCAATTTTTAAAAATTGAAAAAAATTAAAAATTGGTTGAATTCTTACAAAAAGTAGAATTTTTTCCGATTTCTTCCAATTTTCAAAATATTGCTAAGAAAATTCAATAAGTTGAAAAGTGATAGCTAATAATTGAAGAGAGAAATTCGTAAACAGGGTATCTAACAAAATTTTTTAAGCAAAAAGCTTTACTTGGCTTGACCTTTTGGAATGACTTTTTGCATAACTTTTCCGAGCAACCCCTCAAAAAAATCTATACATTTGTGTACTTGTAGCAATTTATAGAAAATTAAAATTTTAACAAACACATTAAATTAAAATTAAAAAAATTTTAATAACTACATTTTTGAAAAAAGTTTGACCTTTTGAGTAAATCAGGGTAAATTGGTCAAAAACCTTGAATTTTCAGGACCGGTATGACTTTCTTGAAAAAAACTTGACTTATCAGGACAGCTTGACTTGTCAGACACCCTGTGAAATAGCTTTTTTTTGTTAAACTTGACGTCCCTAACAATACGTCAAAATTTACAAAAAATTAAAAAATGTCAAAATTTGCATCAATAAGTACATTCTGAAGCTTCGTTTCTCGATCCAAAAATTTAAGATTTTTAGTTTCATCACTACAATGGATCATTTTTGGTATCAGTTTAAAATAACTCTAGAAATGGATTCAAAACCCTCCAAAAACTCCTTTAGAGTCTTCTCAATATTTTTATTTTAAATTTTTCAGTTGTTGTTACCTTTTTTCCTCCACCAACTTGCAATTTAATTTGGTTCTTTGATCCCGAAGATGAAAAAAAATCGAAAAAAATCTTTCATAATCAACGTTTACATCGAATGGAGAAAGCACTTTTCGAGAAAAACTAACCCTTCATTTTTTAATAATTCCAATTTAAAATAAAAAAAATCACCATCAAGCAGTCAGTCCTTGGATAGCCATCAAAACACACTACATTTCTCTCCCACACAACAAACTTTCCTCACATATGAAAAAAATTCTCAACACTACTTTCTTCCTAAATAAATCCACATTTCCCACCGCCACAGTATCCGCAGTTATAAAAGCCATAATGAAAAACTTTGCACGTTCGGTTTGGCATGTGTTGGGGTAACTGCAAAGGTATGTGGAGGGATGTTTTAGTAAACATACGCTTGCCAATATTAGCTATATTGGCTGCGGGTCGCTTTTACGTTTATTTTGCCTCTGGTGAAATTATTTAAACACGTTCTCCGCTTCCGTTTAAACACGGTGATTGATGCCTTGTATGGTACGCTTACTCAATATACCTGACAATTTATACTTCGATAAGCTTTTAAGATGAGAAAATTATCTCGTCGCTAGACACGTTACGAGAGGATCGAGTCGATGGTACGTAGCACTTGGAAGAGAGACGCGGTAATCGTTTATCGTCTATACGAGAATAGGCAACGAAAATATATCGTATTCGCGCTCTTTTTAATTCCTTGTCGAACAAGATACTCATAGCTCTTCCTTGCACGTTATTAGGCGTTTTCGCGACGTCGGTATATTTTTCTCGTTCGCGTGTCATTGCGTTAATTTCAACGCCGCGGCACCTTTGAAAACCTTCGGAATCGCTTAAATACTCCACTCTGGCGTACGTATTTCGTCGTCGATGCTTAAATATTGACGAATGCTCGACGACCGTGAAAAATGAAATGTCGCTTTTGAAGGTTCCTCTCTAATAATATCTTTCGTTCGTGTTTTCCCAACGACAACTTTTCTTCTCTCGGAGCGCCTACACATATACACGTAGGCTTATACGCGACATTCTTTCGATTACGCGTGAGAAATTTCTATTTATTTTCGATTCGACGTTCCCTCCTCGCGCGCTACTATTAAGCGATATACTATGTAAATCTGATTTTCCCAACGAAAGCGCGAATTTCCTAATATTGACGCACTCCTTTTTCTTTTGTAACTAAACATACTATATTCCATAGACAGAAATAACACCGGTGCGAAAAATTTTCCCCGAAGGGAAATACCACGTCTAAGGATAGACAGGTTAGCGAAACAGTCTTCATTTTTCATCTTATACCAACAACGCATTTGTGTCATCTGCGTTAGATTTTTCTGTACAGTCGATCGTGTTTCTGAATTTTTTCGCGCTGGGTTTCGACATGATATTGATTTGGGAGCGAATTGTGATTTATAAAATTGAAAGTGTTTTGGAATTGAATTTATCTGCAAATTTAATTCAACATTTATTACATAATTGATGGAATTTTACTGATTGCGAGGGAATATTCCCTGGTTATTCTTCCTTTAGGACAGAGTTTCGGAGATTTTAGAATTTTTCTCGTATACCACCTCGAGGTAAAATTTTATTAATTTTGATTTTCTTTCGTACATGCCTCTGCGGAGAATTAAATGAATTTTAAATTTTTCTAGGGTCCTTCTCCAGGGCGAATTTTGGAAATTCAAATATCTCCCCCGCCCACATTCAGGCCAGAATTGCATCAATTTCCATATCTCCTCTACAACCAAATTTTCATAAAGAGGCTTTCCTGGTAGAATGGTCAAATAGACCTTGGATTAATATTTGGTTGAGAGTGATATGAAATATTATTGTACCCCATAAGATATGGTCGTTTTTCGTCGTCTTCGAGGAAGCGATTAGAAACTACGTGGCGAATTTTGTGATAAGGGGGCTTAAAGTGGAAAACAAAATCTTGCAGAAAAGCTGAAAAATCAAAAACGAATGATGAAATCGAAAATTTTTTTCATCATTTTTTTTACTGTTTAGAACCTTTCTCTTCAGATACGAGTTACGAGTTCAGCTCCCTGAGATCAAAAGGGGCTGAAATTTTTTCTGGGTGTACTTCTGCATCTACGTAACATTTCACATGAATTTGAGCGAAATCGGTGCAAAAAATGATTTTTTGAAACGAGCCCCCTCTGCTTCACCCCCCCCCCCCACAAAAAACACGAGGGGTGGGGCGGTGCGTTTTCAGGGTGTCTAACAAAATTTCAAAACCCCAAAACAGGACAAATAGGACCTTCAACAGGACTTTTAAAAAATCGGTTCTGATCGATTTTGTACCCCCCCCCCCCCTCCCCAAAAAAATCCTATTCTGGCAAAAAAAATTGAAACGAATTTTTTCAATAATTGTTAGAAATGAGCAAAAAATTTATTTTAAAAATTCAAGGACAAGGAAGATAGAATAAAAACAAATCTTATCCTGTATATAAAAAACAAGAACGAACATTAGATAATAATACTAAAAAAAAAGTTCCAAAAAAATTAGCTATTTTTTAATTTTTTTTCAATTACGATCATTTATTGAAATTTTTTTCTATTTTGGCGGGTGGAATTTCAAAATTGTTACAAAACAGGACTTTTCACTGAAAAAGCCCCAAAACAGTACAAAAACAGGACAAACAGGACCACTCAGCCCAAAACAGTACAAACAGGACGAACAGGAGTTGTTAGACACTCTGGTTTTCATCACACACTATAAAAATGATAAGTATGGAACATTTTAAAGCATACAATTTTCACTTTCTCGCGAAATATCTTTTTTATTGGGTAACCTATGTATCGAGGTCATTTTTTGCTGAAAACCCCTCGGTCTGTACTCTTTCAAAGGAGCCGTGGAGGGAAGGGGGTTAAACACTTCGAACTTTAAAGTTGAAAGGCTAGCTGGATTCGTCTTCTCAAAATGTATTTAGAAAATATCAAATTTTTCAAAATTAAAATTTTGGGGTGGTTTTATAATCGAAAAACTTGGTTTTTTGTCATTTTAGTTAAAAATGTCCAACTTTGGGAAGCGAAGGCTCAGTCCCCTGAGATCGAGGAGAGCTGAAATTTTTTGGGAAGTACTTCTACACCTACATAACCGTCCACGTGAATGTGAGCGAAATCGGTGTAAACACTCCCCCCCCCATAAGGATCCCACCCACTCAAAAAGCAACAGGGGTCTTGGGCGGGCGGTGGGACTTTATCATAGACCCTGGACATCATATAGAAGCTTTTTCAGCAATAAAATTGCGATTAAAATATTTTTCTTTTTCAAAGTGCATTACTCTTGGGTTACATTGTTGCACAATTTTGCATGCTCCAAACTTGCCCAAAAAGACGACCCCCCCCCCCGCGTACACTTCTTTTGAAGGAAATTTCAAGCACTTTTCCAACAGTTTTATTCTGATGAGATATCACTTATGGTAAAAAATAATACAAAACGAGCAAAATAGAAAAACATTCAAGGTGTCTAACAAGTTTTCTAAATCAACAGGCAGGATTTTAGCAGAACTTTTCAAACGAATTTCGCAGAACTTTTCTCCAGAGCATATCTTCCACCCTACTTTCCACATTTTTACAACTGATAAATTTGAATTGTTTTCTAATGGTTTCCTCTTCCTCCTCTTCTCAAGGTGTATTTCATTTCGTCCATGGATTTGGCCTCAAAAAATCCAGGACAAACATTTTAGAAAATGAAAATAATTTAAGATACCAAAAAAAAAAAAACTCTTTAAACGAATTTTATGGTTTTTGTTTATCAATATTTAAATTTAGAAGAAATTTTTAGAAAATGGGAATCATAGATATTTCGGACGAATTTCATAACATTTTTATCCATATTTCATAAGTTCATAAAAATTTCGAAACTCTGAAAAAAAAAGCTGAGTGAATATTTTCTTACTCGAAAATAATATGAAAAAGTTTTAAGTAAGCACAAAATTAATCAACTCTTAACAAAATTGAAGAATTTTACCTAGTGTAATCATGACAGTTATAAAATGTATCTCCTACTGAATTCTGCTGGAAAATGCCAGTTAGGCGATTACAGTGGTAATTTCAGTCAGAAAAATCAAAATTGTGAGATTTTGACTGAAAAAGTCGAATACTTAATGATATTTCAAAGAAAAAGAAGACAAAAGTCCTGCCCGAGAGAAGCGAAGGCGGGAATTTTTTATACAAAATTCAAGATGAAAAATCATTTAAAAGCAATCTTTTGATCGAAAAATTCAAGAAGGAAACGTTAAAAATTCATGCTTTTCGTGGTAAAAGTAAAATTACTAAAATTCATCCTATTTTAATGTTTTGCAAGCCAGTAGATTAGATACCATGTGGTTTTGTACGATCTCAGCGGTCAAAAATAATACTTCCTTCGGATTCTTCGTGAAATTTTCACGTAAAAACAAGCTGTGTTTAATTAGAAAATTACTTGCCAATAAGGGTTTTTTGAAAAAAAATAACCATTATTACAAGATTTTTGGAAAGTTTTCTCAAAACTATGGTTTTTGGATCATATTCAGTGTGAAACTTTCTATAAGAATCTATCAAAATATCGATATAGATTTTTTTCACCCTGGGCCCCCTTATCGCAAAACGCGTCACAACAGTGTTAAAAAAAGACGTTTTTCTTCGTTTTTCAGGAAACGACCAAAAACAACCAGAAACAAACATTTTACGATACTGAAAAATTGTAATGGTCGTTTTTCGTCGTTCTCGAGGAAACGACCAGAAACTACAATTTTACAATGTTGACAAATTATTGTTTTTACAACCGTAAACAATCACAAACGACCATTTACGGTGTTGAAAAGCGATAGTTTTCATGTTTTTGATGAAACAATCAAATGATTTATTCTTCTTTTGGATTTTTAAAAAATTCTGGACAAAATTCCAAAAATCTCGGATTTTTTGAGATTTTCTCAATTTTAGTGACCATGATTTCAGTGAAAAGCGAAAATTGGTGAAAAAATTTATAGCACGTCGTACAATCTTTGATCGAAATTACTCAAAAATGACTCTATTTTCAATACATTAAATACATATTTAAATAACGACACCCTATTCGGCTCTCTTCGTGCGCATAATTTCCAAAACCAATACAACTACTAAAACTATAAACTACATGAATAACTTACCCATAAACATGCATTTTTTCGATAAAACTCTCCGGAATTGGTTTTTCCTGCAAAAAAAAAAAAAAAGTCACATCTAGACTCAATATGCAACATAAAATTCTCGGGAAAAAGGGCGAATAGAAATATGCGAAATCATCTTTCAATTACGCATCGAATGACTACTCGTCGAAACGGAAGTAATACGAGAATTCAACGGCAAACGTTTTCTCGCGCCATAAAATTACCTATACGTTTCGTAGTCTACAGGCGACTTCCTATAGAACGTAATTTTTTATCTAGTGTCCGAAAAAGCGTAGTTTAAAACGCCTCACAATAGCATAAAGAGCTTCCTTTTTTCAAGAGGAACAGGAAAACGACAAAACGCTTACATGCCAGACTACAAACTAGGGCACCTACGAGCAGCGCGGAGGCGAGGCGAATACGCAAAAATGAAAATCTCTAAACTGTACGCTAACGTCTCAACTTGTAAATTCCTTTGTAATTTTCCTCTTTTTGAACATCTTTACACAGTTTTGGCGAAAAATCCAACGACGCGACGCTCCCTACACACGACGTTGGAATAGCCGCACATATTTACTTGACACGTACACACATACTCGGTATATACTTAGTCTTTTTCGCTTATATAGAGTTTATCTACAGTCGAGGGAACACCACGTACCTCGTACAGTTACTCGTAATTTTCATTACGGCTTTTGTCCTCATTGCTAAAAGCGTAATATTAATTTACTTTTCACGTTCCAGCGCTTCGGAGTATTTTTTGTACCATTTTTGTTCGTAGTATATTTCGTGAATTAAAATATTTCGAGTTGTATACCGAATGACTCTGGAAGACCTATTACGTTTTCGATGAACATTACCACTTCGAGTGAAAAGCTGATAAAATGTTGCGTATACCGAGTTCTAATGTAGGTTGAATTTTACAACCCAGGAGTTGTTTGTTGACTTTATGTTAGGTTCGTTTTATCAAATTGGTGGGTTTTTTTTTTCAAAATGGAGATAGGAGCGAATTTATCGTGAAAATAATTTAAAATGTTGTAAGCTACTGAAATTTTCACGATAGAAATTGTACTAAAATATTACAAAAATTTATCAAAAAATGGATAAAAATCAATGAAGTGACATGTTCAAAAATTGCCAAAATTGTTGAAAATGTGGGAAAATTTGGACAAATAATATTTTAAAAAAGTATTCACAATAGTAAAAAAAAAACTCTTCGATATCATGAAAATCACTTTAAATATCTTGATTTTTCAATCTTATTGAAATATCAGGCATCATGGCGAAATTTTTGAAGAAAAAATTAGCTTTCAGTAACTTTTTTTGAGTAAAAAATGACCATAAAGTGACCAAAAAAAGACCAAAAAGTAACCAAAAGTAATCAAAAATTCAATTTTTTTTTTGGGGGGGGGGGTTAAAGTTTTCGGGGGAGGAGAAAATTTTTGTGTAGTTTTCTGCAAACATTTCAAAGATAAATCAACTGAAATACGTGAATAATTAAATTCCTCTGTCAAAACAACAAATAAACCAGCAAAAATCAATTTTTTCATTTTTTTCTTGAAGAATTTTGAAAAATACCAATTTCTACGTGAAAATTCGAATTTTTTCCTGGAAGTGCAAAGAAAAAGTGACTTTTGAGGGAAAAAAAGTAACCAAAGTGACCTTTTAGACGTGAAAAGTAACCAAGTGACTGAAGTCGAAAAAAGTGACAAACACCCTAAAAAAAGTGACCCGCTATGATGCCTGAAAAATTGAAAAAATTAACGTTTTTTCGAATATTTCAACTAATTTTAACACGTTTTAAACAATTTCCTGACTATTTTTATACAAATTTTTAAATATTTACTTCAAACCATTTTAATAATCTACGATATTTTGATATCTAATAATTCATATCACTGTAAAAAAATTGTAGCTATTATGTTGCAACAATTTTACGATATTTTCAGAAATTTACTTATATCAAAAGTCATTTTTTCAATTCAACAATTTTTTTATAAATTTCACGACGAAACTCTTGTAGAAATTATCCAAAATTGTCAACGTTGAAAATGTTTGTACTACTTTCACTCTACAGGAAAACTAGTGATGATGCAATTTTTATACCGTCCTGTAATATTATCATGAATAATATAGTATGTGCTTTATTCAGCATCTCCTTTTTACGGCAAACTGGTTATGCAATTTTATTAACGTCACAAATTATTGCGCACTGGGACGGATTGTTTTACTGCTTTTTTAAAAGTTGAAGAGGTTGGTCGTGAAAGTATGTCCCCGCCTTAAGAAGACCTGGTAAAAAAAATTTTCCCTCTCCCGACTCCACCCTCAACCATGTTTAATGGTTCTCAAAACATGATTTACCCTTCTAAAAAAAATTTTGACACATGGAATGAAATTTTTTTCATCATTGTAAGATGCTGCCCCTTCCGAAACCTTGTTCAATCCAGAGGAATGAAGAAGTAATGTGTAATGGGAGGGTGAGTCCCAAAATTTTTTCAACTATACCTAGGTTTTCTAGATTTTCTCAAATTATTTTCTAAAATTTCTCAACTTTTCTCAAAAATTTGTCAACTTGGTACAGTTTATGTAATTATAATTTAAAGTCTCAACCTCTTGACAATTCGAAACAGGTACATGCATTAAGAAGGAAAAATTACTGAATGATGGAAACCAAAAAAAAGTGGTTTGTGACCATTTTTTCAAAATCAAAAAAATTAAAAATTAGGAAGCGATCATTTTGACCTTACTCCAGGAATCAGGGTGAAAATTTTCAAATACAAAATTGCGAAATATTTTAAAAAATCGGAATTTCAAGCACAAAAAAAGAGATTTTGAAAAAATTTCATTGCTCAACAAATTGAAAAAAGTTGAAAATTTTTCCAAAATAGTACTCATGAAAATGTTTTCACTCTAAAATGCCATCGGTGCCTTTTTTCACCTACTAACCTACATATCCCATTTTCCAGGGGTACTAAAAAAAATCACGTGTTCCATGTTTTTCATTCAAAGATTCTAATCGAAAAAAATTATCGAAAATAAAATCTTTCTTGAAATGTTTTTAGCATTGTATCTTTCATCTAAAATATCCTTAAGAGATATTTTCAACGTCAACTTCACCCTTCTACCTCCAGTTTTCAAAAAAATTGTCGAGAATTTTTCAGACCTATTTTTGAAAAAATTAAAAAATTTTCACTCGATTATATTTTTAGGGTTATTGGCCGAGGGCAAGGTTTTCGCTGGGTCTTCATGAATTTTAAACAGAACTTCCTGGCTACTGATCATTCAAATTCCAAAAATAATTTAATTGTCTACTTCATTATTTAATAGGAGGACCACATAAACGAAGCCACTGAATCTGATAATTTCTTAGCATGTGGTATCTATCTTCTGAGTTCTGAATTAACATGATTCCCCCTCCTTCTCTTGTCTCACAGTACGTCACGCACTTCACCTGACAATAATTTTTTTTTTCAATTCAATCCGAAATATATTTCAGCCCTCCAAAGATTGACCGAAAATTTGCAGATGAGTCTTTTTTCAAGTAAAAAATAGATTGACATGTTAATGAAGCTTCTGACGAAGAAATTTCTACAAGCATGTTGTTGGAAAAGTTTTTTCTAAAACTGGAAATTTTAAATTTTTCAACGATCAAAAGTGTTTTTTTAAATTTGAGATGAGGCAAAAATTAATGACTGATTCTGGTACAGTAAATTTTCTTTTCAATCATTTTATGAAATTCCTTTGTCGCTGGCTTCATTTTCATGCAAAATTATCAATGCTGTTTCAAGTTTTTAAAAAATTCTGGTTCACAAACTTTTAGGCGATCAGAAGGCTAAAACATATCTCTGATTTAAAAAACTAATCGCATATGAAATCGCAGAATCTCAAGTACATACTTTTTCAATTAACAGAATGTAGGTGCTTTAGGAAGTTTGGGGTGAAAACACTGGAAACCCGCAATTTTTGAAAATTACCCCTTTTTTGGGAACCCATGGCCCGGCTCCAGAAGGTAGAGGAGAGCTAAAATCGTTTGTGGGCAAGTCTCAAATTGAAAGGTGCCTCATAAAACAAAATTAGCAAAATCATCGACTATCAATCCCTAAAATTAAAAAAAAAAAACTGAGTAAAAAATTGAAAAAAATTGAATAGTGTTTTCTGAAATGACGTTGATATTAATATTCTAACCCATAAAAACCACGAGCTCTAATTTTCCACAATTTCTTCAGTTTTCAAAATTTTTCCTACAATTATTTCCAATTTTTTACTTCATACTGAAAAAACATGAAAAGTGATACACATTTTAAGGACCCCTGAAAAATAGGAAAAAAGTTGAAAAATGGTTGCCAATGAATAAATACGTCCATGCTAAAACCATTTTTGAGAAAAAAAATCAAAATTTTCTTGACATTTAAAAAATTTTATTGAACACAGTTAATAAAGGCCTGGCAAGGAGGGGTAAATTTGGAGTTAGGGGAGGGGGGTTGAAATTGTTACTGCGGCGTTTCAAGGTCCAGGCACAATTTCCCAGCAAGCACTCTTTTCAGTTTTCGAAAAACAGTGCAAAGCGATCACCCTTATTGTTAAACCATCGCACATTTACGGCAAACTGGTTATGCAATCTTATTAACGTCATATTATCTGTCGTCAACAACTGTTTAAATATTACGTTTTCACGGCAAACTGAGTATGCAATTCTATTAACATCATCAGTTCATCGCCTAAAAAACTACTGACACCACCATTATCATTGTCTTTTAATTTCAACCTTAAATTTCTATCCAGCGCCTACCTGAAAAGAAGTACAAAAATGTAGATTTTTCATATCAAAATTTGGATACCTATAAAATTTCAATCTTATAATTTCTCATTTAAAAATATGTACATGGATCACTAATGAAATGAGCGTGCAATTTAATTCACACCCTGTTCACAATCCAAACTCAATAATAGAAATTTCATATTCAAAATAAATGAACCTGAAAATGAAAAATTATTCTAATTTTCAATTTCACCTTATTATTTTTACTTTTTTCTCAATTCAATCTTATCTTACAACTCTTGCCACGAACAAAAAAAAACAATCACCGATTCGGGTTATCTTTAGCATCATCAATATAAAAAAAAAAATCCATTTAAATAGCAATTTTCACATTTCCCCAAAAAAGGAAAAGAAAAGAAGTTCCCATATCTACAAAAAAAAAGGTGAAAACGCATCCTCGATTTAAAAGGAAATCTAATATCGAATCTTCCGTTTAAAAATTTAATAACCAAACAAAACACTCCGAGCGAAAAAAAATTCTACAAGGAAATCTTTAATTCATTATTCTCGATTTTGCAGGAAAAAAACAACCAACTCCAGGAAGGTCAAAATAAAAGGGGAAAAAACTCTAAATAAATCTGTTTTTACAAATATTCGTTACATACGTACGTACGTGGTACCTTGCACATTGTATATTTTTATGTTTGTTTGCAAAGATAAATTGCTTTTGGTTGAAATTTACGATTTCACAAAATTGAAACAGTCAAAAGAAAACATTTCAGCGAGAGATTTACGGGTGGTTATGTCTAAGTACGTTCACGAAAAAAGGGATTTTTTCCTTCGCCATGTTTTCAACAATATAGAATTGAAAAGGCATAATTTATTACGCAAAAATAAAAACCAGTCCAGGCAATTCGGTTAAATGTTATTGTAATGTTGGGTAAAAACGTCAATTTTTGTTGGGAAAATTATTAAAACATTCGGCCGTAGATATTTTCCAGTATATACTTTTATATAAAACGCATTTATCATGTTTTCTCGCGTTCGGTTTACCCTTTTTTCTTCACTTTTCATCTCGAAACGTCCTTACGAGACGTTTTAATTTCGCGACGAAAAATAACCGCCTAGAGCTCGGCTTTATCTTATACAATAATCAGTTCATCTGTGGGAAATATTCTCGGCTGGACTACGAGCAAGTTCGGCCTCAAAGTACAAAGTGAATTTGCCGAATACGAAACGCAGAACCATGGCGAAAGTTTTTATTAAATTTCACGCTCCCTATTGCGTTCAAACCAATTCCCCCACAAGTTGAATAAAAATTCACTGGCGCATTTAAAAAAATCCTATGCAATAAAAAACAAATACAATTTTTTTTATTCTTTTTTAGATTGTATGAAAAAACAACTCGAGAAAAAAAAACACAGCACAATGCAACATGTGCGCGCCGTAGAAAAACATTTTTCTTGGTCGCAGCGATTTCAAAATAATGTCACATTCTGCGTCTCATACGGCGAAAGAATAATTGTTTTTTTCACCCCGGTAAAAATGTTCATCATTTTTTTCATTCCGGGTTATTTCTTGCGTCTGGGACGCGCATTCGTTCGCAAAACCGAATATCATTCGCAGTAAATGCAACGCCAACCTTTCAAATAAACCGTTCCAGATGTCGCGCGTACTTTTCCCATACAATTTCCACGCTTTATACGCACATAATTATGCGCCGATTGAATAAAAAATAAGGTGGTGGCTAAAACTTGCTGAATATATTAACGACCGAGCTGTATCGTTATGGTTATCAAGGTTTTTTTTTTCAAACTTCTTGGCCATTGTTGCGGATCTTGGGAGGTCGTTTTGTTTTTTATTCGGTTTGAAGTTTCCTAACTTTACGTTCGATGAGAATGGAGATATTTTCAGGCTAGCTTTTTACTGTCATTTAGATTTTAAATTGATCGGTACGATGTTTCCATGATTAAATGGATACTGGGATATTAGGAGAAGGAAGAGGAAAAGAGGAAGCATCGTTTCAAAGGCTCATTTCGTAGATATTTATGGAAACCAATTTCGATTCTTGATTTTAGGGCTCAAAGTAGATTTAAATTAAAATCCCATGTGCTCTCTCATTTTGAATCAGAGAAAAATCACTGATAAAAAATAGATAGAATTGCAGCATAGGAAAAATCAGCAAAATTTTTAGATTTTCAGCGAATTTTCGCTGATTTTTCAACGAATTTCAGAGATTTTACTGACATTTTAGGGGATTTTTACTGATTTTCCAGCAATTTTATACACTGTTTGCTTTCAGAGAATTTTTTTTACTGATTTATTACTGTGCTGTAATGTTGACAGTTTTCCAGTGATTTTCGATAATTTTCACTGATTCATAAATGAGAGAATTATATTAGGTATCATTTGTTTAATGTACTTTTTACTCTCGATTATAAATCAGTGAAAATTATCGAAAATCACTGAGAAACAGTCAGAATTGCAGCACAGGAGAAAATCAGTGAATTTTTTTACTGAAAATAAATCAGTGAGAAAAATTACGGGAAATCAGTGAAAATTCACTAAAAAGTCAGTAAAATTCATGAAATTTGCTAAAAAATCAATGAAAATCTTTGAAAAATCAGTAAAAATTCGCTGAAAATCAGTGAATTTCGCTGATTTTTCATGTACTGCAATAAATTCAAGTAGCAAACTCGAGCAAACAATATTTCAATATGAATATTTTTAAATGTTCTTTTTGAAAAAAAAGAGAAATGTTCAATAACGTGGATCGAAAAAAACAATATTGTTTTCGACACGAAATGGTGAGCCAGTTTACTCTGAGAGGGAGACCTCTCATAAAAAAAGTTTTACGCCATTTCTAAATCAATGCTGAAAATAAAATAAAATAGACACCAAAAGCGATATCATTCCGATTGTTTAAATTGGTTATCTCAAACTTGAGCATTACTCAAATGTCATTCTCAAAGAAACTTTTGAGACCTTCATTAGAAGAAAAGTGCTTTCATTACTGAAACCAGCACAAATATCTTCAAATCGACACCAAACACCATAAATTTTGATAACTTCAATTATTTGTTTCCTCAAATTTGAGTATTACCTACTCAGATGGAACACTCAAGGAAACTCTGAAGCAGAAGATACATCTAAAAAAATGTAAATTCTTGAAACCGGTTCAAAAAAATGTCTTCAAATCGACATCAAATTCAATAAAATTATCAAAACAAACTTTCATTTCTGAATTCAATCCAAAAAATGCCCTCCAATCGACACAAAACACAATAAAATATTGATAATTTCAATTTGATGCCTCAAACTATCTGAATCTAGTTTGTCCCCAAACATAAGTGGCGGTTCAGTTTTTTTTTCAATTTTTTTTTAAAGTTTATATCACCATCGACTATGACCAAATCGTTCACTTTCTCGAGTCTTCCACATCCAACTTCCAAAGTTTTTCATTTTTCAATTTTTTTCAACTTCAATGTTTTTCAATAAAAATTTTTCTTCTCAAATTTTTTCAACTTCAAATTTTTTTCCAATTCCAAATTTTTATCTTTTTCTCAGATCAAATTTTTTATAACTCCTCATTTGTTTCTCAAATTTTTTCTGTATTTTTTTCAATTGAAATTTTTTTTGTAAATTCTTTTTTCAACTACTCCAACTTTCTCTCAGCACAGCTCAAATTTTTCCAACTTCGAATTCTTCACATTTTTTTCATTTTTTTCAACTGCAATTTTTTAATAATTTTTTTTCAACTCCAAATTTTTAACTTTTTCTCAGCTCAAATTTTTTCCAACTATGCACAACTTTTTTTGTCAATTTTTTTTCAACTACAAGTTTTCAACGTTTACTCAGCTCAACTTTTTTTTCAACCTCAAATTTTTTCAACTCCAAATTTATTTCTCAATTTTTTCAACTCCAAACTTTTTTTGAATTTTAAAAAATTTGAAGTTGATAAAAAATGAGAAAAAATGTGCAATTAAAAAAATTCAGATTCGAGAAAAACTGACTTTGGAAAAAAATTTAAAAAATTGAGAATATTTGGATTCATACTTGTAAAAACGCTGGGGGTTGGATGTCAAAGAGTCGTGAAAGTGAAAAACTTGGTCCTGGTCGAAGGTGATATAAACTTGAAAAAAAAAAAACAAAAGAAAAACTGAACCGTCATGTCACCTGTGATTGGACCCGGAGACTAACTAGATTCACGTCCTCAAATTTGAGTATTATAAGGTAGGTACTTAGTCAAATGACATACCCAAGGAAATTCTTAAATTTATGCTTCAAAATAAAATAAAATTCCCGAATCCAGTCCAAAAACACTCTCAAATCGACACAAAACCCAATAAATTTTAATAATTTCAATTTCATTCCTCAAATTTGAGTACTGTGCCTACTCAAACAGCTCACTCAAGAAAATCCATGAAACTATCCACAAGAAATAACTCTTCCATAAAAAGTCCTAAAATCGAGACCAAACCCCATAGAATTTTGATAATTTCAATTCCCTGTCTCAAATTTTAGTAAAACCAGGCATCATAGCGGAATTTTTGAAGAAACAAGTAACTTTTTTTGGGCTAAAAGTGACCAAAAAATGACCAAAAAGTAACCAAAAGTAACCAAAAATTCAATTTTTTCGAGGGGCAAATTTTTTTCAGTTTTCTGGGGCGGGGCAATTTTTTTGTAGTTTTCTGCGAACATTTCAAAGTCGATAAATCAACTGAAAAGACGTGAAAAATTTCATTTATTAAACTCCGTCGCAACAACAAACAAACTAGCAAAAATAAGTTTTTCATTTTTTTCCTTGAAGAATTTTGAAAAATAGCAATTTCTACGTGAAAATTTGAATTTTCACCTGGAAGTGCAAAGAAAAAGTGACTTTTAAGGGGAAAAAAATAACCTTTTAGACGTGAAAAGTAACCAAAAGTGACTAAAATCGAAAAAAGTAACAAACACCCTAAAAAATTGACCCGCTATGATGCCTGTAAAACTCAACCTCAAAACTCAAATTCAACTTACAACCCACACATATCATGTGACATATGAAAATCTACATTTCAAAGGTCGCCGAACTCGAAATTCTACTTGAAATTTGCCCAACGCCATTTTCTTCTCGTAAAACACCATTCCAGAGACATTCTCGACAAAACACTTATTACATTATGCTAATTGAACAATGACGCAGGTATTCGAGAAAAAACCGCCATAATACCTTCGATGCAATTCGCCGTTCAAATAAATGGATCTCCCAGACCGAGTACTATAACTTTACCACACTTTAGCCATTTCCAACCATCTCTCGTCGTAAAAAGATACAAAAGATGTACGCTGCTTTCTCGTCAAGATACGCCCAATGTGACCCATTTCGAGCTGCTTTAAATGCACAAATTGTCTTCTGTAGTTGATCGAATCGCGCTCGGTACATTATCGTTTCATAACTCAACTTCCCTCGAGATGATAACATTTCCGGCAACTTCTCATCATACTCGAGCGTCCAAGTCCCTTAGCACCGCATCGCAATGATATTTATACAGAACGAAACGTAAATGTATTTCTCGGTTGGCCGCAATCAATCATCATTTGACTCAGAACCCGCCATCGCCACACAGAATATAATCTCCGTAACGTGTACAATATTAAAAATCAATTTCAATTTTATTCGCCGAGGTAGGGAAAAAAAATCTTCAATGGTCGCTGAACTGCTCGGGCAGAATTCCATTATAATTTTTCTATTTATTTAATCTCTTATTTGTTAGTAATTTGACAACGACAACGGATCGCTGAACCGAGAAAGATTTTTAAATTAAAACGACGTAGGGAAAAAAATACTAGTAATGGGTACACACGGGCGGGCAATCTTGACTACCAATCTTGGCCGGCGAAATTTTTCTTTTAAATACCGCTTTTTCAGGTGGCATGGCTTTCAGAAACGTTAACTTGTACAGTTTCGTATAATTATTCATATCCTTAAACGCGTATACCTGCGGTGCGGCTTCGTGGAAAAAAATAAAAATAAAAAAAATCAACGATGCGGACGAAATTTAATGAAGTAAGTTTTTACGCGAGTTAAAAATGATGTTTTCAAGCCAAAAACACCCTTTTCCTATATAAAACGTTCTTTACCATAGGTATAGTGCGACTACCAAAGCACACGTAAGCAGGGGAAAGTTTATGTGGGGGAACAACGTACATAGTACGTTAGGTACTCGGCTCGACTAAACTAAAAGGTTAATAACGTTCAACTCGCAGGTAATTAAACGACTAATACCTTTCTTGATAACAGGTTTTATATTAACCGTTTGCATCGTGAAGAAAATACAATATCCTAAAACTTCTTCCGCACTATATTCCCTATGGGCGTAACCAACCCATACAGATGTTAAAAGTTACGCCAGCTTTAACAATACAACGAGTATGCGGCAGCTTAAACTACACCAGAGAGCAAAAAGCAACAAAAAACACAAACACACATAGCTAGCTGCTCGAAAGGGCCATAATATCGTATTTTTCAATGATACCTATAAGCAACGGGTTTACCGGTGCTATTTTCCGCTAAATAAATATTCAATTCGAATTTACAACCGGAGATTAGATAATTTATTACACGTATAGTCATCGCCCTAAACACCAGATGCATTTAAGCGAGATCCATTCTTCAACCTCCGGAACGTTATTTATACGTAATATAATAACTCTCGATACGTGGAGAATTTTTAAAATTAATTCGCCGATGCATATTTCCAAGTACGTAAATTTCGGGTCCAGGGTAAAGTACCTACCGAAATTTTGTAGTACCAATTTAATGCTGCTTGTACGAAGTACGAACAGAATTGTAATTCGAAACATCATCGTAGTTACCCAACTCGAACGTGTACCTAAATGTTTGCGGTTTGATTCTTCGTTCTGACCAACATCATCTCCAGTTGTAAGAATTCCGCAATGGTGAATTAGGATTCTCGGGTATCCCCTTCCCTCTTTTTTAATTCCCCAGTCTTGACTGTTTGGTTACAGCCATCGTTGCATTTATCGATTTAGCAACTTGAATGAATAATTCGGTGTGTGTTGGCGTTGCTTGGTTCGGAAAAATTGAAAAAATAAGAGGAAAATGATTATTATTGCGTTTAATTTCGGCATTGTGTTTGATAAGGTGTAGCAATCGAACGTTTCAAAATTCAGATATGATAGTTTTGAGCATTGTACTTTATATTTCCAAAAAAAAAAAAAAAGTCCAAAACCATAAAATAAAGTAAAAACAGACCAAACAGTGACCGAAATTGTTTTACAGACCAGACATCCTTACTTTCAACGAAATGACAAAAACTACAATTTAATAAATCGCCCTGAAATTATTTCAATTTTTTAAGTAATTTTTCAAGTTTTGTTCAATTTTGGAAAATTTCCGAATTTTTAAAAATATTGTCCAATTTTTGGAAAGTTGGTCCAAGTTTTAAAAAATAGTTCATTTTTTGGAAAACTGAAGATATGATGCCATGCAAAGTGACCTAAGTGCAAAAAGTTGATTCCGAGAAAAATGAGTAGTTAGCTGACTAGCGGTTAATTACCCCTGACCAAAATTCGGAGCCAGAGATTTTATCACGCTAAATCTCACCGTATTGTGGTAAAACTAAACTTTGCGGTGAGGTGTATTTTTTACGTCAAATCGACGAGTTCACAAGTTGACATGGTTTCAAATTTTTAAACCCCTACTCTAAAATGATAACATTGAACAAGGTAAAATTCATGGAAACTTACGTAGAAATAGTACGTAATAAAAAACGAGGTAAAAAGAAAATTAAATTCAAGTTTGTGTTAGTAGGTAAATCAATAAAAATATCTTCCATTTCTTCTCTGTCTGTATGAATGAGCTTTTTTTGAGCGACTTCCTCTTTTTTATTTTGAATAGCCTTCTTTTTTGCGGAGTAATGTTCTTATTCACTGGCATCGAAGTTGAAGGCACTGTTTTTTCTACCGAAATTCTGTTCTTTATTAACAAGTACAAAAGTACGAAGTGTTAATAAAGATTAAAGAACAGAATTTCGGTAGAAAAAACAGTCCTTTCAACTTCGATGCCAGTGAATAAGAACATTACTCCGCAAAAAATAAGGCTATTCAAAAAGAAAATGAGTCGGAAGGACGCTCAAAAAAATTTCGTTCATACAGACACAGACAGAGAAGAAATGGAAGATATTTTTATTGATTTACTTACACAAACTTGAATTTATTTTTTACCTCTTTTTTTATTATCTACTATTTCTACGTAAGTTTCCATGAATTTTACCTTGTTCAATATTATCATTTTAGAGTAAGAGGTTTAAAAATTTGAATTTCATTTGTTTTTATTTCAAAAATAATATTTTTACACCTTGATGATAATAATAAAAAAGAAATATTTTTTTGCACGCCAGAATAGGGCGTCATCACGACGAGCATTTGCACGGCCAAATTAGGTGTAGAAACGACGAGCAATCACACAGTTTCACGACAGATTATAGCACGACAGTAAAGTGTTCAGGAACGACGGGGGGATATGTATTATGAAATAGGCGGTCAACACGCCAAAATAATATTTTACACGACGAAGCATCATTAGTTCAATTATTGTCGGCGTTCAAGGAAGTATTCAGTTTGATATCAATTATTGCGAATTTTTCAAACGATAAAAAAATTAATTTGAGATCAACGTAAATTCTGTAGTGTAGCATGTCACAACTTATAATTGGCTGCACTGATCTGCAAAATTTTCCCCAAACATTTCGGAAATATACTTACTTCTAACAATTGAAAAAAATATATATAAAATAGGTATTAATAGGCGAAAAAATTATAAATTCAAAATCGATATAAATTCCATATTTTTGAATTTTATGATTTGCTGTTGGCTGCACTGGTGTATAAAATTTTCAATTTTTTTTTCAAAAGGAGGTGCACTTAGAGCACCCCCTGCTCCTCCTCCATTGTCCCTGGAGAGCTCATAATTTTTTTGGGAGGTCTCCCACTCAAAGTAAACCGCCACACCAAATTTAGTCAAATTCCAAGATGTGTTTTTTTTTCAAGCCATCCTAACGCCCCATATTATCACAAAAAATTGATTTGTAAATATTCGCTGGGCATGAAAATTAGATTAAAATTGATTGACGTACCTACCAGCGGCAGCAAAAAGTGTTCCAGTGGGACAAAAACGGATGAGGGGTCGATCTTTAAAAGCTAAGAAAGTGTTAGGTACTTGTGCAGTAAACGTGAATTTGTCATTTCTAACTTTTTTTTGTCGCTCAAGTAGCATTTTTGGAGCTGAAAAGTGACGTCGTGAATTGTATTTTATAGTCGTTTAAAGTAATATAATGTTGTGATTTTTTTAATTCGTCGTGCAATAAATTATTTCGTCGTTCAACAAATATGAATTCATTATGCAGTCGTGGTATATCTTTTCTCGTCGCTAAATGTTCCTATGCTCGTCGTGATGACACCCTCTTTCGTCGTTGCTTAAAATCATACCCATAATAAAATACTTACTATTGTCGTATTATCAAAAGGAAAAGAATTTACAAGTGATACGACAGGTCACGTCATGGGTAATTAACCGCTAGTAATTTGTTAACTTGAAGAATTTTAATGTTGGTGCTTGGTGATTTTTTTTTTCATTCAATATCATTTCAAATGACAATTCAAATCTGGTGCGGCGATGCGTATTGATGCATGGGTGGTCTTGTGTGTGTAGGTCAGGTGTTATGTATAATAGGGTAGAAAGAGGACATGAGTGAAAAGTATGGTGAAGGAAGCGGGTAACTGTAACCTTCAAGACTTTGGAATTTCCATGGAGGACTTGAGTTAGATGTCGCGTCGATGAAGTGAATTTCTGAATAAATAAATAAAAGGAAGGTAGCGTGATGGAGAAAACTTAAAGGCTGCATTTTTTTTGGAGGGGGGGGGGGAAGAAGGTGATATGCGATGTGTTCGCTGCCTCTCTTAGCTAGCACCTTTAGCGGTTTCATGGTAACACTGACAAAAACCATATCGAATATTTTTCAAGAGCTAAAGTTAGTGTTCATTTTTCAAATTCTGACGAAGTTTTGAAATTTAGAAATCGTCTCATTCTCCTGCAAAATATGAAAATTTGATCACATCAACACGGAAAAAAATCTGATTTGGTAGGTATATGCCGATGCCCTTCTTTTGACTTCCAGTATCGATTGGAAGTAGTTTTGAGAAGTTTTGGAGGCTCCAGAAAATTTTGGAATTTTCCAGCACTAGAAAAAAGCACATACCTAAAAATGGTCCACATAAACTTTATAATCGCGGGTTATCGATATCTCTTGATAACCTATTTAATTGATTTAAGCTCAATTTTCTAAAATTCATAATTTTAAGTTGAAATAAATTTTTTTTTGGCAGAAAATCTTCCTGGAAAAAATTAAAAAGTATATCTACCATCAGAATATGCATCGAAATGAAATGCTGAAATTTGGTAGGTAAATGATCTATTTTCAATCTCTGAAATTGATTTAAAAGGGTTTTCAAGATGTACCTACTGAAAAAGGAGTAATATGCGATTAAAGGTGTAGATTTTTTTCTCTAATTAATGCTAGAAAATTCTAAAAAATTTCTGGAGACCCCAAAACGTCTCAAAACTGCTTACAAACGATTTGAGAAGTCGAAAATAGAGTAAATATCTACCTACTTTCACCGTTTTACTTTCAGCTGTTGGTGTATTTTTATTATTTTTTTTTTCAGGAAAAATTTCTACCTCAAAATGTGAATTTTAAACAGAAAATTACAAATTTTGAAAAATTGCGCTATAATCGATTAAATAGGTCACGAATACGTGTAATCTACAAATATAGATGCCAAAGTTCATGTGGGATATTTTTATGGACTTTCCTCCCTGTTCTGGAAAATTCTAAAAAATTTTGAAGCATTTGAACCGTCTTCAAACTACTTTCAATCGATTCGGAAAGTTGAAAACAGGGTGTAGGTATATCGAATTTCACATGTTTTGTTGATTAGATGAAATTTTCATATTTTGTAGGGCGATGAGGTAATTTCAAAATTTCAAAATTTCATCAAAGTTTGAGAAATGAACTTAAGCACCTGATATTTTGGAAATGGGGTCTCATTTATGGTGTATATACCTACTTTCAACTTATTTTTGTGCTCAAAATTTTACTTCGAATTGGGCTGCCTTCTTTTATTTTGTAAGTGGGTGACAATAATTAAGATTTGTTTCTTTTTTGTAGATTAAGGTATTAATTCCGAAAGGATTCAATTTTTGCATCTGCAATGCGCCTGTAATGTTTTTCAATTGAAAATTCAAATTTTAATGCAAAAGGAAGTTGGTACTAAAGGATAATTTCAACTCAAAAATATCTAAGTCCTGAAATCTCAAATTAGAGGATAAACCGATAGTTTCGGCTACATCATTTCATTTCGTCGAAATTTCGAGATTTTCATTTTTTTGAGAATTTTTTTGTTTTCATTGTAGGTACCTACTTAAAAAGCTCTTATTGAACTTCCACATCACTGGTTGGGAAAAAGATGAATTTCCTTCAAGAAAATGATCATTTACTTAATTCACCATGGAAGCAAAAAAGTTCAACTGGAAAAATAAGTGTACCAATTTCTTCAACAATTGTCTGTACCATTTTGTGTTCGCATTTTGTCATGGCGAGAAAATTTATGACAAAATGCGAACACAAAATGGTACAGACAATTGTTGAAATAAAAGATTTCTTATTTTCATAACATACAATGATACTTAGTAAATTACACAGCTTAATCAATAGTAAAATTATTATTCGAACCAGTTGTTATAGCTCAAAATACTTCTTTCGATGCTGGTAATTTGATACGGTTCAGAAAACATCTTGGCAAAAATGTCTTTACATTTCTGCGCTGTCTTATCGTCGGCGTAAAATTGCAGAACCAAGTGGACAAATTTTTTTGTTTTCAAAATGTTGTCCTTATCGATGTCGCTTACCTTCACTATATCACAAGCCTTACTAAATAATTTTTTTTTAATGGTAGCGGCTAACTTGTCGAATTGTAGGTCATCTGATCCAGGAAATTGGTTTCGAAGTTCTTCAGCGAACGTTTTTAATCTGTCGTTGCGATATTTCAACGGAATGTTGGCCGCATCAGCTTTCAGGTATTCGTCTGAAGTCAGCAACCATTTTATGAAGACATGAATTGCCTGGCGCTGTGTTAATGATTTCACTATTCCTTCATACAAGGTATTGAGTTGTTCATTTGACTTTGCTATCAGATCTTCAGAATTCAACAGGGTTTTGTGCACTGTTTTTAAGATAATGAACTTATATTCCTTGAAATGCTGTACAAAGTTGAAATTGGTGTATTTGAATTGAATCAGCTTTATACCATTTCTAGTCTTTCTTGCACAATTGGTAATCTCACTTATTTGATTTTGAAACTGAATCGTGGAGTCTTTCTGTTGAAGCATGGAGTCTTTCTGTTGAAGCATGGATTTCAAGCGTTCAAAAAAATCTTTTGGCGTTGATGGAGTGCCTCCTTCTGCTAACAGTTGTAAATTGTGCATTAACGTGCATTCCGTTGTGGTTGAGGACGACGTTTCAGGTTCACTAACTGCACGTACCAAAAGCACAAACTTTGAGAATAGAACACAAAGTAACGATACTCTCGACATGACGATTGCAAAGTGATGTACTTTACTTTTATGATTTTTATACGTACTCGAAGAAATATTACAAATGTAATAAAGACTTATCAGATCAACATATTTAAACATTCCTTCCCCAAAATTTAATTAAAATAGTACAAGGATTTGTATTCATTGATCCTCTACTATCAAGTAGTGTATCTATATATTTTCATTTGATTAATAATTATTAATTATTCCTAGTACTCCAATTTTAATCAAAATTATTTTCCTGATTATTGAGTCCTACTTATAAACGATTACGGAAAATTAAATTAATTTATTAAAGCAAGGCCTTTTAATGTTCGTAATGAAAAACAAGACAAAAATCTTAGCAAATGAGCCGCTACCCGGTGTGCACAGATTTGCGAATTCACAGCAATTTGCTACCAAATTGTGAGAACATTCGCGGATAGCTAGGCATCCGCGAATTCGCTAGCGAATATCTACATAAAAAATCACACATTTCGAGTATTTTATTTTTAGGCTGGTTGAAAAAATAATTTTAATCGCTTTCCAACAACATACAACACCAAGTATTTGGATGAAAAATTTTGCACTTTTCCGTCATTTTTTTCCTACAAACTTTCAGCATTTCAGCTCTTTTTCCAGTTCTTATGCTACACAGCAGAATTTTCGAAACTTTATTTTTAACAAAATGACTATATTGACCAAAAAATTTTTAAATGTCATCAAAAAGGATACCACCACTTTCATACTCAAAATTTCAGATGGTGAAGTTCATTTTGCAACTTTTGACAATTTTCTGAGACTTTCAACTTATCACCTTATAAGAAATAAAACTTTGAAAGTCAACAAGAAAATGTGATTTTTGATTTATCCTATCCCCCATTAATTCGACTAAATTCCTAAAACCACACATCCAAAAATATATTATTTAAATTAACATTCGAGGTAACAGACATCGGACAGAAATTTCAAAAAAAAAAAGAGTAACTTTTGTAACTTTCTTTCTGAAAAAAGTAACCAATTTTTCGTGAAAAAGTAAACAATTTTTCAATTTTTCGCCTTTAAAAAATTAGAATTTTGAATTTAGATCACCCTAGTTGGTATTCTGTTGGGTTTGAGGTCAAAATAACTCTAACAATGAAACATGGGAATGGAAATGACAGGTTTGCAAATCTCCAAAAGATGTTTTACATTGAAATTTTTTTAGTCATGTTTTATTCCTTGTTGCTGTCAGTCTTAGACTGAAAACATAATGTTGAATTTTACTAAATTTGTATCTCTTAAGTTAAATCGATATTTCTTTTATCGTTCAATTTCGAGATTTTCAAAATATGATTATCTATTTTGAATCTCCTATCAATTATTCTCTTTCAGACCTCGCAATCAGTTTTCCCCCCAAGTACAACCTATCTCGAGATATGAGCCTTCAACGTTGGGCAGAGGTAATTAACCGCTAGTAAAAGCTGTCCTATGGAGGGAAAGTGAGATATTGAAAATTTGTTTTAAGGAATGGAAAGGGTCAACCTTCACTCACCTGGTGATATAATTTTTTTTTTGAAAAACGTGTTGCTACAGCACTCTAAAAATAAAAAACGCTGCACTTAGATCACTTTGCAGGTATGAAAAGGTCATTTACTGATAAAATCTGGTAAAATGTGTTTAAGCAAAAATGAAAATTGTGATCTATGAACAAAAAAAACTGAAATTTGGTATATATATCCTATTTTTGACATCGCAAATCGATTGGAAGTAGTTTCAAGACGTTTTGGAGTCTCCAGAAAATTTTAGAATTTTTAAGCAGTATAGAAAGGTCTGTAAAAACGGTCCATATGAACTTTAGCACCTAAAACCAGATTACTAATGTGGTGCTTCACATATACTAATAGATGGGCCCACAATCTCAAAAATCACAATTTTGCACTTAGGCCACTTTGCAGGTCATATCTTCAACTATCCAACTTCAGGGTGTCTAACAAAATTTGTTGAACAAAAAGCTTGTTTTAGCTTGACCTTTTTTGCATGATTTTTATAATAGGCCACCCCCTCCCCCCCAAAAAAAATTCATACGAAAAACTTCAAACAAATATAATTTTAAAAAAATCACAATGAGCTCCTAAATTAAAATTTTTACGAACAAATTCAAAGAAATAGTATGACTTTTTTTATTTAAACTATTTATGAAGAAGGAATGATAATTTTTTCGAAAAAAGCACGACCTTTGGTCCAAAAAGCTAGACTTTGC
The DNA here is from genome assembly GCA_033439095.1 of Pseudococcus viburni. NCBI lineage: Eukaryota > Metazoa > Arthropoda > Insecta > Hemiptera > Pseudococcidae > Pseudococcus > Pseudococcus viburni. The sequence goes on along the minus strand of JAVBJF010000080.1, from coordinate 853,697 downwards.
ATGACTAGCTTGACCTCTTGGTCAAAAGCTTGACTCATCTTGACTCTTGATCAGCTTGACTTAGCTTGATCATTAGACACCCTGTATTTCCGAGTAATCAAGCACCATTATTTTCGTCGTTTTCGTCGTTCTTCGAAAAAACGACAGGAAACGACGAATTTAGAATATATAAAAATAGTAATTTTCCGTCGTTTTGTGAGAAACAACAAGAAAAGACGGATTCACAAAATAAAAAATGATCGTTTTTCATAGTTTTCTGAATAAACAACTAAAAATAACTATTTTCCGGTTTAGATAATTTCAAACTGGTCCTTTTTTATCGTTTTTAAAAACAACCAGAAACAAGTATTTCTGATTAATGAAGTACTGTCGTTTTCGTAGTTTCTTGAAAAAACAACAGAAAACGACGCAACGGATTTGAAATATTTGATAATAGTTGCTATTCGTCGTTTTTTGAGAAACGGCAAGAAACGACGGATTTACAAAAATAAAAAATGATCGTTTTTCATCGTTTTTGAAGATACGCCCAGAAACAATTATTTTCGAATTTGGCATTGGTTTCCGAACATTAGAAAGTGGTTTTTTTGTCGTTTTTGTAAGAAACGACAAGAAACGACGGATCAAGAATATTTCAAATTAGTAGTTTTTCGTCGTTTTTTGAAAAACGACAGGAAACGACAGTTTCCAAATTTTAAAAAGTGTTTTTTTTGTCGTTTTTGTAATAAACAATAAAAAACGACGGATCAAGAATATTTAAAATTAGTCGTTTTTCGTCGTTTTTTGAGAAAGAACCAGAAACACATATTTTTGAGAAATTATAGGCTTATGCACTATCGTTTATCGCCGTTTTGTGAAAAACGACAGTTTCCGAATTTTAGAAAGTGGTTTTTTTGTCGTTTTTGTTAGAAACAATAAAAAACGACGGATCAAGAATATTTGAAATTAGTCGTTTTCCGAAGTTTTTTGGGAAACAACAAGAAACGACGAATCTACAAAACTAAAAAATGGTCGTTTTTCATCGTTTTTGAGGAAAAACCAGAAATAATTATTTCCGAATAATTAAGTAGGTGCGGTCGTTTTATTGTTCTTTTAAAAAAACGACAGGAAACGACTGATTTAGAATATTTGAAAGTAGTCATTTTGTCGTTTTTTGAGAAACGAGAAAAAACAACGGTTTACAAAAATGAAAAATGGTCGTTTTTCATTGTTTTTCAAATAAAAATGATCAGAAATTACCATTTTCTAATTCAGAACATCTCGCGCACTGGTATTTTTTTCAACGCTTCTGAAAAAACAACCAGAAACAACTGTTTCAGGGTGTCTAAAAAAATTTGTTGAGCAAAAAGCTCGACTTAGCTTGATCTTTTTGCATGACCTTTTTTTACCTTCTTATGAACACCCCCCCCACCCCAAAAAAAAAATAATTTCCCGAAAAACTTCTAAAAAAATTATAATGAGCTCCTAAATTAAAATTTGTGAATTTTTAAGAAATTGTCATTTTCAGCGCCCTTTCAAAATAGCTTAAAAATGAAAATTTAAAAAAAAACAGGCATCTAACAAAATTTGTTGAGCAAAAAGCTTGACTTAGCTTGACCTTTTGGAATGACTTTTTGCATAACTTTTCCGAGCACCCCCCCCCCCCCCCCAAATTATAATTTTATACGCCATTACCTACTACTACTAATACCTCCCCCCCCAAATCGATACAGTTGTGCGCTTGTAGCTATTTATTAGTTTTTACAAACACATTAAATTCAAAAAAACGTAATTTTTTATAGCTATATTTTGAAAAAAGCTTGACCTTTTGAGTAAATCAGGGTAAATTGGCTAAAAAGCTTGACTTTTCAGGACCGGCGTGACCTTTTTGAAAAAAACGTGACTAATCAGGACAGCTTGACCTGTTAGACGTCCTGAAAAAGTTGTTTACATTTCTATATGAAATTTAACGTAGAGAAAACTTTTACTTTTGACATTTTTTGAGTAACCCTTTTATTTCGGCGGAAACCCCGAGAAACTGGTTTTAAGGGTGGCTTTTACCCTCTTGCAAGTTTTAATAAGCTGTTGAAGAGGTCATTCTGCACAAATAATGTAAAGTTCAGCTATCCAAGAATTTTTTGAAGTTCGGACCTAAAATTACTGTATTCACAGAACGATTCAAGCCATTCACTCGAAGAAAAACAGTACCATACTCGTAAATTATAATCTTAACATTATTACGATTATTTTTAGGACATTCTAAACAATCTTGATCGATTTTACTAATTTTTGTTGCAATTTTATCAATTGTGACCCGTGCAGGGACAGGGTACCTAAAGTCGGAAAACGGAATTTTGCACTAGAGCCAAAAAACGAAAAATGGTCAATTTTTTCAAAAAAAATTTTTTTGCGTTTTTAAGTGGTTCAGACCTTTACGCAGCTGTTACCAAAATTTCACTTCGGAAAACCTACTACAACACGTCTAAATGACGTTCAAACCGACTGAGGAAAAGGTACCTAAAGTCGGAACGTTAAAAAAATGTGCATGTGCTGCAAAATGCGGTCTGTTGAAGGTAAGGGGAGCCTCGGGATTCTTCCAGACTAGAAAAATAAAATAAAATACCCATAGATTTGTGTGTGCAAATTCAACTGTACCTACTGAGAAATACATAATTTCTGGAATATTGCTTTGTTGGACAATATTGGGATATAAATGATCGAAAATGGATGTAAACGATTTCCTATTCTCCTAAGGTGATTTTCGACGTTAAAAACGAATTCCTCGTGAAATTTCAGTACAAAAAAGAAGTTCTGAGAGCTTTTTTCGATAATTTATACAGTATGAAAAAAAGGAATTTCTCTTTGTAATGCAGCTTTTTTCAAAATTAAACTCATCATAATAGTCAATTTTTCATTTTTCTCTTCTCTTAAAGTAATTTTTGACGTCAGAAACGAATTCCTCGCGAAATTTCAGTATTGGAAAGTAGTTTTGGCAGCTTTTTTGATGATTGATATATGAGAAACAAGAGTAAAAACTTGAAACGCGTTTTTCTCAGAATTTTGTTTTTATTAAATTCTTATTTTCTTAACTTCAAATGTCTCTATCTCGGCGAAAAATGGACCTTGGATGCTCATCAAGGTCTCAAAATGTTCCTCTTGGCCTCCTTCATCATTTTAGCTCAAAAACTCATTTTTGAAAATTCCGACTTTAGGTACCTTTTTCCTGCACGGGTCACAATTTCTAGACAATTTGAATAGTGAACCATGGTCGCGACATTTTTTATAACCCGCAATTTCTTCCAGAAAAAATTACACACGTTCGAACGCCAAAATTCACATAAAAATGAATAAAAAATCAGACACAGCCACCCACACGCCACGAGCCAAAATTCCCCCAACCCGAGTAAAATTAAAATTCCACATTCGATTCCAACCAGCTTCACGATCTTCTACGCAGAAATGAATAAAAACCTCATATACCAACATGGCAACCACCCTGTCTTTGGTTTCTTTCACGCCATTATATCGCTTCCATAACCATACCTCAAAAACAAACCCTATATGAAAGTCAAATCTGATATTAAAATTAATGTTAAATTCGCCAAAGCCTCTTTAACGAGTACATTCGAACACGTGTACCGGTATAAAGAGCGTCTACCAGCGACGGTGGCTTCTTAGACAAGCAGAGCAATATAAGATGAAGAAGAAGATGCTCATGCAGTATAAAATTTAACCGGCGTGTTTACATCTTCGGCTTATTATCTAAAGCGAGTCTATACGACCAGGCAATTTAATGTTTTCGCTAGATTATGTAAATGAACGTACACCGAATAGTCGACGAAAGAGAGAGAAATACGGTACAATTATTAAAATCGCACCACTCAGCTGAGCATCTCCCCGGTTACGTGCACACCTACGTGAAGTATACTAATCTGCTTTCTCGGCCCAAGACAAATCTCTTTAAAATTAAATTCTCGCTCAATTTGTTAATTTATCTTAATCGACTTAAATTGAAAACAGACAGAGAAAGGGAATAAACTACTTCAGAGGCGGTATCTTCGCCTAGCACAACAGTGTCGGCAATAACGTGAAAATTATCGCGAGCTGGCGCACCAATAGCAGCATCAGCGATGGCAGCCAACTGAAACGACAACCAATATAAATCATCTCTTTTCGTTATGTGTACGTATCGTACGCACCGGTGAAAATTTCCTACTTTATGGATATCGAAATGGCGAAAAATTCTCGACGATCGACGATTAATTTGTCGAAAGACGAGCTTAATTAAGCGAGCTATAAATTACTCCCTGGGTACCTCGCTTCTACCTCGTCTTCGTTCGCAGTACACTACAGAATCAAGCATAGCAGTACATCTGCAAAAGGAAAATAAATTACGGCGATAAAAAAATATTATCGAGAATAGGGCACGCTTTGCTCTTTTCCACCAAACATTATACCGTCTAATAAATACGATACGATTTATAAAAATAATTATATCACGCGAACTGCACTCTCCTCAGCCCGAACCGTCACCATCCGAACGACAACCGCATTTTCCTCTACGATGGCAAAAACGCGTCCGTCCGATGTCTTTGTTTGGATTTAATATTCGCCCGTACGTACGTTCCGAATTCGAAAGCAAGGAGATGCCGCAGCAAAATATACGCTCTCTAATTTATCTAGTCGACGTCGTCGGGTATTTTCCGATATTATTTGAATTTCAATCACCTCTGTTACCAGGGTACACGTTCGTGCCATATTTGCGGACCTCGAAGACGCGATAAGCCGCAGATATACCCAGATTCATTAACGAAAAACGTCCTTAACGTTTTGAAAAAGTTAATAAGGTGTGAAGTTTACGGTTTATACGACGGCTAACCTGATATCATTATAGTATGCGGGTACCTTGGCGACCATACACGAATACGCGAGCCGTTTTAATTTATGTGGCCCTTTTTTTTTGCTGCTCGCTTGCCCTGCTACCGGCAGCTCTTTCTTTCTCTCTTTCTCTTTCAATTTGTTACTTTTACATAAATTCAATCGTATCTGAAATTTTTGCTCGGTATCGCGAGTGCAAAAAAAGGCAGATTTGGAGCAGTTGACCGAGGAGGATGGCCGAATTTTCCTCGTGGTTTTTTCATCATTCGTTTTAGAGACCATACCTTTTGAAATTACGGACGGTTAGGTCCCATTTGGTGCTAAATTTTCGAAACTTGATAATTGAAGGGTTGCCTTACGGACCACTGGGACCATAAAGATGAGAAATTTTGCGAATTTTCAAGGGACGAATATTTCTCGAAAATTTTCATTAAATCGAGTCGAACTAAGCGTAAAATTTTGCGCCGTATTTCTCTCGAAAAGAAATTTGTTCGACTTCGAAATTGAAATGGGACTACGAATGAATATTTAATATCAAAAAATTCAAAAAAATAATCCTGAAAATCAATAGTACCTCAAATTTATGATAATTATTTTTTCAAGGAGACAAGAAATTTCCAAATTGAAGTTAAGCCACTTTTCAGAATTTTTGAGAAGATATTTCGACACCCCCCCCCCTCTCGTCCACTTGATGTTCTCTCAAATTTTTTGAGAAATTTCATCACTACGATGGAAAAATGAACGAAATAAGTAAAAATACTAAGCTCAAATTTGTTCTGAAAAAGGTTCATTTTAATGAATCTGGTCAAAAATTTTGAAAAATTCACGATTTGTAGAACGAAAAATTGAAAAAAGTAATGAGAGGAAATTGAGTACAGTAGAACCCGGATTATCCGACATAATCGGGGCGGAGGAGGTGTCGGATAACCTGAAATGTCGGATAATCGAAAAGTATATTTTTTCCGATCAAAACACAGGATAAATGAGTTTTTGATATCAAAAAAAAGAATTCGATGCCCATATGTATATTGGAAAAAAACTAGTATAAAACTAAAATTAACAAGTTCAAAGCAAACAAAAGTGATCACGTCGAAATTTGCAAATAAAACATACTTTTAGGTAGAACTATGTACTCTCTCAATTATAAATAAGTGAAAATTACCGAAAATCACTGAGAAACAGTCAGAATTGCAGCACAGGAGAAAATCAGTGAAAATTTTTTCACAGAAGACAAATCAGTGAAAGAAAATCACTGGAAATCAGTGAAAATTCACTGAAAATTCAGTGATATTTATGAAATTCACTGAAAAATCTGTGAAATTCTTTGAATAATCAGTGAAAAATCACTGAAAATCAGTGAATTTCACTGATTTTTCCTGTGATGCAATTCTGACTGTTTATCAGTGATTTTTCACCGATTCGAAATGAGAGAGTACTAACCACTACGTAGTACGTACCTCTGACTGAGTTATCTCATACATTTTCCTATATATTTGGAGCTAAATTTAGAACATGTCGGATAATAAATTATTAACCGACATTTGGGTGTCGGATAATGCAGTAGTGTCGGTTAATATTTTTTGATCGGATAATCGAGATGTCGGATAATTCGGGTTCTACTGTAGTATTATTTTTTTATTGAGACAAATGTACGAATTTTCCATCACTTCATTTATTTACAGCAGCTCTTTGTCAATATTACAAGACGGATAATTTGCAGAACCTGTTGGACTCCCTGTTTTTGCCAATCATCAAAAGTGCAGGGGATAAGAAAATTTAGACAAAAAAATCTAAAAAAATCGCAAAAATCAATAGAAAATCGAAAAACTATCAAAATCATGTTTTTTTGCCCACCGTTAAAATTAAAAAAAAAACTACAATAAAACCCTGGAAAAAATATTCATGAAAAACAATAGGTACTTATTACTTCGGAAACTGAACAAATTATCTCGTATAGTTTTTCAATATCAAAAGTAAAAAGTCTACAAAAAATATTCTACTCAGAAAAAATTCAAAGAAAATTAGTCAATAAACTCGTCTGAGGTCTGAGAAATTCCCAATTTCTAGAAAATTTGGAACATTTCCACAATTTCTGGGAAATTCCCAATAATATCTAGGAAATTCACAATTTCTGAGGAATTTCCAATAATATCTAGGAAATTCACAATTTCTGAGGAATTCTCAACTTCTGGGAAAATTGCCAATTTCTGGGGAACTCCCAATAATTTTAGAAAAATTTCCTATTTCCGGAAAATCTGAAAAATTTTCACAATTTTTGGGGAATTTCCTACTTTTGGGAAAATTCCCAACAGTTTGACTCGACATGCGAAAACGAATCCAACCGTATTTTATTTACTTTTGGATTTTGATCATTTTTGCGAAAATCGTCTAAAGAATTCCCTCTTAATTTCTAAAAAATTCCCAATATCCCGAAAATCTGGAAAAATTTTCACAATTTCTGAGGAATTCTCAACTTCTGGAAACATTTCCAACTTCAGGGAACATTCCTAATTTTAGGGAAATTTTCAATAATGTCAGGGAAATCCCCAATTCCGTAAAATTTTCACAATTTTTGGGGAATTCCCAACTTTTGGGAAAATTCCTAATGGTTGAACTCGTCATGTGAAAACGAATCAAACTGCATAATTTACTTCTCAATTTTGGACCATTTTTGCCAAAAATCGCCAGCGAAATTCCTCATAATTTCAGGAAAATTTCCAATTTCTGAGAAATTTTCAACTTCTGGGAAAACTCTCAGTTCTGGAAAATTCTCAATTTCTGGGGATTGGGAATTCCCCAATAATTTCCAGGAAGTTTCTAACTTCTGGGGAATTCTCAATAATTTCAGAAAAATTCCTAAGTTTTGGAATATCTGAAAAATTTTACGATTTTTTTAGAATTTCCAATACAATCTTGCTATTTTTTGCCTTTTCGTCTTATTTATTATGCTTTAGATTTTTTAGATGTGCTCAAATCATAAATACCCCCACCCCGGACCTCCTACTAAACATAAAAATTGAAACAAGTGCAAAAAATATTTGATTTAAAAATTTAAACTTGTTTCGTTTTTAAAATTATAAAAGTGTAAAATCCCGACTCCCGTCTCAAAATACAAATTTTGTTAAAAGAATTACTTATTGTCGTAAGGCAGATTGTAATTAGCAATAAATTTTAATCAAACAAAAAACTAACAAAAAAATCAAGAAAATCAAATATTTGAAACAGAAAACCCCCAAAAAATTAACATAAAAACTAATATCATGTTAAAAATTGAACGAATTTTCTTTAAATACCTAAATCTAGATCAAAAACTGGAAAAGCTATGAAAAAAACTTTAATTTTCAAACCTAAAAATTCAAAAAGGCTATTTGAAAACACACAAAATACCTATTCGAATCTAAAAAATTCTAAAAAAAATTGATTATGAAAATTAACACATTCTGAAAATTAGGCATACCAAAATTTTCTCGTTATGATTTTTTACTCATCATCAAAATTGAAGAAGTTATAAAAAATCGCTTTTCTAAAATTGGTCCAACATTCCACGATGGTTTTGGCTCAGCATCAAAATCACAGGAACTAAGAATCAATTACGATAAAAAAAATTGTAAAAAATTCAATTCTGAAGTTCATTTTCGTCAAATCACACGAATTCCTTTGATTGCAACATCAATTCTTTTTCCAACAACTTCATAATTATCTCATCCACATATTACTTCCTTCGATTACACCTTCCAACTACCCCGAAATAGGCTCATTTCACCCCCAGAAAATCCACCCAAAACACCCATTCGGTAAAAAAAATATACACAATTCGTTGTAAAACCTTCGACAAAAGACTACGCGAAATAAAACACCGATAAATAAGCGAACAAAGAAATCCAGCAAAAAAAACTTACACCATCAATTTGGCTACAAAGTTATAAAAGCGACGTGATCCAGGAAGCAGAAACAAGCGAATAGAGGAGAGTAACTCGGTAAGGAAAAGCAGAGAAAATCTGTAAGACGTAAAATGTGCCAAGCATAGAGACCTCCAGCATCGCATCGTGTACATAAGGTCGACAAAATGAAAATTGGCTTTTGAAACGCGCTCGACGACCGCGACTCGATATCACGTCGAAATAGACGAATCGCATAAAAACGCCACCTTTTTACGTATTCTGCAGTTTCACTCGGTAAAATAATTACTACGTTAGACTAATCTTTTATTTATACTGTAACGTATGTTCATAACTTATTTTATACGGTATCTATATCCAAATACAAATATATAGCAAGCAGGGGGTGCGAAATTACACCCTACAAGAAGTATATCCCATACAAGCCATCGTCTCGTGCACACCGCAAAATTATAATTTCAACCGTTTTTGGCATTAAATGAGAAAAGTTATAAATTTATGAAAGAAAATCACCGCGGGTAACTTTTTTAATTCATAAACACCGCCAAGAAAACTTATTAAAATTTCAAACCTTCAAGTCGAACCGAAAAGGTAATTATACTATGGAAATGATACTCTAAAAACAAATTGGTTATAATAACTATATAAATTCGTATAAACAATACGACAAAGTAATTCCTCATGGAAGATTCCCTTTTGTATCCCTTCGTCTGCAGATGCTTTTTGAAATAGAAAAATTCTCTAACGAATCGCTCTCGTTTGATTCGTTCGTGTGTGTTTTTTCAACATGCGAAAAAAAAGATACGCTCGCACCGTGTTATAATATCATATTGAATACGAAATATCACGCTGTTTCGTATCCGTTTCGTATTTTCGTATATACTAAAATAACACAGCACCGTATTTATGAAATACCAACCAAAATGAAAAATATATAATTCCTGACGAGATAATTTTTAAAATGAATTTTTCTCGTGAATGAAAAATTAATTACTATAAATCACGCGGAAAGTTTTCCTCCGCATACGTGAAAATCTCCAACATCCAGTGCCCCTCCCTCTCAGTCCTTTTGCCACCTACTATGTAGAATTGTAGATATAATTTAAAAAATAACACATTCCAGGTAACTACACGTCCGCGTTTTGAAAATTACACTGCATTCCGGTTAAAATGTTTATTTTTTCGACTAATTATTTCGATGTTTCCGGGCAAAGAACAGCGATTTTCATTTCGCCCGATTAGTTAGTCCGAAAAATTTCAAAACGTAATGGAGCATACGATGTGATATTCAAAACAGGGCCAATCATTTCGTAACGCGGATGTAAACTAGATTTTATAATTATGTGGAATACGTCCATCCGAGTCCTGTCCAGCGGCGTAGATAGATTCCATGAGATAAACAACCCTCTGAAAAATTACACAATTCATCGGCTTCAAGCCCGCCGCCTCGTCTGCTTTTCTTTCGCTCTGTCTATTTCCGCGCCCGAGACCATTTTACAAGCGTTCTCTTTTTTTTTCGCTTCGTTGTTGTAAAGTGAGTTTTTGCTAATTATAGCGAATTTAAATGTTTAACTTTTTAATCGGCGTTCTGTGTAAATTGTTTGGATTCGTAATCTGTTCGGAACTCCGAACAAAATATGTACACAATTTTTAACCTCGTTTGCAGTTTTTTTCGAGTTTGAAAAAATTAATTCTTAAGTTCATGTACATAAGGAATTCAAAAAAAAAATGAAAAAATAAAGTGATATTAGTTAATGATAAATTGTTTGGCACCATAAATCTCAAGAGTCAGAAAATTTATTCAGTCGAGGACCTAGTTGGATTTACTGTAATTTTTTCAAGGAATATGGTGATTTGTGAAACATCTTCTGGAATTATTTTTTCAGAAAAGTATTTATTCAAATTTGAAGTTTTAAAATCTTTTTTTTTTTATTAATTAATTTTTTATTTGGGTTTGAACAGCTTGGTCCATCAGCCCATAATAATGTTTTAAAATCTAATTTGTGTTTTCTAAAACACAAGAATATTTTAGATTTGAGTTTTTTTAAAAATCATTTTCATCAACAAAAATTGGGTAAAATTAAACCTACCTAAGCAAAAGAGAGTACATAATATCTAAGTACCACCAATTTTGAATATGCTCACAAGCTCTGAGAATTTTAGAAAAAGTAGAAAAATATGCTTCAAGACTTCATATTTGGTAAAATTTACTCTGAAAATGGAAAATATTCCCGAAAAAAGATTTGAAAAAATGCAAAATTGATTTCTGACTTGAAAAACAATGAATCATCAAACTGTGTTGATGATGAAAATATCGATAAAAAATTTAGACAAATCGACTTTTGATAAAAAAAATATCGACATATCGATTATTGATAAAAATATTGATAAATTGATTTTAGATGAAAAATATCGATAAATCTATGTTTGATACAGAATATCGATCAAACTTTCACTAGAATGATTTTTGAATTTTCAAAAAAATAGACATCGAAATGAACGATTTTTGACACAAAATATCGATTAACTAATTTTCGATACAAAATATCGATGAATCGATTTTCGATATAAATGCCGATCTTTCCATTTTTGAAACAAAACATCGATGAACTGATTTTCGATACAAAATATCTACAAATCGATTCTCGATACAAAATATCAATACATCGATTTTCGATATCAATTTTCAATAAAAATATCGATTTTCGATTTTAAAGAATATCAGTTTTTAATAGAAAAAATTGAAGACTTTCGATTAAAAAAATGTCGATTTTCAATAAAAAAAAATAAATATTGATTTTCGATAAAATGATATCGATGAATAAATTTTCGATACAAAATATCGATGAATCGATTTTTGATACAAAAAATCGATGAATCAATTTTCGATACAAATAGGTATCGATATTTGAATTTTTGACACAAAATATCGATAAACTGATTTTCGATATAAAACATCGATGTATCGATTTTCGATACAAATCGATATTTGAATGTTTGACACAAAATATCGATAAACTGATTTTCGATACAAAATATCGATGAATCAATCATCAATACAAAATATCGTTGAATCAGTTTTCGAAAATATCGATGAATCAATTTTCGATACAAAATATCGATGAATCGATTTTCAATACAAATAGGTATATAGATATTTGAATTTTTGACACAAATATCGATAAACTGATTTTCGATACAAAATATCGAAGAATCTATTTTCGATATAAAACATCAATATATACATCGATTTTTGATTAAAAATATCACTTTTTGATAAAAAAAAATATCAATCTTCAATTTAAAAAAATCGATTTCCGATTAAAAAAATATTAATTTTCGATAAAAAAAATATTGATGAACCGATTTTCGATACAAAATATGGATGACTTCATTTTCAACACAAAATATCGATAAATCGATTCTCGATACAGCGATGTCCGATTGAAAAATATCGATTAATCGATTTTCGATACAAAATATTGATGAATTTATAACTAAATCCATTTTTGATAAGAATTCAAAATATACTTTGGGTAAAAATATTTCAAAATCTATTTTCGATGAAATGTATCAATATTGCATCCAGATACATGGAAAATTTGACACACTGTCGCCACAATCAATGCTTATAAAAATTCGTATAATTTTTTTTTACATTAAAAACGTCCAGCAAATTGAACAAATTTTTGGCTGCTCCCTTCCCCTCCCCATAATTCATGCATTACATGTCAAACATCCTTTATTGAAATGGGTTATTTTGGTGGAAACTTCACTAAATAAATACATAAATCCTTCAAACATGTCCAATTTCAATTTCGAACAATAAATTCAAGTCCTGGTTATCAATTTTATTTAAATACCGAGGGGAAAAAATCAATACAAATTTAATGACTTGATAACATTTTATTGAAAATTCACGTACTTTTTCAATCGTCTGATATTCTGTTCCGAAAGAAATAGCTCCACATGGAAATGAAAGAAAAAACTCATTCAAAACTGACAACGAAAAAACTTCTTATCATACTTGACATCATCTCAATATCTAAACAAAAATATTTATATTTCATCACGCAGCCACTCTGCCGTTATAATAAAATCTACAAAAAAATCCACATCAACACCTCATTCCAATAAGTTCAAACACTCGCCAATTAACCCGGAAATCGAACCCCTAGAAAAATTCCATGGGGGAAAACACACAACCAAAAAAAAACCGAACCAGAAGAAGCAGAAAACAAACTTAAATCACATCTTATTTTCTGCGTGTTTTTTTTTCAACTTCCAATTTCGCGATGCAATTCGACTTGTCAAACTGTTCAATGCTCAGGTGAATTGCTTTGTTGTTTTTGCGATTCCAAGCAATCACCTTCATTTGAAAGAATACAAAGGAACACGAACAAAATCAAAGAAACTTCTGTATACGCACAGCCTACCACATCCATCTATTTTCTTTTCTCGCAAGTTGGAAAAAAACATTGGAAAATTCGACTCCGGTACCGCACAAGCATCTTTCTCCGCGGTACGAATACGCCAAACGGCACGTCGAGTTATCAACTCGAACCAACTAGTAATTTCCAGAGAGAAAAATGAAGGGATTTATAATCTTAAAAAATATTCTCATTTAGATAAATACGGCCCGAGATTGGACGCGAGGAAATACACCGAGGCTAAATCTAATTACGAAATCCGCCACAGAGGAACGAATACATTTCGTCGTCGTTGGCAGACAATAACGCGAAATCGATAACTCGATGAAAAACAACTCGCAGATTATCTTTAACATTCAACGCAGACCGTGTTTTTCCAGTAATTTACAAAACGAACCGTGTCTAAAGGCAGCCTTTATAATTTCTTCCGCTCGTACTTCCGTCTACGCCTTACCCTGGTTCGCGTGCCGCAGCTTCGATCGCGTCGCATCGTCTTCAGAGATAATATTTTTTAAAATTCATCCGAGACGAATTGAAAAATATTTCTCCCAATGGTAAAAGCATCGCGCCGCTGAGCCTGTGTTATCATTGTTGAATAAAATCAACAAATACTTGTTCGCATATCCCTCCCCACCAGTTCGCTCCTTTTTCTTTCCTCTTGTTGCCCCTTTGAGATATACTCGCGCGTATATTCAAAATAAAACAAATCTTCTAAAGTATACCCCCATTCCGCCTACGCTTGGGCTATAAACTTCGACTTACGCGAATTGTTATTTTAGTACGTCCCTTGGGAGACGCGAACGAGTTTCCATGCGTGTACCTTTTTCGCGGCGGCCCCACACGATTAACAGTTTTTATACAAATAACCTTGTACATGAACATATGAGTTCTGCGGAGGAAATACTCGTACTTTATCCGAGGCCCAATCAACTTTTAAATTGGGTAAATAAAAGCACTATTAAGTACGTGAATTCTGTTTCCTTTTCCTTATCCTTCTATTTTTAGCACGATGTTAGACTCGCTATATAGCTGGCTCTTACTCATGTCCTTTGCTTTTTTTTACAGAGAGGTGATTTAAAAACGATTTTATTCTATTTGAGATTTTTTTCGTTCATTCAGAATTTTTCATTGATATGTTCTCAACAACTCACGATGTTTAGAAACATGTTTTTGAAAAAAAAAAATTGGGGTATTTTTTTCAAAATTATCAATAAAAATCAAAGAAAAAGCTAGCTTGGATTTGAACAAGAGATGGATCTTTGGAAAGAGCATTCTTATAGAAAGCTCTTTAACAACATAACTGCTACCTGAATTGATTTTTCAAATTTTGGTGTATTTTTGAACATTCAAAATTGATATAATGTCGTCTCTACAATTAAAAATCACCAATTGAAAAAAAATTGATCTGGAATTTTAATGAAAAGCAAAAAAAACCTGTTTACGATATTTTATCAATATTTTGCTCCACTTTTTCTCTCTTCTTGGCTTTTCACTCCATTCATGTACCTACCAAATTTTTGATTTTCAAGATGTTTAACAAAATTTCCGAATCAAAATGAAGGATTTTCGAAAAACTTCCGGTGAGAAAAACCATATATTTTAGAAAAATTTTCACACGAATTCTACAGTAGATTCTTCCAACAGGGTGTCTAATAAAATTTGTTGAGTAAAAAGCTTGACTTAGCTTGACCTTCTGAAATAACTTTTTTGAGGGCCACCCCAACAAAAAAATCTAAGGGAAATTTGTCGACAAGTTGTATTGAAACCAGACAACAAAAATTCTTGTTTTTTTGTACCACTTTCATGACTTCTAAAAAAAACTACATTAAATTCCTTAATAACCTCCACCCTGTAAAAAAATTGAAAATTTTATTCGAGATCGCCTCCAAGTCCTCTAATAAATTAGAAGTACAATTTTTTTCTGTTTCAAAATATTTAATTATCTGAGATGGAAGAGAAGAATTCATACCATACATATGCGCACCCAGAAATTGTGTAAGGGAGGGGCTCAGATTTTTAAAAAAATAGGGGGAGGGGGTCAAAATTCAATGAAACAATAAGGTGACCTGGTATTTCAGTGGGACTGAAGTAGTTGGGGTATTTTCAGTAGCAAAATAATATATACCTACAAATTTGAGCGAAAAAGAAATTGAAAAATGACGAGATTTAATGATTTTTTTAGTCAAAATTACTGATTTTTTCTGATAAATGGGGTATTGACAGAGAAATTGGTAATTTTTGACCGAAAAATTAGTGACAATCACTAATTTTCAATGAAAATTGTTTTACTAATTTAAAAAGACAAAATTTTTGCAAATTCAACTTATTCAAATGTAAAGAGTGGTATGATTATTTAAGAAATAGTTACTAAAATAGTGCCCGAGCGAAGCGGAGGCGAAATTTAAAAAAAAAATCATACTCTCCTTTGACATTTTTAATGATAAAAAATTCTTCTTATCGAGCTTAGGGGGGGGGGGGGGTGGCTCGAACCCCCTGAGCTCCTCCCCCCCATACTATAATTTCGAAGAAGAATTGCCCTCGAAAACTTTTGAAAAAAGGACAACCAGAATCTGAAATTCCTTCGTTAGGTAAAATTCGTGTTTTTTTGAGTTATGTTTTGACTTCCAAAAAAACGATGTCTATGACTAATCTCCTGATTTCCTTCCAAAAAAATCCAAAAATTGTTGAAAATCCAATCGAGATCGTTACCGAGTCCTTGGATAAATGAGAAGGACAATTTTTTTCACCTGAAAATATTAATTGTCTAGGCTGGAAAGGAAGAAGAACTCATACCATCATTTTGAAATTTAAAAATTGTGTAAATTTAATGAGCTCGAGCGAAAATTTTTGAAGAAAAGGGTATTCCAAAAGCTTAAATTTCTTCATTGTTTAATCAATGTTTTAGTATTAAAAGGTAGGCGAAATTTTCAACCTTTTATTTCTTATATAAATTTTAGACTTTTCATGCCCGAGCGAAGTGAAAGCTAAAATGAGAAAAATTGGTGATTTTCAAAAAAAAAAAAAAAAAAAAAAAAAAGTAGAACCCCAAAACAAAATATTACTTGACTGAAAAATTCGTTTTTTTTTCACTTTAAAAAAAAATTATTTATTAAGGATACTTCAATGGGAATTTTTTTTTGATTTTTGAAAAAAAAACTTGAACTTTTAAGTAAATTAGAGTAGATTAGTCAAAAAACTTGACTTTTCAAGACTGCATGACCTTTTTGAAAAAATCTTGACTTATCAGGACCGTTAGACACACTGTCGAAGCTTCAAGACCCATTTTCTCCTAAATTTTTCATACAACACAGAAAAAAGAGGATTTCCCCCAGGAGCAAATTTTACCAAAAAAAAACCTTTCAATTCCAGGCATTCATATTGTAAAAAAATTGGAATTGAAAACATATGCGATTATTCAATACAGAAATTTTCAAAATCATTTGTGCGTTTTTCCAAAATTGTTGGCAGCTTGGTATTAGATTTCATTGTATGTAGTTTATTTGCATGCGTGTGAATATTGGATGTATTTTATATAGCTGTCAAGTGGCCAAAAAATCTGGAAAATCGCCATAATGATTTTGGATATTATTTCTGAATTTAATTTTTTTTTGAAGTTTTTGGAGAGCCCAAATGAATTAATGGTCAGAGAGACGTTTTCCTCGCGGAAAAAGAACGAATTTCATAAAATTTTGAAAACACATCCATTATTTTGCATAATTTGTTCGGAACCAATTTTTTCAGATTTGTACAAATATAAAACCCCGGGGCCCCTGCGGCAATTCAATCAACAGTTTTCTGCTGCCCTCAATATCCATTGTTTTTTTTTTGATATGGAAATAAACGAGTTACAAAAACATAAGGCTTCAGAAAAAATTCTCATTTTTTAAAAATCATTATAAATTTTATCGTTGTTCAATGAAACTTGGGCTCAACGAAGCAGAAAATTGTACAGCATCTTTATCTCCTTTTAAAATTAATCACAAATATTTTGAAAAATTGGATGCTCAAAGGTTGAAAATGATTTTTTTCAAGGAAAACGATTCAAAAATAGTTGAATTTTCAAATAAAATTTAGTTTTGAAAAAATGTCCTTTTAGTATTTTCGAAATTCTCTGATTTTTCTCAGTTTTTTGTCTTCTAAAAATTGGACACTACGTTTCAAGGAGAAATAATAACTTTTGTGCCAAATTTAGGACCGTTTCAATACTTTTTTTCATTTTCAGTACCCCTTTGTCCATGGCTGGAATTTTTCATCACTTCGGAATTACGAACACCTTGATTTTCCATCATTTTTCCTGATTGAAATATGTTTCCCTTAGGTTTTAGAGATCGGTCAGAATACCATAAAAACAAATTTAAACAACAATGGATTTCGAAAATATTTCTCAAGCCATCGAAATGGTATGAAAATTATCTAACAACCCCATACATTTTTTTGAATTTATGACTTTTCCTTTACAAATTGTACAATTTCCACAATTAACCGCTCTCAACTATCATCCCAGACAAAAAAAAACCTCGAAACCAACACCGAAATCCATCTTTTAACCAACTCACTTTCAAAACCGTAGTAAAAATCTTCGAAATTTATTACTCCCTCTCGTTCTCACCCTCGGTCAAATGAAAGGAATCGCGTTAAATAAAGCCCTCAAAGGCACGATATCGTGTCTCCATCTAAACGACAAATACGAGAAAATATCGCCCACAATTCGCACCAGAGGCGGGCTCGGAGGCGAGTAAAGGGGTAAAAAAGGGATGAGAAAATATGTCTAAAAATAAAAGGCCGGCTAAAAACGAAGTATACGAGTAGAACGACTAGGTTGGAGTAAGGCCAATGGTAGATGGTACATCGTTGGGGGCAATTTTTCGTAATAATTACGTCTATTATTTTTTTGTTGTTAGATTTTTTTTCCGACTGGTGTTTTTTTTCTTCCGAGGTAGGTATAACCCTTTACAATTGTATATTATCAGAAGATGGAGTCGAGAGGAGAGGACCAGAAAGTGAGATTTTTGCTTCGTCATTTTTACAACTTAGGATAAAACAGATTGCGAAGTTGAAATAAGACACACGTAGACAGTGATTTATTATTTGGAGAAGAATACCTTCGCCATTCCATTAGTATTACTCGCAGAGAGATAAAGTTTTCGTTTTCATTGTGCTGCAAAAGCTTGCATTAGAGATGTTTAACGCTATGCTGCTGCGAAAGAAACCCATCGATGGGGCGAGGGGGAGAAGGGATACGGCGCGGCGTATGCCTGGCTCTATAGATCAAGACGTAAACTCAACCCCCGGCAAATTCTCGTTTCCGTTCACGAACCAGCAATAACGAGTACCTAAAATAAGACACCAAAAACTATGCGGTTGTATTTAAAAATTCACCTAGAATTTGAAATATAAGCACGAGGAAGGGCCCGGGTAACTGGATGAGTATCGTCTTCACTTCGGAATAAAACTTCTGTAGCCGACGTGACGTTAAAACGAATTGAAACAATTGGAAAGACGAGAATACGAGCTTTGCCGGTCGTCGTAGTCGTCGGTGTCGGCATAGACACTACGCGCGCTTTGAAAATGAAACTTTATTATTGCGCCAAGTTCGATTGCGGTGGGATTGGAAGCTGGAGTATTTGCGGCTTTTATCGTCATCGAAATATAAATCGTTACGGAGTGCAGCGTTTTGCGGTTTAAACTATGCTGCGAGAATTTTTCGACGCTACGATTGGGATTGGGTAAACGGGTAAAAAGGCCAGGTTCCCATCTAGTTGGCGAGAGTTTTCTACGTGGTTTGGTGGCAGGCGTTTAACTGCAGTATGAACGTTCAGTTTTACTGAAGGGATAGATAATCCGAGCGAAGGGATGAAGGAATTTTTTAGGTGAAGTGTTGCGGATTTTGATGAATGGCGACTATTTCATAAAGCATTGGGAAATGAAGATGATGAAGTGTCGATAAATGTAGAAAATGAATAGGTTTTGAGATACATAAATGTTATTTTGACTTAGGTGGAAGATACTGCCAATTTGAGTTTACCTAAAATTACATACAGTATATACATGCATTACTTCGGAAATGGTCACTTCGAAAAATACCAATAGAAGACTTCTCATTTTATCACAATTTTTATTCCTAATATGCTTCAAAAAATGAATATTTTTCAACTCTCGAATTTAAAAAAAAATATCTTTTAAGAAATGTAGAATAATCCAACATTCAGGACCGGGCCGATGAGAGGAAATGCGGGCCCTGTACAAAGCTTTTTGTGGGCCTCATCTTTTTCAGGCCATCTCTTGAGTTGTCCGCATTACATGGGTTAACTTGAGCATGGATCTGAAGTGGTATTTTGAAACAAAGGGGAAGGGGTAAAATTTTATTCGTTTTTTGGGTCAAAATCGAGAAAAAAATCTGCAAATATGAATGATATTAGCCCAAGCGAAGCGAGGGCGAAAATTTTTTTAATTTTGAAAAAACTGAAATTTTGGCCTGAAAAGGTGAATTTTTTGATTATTTTTCTTGTTATCATTTTACACATTTTTTAAAAAGATGTTTGCGAGCCCGGTGCAAATGCACCCTTTGCACACCCCCTCACCGGGCCGGGAGTTAGTGAGTTGATTACCAGCTTTGAAAACGGTTCTAATTGATTCCCATTTTTTTTAAATGTTCGAATTGATTCCCACTTTTTTTCAATGGTATGTACGAATTGATTCCCCCTTTTTTCAGGCGTATATATACGAATTGATTCCCAACCTCTTTCAACAAAGGAATTTTTTAGAAAAGCGAATTAATATTCACAAAACGTTCCTACGACTTAAAATTAAGTTCAGCAAATGTTGGTTTGTTTCAAAATGTGGATTTGGGGCCTACAGACCAGGTTTCACTCCAGTTCTCAAGAATTGAAATGAAAAATTTTCCCATATGTTTTTAAATCACAGATCTTCGAAGTTTTCGAGCTTTTTATTTAAAAAACACAAAAAAGGTGTTCAGGCATCATAGTGAAATTTGGTGGGAAAAAAGTAACTTTAGTAACCCAATTTGGGAAAAAAAGTAACCAATGCATTACCAAAAAGTAACCAAAAACTCAATTTTTAATGGTAAAATTTGTAAAAAAAAAAAAAAAAACAAAACATGTATGTACTTAATGCAATTATTATAACTTATAAGCGCTCCCAGAAATTATGTAAGGGAGGGGCTGAGAATTGGAGAAAAATGGGGTGAGAGGGGGGGGGGGGTAAAAATTCGTAACAAAATTCAAAATCTATTTTTACAGTAGTGCTCGTAAAGTCAGGTTAATTTCAGTGGACAGATGAAAAAATGTAATACAGATAAAAGAGAAGAAAAACTGAAAAATTGCAAGAATTCTCTAAATCTGAATCAGTGAGATGAATATAAATGAAAATCAGTGATTCGCATTGATCGTTTAGTCAAATTAAGTGAAAATCGACTAAGAAATCAACGACTTTTGACTGCAATATCAATGAAAATTATTTTATTGGTTCAAAAAGGCAGAGTTTTTATAAAACTTGATTGATGTGGATTTATTCTACTGTAAGAAATAAGAAAAATTATTTTTGAAGAGTAATAAAATGCACTTCTCTGAATACTTTTGAGGTAAAATTTCATTTTTTTTTATTGAGCTTGGATTGAATCTGCTCGACTCCGGGACTTAATCAGACATTATGCAGGGGGGGGGGGGAGAATTTGAAAAAAATGAGGGTGTTCAAAATTCAGTAAAAAAAAGTGAGTATCTAGCCTACCTACCCTGTAAATTTATATGAAAATCCGTGATTTTTCATTGAAATATTAATCAAAATTACTGATTTTTATTTGACGGAAATTGATTGGAGTTTTGACTGAAATATGGGTGAAAATCTCTAGTTTTTGATGAAAATTATTTCACTATACTTAACCAAGAGAATGAAAATACACCAATTTTGACTGATTCAAATTTAGGGAATGATAGTGTATTTAAGAAACAGAGGTATCAATGTACTGCCCGAGCGGAGCGAGTGCAAAATTTTTTGGAAACAAAAAAGTCTCCAAAACTCGACTAAACCGAAACTAACAGACACTTTACGCTTGAAAAAATCAATTTTTAGAGAAAAATTGCGAAAAAAAGGTAAATTTTTTGAGAAATTTTGGAAAAAAGTAACTTTTAGAGGTAAAAAGTAACCAAAGTAACTTTTGAAGTGGAAATAGTAACCAAAAGTAACTTGTCTCGAAAAAAGTAACCACGCTATGATCCCTGGGTGTTGAAATAAATTTTTAAATCAAAAATAAATAACACCATTGTTTTTTTTCGTAAAATTTTATTTCCGAAACTGCGATTAAAAAATTTCCAAGCATAAGCGCACCCAGATGGGAAAATTTTTCATTTCAATTTTTGAGAACTGGAGTGAAACCTGCTCTGTAGGCCCCAAATCCACATTTTGAAACAAACCAACATTTGCTGACCCTAATTTCAAGTCGTAGAAACGGTTTGCGCATATTAATTCGCTCTCCTGAAAAATTCATTTTTTGGAAAATAAAGTGGGAATCAATTCATACATACCCTGCCAAAGAAATGGGAATCAATTCGCACATTCCCTCTTGAAAAAAGGGGAATCAATTCGTACATCACCAAAAAAAAAAAAATGAGAATCAATTCCTCTGTGTTTTTACACAAATATTTCTTTGGGAATCAACTCACCTACAGCCACCGGGTCTGCCAACATTCTGAGAAAATATTTTGACAATTAGAAACCTAATATTTTAAAACTAAAATCGTAATGAAGAAACCTCAGTTGATGCTTAAAGTTGAAACATTTTTCAATTTTCTCATTCTTCGGCAATTATTCCATCGCGATTCAGAGCTTACTTTAGAATTTACTACCCAAAGCAGCGACAATATCAAATGACCTATAATAGTAATGACTTTTAATGGAACCCCGGATGAAAGAAAAAATGCGCAAGACCGCCAAAGACTTTGATGTTTCTCCAAAAACGACGAAAAATTATAATTGATAATTTTTCAATATTCCGCGAATTGATTGTTTCTTGTTTCTTCAAAGAAAACAAAAAACTGTCAGGTTTAAATATTCTAAATTGGTCGTTTCATATCGTTACTTCAAAAACGACAAAAACCTGTCATTTTCCTATACACTGAACTGGTATAGTTTCTTGTCGTTTCTTCAAAAATAACAAAAAATGACAGTTTTTCAGCATTCTGAATTGGTTTTTTGTGGTCGTTTCTTCAAAAATTGCAAAAAAAAGAAAAACGACCCGGTTTAAATAGGTATTCTAAAATTGGTCGTTTTTAGTTTTTTCTCTAAAAACGACAAAAAAAACGATATTCTGAATTGTTCGTTTCTAGTCGTTTCCCTAAAAACAACGAAAAACAGCAGTTTTCCAATATTCTGAATTGGTCGTTTCTTGTCTTTTTTTTCAAAAACGACAGAAAACGACCATGTTTAAACATCCCCAATCTGTCGTTTCTTGTCGTTTCTCTAGAAACGAGAAAAAACGACAGTTTTTCAAAATTCTGAATTATTTGTTTCTAGTCGTTTCTCCAAAAACGACGAAAAACGGCAATTTTTCAATGTTCTGAATTGGTCGTTTCTTGTTTTTTTTTTTTTTCAAAATCAACAAAAAACGACCATTTTCAATATTCAAAATTGATTGTTTCTTGTCGTTTCTTCAAAAACAACAGAACACGACAGTTTTCCAGCCTTATGAATTGGTTCTTTCTTGTCGTTTTCTCAAAAAATACAAAAAACGACCAGGTTTAAATATTATAAATTGATCGTTTCGAGTCGTTTCTCTGAAAACGACAAAAAACGACAGTTTTCTAATATTATAAATTATTCGTTTCTTGTACTTATTTCAAAATCGACAAAAAACGGCCATTTCAAACGTTCTGAATTGACCGTTTCTTGTCGTTTCTCCAAAAACGACGAAAAACGACCAGGTTTAGATATTATAAATTGATTGTTTTTTTGTCGCTCCTCTAAAATTTTCAATTTTAATTTCAAAAATTATTTTAAAACACTGAAAATATTGTATTTTGAGTACCTCACAACATATGAGGAAAGATGAGAAAAGTTTCTGCAAACGATTTTTTTGGAGTCAAATGAACATAATACATATATGACATTTTGAATAAAATTTTCCCAAAAATATTTTTTCTTCAAATATTTTTTCAAAAGTGAAAAACACACGAAACGTGGCAATTTTAAAAATCCTCAATCTTGTTCAAAATTAACTCATTGTTCAATTTTTTACCTGAAAATTAGTTAAACGTTTCTCGGAAATTGTTAAAATCTAATTTTAAATGATTAAAATGATGGAAAAATCATGAACTACTGAAAATATATACCCATCGATTATCATGAAAATTCTTATATTTCAGACAATTTTCATCACCTTCCAAAAATTCTTCGCTACCTTCAAAGATTTTACCGATCTTGACTTCTCAAACAATTTAATAATTTTTTTAGAATAGAAATTCCAATATTTTTTATCATCTTAAAATTGTTTTCGATATTTATCTAAGTAATTTTTATGTTGTCAATGTTGAAAAAAAGTTGAAGAATTTTTTCCAGATTTCAAACACATTTTCAAAATGTATGCACTTCGCATAATTTCATCCAAATTTTATCAATTTTTTTTCATTTCACACAGCTTTAGATATTATCAGTACCACACTTTTCCAAGTCTCGCCTGCGTCACAAATTCTAAAAAAAAAGTACATTCCATCAAAACCTATCACATTAATCGATTCGAAAATCTGACATCCGCAGTGGCGTAGCCAAGGGGGGGTTCTGGGGGTCTGGACCCTCCCCCCTTGGCGTCAGAAAATTACGTGAAAAAGTGCCTTTTTGGAGTGTGAAAAATCTAATTTTCTCAAAGCTTCGCCCTCGCTTCGCTCGGGCATGAAAGAAATCACATTTGATAATTACCTATGTATATAGTCAGGAATTTACGTAAAAAATACCTTTTTGAAGCATTAAAAATCAAATTTTCTCAAAACTTCGCCCTCGCTTCGCTCGGACATAAAAGAAATTGCTAATTCTATAAACCGTTTGAATCAACTATGCAAAAAATAGTTCCTTTTTGATATTCCAAGTCTCCATACCCACTTTGCACCCTTCCCAAAAAAGCTTCTGACGCCAATTCTTGGATTTATTAGGTATTTGTATTGGCTTTTAAGGCCAAAATAATTAGTACCTATGTAAGTTGTTTGTTCCAAGATTACATTTTCATCAGTTTTTTTCCTTAAACGTGCTATGCAAATCGCATGAAAATTTAATAAAGTTTGAATTTTGTGTTTTTATAGTAAAAAGAAAATTTGATGGGGGGGGGGAGGTGAACTTACAATTTTTCAAAAATCATGAAATTTCGGACCCCCTCCTTGAGAAATTTCTGGCTACGCCACTGGACATCCGACAACCCCCATTCTGACATTTAGACTTCCCACATCGCCAATCAATACCCTCGAACCAAAATCCTTTCCAACTCTCCAAACACCGAAAACCAATCTCATTACCCTTGGAAAAGAAAAACAAAACACGAAAATCGCAAATCTTACGAAAATTACAAACTCGTAAGAAAATTGCAAGAAAATTACACACAACTTCGCCAACTTTTTTTCTGCTTTGCAACTCCATACAACCCAAATTCGCAACGTATACTTCGCAACAAACCGAGAGAGAGAGAAAAAGAAAGAATTTAAAACGAGTTAAAAAACAAATGCCCAACATCATAAGATATACAAAGTTATCGGTACCGTAACTTGGTGAGTCGCGAAGTTCTTACTTGGTAGTATTTTTCAAAATGATATGCGAAAAAGATTTTTTTTTTCTCGAGATACCAAAACTTTTTTTTCTCAAAGTTCGGCCTACTTTGAGCGAACTTTTGAAACATATATTTTTAAACGTTTTAGTTCCAAGACGTGAAACAACTCCTTCAATAAATCGGCAGTATGGCAAAAAAATTTCACTACATCAAAAGTTGAACTTCTTAATTGATTGTTATTTGCTCGAGAGATACGTCGGATAATAAAAAAAAAAAGAAACGAAAAGTTCCCCAAACGATGTAACCTTTTTATGAGAAAATTATTACGGTATCATGTCAACGTCTCAATAACGTTTGCATTGTAAACTTACACGGGTCTAATTTAAAGATCTTTTTTAGGATAGGTTGGTTTTATTTGTACGATGTATGCTATATAAACTCAGACTCCGCGTCCTACCCCACGCCATTCACCTACGTTATATTATCTTCGCCATTCGCATTCGTCAAGTTACAGACAAAATAGACTCGAGTAGGTAGTAAACTGGTGCTCAAAATATTTTCTACGTCTCGAACACACCGTAGCTTAAAACCGATTATAGCCATTAAAATTTAATTAAACTTTCTTCAAATGAGATACCGCATAAATAATAGATAACGGGTTGATTTTCTTTTAACGACGCGGAGAGGAAAAACATTAATCGACGAATGGTTTTGGTATTGACACGACGCTGACAACGACCTTGGTTCATGCAGAGGAAAAAATACCCAGGCAGGAGGCACATTAAAAGTTTTAAAAAATTGAATAGAGTTAATCTAGTGCGAAAGAGAAAGCAGGAAAAAAAAGATCGAAAGGAAATTGTTTCACGGGTGATTTTATTTTTCCTTTTAACTGATCGCGAATTGTAAACCATTTACAATAACAAGCCGACGGCTTTGCATAAACAATTTTTCTGTTTATTCAGCATTTCGTTTCTGGTACTTTTCATCATTTCGTTATACCCTCGAAAAACTTCATTCTTTTTTCGGGCAACGCACCAGATACAGAGAAAAAAACCTAAATTGGAATAAAGCAAAAATCTACAGACGAACCACTCTGCTTCTTACTCTTCGACGCCCCCTCGTGTCCTTGTCTGCCCCCTCCGCCCCTATTTTTTCAAAATTCAAAACACCGTAGTGTACTACACAAAATAGTATACAGAATTCCACTCGAACTTCATTCATGATCAATAATTTCCAGTTTAAAGTAGTACGCATGTTTATTCCACATTTAGACGTTTTTCCCCAAGTCTTATTACAGTGGTGTTGGGCGAAAATCACTTGATACCGTCAGGATTCATCGGTTGAATGTTTAAGACAAAGGTCCACGATGCGAGATCTCTCCGGACGTTCGTAAAATACGCATACGACGCGATCGCGAGTAATTAATTTTTTAAGCAGTAGCCGCCGTTTAATTAATTTATCCGATTGACGGGTCTTGATTATTTTGCGATTTTTTTTTCTTCCCTTTTTTTCTACGAATCGAATTTTTCGGTCGTTTGGTGGAATTTATTTCGGTATCGTGACCGGTGTTGAACAGTTTTTTTTTTCTTCCACGAGTTATTTCGAAACCATGTGATTGATGTCGACGAATTTTTCTATCAGGTGAGTGATTTATTTGGTAGAATTGGATGAAAAATACGAAGGTATATTTCTCGCATTTTATAATAATTTTCGAAAAAGGGTTTCGCCGGTGAGAGAAACGAATGTGGAAATTGATGAAGATGAAATGATTTTTCGGTCGATTTTTCAATTTATTTTGTAAAAAAAGGTAATTTTTTCAATTGTTTAAATCGAGTGATTGGATAGAATTTTTCATCAATTTTGAATTTAAAAAAAAAAAGTTAAGTAAATTAATATCAGTTCCTTGATTTAAAAAAATTAAAATTGGAAAACACCTTATATTTTTAGAACCTCGAAATGAGACTTTTTTTCAATCCAGCATTAAGTTTTCCATTTTTTCAATAAAATCAATTTCTTCTCATAAATTGGAAAAATAAAAAAAATCTTTTAAAGGATTCAGTATAAGTATATGCAATCAAATCTGTAATACAATCATTTTTCAAAACTGTCACCAAACTTTCAGACTTGTATATCATTTCTATTATTTAAAATTGGCATTCCTTCAATTTTTTGAATGTTTTTTTTTTTTCAATAAGGAAATAATGATTTGAATACTTAATTCGGACTTCGTTTTGTATCCATTAAAATTAATTTTAGTGGTGGTGGGGAGGAGGTGAAGAAGAAGAGACTTTCAGACTTGATGTGATATTTTTTATTTAGACTTGATTTAAGGAAACATTATGAAAATAAGGAAAAAATATAGTTTCAAATCTTTTCATTTTCAATTGATTCGAAAAAATTATCGTGTTAAAACAATAAGATAAAACCTCAAAAGAGAGAGATGCATTAAAAGAGTGAAAGGGGAGAGATTCAACTCCACAAATAATTTTTTTTAAAAGTTAACTAACTTCTCAAATCATTTTCGGCTTTAAATTCAGAACAATTGTTTTAAAAATCCAAAAAGATGCTTTAAAAATTTAAATGGAAAAATGAAAATTTGCAACTTATACGAGTCATATTTGAAAATTTTGTAAGACTCGCATCCTCCCCAATTCTCATTCCACACTTCACATTCCAGAAAAATTGTTCATGAATGCAAGTGGTGTCCCCAAAAAATTGAATTTCTAAAAATTGGTACTGTGCCAAAGTGTCGAATAAAATTTCCGAATTCAACTGCAGGACCTTTTTATGCTTCCTTTCCCACAAAATTCACTTTGTAAAAAAATTGAAGTAATTTTACCGCCTTGCAGAGCTCCCTAAATCATAAAAAAATTTTAATTCAATTTTTTTTAAATATTAGAACATGGTCGCCACTATTTTTCAAAAATGATTTTCCCTGGGGTGCGTTCACTTCCGATAAAAATAAGGTTGACCTTATTTAAGTAAGGTATAAACAAACAAAGGGTGTGCAAATTCGTTCTTTTCAATTTTGAGGATTTTATTATTGACTGCGAATTTACGATTGAAAACAATATTCGACAATTTCCAATTTAAACTGACTGGAACAAAATCTTTTGAGAACGAAAATATCTGATTGGCTAACGTTTTTTTTACCTAATTTAAATAATGCCAACCTTATTTTCTATACCGGAAGTGAACGCACCCCTGACATTTTCAAGTTTTTTAGTTCAATTTTCCCAAGTTTTTCAGGCCTATTAACGTGAAATATCAAAAGTTTACTTCTATTGATATGAATAAATATCAAGTCTTGGGCAAATAAAGGGAGAGTGTGATATTTTTGTTTTTGCCTCAAAATATTGAAACCTCTCAAAAGAGAAGAAAATGTGAAAGATAGATCACATAATTATTAAAGAAGCGAATTATTTTATTTTTTTGATTTTTACGTTTTGCAAAGAAATAAAGAAACCGATCAGCTCAAGCGGAGTGAGAACGACAATTGCAGCAGAAAACGACGTTCAGAAGATGAAAATTTATTATTTTTTCACCTGAAAAAATTCCAAAATTTGTCGCTTTCTAGTTTTCAAGAAAGTGGCAATCATGCATTGAAAAAGTAAGAAATGAAAAATAAATAAAAAGTGTTTTAAAAAATGATCAATTTTATCCAAAAAACGATAAATTTTATTTTAAAAAAATAATAACGAAGCACCCTTCACACAATAGGGCTGTTGAAACTGACGTCATTTTGGAATTTTCCCACCAGTTCAACTTCTTCAAAGCATTTTTTTTATAGCTACAAATTTACTTATTTTCAAGATTGTCATATAACTTCATTTTTTTAACAATAAAGTTTATAAATTTATGAAAATTCAGTATAAATACGTACAAAATGAATATTTTTTCCCCACCAGTTCCGCACTTTTTGATAAAATATGACCTTGGATGACGTAGTTTCAACAGCCCTATTGGCAAAATTTATTCTAAGAAAAAAATAATATTTATCGCGAAATTTGGTAAAATGTATTGCATCGAAATAAATTTTACCAAATTTCGCGATAATATATTATTTTTTCAAAATAAATTTTGCCAATTTTGTGAATGGTGCTCCGTTATTATTTTTTTAGATAAAATTTATTTATTTATTTTTTCAGTGTGTAGAAAAGAGTAAATTTTCAATGAAAAATGCAGGGCTTTTGAGCGAAATGTAGGTCTTTTCCATTACTTCTGATTGTAGCATCTTTTAGATACCTTGTATGCTGAAAAACATGAAAATTCAGAACGAGACGTATTTGAAAAATTTATAAAACTCACATCTTTCCATTAATTTTCAACTTCAAGTTCAGGAAAACCCAGGAAAAATTGTTCATGAATTGAATGCACACATTGATACATTTCAAAGCTGAGTTTTAAGATTTCACATATTTACAACTTATTCAGTTTAATTAACGTATTTTTTTATGGATGCAATTTTTTCAAGGTCTTTGAGAATTATTCAAGCAATTGAACTCGTATTTTCATAATCAAAAATGTGACCATAAGTGAGATCCCCCAGCCCATTTGTTACACTCAAAAAAATAAAAAATAAATTTTATTAAACGTAATAATAAAAAGGCACCATTCACAAAACTAGTAAAATTTATTCAAAAAATAATAATATTTATTGCAAAATAATAATATTTATCGCAAAATTGACGAAACTTTATTTTCTATGCAATAAACTTTACCAAATTTCGTGATAAATTTTATTATTTTTTTTGATAAAAATTGCTAATTTTGCGAATGGTGCCCCGTTATTATTTTTTTTGGATAAACTTTATTTTTTTGATAAAATTTATTATTTTTGGATAAAATTTATTTATTTTTGGATAAAATTTATTTTTTTTGAATAAAATTTATTTTTTTGAATAAAATTTATAATTTTTTGCAACACTTTCTATTCATTTTTCATTCTCCATTTTTCTCAGTGTACTCTTCAAATCTTCCCTAATTCGTTCAAGTACATAAAATATGGAGATTTTAAGGAAACGAAGCAAAAATGAATTCAGCAAATCGAAATGAGATGAAATCGATATTAAATATGCTCGACCAGTGAAGTTTGACGAAATTCTTGAATTTTTACAATCGCTCTTCAACTCCATGAGAAATTCTCGAGAAAATTGGGACAAAACAACAAAAATGAAACATGATGAAATTGTTATCGCATTTTCATTAAAAAAAAAATTATCTCCCAATTCTTTTCTGGATTCTCCAAGGATACTCCTAGGTAAAAAATTCACTCGATTTTTTTCTTAAAATACAGTCAGATGCTTTCAGTTTTTCTCTGTCAGCACATGAAATACTTTCCAGCGAACATAAAAAACTGGCAATATTAAGCGGGAAACTTTCGACCATTGATGAGCTTTGATTGGCCTTATTCTCGAGACACGTCATGTCACCACTTCGGAGAGGAATTACCATAAAGCTTACAAAACGATGTCACTTTGGAGCAAGGAAATATGTTCCAAGTTTGATTATACGAATAGAATTTCATTAAAATAATTTCATCGTCGAGCCTGAACACGAACTGTGAACACCCCATAGATCTTTTGTGAAGTCATTTCTCTCGGTAATGGTGTCGGTTAACAATAAAATGTATACGAATGACTGAGGCGATTGCTCTTTGATCCGCATTAATTAGATTTCGGCGGCAAACTATTGGATAAAACAATTTAGATAAGAAAATTGAAAATAAACGGTGAAACGTTGACGTTAACGGATATATGGCATCGTTCAGCGAATAGAATATAACGGCTCGGTCGTTCGATTCCCTTACACGGTAATTTACCTCCGCTCGAGGATAAAATTTGTAATAAGCGGCGATGATTATCGGATAAATAATAAATTTAAATAGGTCTCTCGCATAAGGGCACACACTACACTATGGAGTACGTAGATAATTGATAATTCGACGAAATCCAAACTCAAAGTTGAACCGTTCGTAGCTGCGGTTCGCAGCTCTAAAGTGAAATTAGTTACATCGTTCCATCTTCGTATATACCAGCAGAGCATACAACGATAAAGTTTTCGAGTTCGGCTGCCATATGTGTAGGCATATTTTAATATAGCTCGACGTGCTCGCCGAGAAAACTTCACACACATGTAAGGGTGAAAAAAAAACTACGATGTGTGGTCTCGTTCTCTCCCTCGTGCTCTTCATACATAAAATATAACCGCACCCAGCAACTATCCCATGCTAGACGATGCTAGTGACCATAATTGAATTCCATAACGCCTCGCGTCGTATCCGGAGTATAAAATATTGTAATGAAGACAAAATGATTTTTGGGCTTAATTTGGATAAATTAGCATACCAGAGTGGCAAATTTTACGTTTTTTGTTGAGCGAAATGCTATATATGCTGAGGGTACCTGTTACTTCGGTATGTGAACTGGTGGTCAAGTGATTTATTGATATAAACGCGTCCTCCGCGACTCTACGAGTCGATCATTTAATTAAATTGTCGGTGAAGTCTTTATTTATTCGTTCAGAATTCTAGTATTTTGAAAAGCATCAATCATTAAAAATAAAAGCCATAAATTATGAATAACCCATCGATCTTTGAAAAAAAAATCGTAAATCAAAGTATAACGAAAAATGACTCAAAATTACAGGTAATTCAAAATAATTATGATTTACTAAAAAATTATAATGACTATGGATGGGATTTTTATGTTTTTACATATTTTTTTAGGTTGATTGCCGGTAGGAATGTTTACAATATCTTTGTGAATCATAAAATTTCGAGTAAAATGAGCCAATTTGTAAGAGCATATTTTGACATATTTTTAGGAAAAAAGTATAAATTGACATTTTTGGTATCCGTTTTTTGACATATTTTGAGAACATTTTACTTTGTTTTCCATTTTTTACGACATATTTCGCAAAATACTCTGAAATCCACTTTTTCAAAGACAAAAAAAATTTGAAAAATTGACTTTGCCGAAATTTACTCCTGGGAAAAATGAAATCATTTCATAATTCATGAAATAATATGTTTTAAACATCTTTTTTTTTACGATTTTTGAATAAACGAATGAAGTTAGTATTGTTCTCTTTCTAAAACCCTGAATTTTGGTACCCATATTTCCCCTCTTTTATTTGACATATTTTCGATTTTTTAGGAATATTTTTGACATATTTCAGACTGCGAAAAGCATATTTTATGCGCATAAAACACGATTTTTATGACATGAAAATCCCATCCCTAATCATGACTTTAAGATATTTCCCTGATTTACAGTATTTACCCGATTTTATTTCGTATAATCAATCCATCATAATTTTTGAAAAATATAATGAAAAACATGCGATTACCCGTAATTACCGATAATTACCAAGAATTACCTTGAATTACGGGTAATTACAAGTAATTACTTCGATTTATCTGTAAATACAGTTAATTACAAGTAATTACCCAAATTTATCAGTAGTTGTGATTAATTACTGGTAACTATCCCGATTTACTGGTAATTACCGTTCATTATCATTAATTACCATAATTCACTGAGCTGAAAAATATATAAAAACTTGTATTTACCCATAATTTCCTATAATTACCATACATAACCTAAAATTACGGTCAATTACCAGTAATAACCCCGATTGACCTACAAATACAGCTGATTACCAGTAATAAACTAGATTTATCAGTAATTGTGATTAATTACCGGTATTTATCCCTATTTACTGAAAATTACAGTTCATTATTCGGGACTGACACGGAAACGTAAAATGGACGTAGCGGCGTTAGTGGAGTGAAGATGGAAACGGTGTAGAAAATAATTTTTACATAGCGTTTATACGGGAACGTTCTATTATTTTACAAATTTCTCCAGAACGGTGGCAGATGCGTAATTTTTTGTAAGAACTGAATTTAAAGTAAATTAAATTATCTTTAAATGCTATTCAAACAAAAAATTACACAAATGTCTCGTTTTCGAGAAATTTTGTAAAAACAAAACGTTCCTGTACAAACCTTATGGTGACGATTTCTTCTACACCGTTTTCAAACGAGCGCACACTAGCGCTACCTGGACGGATGTCAGTCCCGAATCATTATTTACCATGATTCACTGGTTTGAAATAAATATCAAAAACATGTAATCACCCATAATTTCCGATGATTACCACAAATCGCCGTAATTACCCCAGTTTATCAATAATTGTGATTGATTAACAGTAACTACCTCGATTTGCTGGTAATTACGGTTCAATACCGGTAATCACTGTTGATAACTGATAATTACTGATGATTACCGATTATTAATATTTATTACCGGTAATTACCCTAATTTACCGGTAATTACGGTCATTTATCCGTAATTACCAAATTCGATAATTGTAGTAAATTTCCAGTAATCATTACAATTTATCAGTGTTCGCCATCTGTTGATATGGTCTCACCAAATTTATGCAAAACCGATAATAATATTACGGTAAAATTACCACCAAGTACCGGTAATTAACAGTAATTACCTTCAACTGCCAAAAATTAACGTAAAACCTAGAGCATTGCAGCTAGCCTGCTAGCCAAAAGCCGAAAGCTAAAAGCTGAATTTCAGCTGAAGTTTTCTCTTGGAGCTAAAAAAATTTAGCTAGCTGCAGCCGAAATTCGTTAAGGCTGAATAGCCAAAAGCTAAAAAATTCAGCTACTTCACAGCTATTTCAATGTCTGGATTTGGGAACCAAGTATCTACCTATCAAAAATTGAAAAAAATGGAATAAATACCTAAATATTGTTTTTTTCATAAGGCATATTTTGGAAAAAACTTTTTTCGAAAAATTGTCTTGTATATTCCATTTTTTTATTTTCTATGGCAGTTTTTGCCAGTTTTTTTATTGAACTATGAATCAGATGCCATTTTCAAAGCCATTTTCAGACTCAGCGTGAAATTTTAATATCAATAGAATGGTATATTATTTTTGAATTTGGTTAGCTTTTAGCTAGCCAAATTATAGCTAAAAGCCAGCTTTATTTTTGAGCTAGGTGCTAGCTGAAAGCCGAAGCTTTATTTTTCTAAGTCGCTATAGTTTTAGCCAAAAGCCCAAGCAAAAAAATTCGGCTGTAATGCTCTGACTAAAACCTGCTTAAAAATGTTTTTCCATTAAGGAATACTTGGAATGTAATTACCGTAATTTTACCAAATCTAAGGTAAATACGACAGATTAACCGTAATATTGGTAAATTTACGGTAATTTCAGACATAATCAATACTTTATGGCAAATCCGATTTCACATGCCAGTAAGTAAGGTCCAATAATTCATAATAATTATGGTATTGGTCAATTATTTATAGTACTCGTAATTATGTAAAAATAACTCCGAACCCTGGTAATTTTCTACCATAATTTTTATTCAATCAGTAAGTAATTTACGGTAATTCTAAAATTTCATCAATTTCAATATTTGTGGCATTTTTTAGGAAAAAAAACAACTTAGCCACACAGTTAATTTCGAAAAAAACGCAAAAATGTGAAATTAGGGTCGAAATTATCGATTTTTTGTTTTTAATTGATTAATTCGTGTTCTATGGTCCTTCTACTTCCACATAAGATGGTTTGGAACTCGTGA
This sequence comes from Pseudococcus viburni, assembly GCA_033439095.1. Taxonomy (NCBI): domain Eukaryota; kingdom Metazoa; phylum Arthropoda; class Insecta; order Hemiptera; family Pseudococcidae; genus Pseudococcus; species Pseudococcus viburni. The sequence goes on along the minus strand of JAVBJF010000080.1, from coordinate 819,146 downwards.
ACCACGATTTAAACAGTATAAACTAGGCCTGGCGATTATAGAAATTAAAATCGATTATCGATTATTCGAATTTTAATCGATTACAAACATAATCGATTAATCGATCAAAAATTGTCGTCCGATTTTCTCATATCGACCAATTAATTTACCTTCGCCCCCCCTCCCCGTTCTGGGACAAAAATATGCAATCCAATTTCAGTTCTTTGCTTCATATGAGAATCTTCAGTTTAGGCAAAAATCTTGGAGTTGAAAATGAAAAATCTGTCGACTAATATTATTAAAAAAGAAAAATTTGCTGACTCATTATTTTTTTTTATAAATGAAAATTTTCCAACCAGATGTTTTGAAAACAAAAAACAAAAATTCGTGCTTTTTGAGCTACTTTTTTGACTTCCAAAAAAACGACCGATCAGACGATTAAAAATAATCGGCCGATTGAACGATTAAAATAATCGAATAATCGATTAATCGATTGACCGATTAAGAATTTTGGCTGATTTTAAAGAAAAAAATAATCGATTTATCGATTAATCAATTATAATCGCCAGCCCTAGTATAAACACATCGTTGAACAATTGAAAAAATAAAATTTTTGAAAACAACAAAATTGTATATTTTTTAGATTTTTATTGAGTAAGTACATATCTTACGGTTGGGGCTATTTTGGGAATATTTGGAAGCCTGATACTGATCCTGAACCAAATTTTTCAGATTCTACAGCAAATTTCCCATAAGATTGAAAAAATCGAATTTTCGCCCCATGAATTCGTTTTTTATTGAACATTTTCACTCAAAACCTTTAACAGCGTTTTTCTCGAAACTACGTTTTTCCAACATTGAATTTCAAATCCTTGTAAAACCGTCAATTTTTCATAAAAAATGGTCACTAATTTGAAAGGTAATTTTATGTAAATTCAGAAAATGCTAATATCTCGAAAATAACTTTTGTGACCAAGTGGTCCCGTTTCCTAAAAAATGCCACATTTCAAGTAATTTTTTTCATCTAAATCGTAATTTTAAACTAATTCTGATACGCTTTTGGTTACCGTCATGAAAATGCAGAACTCAACGATTACTCAAAAAAAAAAGTTAAAAGCTGAAACAAGACCATCATAAAACAAAGAAAAGATAATCTAAAATAAGAGAATTTTCCTCTCCAACGAGCCCAACTCGACGCCCAGATAACTAAGAAAAATCTCTTTAAAACCCCCTCGACTCGCCTCCGATGATTTACTAATTACTAATGAGTCACGTAATGCTAATAAAACGAGTAAACCTGTGCAAAATACGAGCCATCGTCGTCGTTGCAGCTTCGTCGCGCATTAAACTGCAAACTTAATAATTCTAGGAGGAACAATAATCAGCGCAAACTTATAGCACGCGGAATCATCGTCGAGAAAAATAAACTCGTATATCTTCATTCTTATAGGCGTCATTTTTCCATTTCTCTCCAAAGAGAGAGAGAAAAATTAAAAATTCATCTCACTCGTTGTCAACTCGCATATATGCATTTCGAGCGAGCATCACATGAGGGGAAAAAATTACGATTTTTCACAAAAAGGGAACAGAGGAAAAAAGACAATCTGAGCGTGTGCTCATTTTCATAGATTTACCGACGATGACGACGACGTTACGAGAAATATAAATAACAAATATCACGGTTTTATTATTCTTTCAAAATTCATATCGCGATCGAGCGCTTTAGCTAATAATAACAATTCGATTTCATTGTCCGGAGAGGAAACTGGAAAAAAACGCAGCGCAGCAGCATTGCAGAAGAATTAAATTCGATTGATAATCACGAATTCGCGGTTCACCATTCGCAATAACAATTTACCTTCGGTTTATTTACTCTAAGAATCCGTTCGCCGGGTTGGATTTTATCGTCTTTATTCTCCGGAGACTATGGCGAGATTTTATTGGCGGATAAAGCATTTTTACATGTTTACTTCTCCGGTAAGTGATGCGCGGAGATTGTTAAGATGCAGTTTATTTCTACCGGTACGATTTATACGTACATCTGAGGCGCAAATACACCGGAATTTACTTTAAAGATGCGGCGGTGTAACCGCAGAATCTTGGTGAACTCTTCGAGGTTTTATGTATAGAACGTGTGATGGCTCCGCGTATAGTTGGATTCATTAAAATACTCTCGCTGTTTACCGCATGGAATAGGAAAAAAATCAAAATTTCGCGATGAGATTAATACTTATACGCATTACGCGCGTATACATAGAAAATAGCAAAAAGCCACGTCGGCGACGGTGTTTTATTTCAAAGAAACCAGCAACCCTCGTCATAAACACGACACCTTTTCACTTTCATCTCTAATATCCAACTTCTACCCTTAATTCATTTTTATTCAGACTGCGAAATGATTCCTAAAAGGAGTTAAACTATGTCAAATAGAAAGCACACCATTCAGCATTGCATTTCGATTTTAAGTACCACTATATGGCGTACTAAGGACCGGACCTTTTTTTCTTTATCCATTTGGAATTCCATGTACGATTCTATGCTTCGTGTATGACATATTTTAACCCCTTTTTGAATAATTCCAGCACGAGTTAGCCAAAAGGATAACCCCGTTCAAAAGCCAAAGAACAATTCGCAGTTCTTTCGAGGATTTTTTTCCTCCTTATGCGGATGCCAGGGTTCATTATGTACAATACGTAGCCGGTTTTAGGCGAATTTCCTTCCGAATTGCCTTACAAGGGCTGAAAAAGGTGGATTTTTTCCTCTCGCAGTTCATAAGGAAATCGCGTCACATCGTCGGCTCCTACAGCGACAAAAATTGAAGCATGAGATCGACATCTCAAGACCAAAACTTCAGCTGTTGATGTTGATTTTTCGAATTTTTGAAAATAGCTGAAATCGTCCATTAGCGTGTTGATTCTTTAAAAAATAATGTAGAAGGCTAAAAATTGATTTATAACCAAAAATAACATTTTCGAGTCTATTGCAACCATTTTCAAGTCGATCTGGAGCCTCCGGCAAAAATTGGCTCTCTCCGGAATTCCGAATTCACTTTAGAAGGCGGTTTAACAAACTTTGATAGGTAGCTAAAAATTTGATAAGCGAATAAGTTTTGAGTTTGTACCTAAAAACATACGCTATTTTGAAACTTTTCAAATTTTTTCATCACGAAGCTGTAAAAAATTCATTTTTGACCTAGTCACTTCAGAATTGTCGACAGTGACGCAGCCAGGAGGTTTTGGGGGTATGGATCCCCCCCCTCATGAGGTCAAGAATTATTTTTTTTTAAATATTGTTACGTGAAAAAATGTATTTTTTGACCATTAAAATCCAATTTTTTCAAAGATTTACCCAAGCGAATCCATACCCAATTTGTATTCTACTAAAAAAAGCTTCCGGCGACGCCATTTATCATTATTATTGGGTTTTAAGGTCAAAATAATCGCCATGTAGAGGTTTTTTGTTCCAAAACTGCATTTTTATCAAGCCTTTTTCCTAAATATTCCAATGCAAATCACCTGTACAACTCCTAAATATTTATGAAAATGATTAAAATTTTGAATTTAGTGTTTTTAATAGTAAAAGGAAATTTAAAGAAGGGAGCGGAGGCTGAACTCAAAATTTCTCAAAAAATTATGAAAGTTCTGACCCCCCCCCCTCTGAGAAATTCCTGCCTACGCCACTGTTTGCTGCATAGTTAACCATATTAATCGCAATCGATTGATGAGGTCGATTTTAGGCAGGAAACAAAATCTTGAGTTCGTAACAGGAAAAATATTCGATTTCAAAAATCATTTAAAAATGTTTGAAAATTTTGCAGCATAAGTAATGAAAAACTGAGCCTTTTAAAATTTCAAGTTTACTGTCCTCTTTCAGAAATCATAATCCAATTCTAAAATTACTTACTCTCCAAATCAAAATTTTTCAAAAATTTCGGCCTCGCTGCGCTCGACCATATTGAATTTTTCCCCCCATAATTACAAAACAATCCAAATTCTACAAAAAAAAAAAATTCGTATTTTTCCTCAAAATTATTTCAACCAATTTTATCAAATTTTTTCTCATTAAAACTCATTTTCGATGTTTGGAAATCAATTTTTTCAAAAGCTTCGGCCTCGCTACGATCGGCCTTGTCGTATTTCTCCTCGAATAATTTTTGAGTAAAATTAGCTGATTATTTATTCAAGTTAATTAATTTAAAACATTGTTTTATTGCATTTTGAATTCAAGATCTTCTACTTGAAATTACCGCCCTCGCTTCGCTCAGGCTAAAATTTCTCTCATGTTCACATTGAAACTATAATCTTCTAAATCAAGTAGGCTAAGAAAATTTCACAAGTTTTTTCAACTACGTACAATGAAATTACCGAGGGAAAAATTCAGACATGAGCAGGGATGAGCAAGAATGGCTTTCGAAAGCCCAAGGAATAATTTCCAGGCGTAAGCAAGATTAAAAATTGACCTAATCTTGAACACGATGTTACTTTTCAAGTTTTTGTTACGTTGATCTTTAAAAATTGTGTTTTTTCCTTTCCATGATGTTGCTTCACATTGTTTTTCCTGTAGGTAATCATTGCAAAAAATTCTTGAATTTTTGAATTCTTATTCAGCAATTTTGAATTTTTTATTCGGCGTTTTTTAACCTCACAGCTCACACCCCCAAATTTGTGTTCGAACCGCCTCTGCATTTAAGATACTAGTAACACAGAATGCATTTTAACAACCTATTATTTTAGCTCAATTTGGACGGATTTTTGAAGCAATACAAAAATTTAGCCATTGAATTGAAGTAGAACTACAATGCACAAAACATAAACTTCCAGCTTTGAAAAAAGTTCTTGAAATTATAGAATTAAATTTTTGAATATTGCTCAAAAGATCTATTTTTTGAGTATTAGAAGGTTAGACATAAACTTAGGCTCCACCTTCCCAACCTTTGTTCTTACTGCTCTTCAATGTTTCACGAAAACTTAAGATGCACACGAATTCTAAAAAAGAAAGCCTCCCAAATTTCATTTTATTATTAAACGAATGTCAATCCTCAAATTTGAACTAATTTGATCTCAATAAAGTCGAAACGCTCCAGAAAAAGAGATGAAAATGATTCAGAAATGATTGTACAAGGTGTCTTCTTGAATGCAATTTTCAAAGTCAATTTTTTTTCACTTTTTCATCACCATTTTGAAAATATTTTCAAACAAATCCCCCTCTCCCTTTTTTTTTGGTACAGACCTTTTCCTTCTTTTTTTTTTAATTTAGAGTCCGTCAGTTTTGGACGTTGAAATGAATGATGGGTTTTAATTATGAAATCGAAATTTTCTAGAAAGTAATTATCATGTTTATGTACGTTGTTCATGGGTTCATACTGAAATCAAAAAATATAAATGTATGTTTTTTCGTACTATTTTCTCGACTTCCGACCCTACCAAAAAAATCAACCATGTCACTTATTGAACCTAGCACAAAAAAAATATATCCAGATACGAGTTAACACTCTCCTTCTAACAAATTGGATATTCATGAAAATCCTATTCTTGGTTATACTATTCGTTTTCAAAAAAGATTTTCCTTGAATTTTCCAGACCTCTTTCATTCAAAACCTACCTGAAAAAGACGAAAGTACACTTTTGTTTCAATTTTTAACCGGGATCAAATCTAAGTATAAGAAACTGAGGAAGGTCATATTTTTTCTACCTCTTAAATCAATGTGTAAATTCTTCAAGCCTAGGCAGAGCCAGCGAGAGCGAAATTTTTTGAACAAAGAGACGCAAAACGATGTCCAAGAATTGAGAAATTCGTGATTTAAGAAAAAAATCATTTTTAGTGGTAGATTTTTTGAAAGAAACTCCCATGACTTTGAAGTGAAAATTTTTAAACAAACATTTTCCACCTTAAAAACACTATTTTTATCGTCGGAAGACAGCAAGACACCTCGTCCCCACTAGCCAGTAGATCAAAAAACAAATTATGTTTATCTCCCCCCCCCTCCACTCCACTCGATATCGATAGTAACCAATGAATGGTAAAAGTCGTATTTTTCTTTGGGAAAATTTCGGCTAAAAACACCAAAATTCAATAATTTCTCAAATTCCTACACAAAGTTTCCCAATAAATGTTCTATATAACAAAATTTCTATATCGCCATCGTCATAGGTACTCAGATGAGAGGATAAAACGAAGCAAGGGTATCATCAATAAAAAGAATTTCGAAGATTTCCGAATTCGCGACTTGTTATACAATTTAGAACCCTTTAAAAGGAAAATTCCTCCAACTCGTATTTTTAGTCTTTTTAAAAATATACTCTAGAAAAAGCTGCTTTTAGATATTATTTTAAATGCTTGTATATGCGAGGAAAATCTGAAAGAATATTTTTATAAATTATATAAAATTGGATCCGAAGATAAGTTTTGATTTCATTTTTGCTTTTAGACTACGTACCAGTGTAGATATTTTATAACATACGACGCAAAAACCAATTGAATTTTTCAACGGAGGAGTCTGTCTCGTTTGTTATGATAATACGGGTTCGTCGAATAAGTCACATAATTATCCGGCGAGGAGCTTTTTCTCCTTCTAGCGAGTATATTTCGCTATATTTATAAACTAGTTACACGACTACACAGCACTTTACATATAAGCAGATAAAAATTCAAATCTCTACGTCGCAAAAGATTCGATTTTAAAGTAATTCCGGCGTAGATACTTATACGTATACTAAGTTACACGAAGATATGACCAAAAGTAAAAGAAGTCAATTTAGATGGAATAAAAATCTTACTTTGAGGTACGGTTTACGTGCTTTTTTTTCGATATCGTATATATCTGTATGGTTTACGACGTAGTTTTATGTTTCATAAAGGGATTTCAATATGTACACGTTTAATTTTACGCTCGAATTTAGCTCGGTAAATCTAAGCTGGCCGAGTTACAAGATGGGGTGATGTTCCGGTCATGTGTAAAAATTAATACTGATTCGAGTTTACGATCGTTTACGTTTTTTCCTGAAAAAAATATAACGGTGAAATGTTTTTTTCTAAAAGAATAAAAAGTACGCTTGTCTTTATCAGGAAATTATTACTCATATTAATTTCATACGCTCTGGTAAACATGTAAGCTGCGATTAAATTCAATATATTGTTTTTATTACACCCCAGACACCGTTTAGAGATTTCGTTTCTAAATTATCGAACACTGGTTGGTCTACGTACGTAGATTTCCGAACGATTCGAAAATATACTTACGAGGTAAATTAATAATTCTGGCACAATGAAAATCACCGGCATCGATCAAGTTCGCACGAATAAGAATAATTAGCTGTCGGCGTCGCGTCGAGTCTCTTTCTTGGAGTATTTTTTAACTGTCAATGCATTGGAAAAAAAGGCCCGAGAAACAGCGATGATATAAATTCGACAGTTAAATGATGAATGGTAATGACAAACTGGAACGTTTATCTCGGAACAATTTAAATTCCACCGCAAGAATTCGACGCCGTGGTGGTGGAGGAGGAACAGCAGGAAATTAAAAACCGACACCATGATATAGCTTTTTTACCCTTCCGAATTAACAACTTTTTAACTGTGGAAAGTTTTTCCGATGTAATTTAAATGAATTTTTTCGCGGTACGCCCTTATTTCGGGTAGTTTTACGAATTACAGGTCACCGAGGGTTCAAATTAACGAATCGTATACCTTTGCTGATTAGTAACGTCCTGATTGGAATCGTTGTTTATTATAAACCGTATCTACTCGGAAACGTTTAAGTGCACTGCCAGGTTACATGTACATACCAATGGGTCGTTGGAGAACACATTTCCATTTATTGAGGTTGAGCTGAGACTGGAAGCCATTACGATACCGGATTACACCGTCGTTGGTTCATATTCATTGCTAAGAATGCACAAAACGATAGTTAAGTAAACGATACCATCTGGGATTAGTAATTAAATGCAATAATTATGAATTACCTGGACTGGGTTGGGTTCGATGTAATGCAAATATGAATTAATAACGATCCAAAGCGCAAGATATTTGAGTTCAAGAACGAAAGCAGGAAAGCACATCGCGAAATGAAATAACGATCATGAAACCACGAAATACGAGAGGACGAGACAAACGAGACGAATCGAGAAGTGAACGATGAATAGTTTAAGTATCCATGATTTCAATCGAACAGAAATTATTCAAATTCAAAAAATCATATCATTAATTAATTAAAATTATTAATTAGTAGAAACGATAATAGAACGCGAAATTTTTATGGAAAACAAAAAAAGTAAAAAACCACATGTTGACAACAAACGGAACCACAGACAAAAATAAACAGAACCACAACATAAATTTTGTATTTTTTATCTGTGAAAAATTTTCGACGCGTGTGATTGGTCCATTAGCACTACCTACTCGCAGATACCTACGTGACGTCACAACTGAGCTTTGTTATCGTTATCTTATCTTTTTATTTTTTATTATCGATAATATTGATTGATTTATTTGAATGAAGTGAAATTGAATTAAATAAGTAACAATTTAACGATCATCTATAACTATAAACCGATTTTGTGCAATTGAAGAACCAATCGAGCTGTATTCCTGCATATCCACGTAAGTAACTTTAATTCAAAACTAATCTAACTTAACATCAAATATTTCACCTCTCGACCGTTTCATACTTTCCGGCGACCAAGAAACACGAAACAAGCCGAGAAAAAAATGTAAAAAGACTACTTACCATTTGCCATTTGGTAAATATGACGATAAAGGTGTTGGTTCCAGACAGATATGGAATCTTTAAAGGGACATTTTTTATCTCGCTGGTCCGTTGCTTGGTAAAAGGTGTTCGAGTATTTTTTCATCGTAAAAGGGAAGGAAGAAAAACAAACGTAAGAAAAAATTCATTACACGCGCAGCCTTCGGGTGTATACACGTGGTAATAGAACAAAAGGGGAGTGCGTAAAATACGTATAGGTTGAAAAATTACTCTCATAGATGGGTCACGACGTTGAAAGAAACGAACGTAAATTTTACTTTTTGACAGTTATTTGAAAAACGAGAAGAGCCTTTTGGTAAATATGATAGTTCCTCTATGAAACATTCTTACGTCTTTTTATTTTTAACTCGCATTTCTGAAAAGGCGCACGATGTATTAATAACGTCAAGAAAGAATTTAATTAAAGGAATCCGCCGAAAATCGACTACGACGACGACGAAATAACAAACAAATTCTGTTCTCGAATTTCGTCGCGAGCTCGTCTCTTTACGAAGCAATTGGTAAGTTATTCCTGAGCTATCGTATTACTTACCTGATATGCGTTAAAAAGAAGGAAAGAAAATGAAAAAGGCTGAACTAAACGCGATATTTTGTACGAGGTGCGGAAAAATTAAATGAGTACCGATCGTGTTAAAAAATTGCTTTTCTAACACATGTTTCGCATATAATCGATAATTCGCGCCTTAAATTGTATTTTAAAAAGTTGGCGGGCTTTTCTCCACGTCTAATAAATTTCTATAATGTTATTGGTTTATTTGCATAAATAAGCGAGAGCAAAAACACGATGTAGTTTTTCGTTTTTTTCTTTATTTTTATTTTTCCAAAAGAAGTGTTTGGACGAATAAGCGGTACATAATTTATCTGGTTTTAATAACCGCAACGTATACGAAGGATTTTTTTATCATCCGAAGCCGCTGAAATATTCTAATATTAATGTTTGTAAAGTTTGAAGAAAATTGGCTATGAAACTTTTTAACGTACTTGTTTACGAAATTAATATCGTAAAGAATTTTACTCCTGGGCACGCGTCTTAACTTATGTAAATCGTCTCTTCGTCGTTTTCTGTGACTGCAGCATCCAAATTTCCCTGGGTTTTTATTTCCTCGAGAAAAACGCCGACTATAAAGTAACTTGGGTATAGTTAGCTGAATTAATGAAAACGAGCAAGCATCTCACATAACCTATGGATATTTTTCTAATCGTCTAATGTCAACGTTTCAGAGGATTTCATTTATCTGTCTAGTTTCCTTCTCGTGTTTGTGTGTAGCAGGGTCATTGCACGAAATGTCTACGTAATATTACGTTTTTACTTTCCGGACAGCGCGAAGCGTTGTAAGGAAAGTATTGTTTTCGGGTCGAAATTCGTTTTCGCCAATATTGAGTTTAGACAAAATCTGACTTTGTACAAGTTTGTTTTGACCATTTTCCAGGTGATGTTCCGTATGTATGTATGTATGTATGTATGTATGTATGTATGTATGTATGTATGGATGTATGTATGTATGTATGTATGTATGTATGTGGGATAAAAAATGTCTGTGAACACGATTACGTCCATCCTAATTTGAATATTTCGTCGAAATTTTAATAGGAGTTGGGGCTTGCAAAAAGGAAGGCTATGCCAAAATTTCAGATTGATAGGTTCGCCAGAAAAATTTTTACGAGCGATTTAATCCAAAAATCTGAGTTTGGTCATTTGCCGCGTTACATTGCATGCAATCGTAATCTAAAACGCGATAACAATTATTTCTCTCCTTATCGATGGGAGGACGTATTTAGAGAGAACCAAATATGTCTCGCGTCAGCATTTTTGCCTCTTTCTTTCAAGATAACGTATATTTTTTTCCAGCGAGCATATATGTACTTAATACACATAAAAGAGTAAGCTTATTTTTTTCATGGGCAAAATTCAGACAATTATGGTACCTAGGTAATACCTTCGTTGATTTTTCTTTCACACCTGTCCGGAAAGTTTGTGATGCTTGCATCACTGTTTATTTTCTCTCTAAATCGAGAAACACAAGGCAATTTATTGGGCGTCAGTGAGATGTCGATGTTTTTAGAATAAATGTCGCACGAGTTGCTTATTTTACTGTGATAAGTGGCAGGGAAAGTTATCTTACTGCTTACTGATTTAGAATGTTATATTGGTTGGATTTTTCCTTGACATGAGGCGTAGGTTACTTGAATTACATCTAGGAGTGAAATTAGATGAATTGTTCGTATGTAGAAGAGAAAATAAAGAAATTGGTTAATTTTTTATTGTTGGATGTGGCACGATTTGAATATTGTTGAGAAAATGGAACGAGGGCTAATTTTTAATTAAATTTTTTTTTATTACCTTCAGTTTTTTCGTTTTGAATTCTTTCATTTTCATTTTTTTTTATTTCTGTTTTATTTACATTCGCATATTTTTTTGAAAACTGAAGAAGAAGTTAGTAGGGAAGCAGAACTGGCAACTTAGAATTTTCCCATAGTGCTCAGCTTTTTCCGTAGAAGAGGATGCGAGAAAAAAATATTTTTGTATTCTAGGGGAGGGAAGGGGGTTTCTTGAAAACTGCTGAAAAATTTCAGGTTGATATAAAAACAAAGACGTATTAGGTACCTAGAATTTTCTCACAAAAGAGAAAACTTGTGGGTAAGTACGGTGGTTTTTTTTTTGAAAAAAACGAGGTTTGAGTGAAAGAAAATCAAATTTTAGTTGGTATAAATTTTTAAAATAATTAATATTTCATGCAGAATAAACACCACTTCCCAGCTAAGCGAGGGCGAAAATTTTCACGAAAAATTTTGTTGGAAAAGGAAAAAATAGCTATTTATTAAGAAAATATAACGTTAAAATTGTGAAATTTTCAGTTATGGATTAAGTAGGACTTCTTTTCTGTTAATTACTCTCAATCTTAAACAATCTCGAATTTTCCAATGTGCAGCTTGAGCACCAGAGCCAGAGCAGTATTGAAGTTGCCGGCCAAGCTGGAAATTTGGTTCTAGATTTTAATCTCGTATTAATGTTTGATTCTGCTTTTATCCTTTCCCAACCATCCCTAAAATTCAGCCATATTCAATTTTTTTTTTAAATCGAAAAAAATTAAAAATTTCTAAAATGTCATTAATTAAGATCTTTCTACCCAAAAATACCACCGAACCTCATAAAAAATCACTTTTCTCTTGTTTTCAAATTTTCCTATAAGTACAAAATCGAAAAAATATAATTTTTGAAAAAATTCTCTCAGAATGGTCTTGATATGAACAATTTTACCCCCAAAAATCATCGGTGGCAATTTTCTAATTTTCTTCAATTTCCTCAATTTCCCTCAATTTGAAAAAAATCCACAAAAACATTCTAAGAATAATGCACTTTTCTCCATGATTTTTTGGAGGAGGAGGGAGACCTCTTCAAAAAACAAAAATAATTTTTTCAATTTTTTTACAGAAAATTTAAGTCGCAAAAAAGTGATCTTACTTTTTAGTAAGTTTCAAAAGTACTTTTGGATAAAAACATCTACCTATGATTATTAATTAGATAGGCATTAATATCATTTTTCGAAAACATTGTCAATTGTTTTACATTTTTCAAAAAGTATTCAGTTAGTATGTAGTAAAATTTTAGGAGTGATTGAGCAGGAGTAGGTAAAGAATGACGCAGGGAGTGTAATTTTCATGAGATCTTTTTGAGGTCTAGATATAATAACTTCTTACCTACCTATCCCCTTTTCAACTTTGGAAAAAAGTGCAAAACGATCCGCTTAATATTCACTGTATTTTGTACAGCTTTTTAAATCAAGCTCTTGGAATTTTTTAAAATATTTGAAAAATTTTTTTAATTAAAAAAATTTAGTTTTCAACTTTGAGAAATTTTTTGAATACTTTTGAATCTAATTTGGATATTGTATTTCAAGCGACACAAATAGATTTTTGACTCTAAATATTTTTAATTATGAGTTATAAGACTTCAAAATTGCACATTTTCAATGTAAATCGCCAAAATGAAAAAAAGAAACCTTCTCCCATCAACTTCAAAGACTGAAGGAAATTTATGGTACGACGACATGACATGAGTCAGAAAAAAATTGTGCAAAATTGAAGAGTTTTTAGATATGCTGCTTGATATAGGTACCTTATAGTCATAGGATTGAAAAAGTAAGGTAAAAACTGCTCTTTTTTCTGAAACTGACACGATTCACTTATTTCATTGAACTGTCGTCGTCGCTCGTATAGTTTGATATTGAAGTAGAATAGGCAAGTTTCATGCAACAGGTTTAATTAAAGTTAGTTAACTTTCTGTAAAAAAAAAAAAAAGAGAGACCCTTTGTAGTAACTTGCCGGACTTCATTATTAATAAACAAAGAATTAATTTTCTACGTAAGTTTCCATTCTCGAATACTCCGTTTATTTTTCTTCAAGTGCCTATTGAAAAACATCTTTTGAACATTGCTTGCGAAAAACGAGGGAGGAAGCGAAAAAAAAAAGATGAACGAAATTTAAAATTTTTTGAAACTTTCCCATTCATCATCATCCAACCGACAGCGTTGAAAGCCAGATTGCTAATGATTTCAACACCAAACTGAGAATAGATCCGCCCACATTCACGACCACGACACACCATTCACGCGATTTATTCAAAAACGAAAGCTCAACGTCGTCGACCTTTGCCAAGGACTTGGATTACTCACCTGTCACATACAAAACGGAGACGGATTAGACAACTTATTCGAGTGTAATATTTGCGGCGATGGTCATTAAAGTGGAATTTCTTTCAAGCACGTGTTTCACTTTGAAGTTTATAGCGAGTGCGGTAAACAAGGGTTGGTTTTTTGTGGCAGGTCTCTCAGTTAATTAAATAAGTTTACTGGAAGTTTTTTTCACGAGACGCCGGTTTAATAAGAAAGAAAATTATACGAGGCGAAAACGCTTTGAAGGAATTATTGTAAATTAACTGTTAAAAATTAATTATCAGTAATGTTTCAGCCATGTTAATGTGCAAATTTATTAAAAATTCTTCCCGCGAAAGTTACAAACTAACTTTTGGGACAAGTGAGAGGTTAAAATGTCTACTTTTTTGACACCTCGGAAGGTAATTATAGATGGTTTATTTTAACGTGATTATTTTCGGAATCGAATTAAAAGATATTCGACGGTTAAACGTCGTCTGGTGGAGTGTTTTTCCAGACGAGACGTTTATAAATCGCGACCCGGTGAACGAACGTTTAATTAATTCCGAATAAATTTAGTGTGCGAAGAGGGAGGTGCATGTATAACTTTCTGCCATTGTCGAGATGTTAAGGGAAATTGGGGAAATAGACGAGTTAAAATAATTAAAGTTCCGGAGACCTGCTTTGATATGTAATATGATGAATGAGTTGAAGTTGGCAAATGTAATGTGCACTACATTTACATGTACGTATGGTTCAAGGTGCCGCAACACCGTTAGCTTCATATTCAAAACTATAAGTATTCTCTTGGCTCTGGTGGTTGAGCTGGAAGCCATTTCAGGAGTTCGCGTTTGATGTTAAATACGTGTTTTATCTGCGCATTTGGCTTCCATTGTAATATTAATACAAACACTTGAAATGCTCCGAAGGCTTCGACGAATAACGTAATTAAAAATGACTCGCAAAAACGCACGAGGGGAATTGGTGGCAGTGTTACGTTCTAGGCGAATTCTTCCCAGTGAATTCGTGCTAATTGAAGTGTGTACTTTGATGATAAAGCAGATACCTTGTGCAACTTTTGACGAGTAATGAACGTTGCTTCTTGCTCGGTGTGAAGTTACTGCCTATACCTACTTACCTACGTTTCGAATTCGAAACACATTCTGAGGGAGGAAAACATTACGGCCTGATGGATTCGCAACGATATCAGAGGATATCAGTATGGGGAAATTAGGGGAATTTTGAGAAAAATTGACACTTTTTTTTCTTTAGGGTAAAAACTTTAGATCATGGATAAATGTTCAAATATACAGTCTTTTCGAGATGAGGCAATGTTTCTTGTTTGTGTGTAAAGAGATAAAATACAGGGCAATTAGTACGGACGATTTAGCTTGAAAAAGGCCAAAAGCCAAAAAAAATTCCCGGAAACGGGAAAGTTCGTATATAAGCTTTGTAGAGGGTGTATTTCAACATACCCGACTTTCCCTAAAATCGGTGAATATTTTGACCCCCTTTTGGGGGTGAGGGGGTTCAAATTTTCGTTTTTCGGCTATAACTTTCAAAATTACGTATTTACGAAAAAATAGTTGGAACAAAAATTGTAGAAAATAAAAAAACAAATAATTTTGTTATTAACAATTTTTTCCTAGGAGTTCATGGAAGGGAGCTAGGGGCTTCAGAAAAAAATCAATTTTGAAAATTTCCCATTATCAGAAAAAATTATGAAAAATCGGGAAAATCGACTTTTAGGAGCGGCTCTTTTGCATAGTACATCCTATTACTATGTAGAATAAGAAAAATGAACTTCCGACCCCTCATCTCAAAGTAGGGGGGTGGACCCCCTGTAGAAAAAGTTGCAGTTTCCCCCTGGAATATCTCAGCTACAGTGAAAAATTCGAAAAATTGGCTCAAAGAAACGTTATAGAGCGTTAAAAGACGAACATTTTCCTTTTTTTACATTTTTTCTACGTGGTCTTGGGACTGAGCTATTGCAAAAAGAAAGAAGATCGACGCAGCGTTCGAAAATTTCTCACAAAATTTTAAACCCCCTCTTTTGGGGTCCAATTTGGGTCCAGGGGTTAGATGATTATAAAAATCGACTTTAGCGACCACGAAAACCCTAGAAACCCACTTGTTGGGCTATTGGTTCGCTAGATTTTATACCAGGCCTACACACGTGTAATTTATTGAGTTGATGAAAAATTTTCGAACCCCGCGTCGATCTTTTTTCTTTTTGCAATAGCTCGGCCCCAAGACCACGTTGAAAAAATGTAAAAAAAGGAAAATGTTTGTCTTTTAACGCTCTACAACGTTTGTTTGAACCAATTTTTCGAATTTTTCACTGTAGCTGAGATATTCCAGGGGGAAACTGCAACTTTTTCTACAGGGGGTCCACCCCCTTTACTTTGAGATAAGGGGTCGGAAGTTCATTTTTCTTATTCTACATAGTAATAGGATGCAGTATGCAAAAGAGCCGCTCCTAAAAGTCGATTTCCCCGATTTTTCGTAATTTTTTCTGATAATGGGAAATTTTCAAAATTGATTTTTTTCTGAAGCCCCTAGCTCCCTTCCATGACCTCCTAGGAAAAAATTGTAAATAACAAAATTATTATTTTTTTTATTCTCTACAATTTTTGTTCCAACTATTTTTTCGTAAATACGTAATTTTGAAAGTTATAGCCGAAAAACGAAAATTTGAACCCCCTCACCCCCCAAAAGGGGGTCAAAATATTCACCGATTTTAGGGAAAGTCAGGTATGTTGAAATACACCCTCTACAAAGCTTATATACGAACTTTTCCGTTTCCGGGAATTTTTTTTGGGTCAAAACCTAAAATGACCGTACTAAATAGGCAATTTCTTGCATAAAGTTACAGTTCTCGCAAACAATAGGATTAGATTTTAACTTACATGTTTAATGCTGCGTTGATATTTGAGCTGGGCTAATAGACCTTGTAGTCTGAACCCATCACCCCCCCCCCCCTCCCTACATACTTTTCCATTTTTTTTCTTATTTTTAAAAATATTTTCCTTTTTTTAAAACCTACCCTATTTTTTTCTAATAAAATATTATCCTAAATATTTTTACATTGTTACAATTTAGAAAAATATTATTGTCAATATAAATTTGAAATTCAAACACTAATCCTAATTTTATTTTTTATTTTTTATTTGGATATGTCATAGGAGTGGGGATGTAAAATTTGAAAAGTGTAACGTTTTTGTGTAACAACATTTTTCTGTTATGTAATGTAACGTTTTTCTGAACCTCATAATCATATCTACTGAAAGAGGATGACATTTTACACACATTCTAGTATACATAAAAAGATTGAAAGATTGTCAGGTTTGTTAGTCAGGTCTGGTCCGGTCCATCATATAGGTACCTAATGTAATTTTTTTTAGGTAATTTTAATTCATTTTTCAAGAAAAACATTGCTCTAACCATTATTGGCCCATCCATACCCATTTTTAATCAATTTTCTTCTTTAAAATGTTTTAGAAAAAATTCAAAATACGAATTTAAGGTGAAAAAATCAAAAAAAATTAAGGAAGAAATTAACAATAACCGAGAATTTTCTAAATGGCCATTGGTCGGGTCAGATCTTCAAAATACATTTGAAGCATGAAATTTGAAAAAAGCCTAACTCCCAAACTCGCTTGACACTTGTGTAAAACGGTATTTTTGACTTGAAGTGTCATCCCTATTGGATTCAAAATGTTTCAACAAAAAATTAGGTGTTTAAGATGACCACTTCTCCCTCCTGACTGTATTGAACACCATAACATGCCATAGATGGCTCTTCAAGTCAAAAATACGGTTTTACACAAGTGTCAAGCAAATTTGGGAGTTGAGCCTTTTTTTAAATTCCACGCTTCACTTAGGTACCAACAGTTATGTTCTGGTCTGGTGAAAAAAAATAGTGGTTGGTCCAAGGTTGAACAATTTTCATTGAGTACATGAAAAATGTATGCTTGGTCTAGTCTGGTCCATGCGGTCATATTACTATTTTTGAGGAATTGAGGTCCTGGTTGGTTACAGACCTGGGCATGATCTAGATCATTTGATCTTAAAATCAAAGATCATTGTGTCAAAATGATTTTGATCTTGATCTAGATCATATTTTATTTTTTGATCTGATCTAGATCTTTTTTTTTTAAATTAAAAAAACCATTTTCAATATCATTTTCTAATTTTTGTATTTCCTCGTAATTCTGGGTAATTTCGTCTGTAATCTTGGTATTTCTATTTTGTAATTTTCCAAAACCAGTTTCTCCCCCTTGGCGTCAGGAACTTACGTGAAAAAATGCCTTCTTGGAGCATTAAAAATCAAATTTTCTCAAAGCTTCGCCCTCTCTTCGCTCGGGCATGAATGAAATCATAATTATATAAAATATTTGAATCAACTATGCAAAAAAAGTCTCCCTTCGGATATTCTGAGTCTCTGGTCTATAACCACTTTGCACCCTCCCAAAAAAAAACTTCTGGCACCACTGCTTAGATTTTTATTAGTAAGTACTTATGTAAGTTTTTGTTCCAAAATTATATTTCCATCAAAGTTTTTTTCCTAAACATTCTATGCAAATTACATAAGAATTTTTCAACACCGGTGCGACTCCTTATATTTATAAAAATGATACAAAGTTCAAATTAAGTGTTTTTATAGTAAACGTATTTTTTGCGGGAGGGAGGAGGAGGTGGGTAAATCAAAATTTCTCAAAAAATTACGAAATTTTGGACCCCCTACATGAGAAATTTTTGATCTTGATCTAGATCATATTTTATTTTTTGATCTGATCTGATCTTAGATCATTTTGTAAATGATCTTACCCAGGTCTGGTTGGTTATCAGTTGAGATCTTGTAACGTAACATTTTTTAATAATGTAATATAACACTCACTTTTGACATAATGATAAGTTTGAGGCTTGAGACCTTAGATGTCAGGGTTTTAACTTTATTAAGATTGGGCTTTATCAAAGATTGGAACCCACTGACATATTGGCATTCTGCTAGACTATTTAAACGGTTTATAGAAACATTTATTATACCTACTTATTTGTTGAAACCAATAACTTAATGACATTTTGTTAGATTTGAAAAAACTTGAAAAATTTTAGATTCCTGATACTCTTACAATAACATTCTGCTGCACATTGACATTTCAATAAAGTGATATAAAGTAGGGTACTTACTTAGTTTTGACTTGAAAAATGACTTTTAAAAAATACTGGAAATTTTTAGGGTTCCTCATCAAATAATGGCACAAAAAATTCGTGAACAAAAGTTGTAGGAAATAAATTGAGGGTAGAACAAAAAAATGCTGAACTACCTACTTTTACTGTAAAATCAAACTCGGAGGAGATATTGGGGAACCTCATTTTTGAGGGAGTGGAGCCACCTCCTCACCAAATGATCTTACAAAAAAAAATTCAGACAAAAAAGTGTAAGAAATTGAGTGCCGAACAAAAAAATACTGAGCTACTTTTACTGTAAAATCAAATCCTGAGGAGATATACTTTTGAGCGGGATGGAGCCTCCATAAAATATTGCGGTGGGATCTGTGGGGTGGAACTGTCTAGAGTTTAGACGGGGAACTACCCCAACAGTTTTTCGCAATGAAAGCTTTGCTAGCTGAAAAAAAATTTCTCTCAAAATTCCGCCAATTTTCCTACACTTTATTGACTGTGAAGAATAGTAAAATATTGTATATATGTATTATCGCAAATGGAGTTTTATATTTTATTATACGTTTGCTTTTACGAGCTTAATGTAATAGAATATAGAATAGATCTAGGTACGAGAGTTTCGCGAGTACACCGAGGATAGAAGAGTCTATCTCTATTTGGATAAACGAATCGATTGCCAGTTTGAATTAACGTTTTCGTCAACTTCTTAACGATAAGCCAAAGGTTACTAAATAAGATTTTCGATAAGAATTGAAATGATAGAAGAAAAAAACTGCTACCCAACTTGAAGCTTTCTAGTTGTCAAACTTGAGAACGTTTACACGTTGATTTTTTCTAATGGCAAAATGCGCTTTGGAACTTTCTTAATGCAGCGATGACATTTTTCCTACGTTTCTAAAACCCTGTCAACCTTTCTTGATTTATTGAGATATTGGAAACATTTCTTGTACGGTATACTTTATCCACTCCTCTCCCCGGGGCTCCGATGGAATGTATCTACTGTTTTCAATACGAAAATTTATAATGTTGGGGATCGAAAAATTGTAATCTTCGAAGTTCCTGTTGCCACCTTTGTTGTTCTTTTCGTTCTCCAAGGACGTGGTAAATTTCAATTTGAATTTCTCGTCGAGGTTTTATTATTATTTTTTGCGGAAATTTTTTCGAATGGTTTTTATTGATTTTGTGTTGCCAGTGAAAGTAATTTGATCATTTATAGACACATGGAAGTAGATTTCGTTTATGGGAACAATTTACGAATTTTTAAAGGGTTATTCGTTTTTTTAATCGGGGTTCTTATTACTTTTCCAAAAGTAAAAGTAAAAATGAAGCATGGTTTTCGTAAATGAATCGAATCGCTCATAAATAATGTTTTCAAAAATTCATTTAAAATCTAACTGTGAATATAAAAATACATTTTTCTTGTAACATTATTGAGAATGTCAAAAAAACTGGCAAATGAAAAAAAATCCAAAACTGCATAAACATTGTTGAAAATTTCATTAAAATCATTACAAATGTTGTCAAATTTTTACAAAAAATTACACTTGGGATCTACAAAACAATTCTATAAATGTGACCCATCAAGAGAAAAGGGACCATCCAGTAGAAAACAATTTTTCGAGAAAACCCGGTTTACTTAAACGTTTTTTAAAAAATATTTGATTGTACTTTTCTCCATGAAAATCAATTTGAGCAGAATTTTTTAAAAACTTCAAGTGTTCAGAGTACCTACCCCCGTTTTTAACTTTTCTGGCAGATTCCTTTTCTTTGGGATGGTTACAAAAATAGATATATTTTTGAGATGATTTCTTATTAAAATTGTCAGTTATTTATTTTTTTTCAGTTGATGACATTTTTTTTTGAAATATCAGATATTTAGGCCTTTTTAAAAAAATCAGTTTTACCATCTTATGAGAAAATCAAATGATTTTGTTTGAAAATTAATAGTTTTGCAATGTTTCGTGAATAATTGAACAATTTTGCAATTTTATGTGAAAAATTAAACATGACACATTCGACATGTTACATTCAACATGACGTATTTCCTATTTCTTTATGACCCCTCTTCTCTTTTGTATCACATCACATCAATAAAAAAGACTTCCAGAGGTAAAAGAAGTATAAAATTTTACTAAATTGAAAAACAACAAACAAATTTAATATTTTTGTAACTTTTTGACCTTTCATCAAAAATTAGAGAGATAAAATGTACCTAAGATATTAAATTTTTTGGTTGATAAATTTTCAATATTCACCTAAAATTGTCTAACAATTTTGAAAATTTAAAAATTTAAATCAATTTGACGTTTCTGTAGTATTATTTTAACATTTTTACCACAAGCGCACCCAGAAATTATTTAAGGGAGGGGGCTCAGAATTCGGAAAAAATAGTATGGGGTGAAATTTCAATGAAAAAATTCAGTACCTCGTTATTTCAGTGGCGCTCTGGCGGAGTCAAGAGTATTTTCAGTAGGTTGATAAATCATGTTTCATGTAATTCATAAACGGATTTGAGCCAAGTAAAATTAAAAAATTACGGAATCTGTGTTATTTTTCACTGATTTTTCAGTCAAAATTATTTTGATTTATTCTGATAAACTGGGAATCGATTGAGAAATCAGTGATTTTTGACCGAAAGATAAGTGAAAAATCATCAATTCTTGTGAACATTTTTTGAGAAATCATGTTTCAAGAACGAAAAAATTCACATTTTGTAATAAAAAATTTCCTGTTCGAGCTCAAGAGGGGGGCTGAGCCCCCTGAGCCCTCCTCCCCTTGGGTGCGCTTATGATTTTAACAGACTTTAGAAAGCAAATCTTTCTTTTTCAATAAATTTACAAGTAATATAATAACAAAAAGTCAGCGACCCTCCAAAATTTTCACAAGTTTTTCAAATCTAACAAAATTTTATTATGTCTGTGGTGTGTAAAATTTAGTGTAGAAAAATTTGATCATACATTCCATACATTGGCCTCCAGCACTACAAGTATAGCATGTCCAGGTCAAAAAAAAATAAGAAAAATAATTTTAGCAATTTATTTTATTTTCTTATTAGGTAATGGACGGTTCTGGTTCTGTACATATCATTTTCAACGATTTCAAACCCACTCAAATGGTTTTTACGACATTCTGATCAATTTTTGAGGATAATCTTGACAGATTTTTCAAAAATCTAATCCGTTTGTGCACTGCTTGGAATCTTGGGATATTTTTTCTTTCAATTTTGAATCATCTTCAAATCGTTTCGAACAATTTATGAAACATTTGAAGAATTTATTTTCATCGCTTTTCAAACAAATTTTGATACTTTTTAATCGAAGTTGTGCCTGTTCAGATTACTTTTTATGATACAAAAAATTCAAATCTTTTATAAAAGACTGATTCGTCCAATTCATATTTGTGATTTATCATTTGATAATTTTCCAAGTGTCAAAAATTGCCTATTTTTGCGCCATTTTTTGATTAAGTTTTTATTCGAGTAGCCATTCGAATTACTCATTTCATGTTTCACAAAATTGTTTGAGTCTTCTGTCAAAAATTCATTCGTGATTCCTTGATGTACCTACTACTGAATTATTCGAATAAATTACGCAGTCGTTCGTGAACAAAAATTTCATCAAAAATAAAATATCGTTATGTCAATTTTTTTTAAAAATAATTTGTTTAAAATAAATGATGACAGCAAAGACCCTAACTTGGCATTTTGTTGACATTTGGTAGGAGTGAGGGCTCGATAATGAATTTCCCTCATATTTCCATCTCACAATACAATTTTTTTGATTTGAAATGAAATCTTCTGATAGAAAATCTCAAGGTCCATTTCAGTGGCCCTGCCCATAGAAGGAAGGGGAACGAAACTCATATGGGAGGATTGTGCTACGTTTGTGCTGTTTGTGCTGCTATTTTCGACGTTTGTGCTGCTCCCCTTCTCCCCTTTTTTTAAACAAAACTTTGGGCAGGGCCGGTGAAACGGTAGCCCTGTCCATGGAACCGAGAGGGGGGGGGGGTGAAACACATATGAGAGGATTGTGCTACGTTTGTGCTGTTTTGTGCTGCAATTTTCGACGTTTGTGCTGCCCCCCTTCACCCCCTTTTTTTAAAGAAATCTTTGGGCAGTAGTTTTCAACCGTTTTTTTTTTCAAACTTGGTACCTAAGTAGAAGTACTCGAGTGGAATGCCCTGACATTTTTTCAGATTTTTTCGACCACTATAATGACCTTGAATTTGACCTTGAAAGTTTCAAATCGCCCTGGGGGCATCGTTTTGACGGGTGGTATAAAGAAAATATTATTTTTATGTTTCTCGCTCTATTTTACATTACTCAGAATTTTTCAGATTTTTTCGATTGTTGGCCTATACGTGACGTTCGAAAAACCGATAAATCGGTCGTTTTACCTAGTACATATTTGAGAAATACACTTTCACTTTGAAAAAATACAAATATGTTAATCGCAATTTTATTGCTGGAAATGCTTCTATATGATGTCCAAAGTCTGTGATAAATTCGCATCGCCCCAGCCCTCATTGCTTTGAGGGGGGGGGGGCGAATCCCTAATGAGAGAAAAAATCATTTTGCACCGATTTCGCTCAAATTAAAGTAAACAGTTCTGTAGGTGCAGAAGTTCTCCTCCCCAAAATTTTAACCCTTCTCGATCTCAGGGGGCTGAGTCACTGCTTGGTTGAAATGACAAAAAAACGAGTTTTTCGATTATAAAACCGCGCCAAAATTCTAATTTTTGAAAAACTAGGTATTTTCTGTGTACATTTTGAGATGACGAATCCGACTAGCCCATCAGATTTTTCATTCGAAGTGTCTCCCCCCCCTTCGGGTACTTTTGAAAATGTTCAACCCCTCTACACCGGGGGCTGAGCCATCGCTTCCCAAAATTGAACATTTTTAGTTAAAATGACAAAAAAAAAGAGTTTTTGTATTACAAAACCCAAACTGAATTTTTGGAAAGCAATGGCTCACCCCCCCCCCCCCCCTCTTCGCGAAAGCCTAAAATTTCATCCTTTTTACAAATTTTCTCTCTAAAAACACTCACAAATTTGTCACGAGGAGAAGCTGTCTCTTCCTTTTTATTTCGCCAGGCCCCGAATTACGGAATATTTTGACTCCGTAAAAAATTGTCCAAGATTCTCTGCCCGTTTAATTTACAAACCTCAACTCGTTCGCGAACGACTCGTAGCCGGTAAATCTTCAAATAAATCATCTCGAAGTGGATGAAACGATATGCTTTCTCGAACCTGGCAGAGAAAATATAAAAATCATTTGATAAATGTCCTCTATACGTTTCGCATCGATAGCAAAACCATTTCCGGCTCGTTGATCATATCTAAACCCGAAATAAAGGAGAAAAAAAAGCCCTCGCAAAATTAGAAATCCATATCGAATGAAAAATCATCCTCCCATCCCCTTCTCTCCACCACCAATTCAACCTCGAACTTGATGTTTCAAAATGTGTCGAACCATTCTCTATAAACGAAGACCAACACCCGTCGAATCCTTCTAATAACATCTTAAGTTATGCAATCACGTATACACGATTTGTGCTCGGCGAAAGGCTCGTCGGTATCTGTGGCAGGTTACATTACTGCGGCAATGCGAATTATCAGCCCGAAATGGTTCGGCTTTTCGGATTCAATTTAAATCACATTTTACCTCGGTGAAGTTCGCTTTCGTGGCACGTGATAAGTTCGCTTAAATTATAAACGCATTTGGTATTTATGCGATTGGATGGCATCTCTTAGCTCGCGACGTACTATAATCGAATCGTCGATTGTGTCGTGTAAAATTAGACAGCTTTAGTATTCGAGTGATTTATTAAGGCGTTTCGTATAGCGAGAAAAAAACCCCCGAGCTTAAGGTAAAAGGTATTTAAAGGATTGGTGAATTGAAATGGTCGTTGATAGCGGAGCGTTAGAGATGGGTAGGTAACCTTGTCAAGGTATATGGAAAAAGACACCGGAGCAGGGGGGTTGGGGAAGAGCCCTGCCAAAGTAATAAATTCATCTTAGTAAGTGTATCCGGTAAATCGTAATTTATACGTTGAATGATATCGTTTCATTAGCGATATTATTTTAATACCTTTATGGTCGCGAGCCCATTAACAAAATGAGGGTAAATTTTGCGTAAACACAAACCCTGTTATGAAGTTTAAATTGAGCGGAAAATGTTTAGGTCATTAGTGCAATGTTCGTTTAACAGAATTATCTCGCTGGGCATTTTCATTTTCGTCTTCGCGTATAAACAAAAACGCCTCGCCATTGTGTAAATTTTAATCATATTTAAGAAAAAATTCCGTTCCATGTGCCAGGGCCTAGGTCTCAGCAGGGGGTAATTTGTTGATACGTCCGTGATTAATGACTACCCAGCTACTTAACTCGACTCGCGACAGAGTAGCTGCTTTGTAAGTATACGAGAAATTCGATTCATTTGGTCAAAAGAAAATATACCCGGCGTAGAGAGAGTTCTATGTATAAACAAACAAAAACCGCAGCCCACAGCGTACCCCCTCCCCCTCCTCATCTTCGGTATAATCTTACTTACGGTTGCAAAGGTTTCGACGAAATATAAGGAAAATCCGACAGCGCGTATAAAATACGAAGAAAACATTGACTAATATAGCACTTTAAGTCTTATAACCCTTATGCATGTTTTCTCAAGTATCAATTTACCAAAGCATCAATATGATTGTGGAAAACGTTACGGCTCGGATATTTTGCCACACTGAGACGAGAGTACGCACGGAAAACGTTTTCCTTTAATTTTTCCTTTCACGAGTTCGCCGGTGCCGCGTCGTAGAGAAAGAGTTGAAAAAAATATACGTGATGGAAATACGAAAATAGATGTCCTCTCTTTATTCCACGCTGCCTGCGAAACAAAGTGATATGAGTTTTTAGTTTTTAAAACATGGTTACAATTTAGATGGCTCGAAGCGGGTTTTCATTTATTTCCAAAAGGCTATTCGAGTATTTGGCCAGAAGACCTGAATGGGTCACGTCCAAGAAAGACATTAGCTGCATTTTTTGAATTAACGTCCGACCCAATTGAAAACCGCTCCGGGAACGTATACTTTTAATGACCGAATCTGCCCTTGCTCCGGCTATGATTACTTTTATGCAGGATTAAAATGACGCCTGCTACGTGTAACGAAAGTAAAACATTGTGATTTTGATAGCCTCCGAATAACCAATAAGAGTCGACTTATCTGCAACGATTTATTTTTTTAAAACGCCCTTCGTGTTCTCGAGCTTTGAAATATTAAGGCTTTTGATTGGTTATTCGAGCAGAATGGCGAGAGTATTTTTCATTTTGACGAATTTCTTTTTCTATAAGTATTTTCGCGTCTTCCGAAAATAGGCAATTTTATCGGGCCTATAGGTTGAAAAATCATCTATGTCGGAATGGTAAATCGTACCGAGGTTCTAATTGGAATGCCGATGGCATATCGTGAATACGTTCTCATTGAACATTGTAAATTTGAATTCTCTCATCGTAGCGAGTATTTTGTATAAGCATGTCGTCGCCGTATTAAAGCGAGAAAGTTTTTTAATAAGATTGCCGCAACATTTTTCTCAAGTTTTGTCCCCCCAGACCCCTTCCGTCTTGTCTATGTTAGCTTCTAAAGAACTTCCTCGGTGTTTTTTTGAAAAAGTTCAAGGTTGGTGATGAAGTGCTGTAGATGATGTTGACGTGTGTGGAGTTTAATGGAATAGGAGTGTGGGATTAATGATGGGGCGGTGTTCGTTGAATATGTTCGGAGTAGCCAAAAGTTAACGCA
This sequence comes from Pseudococcus viburni, assembly GCA_033439095.1. Lineage (NCBI taxonomy): Eukaryota > Metazoa > Arthropoda > Insecta > Hemiptera > Pseudococcidae > Pseudococcus > Pseudococcus viburni. Next base: position 792,780 of record JAVBJF010000080.1, on the reverse strand, counting down.
GTTTTTTGGAATTTGTCCCGAGGTTTGTTAATGGAACGAAGTTATTATTAGTGGCAAGTTTATCGCGAAGAATAAATTTTCAGCTATTTTAGAGAAAATTTCGACTGTGTTGGATTTTTTATGTTTTGGAAACGCCTCTGAGATATGGAGATGTGAAGTTTTCAGCATGTTTGGTGTGATTAGTTGTGCTCGAATGAGGCTATAATTGTGTTGGTAGTTATCTTTTTGAAAGATGTAGTCCCTGCGGTTAGCATGAAAAAACGGGGTATACTGCACTTTTTGAACACGGGTCGAAATGTGGGTTTTATTTTAGTATGACTGGAATGAAAATTTTCGAGAAGTGGAGACGTCAAAAATTTTCCTTAAGAGTGGAGGGAGGAGGAGTTTTAGGGAGGGGTTACCTCTATTTTTTCACATGAAGGGGTTGGGGTAAATTTGGTGCCATTTTTGTATAATTCGACCCTCTCGAACTCGAATCTACGATTAGTTTTCCGATTTGAAGCGTAGAATTCGCACAATCGTATAATTTGTGTCGCGTAAAGAGGCCAATTTTGAGGAAAAAAAGGTAAAATTGCGTTTTTTTCAATCTTGAGACGAGTGATGTGGTTCATGTAAGGTTTGAAACCAGTTTTTTATATAATTCGAACCTCTTGAATTCGAATTTGTTATTGGTTTCCCCATAGGAAGTGAAATAGCTTCTTGATCGTCGCTGTTTGGTAGTGAAAAACAGCCACTTTTCGCTAAAATCGACTCGACTTCGTAATTTCCCATCTTCTCAAGCCAATACCTCGAACCAATCCTGGTATAAAACCATTTGTAGATGTTATTCAAACCTCCTGAACACGATTTTTTGATTAGTTTGCCGATCGGAAGTAGAGAATTCTATCAATCGTAAAATTAGTGTAGCATTAAACGCCCAATTTTTGCTAAAATTGACTCGACTTCGCAATTTCCCATCTTCTCAAGCCAATACCTCGAACCAATCCTGGTATGAAACTATTTCTAGGCATAATTCGAACCTCCTGAACACAATTTTTTGATTAATTTCTCGAATTGTTGGAAAAAATTAAAACTGGCCACTCGTCGTATTAAACCCGTGCAGATGCGTCAAATTTTCCACGGTGCTTTCGTGGAAAGCTCGGTGTTCACGAGCCAATGGATTTAACACATAGAAAATACGGAAAAAAATCTCCACTTTCGTTAAAACTTAAGAAAGTTGTAACTGATTAGTTGAGAATGTTCCAAACATTTTTTTAGCTCCATGCGACTTGAAGGGGCAGAATCAATTTTTTAAAATGAAGTCCCTACTTTGAGAAACCATGGCTCAGCCCCTTTGGAGTCCCAAGAAGCTAAAAATTTTGTTGGTGCCTTCTCTGGGTCCAAAAAGTTTAAATTGGACAAAAAAAATATTTTATACCACATTTAGGAGGACGTGTAGTGTTTGGAAAAATTGAAAATCGCAATTTCATGTCAGTTTTGGCGAAAATTGGACGTTTTACACTACAATAATTTCACAATTGAGAGAATTCTCTACTTCCAATCAGAAAACTAATCATAAATTCGTGTTCTGGAGGTTCGAATTACGTCTGAACATGGTTTCATACCAGTATTGGTTCGAGGTATTGGCTTGAGAAGATGGGAAATTGCGTATTCAAGTCAATTTTAGCGAAAATTAGCTTTTCACTGCCAAACAGCGACGATCAAGAAGCTATTTCACTTCCTATGGGGAAACCAATAACAAATTCGAATTCAAGAGGCTCGAATTATATAAAAAAACTGGTTTCAAACCTTACAAGAACCACATCACTCGTCTCAAGATGAAAAAAATCTCAATTTTACCTTTTATTCCTCAAAATTGGCCTCTTTTCGCGACACTAATCATACGATTGTGCGAATTCTACGCTTCAAATCGGAAAACTAATCGCAGATTTGAGTTTGGGAGGGTCGAATTATATGAAAACGACACCAAATTTACCTCAACCCCTTCATGTGAAAAAATAGAGGTCCCCCCCCCCCCACTCCCCTCCAACAATAAATTTTTTAGCAAACATTTTTTAAAACAATTTTGATCTAGATATGTCTCAGATTTGGGGGTTATGTTTTGAAAAGTGCAGCGTTTTTCTTTTGTGTTTTTTCAGTGCTGCCAAGTATGATTTTTAAAAATGTATGAATTCAGTGTTTAAAATTGTATTGTTGGCAACATTACTTGCTTAAATTAGAATATAATGTAGGTAAAAAAATTAATTAAAGGTGCATTAACACTTTAATAAAAATTTATAAAGTCTGATTTAAAAAAAAATCGTTTATTGCAATATTGGTATCACTGGTTTTCTAAATTTTAACATAATATAAAGATGTCCAAGATATATTTTATTCAAAAAAAAAGTCATGTTTTGAAAAAAAGGAAACATATTTTTAAAAATGAGAAAACCATTGAAAATATTGAAAAAAATCAAAAAATCAAATCATTGACATTTTAATCAAAACTTATGAAATTTACTGGGGAAAAGTATATTTTAAAATGTAGAAAAAATTAGAAAAAAAGAAAAAAATATTAAAATCATAGAAATTTTAATCAAAAGATATGAATGGTTTATCTCTTTGCACACAAATAAGAAATATTGTCTCATCTCAAAAGAAAATTTATTTCAACATTCATGATCCATGGTTTTTACTTTAAAGGAAAAAGCACGTTAAATTTTTCAAACTATAGGTATTCATAGGTACATACTATAAACTATGAGCAAAACAAAAATTAAAATTATTCCGAAGAAAATTATGAGAATATTGTGTATACGCCAACAAAAAAAAATACAAAATTGAGAACCACGTTGGTAAATTTGTTGATAAGATTAATCATAATCATCTCCATTATCACCGTCTATATCTTCTGGTATACAACTTGGTTCAGGAGGGCAGTTTTTAAGTATAATTTGGCCACACTCACCAGATTGGCAGTCCTCGGGAACGTTACACCACTGCCCCGGAGCACTCTTCGTCTTCTTTGCATTCGCTGATGCTATCAAAGCCACAACAATAGCGAATATGACCGAAAACATTTTGTAAAAATTCATGGCGACGAGCTGGGAAACTGGATTTTTGATAGAAAAATGCAATTCACAATTTTAATGCTGAATATGAAATCGTATATCCACTATCTACTTTTATAGCAAAATTTTTGCAATTTTGAAAGATCGATTACATTTGTTTTTGAACATTTAACATAATTTATAACTGAAATTGAAGTTCGCGCTCATAATAAATGAATAATGTGTGATTTTAACAGAACGTTATTTCGTTTTTTGGGTTAAAAACATCTGCCGATGTTAATTCTAGAAAATTTTATGCGTTTAGTGCTGTTTTCCGCACTAGTAGGTCGAACGAAAATTGATGAAAAATTAATATGGTCACATAAACCGAAGGTTAGCGCGTATTTTTTGATGGTAGAAATATCTGTGTTGATTCTAGGAAATTTAGTGATTTACAGGTGGTCTGTGATAGTTATTTTCTGTACTACTGCGTAAATCGAATTGGTCGTAATGTTAGGTACGTAACGTTTTCTGTGTTTTTTCAGTGTTGCCAAGTATGATTTTTGAAAAGATTAGAATTCGGTGTTCAAAATCGTATTGCTTGCAACACTGCTTACTCAGATTAGAATATAATGTAAAAAAGTTGAAGTTATATTTTTTTTAAAAGTGCATTGACGTTTTAATGAGAAGTTATGTCTGATTTTTTAAGGAAATGCGGTTTAAATTTGAAATATAGGCAGCACTGTTTTTCTGAAGTGTACTATAATGCATTTATAGTGTAAAAATGTTCAAAATATATTTTATTCAAAGAAGAAAAAAATGGTGTGTTTTGAAAACGAGGAAAATATTAAAAACAAAAAAAACATGGAAAAAGTATTTTAAAATATTGAATCAAATTCAGCTTCTAAAAATTGATTCCTAATTTTCTACTAATTTTACGTGTAATACTTAGCTTTCAAAAATAAAATAAAAAACATTGAAAAGGCTGTGGTGTGGTAAGGATTGCGAGTATCATGTTGATAGAAACTTTTGTCAAAGTGTTACCCCTCCCCCTAAATAGTCTCACTTCTGCCCATCCTTGACTTTGATTGCGAAATCGATAGTTGAGTATTTGAAATCAGTTTCTTAGTTTCTTCAAAACTCCAAATTTTGATACGTACGTCGAATTTTTGTCAAATTATTACCTCTCCCTTTAGGATTTTAAAAGTAATGACATTTTTGAACTCAGGGGAATTCAATAATATGGAAATGACACCAAAAAAGGCCGATAGCTCAATTTCAAAAAATGGAGGGCTAAACCCATTGTCTCTGAGTCCTTAGTCCAGAATATTTTCATTTCTTAAAACCAGCTTAAAACTTTCTGAACCTTTTTTCCAAGTCCAAATTTTTTTCATACTTTTCTCAGCTCAAGTTTTTTTTAGACGTAATTTTCTCAACTCAAATTTTTTCTTTCAATTTTCCCAACTAAAATTTTTTCTCCTAATTTTCTCAATTCAAATTTTTTCTTTCAATTTTATCAACTCAAATTTTTTTCTTCTACTTTTCTCAACTTTAATTTTTTCAGACATAATTTTCCCAACTCAAATTTTTTTTCTTACAATTTTCTGAAATCAAATTTTTTTCTTCTCATAACTTGTGTCAATACGTGATAAGAACTCGGAAAATAAATTGTGCTGCTGCAAAATTTGAGCTGAGAAAATTACATTTGAAAAAATTTGAGTTGAGAAAATTGAAAGAAAAAAATTTGAGCTGAGGAAATTCGAAGAACAAAATTTGAGTTGAGAACATTGAAAGAAAAAAATTTGAGTCGAGAAAATTGAAAGAAAAAAATTTGATGTGTATAAAAAAAATTTGGACTTGGAAAAAAGGTTCAAAAAATTTTAAGCTGTTTTTAAAAAATGAAAATATTCTAGACTAAGGACTCAGAAACAGAACGAGTGTCCTTTCGTGATAAAAACTTGAAAAAAAATCGTGCCGCACCATTTCCGACAACTCTACAATGAAACTAGATACTCGTTTTAGAAATGGCCTCCCAGGCTCAAAACGTACCTATATAAGTGTCTATGTTCGCTACACCAAATTTCACGCCTCTACCATCATTTTCCGTTTACGTTTTAAAAAAATGCAATCTGTCACTGAACTACTTATGCTGTTCAACTCACTTGGAATTACAAAAATCGCGAAAAAGAAAATAAATGTAATAAAGTAAAACTCGGACAAGTATAATCGAACAAAAAAAAATTCGACCAAAAATTACCATTTTATGAGTGAAAAAAGTTTTGGAAAAATAGTTTTTCGCAATTTTCAAGGTGTTCCACCACCTAAAAAAATTTGAAAAAATTCTGAGAGGTGTGAAATATGTACATTAAGAAATTCAATTTAAAAAATTAAATTTCAGTCAGCTCCAGAATTGTGTTTCCCAGGACGATTTGAAATTTTCAAGGTCAAATTTAAGGTCATCATAGTGGTCGGAAAAATCTGAAAAAAAGTCAGTGTATTTCCCTCTAGTACCTCAACCTACGTACCAAGTTTAAAAAATCGGTTGAAAACTCGCTGAGATCGAATTTTTAGCTTAGAAATCTCATATTTTGGGGCTCCAGTCCTCCAGGGGTGAGATAAAAATTCGCTCATGCGTCCTAAAATCATCTACCAAGACAACTCGAATGGGATAAAAATTTTAACAGAGTTCCACCGGAGGCCAAATGACTCCCTAACCACACCAAAGCCTCCTCACGTCCTCAGCACCTAATAAACATTTTCATTTCTCATCAAAATCCATTTTGGAGCAACTCCTGTCCCCAAAATTTGAAAATAGAACATGGTTTTTGAGAAAACCTCAAAATCACGTTTTCTTCTTTTTAAACGAATAGTTTCGGTGATACGACAAAATTTGTGATCACAAAAAGTAGTCAGAATTGAATTCCCTTTCTAATGAGCTCTATCACGACCATTTTCACCAACTTTTCCCGACAAAGTGGCTCTCTCCCCCTTCCGCTTACCTATCTCAAAAGTTGGAGCCACGAAAAAAAATTGAACGATTTTTATTCTTCGATATCTAATGTATAATTTCATTTATTATCGGAATTCATTTTGGAGCGAATTTTGTTCGTGGGTCCAACTTTTGTGAAAACGAGGAAAGGGGAGAGGTCCACTCTGTCGGGAAAATTTTGTGAAAATGGTCTTGATAGAGCTCATTGGAAAGGGAATTCAATTCTGAATACTTTTTGTGATCACAAATTTTGTCGTATCTCCAAAACTATTCGTTTAAAAAGAAGAAAACGTGATTTTTAGGTTTTCTCAAAAACCATGTTCTATTTTCAAATTTGGGGGCAGGAGTTGCTCCAAAATGAATTTTGATGAGAAATGAAAATGTACATTAGGTGCTGAGGAACACATTTTGTTTGAGAATTTTTTCATTACGACCCATAGATAATGCGATACACACGTTTGAAATGTGGAAGGGGGTAGACCTGGACCCTGGGGAAAGGGAGACCGGATAAAAAGGGCATAAGAGCTTAATTTCTTTGTTTTAGTGTCGAGAACAAGAATCAATCATAAAATCTATTTTAACAGGAATAGCGCGCGGATGTACGATTGAGACCTGACTAACTAGGAGTCATGAGAGCTCAACGTTTTGTCATTTAGAAAAAACATTGTTCAGTCAGTGGCTTAAAAAGTGAACCACAAAATTTTTCATCATTAAAATAGATTTAAATTTAAGAAAAAAAATTTGTAGTAGTATTTCCATCTAAATTTTTTTGAAAATTTTCGTCAAATTTTTTTTCAAATGTTGCTTTGATTTCAAAGAGTTTGAGTGAGTTGAATTTGATAAAAAAAATTTGTAGCTTGAGAGATGAATGTAAATCTTGTATGAAATGAGGGGGGGGGGGGTCAATTATTTTGACTCACTTTCTATTGCCCCACCTGAGATATGAGATACCCGATACCCTTCCCCCTTCCCTTCAAAACATTCTGACTACGGGTCTGAGACTACCTGAAAAAAGTTATAACACTTGAGAAGGTATAAAATTCCATATTAAGTTTTCAGCTCATCACTCGCTGAATGGAATTTTCGATTCAGAGTCGTTCAGTCAAATATCAGGTATTCGTCTTTGAATTTCACCCAAAACTCAACCAAGCCAAAACCCCGTTTATTTCCCCAAAGCAACAGCCAATACACACAAAAAAAGGCCATCAAAATCGTCTCAAACAGCAGGACGATCATTAAGGGCAAAACGGCGCTGACACTTGGGGTAAAGTATCAACAATAATGTCTCTTATTTCTTTACCATTGACCAAATGTGCATCGTGTAAACCTTCGAATCGTTTCTTTTGCACCCGTTCCAAAGTTAATACTTTGTAGAAAAAGCAAACAGATATCGTAGCAGAAACTAAGTCAATTCGTCATGTCTTTGCCACACATTTCGATATTTCGCTTCGACTACGCAGACAGAAGTTGGTAATCGTTTTCTCTCCTTTTTTTTGCGTCAAGTTTGCGAATAACTGTTTCGAAGTTGAGATTCGCGTTTTAGGTAAAGTGTCTGTATGCTGTAAAAAGAAGGGTAGTTGGCGTCGTCGTTAAAATACTCACACGTTCCGGTTTCCAATTGTCTGCGATAAAAGTAAAAATCAGTTTAATCTTTATCTGAAAATGGCATCCAATTTAAATTTATTCCAGTATCGAAACGATTTTTAGGTGTTCAGAAAGTACGATACAGAAGCGTATTGCGATTTCGAATTCGATAAGTATCAATTTTACTCGAAAAGCTGACATGTAAAATAGAAGCAGCGAAGATGATAGGTGATTAGTGAGAAGATCGTACGTGCATTGTGGTAATTCACGTTACACGTGATGTCGTTAATTAAAACGACGACGACGGCGTTTCGAGGGCGTGATTTTCGCGAATTAGTGAAGACGACGTGTTCGTTGGAGCGCGTTTATATATTACAAGACGTATGCGAAAGGAAAAAAAATTATAAAGAAGTATTTCGATTCCACAAAGAAAAGTCTTTCTTGGAGTAAATTTGTCGCCGGTAAAAGACGAAAAGGATTTTCTGGTCCGAAGATTTCATTTATACTAACGACACCTTGAAAGAACCCCGTAATGTGATTTTTTTTCGCCGTAGTCCCAACGTCCCATTAAAATAACGTAATTTTTAAGACGACTCGGATCGACGCGAGCGAAAAAATACGAAAGGACGAATACGCTTTTAAATATAAAAAAAAAACATTATTCGAGGTGTAAAATTTTCCATATTTTCGAAAAAGCAATTGTGACTAGGTGGGTTTTTGAATTTCGTAATTCGAGTTCTTTGACGTTTTATTCGCGGATAATAAATTTGATGAGGTGCTCGGGTCTCCAAAGTTAATATTATGGTTTTGTCGGCGATTCGTTTAATTTACATGGTGCTTTGAACGCAAACAAGACTTTTTTTATGCCGGAATCAAATACGTGCGGCGATTTTCACCGAGGTCCTTTGATTAATTACGTCTTGTTTCGTTCCAAAAAGGTCGTGCCATTAGCGTTGCAACGGAATTTCAACTTTGACTCGGTATGAGAAAAGTACAAAATAAACGAGTAGGTACATTTTAGCCGACATTCTAAAAAAATACTTACGTTCTGATAAATTAACCTAAACTTGGCTTCGACCGGAGGTAAATAACTGGAGTTTTTTTTTAGAAATTCTCGAGACAGTGTGTATTTCAAAGCTAGAGCGAGACTTGTGCAATATTTCCTGTTTTGGACGAATTTCCCAAAAAAATTTAGACTTTTGTAGATAATTTTATCCATTTTCAGAATTGAAGGGATTGATCTTGGAATAATTTACTGAAGCAAAACTATTTCTGAAATTTTTAGTTTAGAAAAAAAAATGAATAGTATAATTATAAAAAATTTTATGAATTTTTTTCATGTCCTAAAAATGGATTCTTCTGAATTTTTTTCTCAGCTAGAATTTAGAAACAGTATTTTTTCGAAGAAAAAATAATATCTTATTGGATTGAATAATTTTATTTTTTAAATTTGAACTTACAAATTCTTCGTTTTCATTTTTTAAGCACTTTTTGTCAAATTTTTGTACTTCGGAGTAGAAATGGGCAAAATCACGTAATTTGTGATTCGAAACATGATCACGAATCACGTTTATAGAAATGATTCGTCGAATCATTTTTTCGAATCACGAATCATTTTTTTTTCAATGACCTACTTTTCTTGTTGCATCCTTCACAGCACTTATTGAAAGTGAAAACTAATTATTCACAATTGTAATTTCCATTTCTCTGATCAATAAAACAGTCATAAGCGCACAACACAATTTAATGTAAAATTCAAATTCTCAAATTGACTCATGTGCAAAGTGATTCAAATCACAAATCACGACGCCGACGCTACGTGCGAAAATAATTCGAATACGATTCACGATCACATCTCACAAGATGATTCGAATAAAGTTCTTTGAATCAGAAAAAAAATTATGATTCGAATCATTGCCATTCCTGTTCAGAGTTGATTTCGAGACAAAATAAGTGGAAAAGATAAATCAAACCGAATTGAAGCTTCTTTTTTTTTTTTGAAGATCCAGTCTAAGCCAGACCCGGAACAAATTGGCAGGAAGTAAAGAGAGCGGTTTGTTTCTTCTTTGTATTGATTAAATTGAATTTTTCAGGGATGCCACTGATGATCTTTTTTGAGGAAAATTTTCATTTTGAGTTGAAAAAATGGGAAAAATTGTACTTAAACTCGAAAAAATCAGATAAAGTTTTTATTTCAGTCAAAAATTTTTTTTTCTTTTTCCAATGTTCGTCTCTGGTCGAATGCTCGTAAAAAATAAATCGCATAAAATTTGCTTTAAAGCAAAATCTCCAAATTGTAGAAATGTTTTAAAGATAATTTTTTATTCAAATTTCGAATAAACTTTTTCAGTTGATTTTTTGTTACAATATCAAAATATTAAACATTTTTTCCTAATTTTAAAATTTTGAGCAATTTTAATATTCAACTTTTTTGTTAATGTTCCATATTTTGTTAGAAAATAAGAAACTTTCATGTAAAATTCAGGAATACTTTTTATTAAAATGTCTGATCTTTAAATTTTTTTTCCTTTTTCCAATTTAGCAGACTAAAAAATAACAATTCTAACAAAGTGTCATTAAGTCAGCGATCGTCCAAAATTTTTCCAACTTTTCTCAATTCAATCAAAATGCCATTATTACTGGTGTAGAAAATTTTATATTTTGGTGGGTAAAATCTGGTGTAGAAATTTTATTGTCCATTTCATAGATTAACCCCTAGTAATATAACATATTATGTTGAAAAATTGGTTCAATCCGGATGATTTATAGTTGGGGGAGGGGGTAAATTTGTTACGCCAAATTTTTAGAAAAAAGTTCCAAAAAGAAGTCAAAATGAAAAAATAAATTTTTTTAGATGAAAAATTGAAAAATGACATGATTTTTTGAAGAAATTTTTAAAATTACAAAAATGAAAAAGCGAAAATTTTTTGAAAAATTGTGTTCGAAAAGTAAAAATATCAGTTTTTAAAATTTTACTTGTCATTTTCGATCTTCGGAGAGGGTTTCCTCATTTCCCCTTCTACCCAAGCCTAATTAAATTCAAATTTATTGAATTTTTCAAGTAAGCAATATTAAATTTTTCGTGATGTAATCTTATTTTTTTCCTCTTGAGCTACATCCACATTGTTTTTCATAAGTCAGTCCGACCAAAAAATTGCATATTGGTCATCGATTTTTCAAATTTATGAAATTTTGTTAGATAAAATTCTATGTTTTTCCTATTGTGGCTCCACCCATCTCCTTTTTATCAACTTTGCAGCTGGAATTTTTTTATATTAATATTGAAGAAGATTCTGAAAAAAAATTTTGTTAGATGAAATATTTTCTTATTCCGTCTCAAGAGACGAACTGAAGTCAACAGTATTGGATGGACAAAAAAGTGTTAATTTCGAAGTTAGAAAACATTTTTCCAACTTTTTCAATATTACTTACTCAAGTAAAAATACAATTTAAAAAATTTTCCAGTTCAAACTGAAAATTGTTCATTAAAAATTAGTCATTACTTCCCCTAAATTTTCAACTTTCACGTAATTTTCCTATCTAAAAGTGTAATTTTCTAATTATTGTCGAAAGCAAGCTGCCTTTTCTGGCCCCAGCTCGGTTCATTTTTCTCCTCCCCGACCAGTACCTTCATTTTCAAGGACGATCGAGGTCCTTTCTAAACTGCTAATCTTAGCAATAAAAAAATTCTTCCAAAAGAAAAAGGAAATCCGGCCATTACTCGGCGGTCTACCATACAACGATGCTTTTTGATATTGTTCTTTTCTAACTCGAGGTTATTTTTTTTGTTACAATTGTATACAATGTTTTCTTATCGTTTGAGATCAACATTACGCGGATTTAAAAACACAGAGGACACGGATCGAGGTAATTTCTCGTCGAGGGTTTTTGTTATATTAAATTTAAAGCACGTTTCGAGTAATAATTAAAACGAAATTATAAATATTTTCAAAGGATACCTTAACGGATAGGACGGCAGCTCCGGCGTAGTTTCGAAAAAAAAAATAAATAAAAAAGTCTTCTAATAAGAGCCGAGTTTAATACGCGAGCGTTTTTTTTTCCTCATTACGCTCGAAAATTACCCGCATAGAAAATTGGAAATTTTTCAAAGACCCAAGTGCTATTTCTACCGGCGAGATTTCCTTTTAGTTAAGATTTTCTGCCACGTTGAACAATAACGAGCGGCTATTTTCATGTAGATTTGTCGCTCGCACTATGTGGTCGGTAAATTATGACCCTTTTTTTGTACGTAGTTTGCGGATACTCGGGTGTTATTTATAATCGAGTATGTTGTTTTTTTTTTCAGGTTCGCCCAAGGAGCTGAAAAACACGTGCATGATGGACGATTGACTCGAAATTAGAGTAAAAATTATGGAATGGATGAATCCAAAAAAATTCAAGATAGAATAAAAGATATTAACGTGGTCGAAAACGATAACAATGAAAGGGTGATATTTATATGTCCTGGATGTGATATGACAAAAAACAATGCCGAGAAAAAGACGAGCTGTTGTAATTGCCGCGTTTTTTGCAGGTATGTAACGTTGTCGTCGAGTTGAATTTTTATTAAAATATTTTGCCATTTGTTTGACGTTCGGATGGATGTTTCATATTTTTTTGGTTTTCCCTATTTTTTTAATATATTACTCGGACGAGATGCTGTGTAATGTAAAGATTAAGCTTTGTGGTGGTTTTTATTTATGAGACCAGTGGTTCTTAAACGAGAGTGTTTGAGAACAATTCAGCGAGATTGAAAAGAAAAATTGAGATCGTTGGGTATTGTGGGAATAAAAGAAAGGGAAATTTTTATTCGAATTTTCGTTTTAGAAAATTCATTCAAAGGGGTAATTGGAACGGAGAAGAAATTACCAGAGAATTGAATGAGATACGAAGTAATATGAAAGTCACATCAAAGACATAAAAACTCGAAATTTTTATACCCTTGAAAATGAAAAATTAAGCAAATTGCTTTTTGAGAAAGAATTAACTTGCAGAAGGGTCAAGGGGAGGTATCAGATTTTTTATACAATGGTAAAATTTGTTGAAAATGGCTGAAACGTAATTAAAAATTTTTGAGAAAGGAACATGAAATTGGGCCAAATTTTGGTTGAAAATTTGTATACCGAAAGAAGTCGTTTTTGAAAATACGATAAAGCAGTAAATTTCTACCTTTTTCGGCGATAAATTTTCAGAGAATTTTAAATATGTTAAATTTTCTTTACTTTGATATGATTTATGAAGTAGGTTCGCAATTTTACTCAATCTGGGGACCTCTGCGGTTTTTCTGGCACGGTTGCAAAATTTTTCAAATATTTAGAGACAATGTGGAACAAAGGCTGAATTGGAGGAAGGGGGATATAGCTTATAAAATATTAAATTTTCAAAGCGTTGTCATGGAGGAGGGGAAATATTAAGTAGATAAAATTATAAAAATAAACCGAAATTCGTATTTTAGCTTTCTCGAAAAAGTACAACTGTACTGATATTTTCATCATTTTCTTAGATTTTAATTTGAAAAAGAGAAGGGAATACAAAGATCTTTGAGAATTGAAAAAATTAAATCATATTTGTGTCCTACGTTCCAAAAAACAAATATTTTGATGATATTTTTTCAAATTCTTGGGTAAATTTTAGATGGGTAGTATTCCCTTTCTCTTCAGAAATCTCATTCTGAAAATTATTCATTTTTTATATCTTGTGTACGAAAATTATTTCTGTAGTATTTTTTACAGAATTTTAAATTATAATTTTTTGGAATAAAAAATAATTTTTTTCACTGATCATTGCCCCTGAAATGGAGAACTGCCGATATCTCGAGAAAAGGCAGGATTCTTGTTTCTCTGTTCCTCCCCCCTTCCCCGGAAAAATGGCCTGCTTCCGATTTAAACAAGCATTTGTGACCCGTGCAGGGAAAAGGTACCTAAAGTCGGATTTTTCAAAAATGAGTTTTTTGGCTTAAATGATAGGGGAGACTATGCGGAACATTTTAAGACCTGGATGAGCATCCTAAGTCAATTTTTCGGTGAGATAGAGACATTTGAAAATTAGAAAAAATCATGACTTTCAAAAAAAAAAATAATCGAAAAAACACGTTTAAAGCTGCGTAGAGGTCTGAACTACCTAAAAAAGCGAAAAAAAATTTTTGAAAAAAATTGCCCATTTTTCATATTTTTGTCTCTAACTCAAAATTATGTTTTCCGACTTTAGGTACCCTGTCCCTGCACGGGTCACATTTGATTTTTAGAACAAGTATTTTACAGAACCCCTGTAGTCAAAACTTCAGGTTCCCAAATTGATTTTTCGATTTTGGCGAATTTTTGAAAATTTAATGTATTGTATTTTTCAAGGAAAATGGGATGTGTATTTTTTCGAAGGCAGTGTCTTTCTACAACACAAAAAATGTATAAAATGGAAAAACGAGCACAAAAATTATGAAATCCCAATGGATTTTGACAAAAGAGTAGAAAAAATACGAAATTTTGAATAAAACTATGAAACTTCCTATACGAAAAAAGTACAAAATTCGAGTGAACAGAATCTAGTTTTGAAAATTATCGTAAATAGGTAGGTACTTATTTTTTAATACTACGCAATGATAACAGTAAAATTTTAACGAGATTTATTTGTCATTTGATTTAAGAAAATTATTTTGAAAACCTAAAAAATGTGCGTTTTGATGAAATTACAATTCTTCAAAATTTTTATGGCTCATCCTCGTCCCCCTGATGTTTTCTCATGAAACTGAAAATTTTTCGTTAAAAAACATAATTTTTGATCATAATCTTCGTCCTCGTTTTGGTAAAATAGTAATTGCAACTTTTGTGCAAAAATTCCTGTTATTTTGAAAAATTATCTCTAAAATTATGTGTTTTTTCTATTTTTTTTTCACTTCATTCTTGAAAGTTTTTTGATATTTCCACTGCAGACATTTGAATGTTCTTTAGAGGCAAAATTATAATTTTTAATCAGGAATTTTATTCAAGTCCAAATACGTCATTCTTGAATTAGGTATTTGAATAAATAATTCAGAATTTTGCATTGAATTTGTTACATAAGATTTTTTTTTGGTGGGGGGGGGGGGGGTGACTAGACTAGAGTTGAGGTTTAAGTGGTACGAAATTTTGTTACTAACTATGATTCGTTACAACCCGTCCTCGCCGATCGAGCTGAAATTTGGTACACTGAAAGAGCATGTCATGTACACCTCACAACCAAATTTTTAGCTGCTAAAATTGATTTTTCGATTTTTGAAGAATTTTTGAAAATGGCTGAAACGGCCTGTTGATACGTTTATTTTTCATACATATGAATCAAGAATCGTACGAATTTTGTTTCTTAGATTTTATTTTATTAGACACCTTGTTTCAAAAAAATTACAATTTTTAAAATAGGTACATTTTGTGGAAATGAAATCCCACGTTGAAATGGAGCTCCCAAAACTAAATTTTACCACTTCCAGCCATTTTGGAGCCTCCAGTGAAATTTTCGCCATTTTTAATATTTTCAAATCTTTCTAAAAAAATAAAAAAAAAAAAAGTAAAAATAAACTCGTTTTGTGTAGTTCAACTTCAAAATCAAACCTCTGACCTACCATTTTCGAACGAATTCGTATTAAATCCAAAGTACAATGGAATTGAACGGAAGAAAAAATCACGTTAATAGAATTGCATAACCGATTCGCCGTAAATACGCGACAAGTGTGTATTTACGGCGAATTCGATAGGCAACTTAGATAACGCGTTGTTGACACGTACCGAAGTACACGGTTTCTAATATTCCTGCATGTTTCGCTTTGGATTTGTTTTTTACTTGTGCGTCCTAATGTCCTGCTTTTATCCTGATTTTTTGCTGAAAATTTCAGAATGCTCTGATTTTTCTCTATTATTTTTAAACCTTTGAAATTTTTTATTTATTCTCCTTTTTCAGAATTCAAAAATTTTTTCAATTAATTTTTTTTCACTTAATAAGAAAAGTTGTGTAAAAAAAATTTTACCCCCTCTTGAAAAAAAATCCTGAAATGTTTAAAAAATTTACTTCTCAAGTCTTACTTTTTCATTACGAAATTTTGTTACCTAGACACCTTGAAGTATTACTCCAGCAAACGTAAAAATTGAGTAACTTGGGTAGCTTATTATGCGATTTCCTCTTCCTTTTGAGTATGTTAACGAAAAAACGATTTATAGCCCGATAACGCAAATGTTTCTTCAACCAATGTTGAAAAGGAAAAAAAGGGGGGAAAACTTGAAACATTGAAAATACGTAGTCAAATCGACTGGTGGCCGGGCCTATCTAATAAGTGATGCTTCTCTTTGGGAATAGGGTTCGCGAAAAAATAAAGGGGGGAGGGCTAAAATTAGTATGAAACCCGAGTAAAAAAAAGAAAAAAGTTTTCAAACGAATCCAAAATAAAAACATTCGTAATTTTTCTCCAACTTTTTCTCAAGAAACAAGTCACGAGAAAAATTTTCAACCGAGATTACTCACCAGAACACGTCGGAAAAAATTCCTACGTCATTAAACCCAACGTCTGAAAAAATTGGCCATTTTTTTCTCTCATTTGTCTGGATTTAAAAACTACGCGACGAATCCGCGGTCGTTTCTCCACAAATCGTTAGCTTTTCTGCTTCAACTACACTATTCTTTTTCGCATCCGGTACCCAATTCAAGAGACACCCTTCCTCTTATAATCGTGCTGTTAGCCGGGCACAGCGGTGGCTGCGATTTGCATCCGTTCTAAAACACTCTTGGCATGAATGCAAGCAAACTTATACAGCGATGTTCGATGAATTCTAAACGATAAAAACTTCTAGTACGAGTTTCTGCGACGACAGCGTAAAAGCGAACGTGCGAGCTAATCTGATGGATTTGATCGTTGCCGAGAGATCTGGTAACGCCAGTCACATAAAAGTGCAACCTAGAAAATATATACAGAAACAATAACATAGGCCTGCATTTTTTCTACTTTTTTCTGCGTTATCAATACTGAAATGTGATTTTGAACTATTTTTCAGTGCTAAATTCGAATATGATTTTAGTTTTTCTCCGCCACGTCAGGATTTTTCATAATTTGAATTTTTTTTTGAAAATTTGTTTATACTGTTTGATAACTTTTTACCCCTGAAGTCAAATTTTCTGGGCTAAGGAAGGGTATTACGAAAAAGATGAACAAAACATAAATTGTCGAGCGTAAAATTCCATTTTTGTTGAGTTTATTTGATTTCTTGCTAGGAAGCTTAGTCTGCAAGATATTTTAACCGGAAGTTCACAGTTCAACTTTTATGTTTTATTGAAAATATTTCAAAAACGAAACCTCCCAGGAAAAATTTAATTAGATTCTACAGAAAGAAAATTTACACTCTACAATTCATGTTCCATTCATTTTTTTTAGGCTTGATTTTGCCAAAAAAAAAATTGTAGTTAACTACATCTTCAAAATTTCTCATTTGTAACAAGTGAATATATCACAAATCGACAATTTATTCTAAGAATTTGCCGATTTTTCAAAAATTGAAAATTCTAAGAAGATTATTCACAATTTTCCAAAAGTTGGACATTTTTTTTAATAATTGTGGGAAGTTCTTCAAAAATTGTTCAATTTTCTAAAAATGATGAGCAATTTTCAAAAAATTATGCATTTTTTCAAAAACTGAAGTGTTTTTTGGAAATTGTTAAAGATTTTTCAGAAATTGTATAATTTCCCAAAGTTTAACACTTTTTTAAAAATTGTGAGCATATTTCAATAATTGAACGCAGGGGCGTGTAGACATAGTACTCTACCGGACATATGTCCGGTAGAGTTTGAAAGGGTGGGTGGGTGGTTGTGGTGATGTGAGTGATGGTGGGGGTGGTGTTGCGAGGTGTCGGCTGATAAAAATGAATGAAAGTTGAAAGTTGGAAAGTTTGCAAAAAAAAACCAAGAAATGAAGATGGCAAAATAATTAATACAGATACAGATATGTACCTAACATGCATTTGGTTGTTTTTTGAAAAATTGATTTCAATGGACATTGATTTTGATTTTCAAGTAAAGTTTTAATTTATGTACATGTTGATACCAAAGAAGAAAAAATGGGGTGTATATTAGGGAGTGGTTCACCCTCACTCATATTTTCTCAAAAAGTCGGCTGACCTGGAGCAGTATCATGGTTACCTGCAAGGCCTACATTCACTGTTGCCAGTACCTAGAACTGCGGCAATGGCTAATACAACCGAAAAAATCTTGCAAAAATTCATAACTACAAAGTATAAACTGAAAAAGTAACTTCACAGCAGAATATTGTAATTCACAAATTCAAACTGAAGCATACTTATATGGCAAAATTTTTACAATTTGGGAGTTGAATTGCATCTGTTTTCGAACATTTAATATAATTTATGTTGGAAACTTCAGTTCTACATCATTATAAAAAATTAATAGTAGTTTGAACAATTGGAATAAATATATTTACCATGGTGTCTACCAGGCATGAAAATCACAAAAAACATAAAAAAACATGAATTATGATCTTTTCTCTCTATATTAAAAAATCAAAACAGTACATCATTCGCAAACTCAGATAACGGAGAGGTGTTAGTGTTATATTTACAAAGTTGGGTGATTTTAAAAAAATTATTGTACTGCTTTTTAAAAATTCTGAAAAATTTCCAAAAAACTTTTAATTTTACAAGCCTGCTTTTTTTCAACTTTTTCTGATCTCCGAATATGATTAGTTTTTTTCCATCTCATCAGGATTTCTCATAATTTGAATTTTTTTTTGAAAATTTTTCTTACACTTTTTTATAACTTGGCTCTTGAAGTCAATTTTCAGAGTAAAGGAAGGGTTCCAAGGAAAAAATAAATAGAACGTGAATTGTAGAGCGTAAAATTTCCTTTCTGTAGAGACCAATTAATATTTTTTCCCTTGGAAGCACTTATTTTAGTTCTAAGATCAACTTTTATCTTTTATTGAAAATATCTAAAAAATGAAATATCATGGGAAAAATCTAATTGGACTCTACAGAAAGAAAATTTTACGCTCTACTATTTTTTTTAAGGCTTGATTTTCCTTAAAAAAAAAAAAATTGATTTCTTGTAGTGAACCACATTATCAACATTTCTCATTTGTAATAATTGAAATATCACAGGCAGACAATTCAACCACTTTTTTCTTGCATATTCGATTCTGATTGGTGATTCTGACCTGGTTTCACTGCTGAAGTCAAGTACTCTCTCATTCTGAATCAGTGAAAAGTCATTGATAAACAGTCAGCCTTGCAGCACAGGAAAAAATCAGCAAAATTCACTGTTTTTCAGCAAATTTTCGCTGATTTTTCAACGATTTTCACTGATTTTTCAGAGGGTTTCACTGATTTTTCTGTTAATTTCATAAATTTTGCTGACTTCAGTGAATTTTCACTGATTTTCCAGTGATTGTTCTCACTAATTTATTTTCATTGAAAATTTTTTCACTGATTCTCTACTGTGCTGCCATCCTGACTGTTTCTCAGTGATTTTCGATAATTTTCACTGATTTATAAATGAGAGTACATATGATTTCAGCCTTTCTTCATCTCGCCTCGATTTTTTTCAATTTGAATTTTTTGTTGACTTTTTTTTGCACCTTGAAGTCGATTTTATGAGCACAGATAGTACGGTCATTTTAGGTTTTGACCCAAAAGAAATTCCCGGAAACGGGAAAGTTCGTATATAAGCTTTGTAGAGGGTGTAATTCAACATACCCGACTTTCCCTAAAATCGGCGAATATTTTTACCCCCTTTTGGGGGTGAGAGAGTTCAAATTTTCGTTTTTCAGCTATAACTTTCAAAATTACGTATTTACGAAAAAATAGTTGGAACAAAAATTGTACAGAATTCAAAAACAAACAATTTTTTTATTTACCATTTTTTCCTAGGACGTCATGGCAGGGAGCTAGGGGTTTCAGAAAAAAAACAATTTTGAAAATTTTCCATTATCAGAAAAAATCACCAAAAATCGGGTTAATCGACTTTTAGGAGCGGCTTTTTTGCATAGTACATCCTATTACTATGTAGAATAAGAAAAATGAACAATCGACCCCTCATCTCAAAGAAGGGGGGTGGACCCCCTGTAGAAAAAGTTGCATTTTCCCCCTGGAATATCTCAGCTACAGTGAAAAATTCGAAAAATTGGTTCAAACAAACGTTGTAGAGCGTTAAAATACGAACATTTTCCTTTTTTTACATTTTTTCTACGTGGTCTTGGGGCCGAGCTAATCCAAAAAGAAAAAAGATCGACGCAGCGTTCGAAAATTTCTCACAAAATTTTAAACCTCCTCTTTTGGGGTCCAGTTTGAGTCCAGGGGTGAGATGATTATAAAAATCGACTTTAGTGACCACGAAAACCCCAGAAACCCATTTGTTGCGCTATTGGTTCGCTAGATTTTATACCAGGCCTATACACGTGTAATTTATTGAGTTGATGAAAAATTTTCGAACCCCGCGTCGATCTTTTTTCTTTTTGCATTGGCTCGGCCCCAAGACCACGTAGAAAAAATGTAAAAAAAGGAAAATGTTCGTCTTTTAACGCTCTACAACGTTTGTTTGAACCAATTTTTCGAATTTTTCACTGTAGCTGAGGTATTCCAGGGGGAAAAAGCAACTTTTTCTACAGGGGGTCCACCCCCCTTCTTTGAGATGAGGGGTCGGTTGTTCATTTTTCTTATTCTACATAGTAATAGGATGTACCATGCAAAAGAGCCGCTCCTAAAAGTCGATTAACCCTATTTTTGGTGATTTTTTCTGATAATGGGAAATTTTTAAAATTGATTTTTTTCCGAAGCCCCTAGCTTCGTCTCATGACGTCCTAGGAAAAAATTGTAAATAACAAAATTGTTTATTTTTTTATTCTCTACAATTTTTGTTTCAACTATTTTTTCGTAAATACGTAATTTTGAAAGTTATAGCCCAAAAACGAAAATTTGAACCTCCTCACCCCAAAAGGGGGTCAAAATATTCACCGATATTAGGGAAAGTCGGGTATGTTGAAATACACCCCCTACAAAGCTTATATACGAACTTTCCCGTTTCCGGGAATTTTTTTTTGCTTTTGGCTTTTTTAAAGCTAAATTGTCCACGGGTACTAAGAAGAGTCCTACGAAAAAAAAAAAGTATGAAACATAAATAATTGTAGAGCATGAAATTTCTTATCAGTAAAGTTGAATTATTTTTTTCTGAGAAGATTAGTTTCCAAGATATTTTCAAAAAAAGATAAACGTTGAACTTTGGAATTTTCGCCGGAAATATCTTGAAACGTAGGCTTCCTGGAAAAAAACTAGTCGAACATCAAATGAAGGAAATTTTATGCTCTACAATTCATGTTCTATTCATTTTTTTCTTATAACCCTTCCTCTACCCAAAAAATTGACTTAAAGCATCAAAAGTTGACGAAAAATTCAACAAAAATTCCAATCATGAAAAATCCCGACGCGCTGGAATTTCTTCACCATTTTTCCCATGATCGAGGCAAAAAATTCCATCAAAATCACCCATTGAAATTGAATTCGTATTTCCGTACAAGCCTGCGTCATTTTTCCACAGATGAAACTTTACTATCGAAAAGTTTCGCCGCCCCTGTAATAACATTATTAATTACGAAATTTACTTATCGCGTGCTCGTGAATAATGAACAGCGCTGAAAATATAATTACGTTTTTCAGATCTGGTCGATGATACCCATATACATCTAATGGGTTACACGTCATATTAAAAAGATAGCTTTAAGCGATGCTGCATAAACGAGCTGTACTTTGTTGTAAAAAAAATCTAATACCCTGTAATGCTTTTATAGATAAAAAAATTTCAAAAAAAAGTTAAACACAGCTGAAATATTTTTCACTGAAGTTTTTTTCTCTCTCTTTAACATGATCGTATGTGAGCTTACAGTACCAACGTGTACAATGATAACGAGCATACATATCACCTCATTAATCCTTGTCTTTTGTTTTTTTTTACTCGTACAGCAGCATTGTCATAGCTCGAGAGAGCTCATAGCTCCCGGTAAATAATTAAAATTAAAATTACTCGTACTTGATTTGATTAAATTTCCATATCCTGCGAGAAAATATACTCTTCGGGGTAAAGATGTCGCAGGTTTTTATCAAAGAAGCGTATAACTAAGTACCTACGAATGGAAAACGTACTGCTTAATTTGGTATATCTCGCCGGCATCGCAGAAGTAATACGTCATTAGGAACTAAGCACTTATTGAAAACTTTGGACCTGGATTCGCGCGTAAAACTTGATTAAAAGAGTCTCTAGTGTAACATAGTCTATAATTAAGCTTAGCCGATAAAATAACAAACGTAAAACATGTTTAGAAAAGGATCGTCGATAATTCCAGACGTTAATTACACCAGGGATGCAAATTTACCAGCAGTACCAGTGATGCTTAAACTTTATTTGCAAACTTTAATCCGATAATTTAGGTTAATATTAACATTGTTAATGGGTGTTATGTTTTCGCAGTATTAATTGGGTTACGTGACACGATCGCGCCTCCTAATAACGTTCCCCTGTCAAAATCAAATTCATGCAGCGTTTGAGGAGGCGTCGGCGTCGCGTCGCGGATCCGGATTAAATTCTAATATATAGTTTATAGATGATTTGCGAACGCCTATTTCAGCTCATTTTGTATTTAGTACACCGTGCAGCGCCGTTTGCAGTAAGCTCCCTGTGTTTTAATACTGCCTACTACAAATGACAATGATGTCGTTAGAACAGCGAGTCTGGCTGAGTGTGTGGTTCCCATTTCTGTGAAAAATTCTTCCGGATTGTATAGTGTGTAGGCATATGTGTTCTGCTGCGTACTGTGTAGTTAATGAAATGGTTAGGAAAGAGCTTTCCCTTGGCTTTGGGTAGTTTATACGCCGTCGTATAGTCGTCTCTTGTAATTATACGGATAGCGTTAAGCAGTAGATTAGGATTATGCGCGTGTGACTTGATTGTCTGTGCTTACCAAGTCGAAAAAATTATTTATTTTGGGGCAACTGAGAGAATAAGGGGTTGTAATCTTGGTGGGAAAAATTTACAGGGTTAGGGAGAAATTTTCGAAAATTGACATTTTTCAGGAAAAATTATCTCGAATTTTTTTTGAAGGTGCTTTTATGCTGGGAAAAGCTATAGTTAGTTGTTGGAAGAACAAAGCTGAAAATTGAAAAATTTTCACTCAAATTAAATTTTTTTCTTAATTTTTACGACTTGAAATGACATATTTCAACATAGATGATTGGCATGTGGGGGGGGGGGGGCAAAAAGGTCGAAGAAAATTGAAAACCCGAAAATTGGACACTGTAAATCAGACAAAATGTCAATAAATCACAAAAATGTTTTTAATTTTGAAATAAGTACCTAAGCATAAATTTTGAAAAATAATGACCTTTTTGTTGAAATTACAAAAAAATAATAGAAAAATGTATGATTATCTCGAATATTTTTTTGAATTTTTTTTTTACAGGGAAACCTTAAAGTAAAAGTTGATTATTGGAAAAAGATAGCTAAAAACTGAAAATTTTTCACTCAAATTAAATTTTTCCCTCAATTTTTCCGACTTGAAATGTCATTCAAGGAGCGGATATGTATATCACTAAAAAACGCAAAATATGTACATATTTCATGCGCTAAAAAAGGGTGAAATATGCAAAAATATGGGCTAAAAACTCAAAATATGTAAAAATGTGAAAACGATATGGTATCAAAATCAAAAAACTGTTTTTTTCAATCCGGTCATTTAAATACCACTCAAAGTGCTAAAATATGATTAATTTCGGTAGATTTTGGCTAGTTTCAGTAATCTTTTGTGGATAATACAGTGTTGACTTTTTTCAAAAAAAAATTTTGCAACTGGTATTTTCATTTTTTAGGCAGAAAAAAATGAAATTTTGCGTGGTAAA
This sequence comes from Pseudococcus viburni, assembly GCA_033439095.1. Taxonomy (NCBI): domain Eukaryota; kingdom Metazoa; phylum Arthropoda; class Insecta; order Hemiptera; family Pseudococcidae; genus Pseudococcus; species Pseudococcus viburni. The sequence continues at coordinate 769,272 of JAVBJF010000080.1, read as the reverse complement.
GATGGAAAAAAGTGTTAAAAAAGACAAAATGGGTAAAATATGCCCAAAAATGATCAAAATGGTCGAAATATGGTGAATTATGCGTGAAAAGTTGTAAAATATGTAAAAATATGCGTTTATACCCAAAATATGCAAAAATATGCGCCAACGTATGGGGCTCAAAATACTCAAAATTTTTTGAATCGTAAAGAAACCACGAATATGCGCGATAGAAATTCTCATAGGAAAATATGATTTTACATACATATCCGGTTCTTGGTCATATTTTAACATAGATGATGGAAATGTGTCAGAGGAGGAGGGGCGAGGATTAAAAAAATCGAAGAAGTCTGACAAAACGTGAAATTTGAAGAACAATAGAAAGGTTTACTTTTTATTTCATTGTATTTGTAAGTTTTCTTGCATAGCTATTTGAAAAGTTGAAATTTTGAATTCTCAAATTTTCTGTTGAGAAATTGCGAATTTATGGTATTCATCGTTCAATTAATTCATTACTTTGATAAATCTCGAAAGTTCGATGATTTTTCGGTAATTTATTTAAATTTTCAATTGAATACAATTGTTGGAGTATTGAAAATGTTTTCTGCAGGCTGCAGGTGTAATGATTTTCAACCTAAAAAATTAGAAATCAGGGGATTTTTTTTTGAAACTGAAGAGTTTTGCAAATTTACGAGTTAGAAGTTTGTATTTTCAAGATTTTTACCCCTTCGCGCTCCTCCTCCTCGCTGTAAAATCATTTTGTTACGTGTTTGGGTCTGATAAAGTATTCAAAAAATACGATTTTGTCAAAGAAGTAATAGAAAGCTTTGATTGCCAGTTGCTTGAAAAGTTTTAAAAAATGTGAAATTTTATTGTTTTCAAAAAATATATCCACGATTTTATAACTTTTCTTTTGAGAATTTTTTTTGTCAGCTTCTTTTGAAAAAGTCATCGCTTCCGCAAAGTTTGATTTTAACCAGCTGTTTAACCTGATTTTTCAGAGTAAAAATACATTTAAAATTTAATGGAGCGAGTATAAAAAATTTTTCAATGTGAAAAATTATTTTAAAAAACTGTTAGAAAAAACAAGATTGTACCAAGAACGAAAAATGTGAATATTTCAAAAGTACTGAAAAAGTACTAATTTTCAAAGACAAATTTTAAAGGTACCTACAAAATTTTTACAACATGTATTAACAAAAATAATTGTCTTTGGTCATCGAAAGATTATTTAATGCAGAGATGAGGAGCGAAAAAACGCGAATTTTTTGGTTTTCGATCTCATTATTTTGAAAATCTTACAATGTCGAAAAAGTGCTAAAACAATTACAGTAACTGACTAAGTAATTGTTAAAATTTTCAAAAGAGATCAAAATTGTTGTAGAATTTATTAAATAGTCGTTATTATCAACTGAAATCATATTAAAATTGTTGAAAATTTCATTAAAATGTATACAAAGGTCATAGATGTAGGTACTTGAAAAGTTGCTTTAATTTTGTAACATTTTTACAAAATAAGTTTTATAAAATTTTTATGAATTATTAATCAAGTGAATATACATATTGGAAATTCCATAAAAACGATTTTTGAAATTTTCAACAGTTTTTGGAATATTTAATGCATTTTTGATGACTTTTCATTATTTTTGCTATATTTTTTATGGTTTTAATATCATTTTCGAATTTTTTTAGAACTTTCAAGACATTTTTCTCAAATTTTCATAACTTTTATAATTTTTTCAACGATTTTAAATCAATTACTTACCTACCTATTTTTCATGAATGACTTTTTTTCATCGCTTTCAGACTATTTTTTCAGTAATTTTTTTTTGTTTTTTGTCTAGTTTTACGTAACATCAGACATTTTTCTTTCCTTTATTTTAATCACCTTATCACAGCATTCTAAATGATTTCAGTAAAAATTCCAATCATTTTCAAAATATTTTTAACAATAATTCTCATAGTTTTTCAATCTTTTGTTAGGTATAATAAATTTTTCAGTCAATGATGAAAATTCAATGATGCTTTAGTCATAAAAATTATTGAAATGTGAAAAATCGAAGTTGGCATCATGGGGAGAATGGAGAATTCAGGATTTTCTCGCTAATTTTTGGGACAGACTTGAGATATTTGAGTCATAACTAATTTTGCAAAATTTGCATTTTCGTTTGGGAAATTTTTTATAAAACAGAAACTTGAGTCTACAATATTGCAATCTCAGGTAGAAAATTTCATTCTAGCTCCATCTCAATTTTTTCTATTCAAAGTCTCAAGTTTTAAACTAAAATTATTAAGTCTGAAAATTTGGTAGCATTTCTCTACTCACTTCTTTTTTGGGGGGAGGGGGAGAGAGGTGCAGTTTTTTCACTCAATCCAAAATTTCCCGCTGAAATTTGCCGTTTTGCGAATTAAAATTTATTTCTCGTATAAGTTTTTTTAACTAGAATCTGTTTTTATTGAAATCAAAAATATTAAAAAACTGAATCTGCAGATCTAAAATTTCAACAGTACAATTTTTCATCAGTTGAAAAATTCCTTTAAAATTTCATTCGGTTGTTCGAATAATTGCAAATAAATTCTAGAAAAATTTATTTACATTTAATAGGTTAGCACTTTTCAACCTGTGGGGAGGGAGGGTCCAGTCTTTGTACTCGAAAAAGACCTACATTATGTAACCTCGCTACCCAAACGTATCATAAGCTGCACATAGACGTTTCGAAGGGGTAACGACGACCCATAAAGCGGCTTTAGCAACAAGTAGGGTAGATAACTTTTTACACTCGTGTGCCGATAAAGTTGCCGATTTCAAGTTTACGGGGTGTACAGTTACTCCTGCATAAAGCCGGATTAGGCAACTTATCGAACTTGAACGTAAATTGAGTCATTTGACACATCGTTCTAAAGGAAGAATTTCGACGACATGACGAGGGATGAAAATCTGTCTAAATAAAAACTATAATTTAGTTACTCGGACAAATAGTGGGCGTAATTTAAAATCTGGCATTAAATCGAATCTATTTCAAAAAAAAATTCAACTTAAATTTCGAGGAAGGCCTAATTAACCGAAGAAATGGACATTTCGGTTGAAATTTTAATCTAAAGAGTAACTTTTTTTTCACTAATACCAACGCTGTTCGCTTTGACAGGAAGAAAACAACCATAAAGATGTGAGATTAACTCGTGATGACGCGGTCTCCTTTCAAGGGGGTTGACGGTAATTAAAAATGATGTAGTAAGACAAGCGCAAGATAAAGGCAAACACGAGTTGTAACAATGAGAAAGTAGTAACTTTGTAGGACGATTTGAAAAGAACGAAGAGAGCAGGCGAGGGGAAAAAAAACGAAGAAAACTGAAAGACGACACGAGCGTCTCGGAGCGATGAGGGTTATGGCGGCCGCGTGGAATTTTTAGCGAAAAACTTGAAAGATAAGCGTAGTTTCAACGTTACGGTTAGGCTGAGAAATAGAGAAAGAGGCCGCGTTAAAAATATATTAAAAGACAGTTTAACTGCTCGACATTTCTTCGGGTGCGCATAAATAAAAGAAATTACACGGTAAATCTGGTAAGCGGACGAGAACGAAAAATTTCACATCTCGGAGTCGGTATCAGCGAGAGTTAAGGGGTTGGTAAAAAATACTCTGCGGATGTGTACCGTTTCCGGCGTAAGGGATTCGTTTCGAGTGCTCGCGGATGAGGCGGCATTTTAAAAAACATTTATTCGGTCACATATAAATGTGTATATTGGTGAGACATCTCGATGCCTTGTACCAGCGAAGAGCTACTTAGAAAAGCAACACGTTTTTCGGCGCCTTATTTTTATCTAAATTGAGTCACCGATGTCGTACGTTAAGGTTTATTACGTTAACGCGAATTCGTCGACGTCTTCGAGTTGAGTTGCTAAACGTATCAAGAATTTGGGCTTTGTTCGCGCTCGTCTTTCTGTTCGTTTTACCAAAATAACACCGAAAATAAAGAACCTCCATAAAAGCGGCCATTTTCTAAATTCCGCTAGGCAATTTATTTTTTACATTTTTTTAATCGCGTTTTAAACCGACAAAACTTGCGGTCTCGTAAAATTTTACTGTTACGGTGTTCCGCTATCGTGAAATTTCCTTCTTGCATTCGTCTCGTCCCTCGTGCCGCGGTTATCAAGCTGTGAAATATCTACGAATCATGTTTATGTAAGCGCTTTCACCCGCTATAAACGCAATTTAGTATTGTCGAGCTCGAAAATCCCATACGAGCGGAAAATTAAAGGAAAAAATTACTTTTTAAGGCGAAACGCAGCTGAGTGCGCAGCGCCCCTCCGAAAATGTGACTATGGAAATTGAAAAAGGATCATGAAACGATACGTGTTCCGATGGAGACATTTCGGCCTAGGAAAATTTGCGGTAATTTAATTCCGACAAAAGTGTCATGTTCGTGCGTATATTCGACTCTCTCCGCCGTTTAACAACTCAACGACGTGTTTATTTTCAATGTCGCTTTATCAGTATGCGAAACGGGTTAGCCACTTTATGCAATTAAAAGCTTTTACATTTCGGTGCTCGAGTCAAGCCCGAGTTATGCTAGACACTCTCGTCATGTGTGAAGTTGTAAAAATATCGTCGTCATGTTTCACTTCCTTATGACATATACCGTGTGTTATATTAAACGAGGAAACGCCTAGCGATGCGAGTAGGCAACAAATATTACGCGTATGTGTAAACTGTGGCTTTTGTTAATGCTTTCAAGGAGTTAATTTAGTGGAAACGTTTCTTTTCACCGGATTCGGTCGTAAAATAGGCTGCGGTAAGGAGTAGAGGAGCAGGGGATGGTTTCGTTCCAAGGGGTTGGAATTGATCTCGAATGTGTTAGAAGAGGTGTGTGAGGGATATGTAAACATGGTTGCTTGATTTTATTAAATTTTAGATTAATTTTTTCGTGCGAATGTATTTTTAAAAAAATATTTTGAATTAATGAGGATTTTTGGATTAATCTACGAGACGAGGTATCTGATATGCCTTGCAAACGATGAAAAGGTCCTGAAATTAACAAGAGGACGCTAAAATAAGCTCTCAAAATTTCGAAATTTTCTTTAAAATTTCATTTTTTCGGTATGGTTGCCACTTTCTAGAAAGCTTGGAAAAGTCATAATATTCCAAAAATCTGCAAAGTATCAAAATTTATTTTCTACTCAAAAATTGACTTATGGATGGAGGGGGGGGGGGAGAATAAATAAAAATTTTTTCAACTTTATCGAGTGAGGTGTCGAAATCTATGTTTTTTGACGTTCTGGTTCCATTTCTTAAGTTATTTCGATTCCAAACTAAAAATTTTAAATCTGGGGAGGGTGAACCAAAATTAAAGTTGATCAGAATTACTGAATGCGGTATCGAAACCCATTTTTACCCCCCCCCCCCTATATGTTTTTGATTCCATTTCAAAAAACAAAAAATATTCTCAAAAGGGATAAAGTTCGATTCAAAATTTTAAATATTTTCAAATTGGTCTTCGAAGTGCAGGATGCAGGTTTCTCGACTTCAGGAATCCATTTTTAAGCAGTCTTGGACCAAACTCCTAAAGAGGTATCTGGCTACCTGCAGATCTCAGAAGTTGCACTATGAAAAACAGTTTCAAAATTTTGAATCAGATCTCATCCGCAGTGTTGCCAGATTTAGGAATTCACCTTTGGATTTGGGGGTTTTAGCGCAGAGGGAATTAAGGTTGTAATGTAAGGGGTTTTCCAAGAATTCTTCAAAATTTCAGTGATTTGTTGGCTTTATCTCGAAATAAGAAGAAAATTAATCGAATTTGTTTATTGAAAGAAAAAAATTGATCGAATTTGTTCATTAAAAAAGAAAAGTTGATTGAATTTTGTTCATTAATAATACTGCCTGTAAATCCGCCACATCAAAATTCCAAATTCAAAACGATTAAAATTTAATTTAATCAGATCGTCGAATTATCATAGGTCAATAAACAGTAAAAAATTGAATGATTTTTTACAGTTTCACTTTCTCAAAATTTTCACACATCTTTCTAAAAAAAAAATACCTATGTCATGGAAAAATGTAAAAAAAATTGTAAGGATTTTTTTACAGTTTCTTGTACTCAACAAGTGCCAAACTCTTACGATTTTAGAATTTTCGTTCATTTTCATCTGGCAACACTGTCTCTAAGGAGAATTTGTGTGTTTTTTTAAATTTAATTTTAAAAAAATAAATAAATGACTCTGAATCTTTTTTTGAGATGGGGGAAGGGAGGAGTAGGACGAGGAGGAGTAGAAACTTGGATTTTTATAATTTTCTTTAATCGATAATATTTGAGAAATTTTCCATTTTGGACCCACTTTCTAACTCTAGAGAGGATCGAAGTTTGGATTTGGAATCGAAATAATTCCAGAAATGGATTCAGAGGATCAAAAAACGTAGATTTTAATGGACAACTATCTCGTCACTCGATAATAATAAAGTATTTTCAAATTTAAACGAACCCTCTACATTCGGATTTGAGGTCGAAATAACCCGACAAATGCATTCAAGAAATCAAGAATCGATGGTATTTAATACTTTGATACTGTAACACAAAACCAGTGTTTCGTGTAAATATAACACTAACACCTCTCCGTTATCTGAGTTTGCGAATGATGTACTGTTTTGATTTTTTAATATAGAGAGAAAAGATCATAATTCATGTTATTTTTATGTTTTTCGTGATTTTCATGCCTGGTAGACACCATGGTAAATGTATTTATTCCAATTGTTCAAACTACTATTAATTTTTTATAATGATGTAGAACTGAAGTTTCCAACATAAATTATATTAAATGTTCGAAAACAGATGCAATTCAACTCCCAAATTGTAAAAATTTTGCCATATAAGTATGCTTCAGTTTGAATTTGTAAATTACAATATTCTGTTGTGAAGTTACTTTTTCAGTTTATACTTTGTAGTTATGAATTTTTACAAGATTTTTTTGGTTGTATTAGCCATTGCCGCAGTTCTACTGGCAACAGTGAATGTAGGCCTTGCAGGTAACCATGATACTGCTCCAGGTCAGGCATGTAAAACAGACAATGATTGCAAAAACCCTGGAGCAACATGCGCGCACGGTATTGACAAACAACTCAAACCCCTATGGTATTGCGTAGACAAACCCGCTCCCCGCCCTCCCTTCCATCATCCCCAAGTTCCAGATTATCCATAACAGGATAATTTTTCAATTTTGTGATATTTTTTTCCCCCTCCTTGGGTGTATACATATAATATCCTAGAAACTTTCTTCTCAATAGTTCTCATTTCTGTTTAGCTAAATCACAAATTTAATTATTTAGTTTAGTATAGGTGGGGAGATAAACCTGTGAGTATCTATGGATTTTCCTCTTTTCATGTATGTGCTTATAAATGTACACTGTACCTACTCATCGCATTATTTAAAATACAACAATTATTTTCAATCAATACTGCTTTTAATTTTATGAACGATATTTTTTGGCCTGTTCAATAAGTAGGTAATCAAAAATTGGTTCTATCAAAACATGAACTTGCTACAGATTTGTGATAATCCTAAGGATGGTCAGTAATTTCACCCTCTACAACTTTGGTTCTCAATTTTTCTTGAAAACTCACTGTTTTCGAGATAATTGAGTTCAAAGTTCATTTAGTTGATACCTATTTTAATTTCTAAATGCACAGTCTATTGGATGCGAAAAATTTCATCATTTTCTGCATTTTTCATGGCAATATGTCATTTTCCTTGCTTGAAATTCACCCAAAAAGAATACTTTTTTAAAACGTTGATTTTAAAATCCAAAGAAAGAGGAAAATATTGGAAATTTCCATTTTTCGTGGTAAATTGTTCAAAGGGTCTGGCCGGATAGGGGTGAATTTGGCCCGCGCTTCGATTTTCACAATAACCCCCTTAAGTGGTGCCTCTTGATGTAAAAACATTGTAGAAAAATTTTTACCCCCTCCCCCCCCTCGGAGATATGGCCATTTTATTGGCTGATTTTCAAGAATTTTTAATTTCAACGGAAGTGAACGAAATTTTCTGTTCTTTGGCACAAAGTTACATCTCGTAGAGGTGTATTTATGATAATTTTTTCAAAAATTTTGGTGCACTTTTCGATGGTTTTTCGGCTATTTGAAGTTTTCAATTGTAAAAAACACCATATAAGCGAAGAGCGATCAACCTGGAAAAATTATTAAAAAACGTGTTTTTTCAAGTAGAATTTCGCTGCGCATTCGGTTTTGGCCGATTCTTTGAACTAAGGGCCGAAAATTGCGAAAAACCATACAGAAACGTTGTAATTTTAGTAGATTTTTCAAATGTTGAGCGTTTTCTCTGCAGAAAGAAGTGGCCAAATGAAAAAACCAATACCATATTCGTGTTCAGCGGGTCAAAATATCCCGATAGACGCCCTTTCTGCAAGCGTTTTGCATGAACTTTCAAAATTTACTTTTTTCACTGGTTTTATGGTAAAAAGGCTGAAAAAAGTGATTTTCGAGACCTAGAGTAAAACAATCGCGAAAAGTGTGCTAATCGGGGTATTTTGACCTGCTGAACACGAATATGGGATTGGTTTTTCCATTTAGTTGTATCTCTTGCATATCCCCCTACCATGATATAATCAATAACTAATGAATTAATTTTGTATGTACAACGCAACAACAAGATGCCAGAATGAAAATTAAGATTTTGAAAACAAATCAGGTCATCTTTTATGCCCTCCTTTTTTCTCTTGAATTTTTTTTGATTCGGTCCGCTATGTTGCTGCTCGTGAAAAATTCTCAAAAAAATTTCACTACTCCACCTGAACTTAAGTATCTTTAGTTGCTCTAGCGTAAGAGTGATACATAACAACTTGGCATACGTATGTGATGTGAGTATGTAAAATCGGAAAAATTCAGATTCCCGACTAATTTTGGGTCGTAGAACAAGAATATCGCATTAATTACTTTGCATTTGAATTTTTTTTCTCAAAAGATGCGATTTAAACTTGGAAATACAGAATTTTCAGGGAAGAAATGGCCAAATGGAAAAACCAATCTTATATTCGTGTTTAGCAGGTCAAAGTCAAAATACCCCGATTAGCACTGACCCACATTTTTGGTCTCTTGTCACTATAAACAACAATGTTATTAAAAGTCAATGCTTTTCTTGGCCAAATTATCGTGGTGTTTTTCATCAAAAAATTGAATTTTGAAAAATCATTTTTTTTCAAACATCAGTGAGTAAAATCATTGGTTTTGAATGAATTTGTTTCTTTGGTTTGAAAGGGCGGAATTTTGTTGAACTGCGCTGTAACCTGCAACAACCCTTACCAAGTTACAACCACAAACGCACCACAGTGTGTAGTATTTTCTCTACTACTTCCCTAAGCAAGATGACTGGTTTCAGTACTAACACAAAGACCAAGTTTGTGTAACCACAACACTAACACTTGTCCGTTTCGGAAACATAGCTTGCGAATCCTCTAAGAAACTAGGCTTATTCGTTTCGGCTACACTTTTTACACTTCGTGTAATGAGTGTACCATGAAAAGTGTACCCGGAGTACACTGTGCACAGCCTACACTGCAGTGTAGTGCAATTTCAAACAAACGATTTTGCTGGTTTTAGTGTAAAATTGACACTAAAACCAGCAAAAGCGTAAATTTTTCAAAAATACTTTTAAAATTAATAATTCAATACTTCTTTTCGATTCATCAATCATCGTCAAGCGATGAAGGATGAAGATGATGAAATACCAGCTTTACTTAAACTAATAATAGCACTGAACTGAAATTCCAAATTCAAACACTCCTAAAAATTCTTTGAATTCAAAAATTGAAGGATAAAAATCATGGAAACGTGATATTAAAGGAGGGAAAAATCATTTTGATTAACCAAAATCTGCACTACACTCTCTGCACCTACTTTTATTTTGTGCAAAAAGTGTACACTAAAAACCTACACTAAGTGCACACCAGTCGAAACAAACAACTACACGAAGTACACCTAGTGTACACTTTTCCAAACAAACAGCTTCCGTGTAAAAAGTGCAAAAAGTGTAAAAAGTGTAGCCGAAACGAATAAGCCTACTAATACAAGTACCGATTATGTGTGAATACACACCAACACACGTTCGAAAACTGGTTTCAGCACTAACGTAACATAAAACCAGTGTTTTGTGTAAATATAACACTAACACCTCTCCGTTATCTGAGTTTGCGAATGATGTACTGTTTTGATTTTTTAATATAGAGAGAAAAGATCATAATTCATGTTATTTTTATGTTTTTCGTGATTTTCATGCCTGGTAGACACCGTGGTAAATGTATTTATTCCAATTGTTCAAACTACTATTAATTTTTTATAATGATGTAGAACTGAAGTTTCCAACATAAATTATATTAAATGTTTGAAAACAGATGCAATTCAACTCCCAAATTGTAAAAATTTTGCCATATAAGTATGCTTCAGTTTGAATTTGTGAATTACAATATTCTGTTGTGAAGTTACTTTTTCAGTTTATACTTTGTAGTTATGAATTTTTACAAGATTTTTTCGGTTGTATTAGCCATTGCCGCAGTTCTAGGTACTGGCAACAGTGAATGTAGGCCTTGCAGGTAACCATGATACTGCTCCAGGTCAGCCGACTTTTTGAGAAAATATGAGTGAGGGTGAACCACTCCCTAATATACACCCCATTTTTTCGTCTTTGGTATCAACATGTACATAAATTAAAACTTTACTTGAAAATCAAAATCAATGTCTATTGAAATCAATTTTTCAAAAAACAACCAAATGCATGTTAGGTACATATCTGTATCTCTATTAATTATTTTTCCATCTTCATTTCTTGTTTTTTTTTTTGCAAACTTTCCAACTTTCAACTTTCATTCATTTTTATCAGCCGACACCTCGCAACACCACCCCCACCATCACCCACATCACCACAACCACCCACCCACCCTTTCAAACTCTACCGGACATATGTCGGGTAGAGTACTATGTCTGCACGCCCCTGTCGATACTTCACTCAGGGTTCGTACCACGTACGAAGAATATGAAAATACGAAAAAAAAAATACAAATTAGGTACTAATGAGAAAGTAGAAATTTCTGAAGAAAAGAGTCCAAAAGTACGATTTTTTAAAGAAGTTAATAAGAACGAAATTTTGTCACAATTTGATCAACAGAAATATTGTCCCTGATTATTGAGGAATTATTCGATCTTTAGATCCAGAAAAGTACGAATTTTTGGTTTCCAGTTTCGTTGCAAACCCTGCGATCACTCGATATTGATGAAAAATTTATATTTTTGATTTTATCTTTTGAGTTTGAAGTTGAAATGCTACCACAAATGGATTCGGGGACCAGAAATAATGGATTTCGATGCCTCACTCGCGACGATAATGAGTAATTTTCAAATTCTGTGTCATCCCCTCTTCCCTACAAGGTCGATTTTTAAATTTGAAGTTAAAATAACCCTAGACATGGATTCAGAGGATCAAAAAACATGGATTTCGATATCTCACTTGATAATGAAAAATAATGAACAATTTTCATTTTTGGTTTCACCCTTTCACTTCAGGGTCAACTTTTGGGTTTGGGGTCAAAATAAACCCAAAAATGGATTTTGGTGTTTTGAAACTCCCCTTGAAGGTCTTTTCAATTTTTTTTGAATAATTTATTTTAGTTGCCAATTTTTTTTAAATTTCGTTTTGCAAATTTATTTGAAAAAATTTTGTAAACTGCCATTTTCTAATTCAAATATCTTCAAGGAATGTTAAATGGTCAGAAAAATTTGAAAAATTGGTCAGAAAAATCTGTAGAAGTCAAAGAAAAGTACGTTTCAAAAAATAATGGTGGCTATGTTCCAATATTTTTTTATTACTTACTTGGTAATTGGATTTCAAATTTTTTTCTTCTCATTATTTTTTTACATTATTTTTTCAATATTTTGGTCAAGTTTGTGAAACATCAAAATATTTTAATATTTTGTGATGGTGAATGGAGGAAGAGGGGTGGTAATATCTCACCGAAATTTTTTGATAAATTCTATAAAAAAAACTTCCAAAAATCTTGCATTTTGATCTAAATTTTTTTTAGATAGGTAAAGGTACCTTGATCTGCATAAATATAGATACTTTACATGATAAATGAACTTTCGAAATTCATTTCCAGTTAATAAAAGTTCAAAACTAAATTCTGTTCACTGGCACAAAAAATATATACATTTAAAAAAAATTAAGAATCGCCATATTTCAAAATCCCACGAGTTACGATATTTCTAATCCCGTTGTTCTTTCAAAACACCTACATCATTAATAAAATGATCTTATCCCATCTTCGACGCGATCATGACAAAAGCTGTCTATTTTCTTACACTTTATAATGATAATCTGACGCCTTCAAACTCAAATATAGACACACACACCCACATATCACTTCCGGCTAAAAAATAGCGAAACCTCTAGCACGTATCAAATTAGAAAAATTCTATTTAGAACGAGCCGGCCGATTTTAGGATTCACTATTTTTTTCTTTCGTGTTCATCTCGAATGAAACGCCGGTACTCGAAGGGGAAAAGTGTACTATGCGGAATGAAGTTATACTTTATTTTTCCAAGCGCTGTATAAGGTTACGAGCCCACGTTCTAATGAAAAAGAGTAATATTTCTTTTTTCCATTGTAAATGCTAAAATTAGGTGTACATCTGTTGGAATATTTATTAAGTCAGTAGGTTTTTCAAATGGTCTCAATTAAGTGTTGTTTTTTCCTTATGACGTTTTCAAGATGGATTTTTCACCCCCTGAAAACGTGCACCTGTTTCTAAACAATAAAAAAGTAATTAGATTTTGTATCCGGGAAGGGTGTCGAGGTAATAAGGAAGAGGGTATTTCAACATTGTAAATGACCACAGCTCAGAGATAGATTTGTATTCTTTTTCCTCGGAGAGATGTAAAGTAGGATTTGAAGTTATAAAAGGGTCAATAACCCGCGTTGGTGGCGGAATTGTATCATTTTTTTCGATAGATTTTGTAATTTCGAAGACTTGTAAAAGTCTAATCCCTATTTTTGTGTTCTAATCAGAGACAAAATTGGAGTTTTTGTTTCGTTGGTTTACTAAGTGTTGAAATTAGATTACAGTCGATAAGGAAAGAAGAACCGCTCAAAAATTAAATTCGAGTCGATTGTGTCGCCTAAACTTGTCCTTTAGATTGGATTTATGATACCAGGTTGGGCAACCCATTTGACACTCGTGTTACATTAGGATGGATCGAAAAAAAAAACATATTCTGGATTTCAACAACAAAAATTAGCGGGGTAGTTTATTTTGAGTGGAAAATTTCTCGAAAAAAAGTTTGAAGCCCCTGCCCACAGAGAGACGGAGCTAGGAAACTTCAAATTGGGAGTGTTGTCGAAAAAAAGGAGGCTTTTGCCACTTTTGGATAGTGGCACTTGCTGAGAACCTCAAACACTCCCTAAAAAGATGCGATTTGAGTTTCTACATCTTCCTAGACCATATTGACCTCGATATTGGATACCTACCACTTTTTGCCTTCTACAAGAGAGCCAAAAAATGCAGATCGCAAATGTCAAAAGCGAATAAAATTTTTTTGGTCTCTATGGATAATTTTTAAAGAATTTTTTTTTGAAAAACCGTGGCAATGCTTCCTACTGAATTATGATATATGATTCACGTAATTTTCATAAAATTCAAGTTATTCATTCAATGACTTGAAAGCGAGCCAATTTTTTTTGTCATTAATTTTTTTGTAGCAGTAATGCCTACTGAAATTTTATAAATTTGCTAAATTGATTTATTGCATCCATTTTTGGTAATAAATAAAATATTACAGTTTCAAAAAAAATTGAACTAGAAGGGGAAAAAATCCAAACTTAACTAAATAATTATGATTTCGGCCTAGAAAGTGTAATGTAAATTTATAATTACAACAATTTTCTGAGGGGGAGAGGGCAGGCAAGCGAGGCCAGGATTTTTCGTTAGGTCTGCCCCCGGCCACCCCTTGAAGACTCTTTGGTGCAGCGATTTTAAACTTTTTTCGAATTTTGATGAGCCTCTTCTAAAAATTTTTCTGAAATGACTTCCCAAAGACGTGGTAAAAATTCGATGTCCAACCCCCCGCCCCTCCTTCCCCTTCCCCAGCAAAAGCTTAAAGTTTCAAATTCAAAAAAAAAAAATCATTTTTTTTTCTTTTAAGCAATGATTAAGTTGCATAATCTTTTTAAAAGAATGAATTTTTTTTATCAAAATCCAGAATTTTTTTTGGTTCACCCTAATGCACATACAATTTTGTACATGAGGGTGCAACGATTTTCAATTTTTTCGGATTTTGATGGGCCTGTGCCTAAAATTGTTGTGAAATGGCCTCCAAAAGACGTAGTAAAAATTAGAAATTTATTGATTCATGTTCACTCCCCCCCCCCCCCACCCCACAAACAGAAGCTCAATGTTTCAAAATTCAAATTCAAAAAAATTCAGTTCTTTTGCTTTTTAGCAATGATTAAGTTGGATTATTACTTTAGAAGAATGAAAATTTTCTATCACAATCCATGAATTTTTTTTGATCTACCTTAATATACAATGTATACCTACATGAGGGCGCAGAAAATTTTAATGTTTTCAAATTTTGATGGTCCTGTGCCAAAATTTGTTGTGAAATGACCTCCAAAAGACGTGGTAAAAATTAAAATTTTATTGATTCATGTCCCCCTCCCCCTCCTCAAAGGATAGCTCAGTTTCAAAATTTAAAATTTTTCCATGATTTTTTTGCTTTTTGGCGATGCATAGTTGTATGTACATATTAGATATCACGTTTAAAGAGTAAGAAAGTTTTCTGATTTTTCTCGAATTTTCCAAGAGTATTTACCTACATGATTTATGTGTATGGTCAAAAAAGATATTTGAAGTAGCAAATGCTAAACGTGGTACCTAAGTCCATTTTTGAAATTTTTGAGTTCATGACGGAAATTGGAGCATTGAAATACGGCGGATTGACCAGTGTTGTCAGATTTTCGCGAAAGTGTCGGGAACATGGTATTTGGAAACGTTGCATTATCCCATTGATAATCACAAAGAAAAAAATTTGAAACGAAAAAAAAATCAACTTTTTTTTGAAAATCACCTATTTTTGGGTCAAAAATATGTTATAAATTGAAAGAAAATTTTCCTCTTCATAGCGCAGTTTTGACCCCAAAAATGGCGATTTAAAAAAAATTGTTTTTTTTGGTTTCGTTTTATATTTTTTTACGTAGCTCGACCGAATTTCGATCTTTTGACATGAGGTCAACGCTAAAATGATGTGATTGGATGTACGAAAAAGTCCCACTAGGTGTCGACTCTTGAAACGCACTTTTAGTCACCGGCAAGTGCTAAATGGGGTATAAGTCCAAACGTGTTTTTCGGCCACAGCTCCGTTACGCTTAACATTTTTTTTCGCAATAGGCTTAAAAATCGTCTCAAGTAGTTCATTTTCAATGGCCTGAAACACGTTTTCCACCAACCTTTACTTTTGGAATAAAACAGTTTTTTTCGTTTTCTGAAAAACTCAAAAAATGGACTTATATCCCGTTTAGCATTTGCTACTTCATTTCTAGAGTTATATAATTTGTGAGGGAATATGAATATAAAAAATGATTACTTGGACTTTGATCTATTTTGGAGGTTTGATTTTGACTCTAGATGGGCGCAGAGCGACCCCAACTCTATTTCCTTTTTTTAGGAGTTCTCAAACTACCAAGAAATAGTGTAAAATTAGAGGGTAATGGGGTTGGGAGTCGTCCTACGTTCATTTAGAGTCAAAATCAACCCCCAAAATCGATCAGAAAAATCTGAAAAAATCAAGAAGCTATTTTTCATACTCTTCAAAAATATTAAAAATGACAATAGATAATAATCGCTAAAAAAAAAAAACAAAAAAAAATCGAAAAATATTTTTGAAAAAATAAAAAAAATTTAAACTCGAGCTGTCGCCGAGGGGAGAGGGTAACATGGACCAATACATTTTTTTGACATCACTTCACAACAATTTTTGACACATCCTAACCCCATTAAAATTGTAAAAAAATTGAAAATCGTCGCATTCCAATGTACATCCAATCATCGATATCAATTAAGTTGCTTACCCAGTCTCTCACTCGAGTATAATAGGGAATCAGCCTAAGGCAACCCGTCCAACATCGCGAATAAAATTGCATAACTCGAGGCGTAAAATGCATCCATTTATCGACAGTCGTAGGCGTTTTATAAAATATGAACGCGGTACAGCGCCTTTTGTACGAGTGAAAATAAAAACCGAGAGGGAAAAAAAAGACATCTATGCCATTTGTAAAATACTACTGAAAGGTTTCACCGGCATCAGCGCCAGCGGTGTACCGAAATAACAAAGGTTATCCTACAGTCATTTCGTACTTTGAGGGGAACCTTTCATAATCACGAATGTCAATTGGAAAAAAAGCAGCCATTTTTCGCAGGTACCTACATCTACATTTTTCGTTTGGAAATAAAAACGAATCGGCGAGCGAAAATGGTATAATGAAAACGTGCGGTTTAATTCATTTTTTCTAATTTAACTGGCGGGTAATTCGTTTGCCTGGGCGATTATTTCCATTGCTGCGGCAGCTTATTAAATTTTCGCGAATACGAGGAAACCCTCGGGGGTTCGTCGATATCCCGCCGACAATAACGACCGTTGAATTTTCTGTTGCAGAAAATTGACAAAGAAGGTGAAGATTTTCATATTATCGGCTCCCGGATTAACGATCCTATTATTATCGTATTTGATGATCGGTGCCGTCACGTTCAACGTACTCGAAGGCGGTAGAAAATGGAGTCAGAATTATAACGTTACTAAGAGCGCAACCGGACCGCATAATAAAGACGATAGAATAAAAGAATCGGTCGAAAGGTTGTGGAAAATAACCGAGAATCTAAACGTGCTGTATAAAGACAACTGGACCAAATTAGCCGGCGAAGAGATTACCCATTTGCAAGATTATTTTTTCGAAGAATTAACCCTGAAAAATGATAATTCAGCGATGAGCGAATGTAACACCAAAAATTACCAGTCGAATAGGAAGAGAAATCCGCCATTTTGGAATCTCGGAGAATGTTTTCTTTATTCGTTGAGTCTTCTTACAACAGTTGGTAATTATTCGTCTTTTTTTCACTCTTTTCTAGCTTAAATGGTACTTGGTATTTTGATTGTGGCAAAAGGAGCTTTTTTCGAAGAAAAAAAAAACGTCAACTGCTTTAATAAGTTATTAAAATGCCGCCGGATAACGTTTTTTTTATCAACTTCTTATTCTTGAGTTCTTGATGATATTAAATTCAAAAAGTGTCAGCTTGGAGTACTTTCAACGTAAAATGTCGTCTGTCTCGTTAAACGCGCCATGCTACGGTGAACAATTTATCAAATGAATTTCCTACATCGGAAAAAAATTCCGTGTCACGGTCTACCTGACGTTTGTAGGTACAAACAACAACTACGGCGGCAACGTCGACCGTAGCGAATTTCCATCATGGAAATTGAACGTGTATTTGCTTGATACATACAATAATGCTCCTTGGTGTATCTGGCAAACGGCGCGTTTAAATGGAGAAATAACGCCGGAATCGTGTTCAGCGTCCTTAAAAACCATGCAAACGATATGCATGACGAAGTTTTATCATTTTTTTCATATTACTCCCCCGATTTCGTCTACCCCTCTTGAGGATATCTATTTATCTTTATGGTAGTCTTTTGTCGAATTTCGAGCCGAAACGAACCGATTATATGGAAACGAAAATTTTTTAAAATGGTATCCATTTCATTGATGATCATTGCAAAAGTGTAACTTGAGAGGTCAAAATGCTCTTGGTAAAGTTTTTTTGTAAAGTGTATTTTGTAGAATTTTTTGCCAAGTGTTTTATGGATTTTTATGCGAGTACTTGAACAAACTTTTTTTGTGAATTATTGTTTTTGCAAAAAAAATTGCCAAGTGCAAATTCGGAATTAATTTGAGGTTCCAAATATTCGTTTTTTGAAATCTAGATGATCATTTTTCGAAAATATTGAAATTTCGCCCTCACCTCCTTCTTGAGCAGGATTTTGATAATTTGAAGCTGTCTCATCCTCTCTATAGAGCAGAATTCTGGTCATTTAAAAATTTTCCTGTACCTGCTTCAGAGTTGAATTTTCTTGTCATCCTGTTAGTACCCCCTTCAGGTTCAGAGTAGATTTTGGTAGTTGAAATTTTTCCCATACCCCCCACCCCCATACTCCAAACTTAAACAATTTCAGTTTTCTCTGCATTTTCCTCAAGGGGAAATTTTGGTTTCTCAAATTCAGCCCGTACGAAAAAGAAATTTACATACGATGAAACTATGAAACATGCAAAAAAAACCTTACTTTTTTAAGACAATTTTTTTCTAATTTTTTCAAGTTATAAAGCTCATCTTCAAAGACTTGAAAAAATGAATTTCACCTTAAAAATTTAACAGTTAGTAAGTAAGAATCAAAAAATGAAATTTCCAAGTAAAAAATTTATATTTATTGAAAATTTCATCAAACTAATGAAATTACTACCGGAATTGAAATTTAACTCAAATCCTCTAGAAAAGAATTTGCAATTGGGAAAAAAATTGAGGCAAAAAACTACTCACAAGAGAAAAGTATAAATTGAGCCGAAATATATCAAAAAAGTTTCCAGGAAGGACTCCTTTCCATATCTTTAATTTCAGTTGGTAAAGGTAATTTTTTCTGTTTTGACAAATTTTTGAAAATTCAAGTGTACTTGGCTCTATTTTTGACCTTCTCCGAAATCAATTGAAAGCAGTTCCAAGTTAATCTGTAGTCTCCAAAAAAATTTTACATTCTTCAGCTTTGAAAAAAAAGTCTATAAAAATATGGATTGACGAATTCTTAAAATATCGGCTCAAAATCGCTTCTGATAGATTTAAGAAATCGAAAATAAAATATAAATATATTAAATTTCAATCGTTTACCTTGATTAGATTAAATTGTCAATTTTACACTTTTTTGTGAGGTCATAGGATGTTCTGAATTTTCAAAAATTGGCCTAAATTCGAAAAATAAACTTTATCCCAGTAATTTTGAATATGGGCCTTTTTTGGATGTTCTTTAGATGTATTTTTCTCTGCTCAAAATTCTACTGCCGGTTTGGATTCCTTCCTTGTGAGGGACTTTTTTGTAGAATTGTGCTCGTGAATATAAATTATTTTGAAAGGCATAGGTAATATCCAAAGCCGTGCAGAAAAATTCAGACCCAGGAAGAAAAAGATAAGAGCAAAAAAATCCGAATTTTTTTCATTTGAAGGCCCTCGCAGTGAAAAGAAAGAATTCTTAGTTCTAGAGAGCTCATTTAAAAAACACCGGTTCGAGGGAACCCCCATCTCTGCACAGGCCTGAAAATATCAACGAGAAGTCTAAACCCAAAATAAACACCAGGTTCATGTTTGGCGTGTTCGAATGTCAAAAAATACTCCTATTTCAATTTTTTGGAATGCTCAATATTCAAAAAAAAAACAAAAACAAAAAACTCATTTTTGATGGTTTTTTGAACGATTTTCTCAATTTTGAAAAACATAAGTTATTTCAAATTAAATTTCAAAGCAGGAATCTGAAATATTATCTATAAATTGGCAATGAATAACTTTCTTTGAAAATTTCTTCAGCAAAATTAATGGATTGCATACTAAGTAGAAGATTAATATAATTATTTTAACAGCTGAGTTTAGTAGACGTTTTTTGAGACTGCACCAAGATACCGGACGCCTTTCTAAAGATAGCATTATTTTCAGGGATTTTTTCAACTCAAAATATATAACTCTCCAGATTTTCTATTAAAAAGTCACTATTTTCACCAATTATCCGACTTGCGCGTAATTTTTCCGTAACTTATATCCTATTGGGAAACAACAAACAACAGAGAAGAGAAGAAAATCCCCCTCCCAAAAAATCGTTTAGAAATTCACAAATTTTCAAACTGAAAAAAAAAACGGTCAAAAAAAGAGAATTTTGCATTTTTTTTATCGATTAATTGATATTTTTGAAATTTAGGCTGTAATTCGTTGAAATTCCCAATTTTTGACTAAATTGTCAATCAGTGTAGCAATAAAATTGAATTTGTGCAGAGGGGGGAGGGGAGGAGAGGTTTCCTTTGGACTCAAGTTTTTTTTAGGAAGCTTGGCTGGAGCTAAGAAAAAGTCTGTCTCTTCACTGTATGGACCCTCCAACAAAAAATTTGGTTTAACCGAGTCGTATCGTCGTTCGAAAGACATTTTTTTTGATCTTACGTTTTTCTTCATGTCTTCCCAATTTTCTCTGCACAGCCTTGAATAAAATTTAACAGAATTTTATCTCTCGTGACTGATTCAGAAAGTACCTATTAAGAATACGAAAAATATCTAGTTAATTTTTTTCACTAGAATTACAATTTTTCAAAATAATTGTCGATCTGTTCTTGCTTTGCTCAGCGACGTATCTCTATTATATTTTACCATTTTTTTTTCAACGTTCGTTTTCAATTGGGTGAAATTTTTGAGGAAACTTTATTTTGTGTGTTTTTTATGGGTTGTTTAAAAAAATACGTCTTAGGAAAAATCCAATCGTATGATTGGATTTTTCCCTAAGTAGTATTTTTTGGATTAAGCAATAGTGAAAAAAAACATTTCATTCGTAAAAAATTAATTATGACCATAAAAAATATTAAATTAAAAATTTTTCATTTCGTAACAATTTTTTTCGTCAGCAAATCTATGATTTTATCTCCTCTCCCTCTTCAACAAGGATTCAAAAGACTCAATATTTCGACTTTTGGCTCAGGTACATATTACGATAAAAAAAGAAAACAACGAGGCTTCCCCATCCCACCCCAATCTTTTTGTACAGGTTTAGAGAGAAATTACTATGCAGTCTTATTAACTAAAGTCACGCAATTTGTCCTTATGACTCAATTTTTTCAGCAAATATTTTGGAAAAACACGAAACACTAATTTGAAAAACTCTCCAACGGCCATTTTCTGGTGAAAAAATATCACAAAATTTATTTTAGAAGCATTAAATACGAAAATCATTAACCGTAGTTTTTTTTCAACCAAAATCTAATCCTTTATAAGTAGATGTTCATCTTATAAAGAATAAAACGAAATAGGTAACTCGAAAAACAACTCGCCAACAAAAAAATACCTCTTAATAGAGAACAATTTCCACCTAATTTCTTATCTAATTTCCACCCTCGTTTTTCCGATAATTCTGTTTATCTAGAAGGCAACTAAATAGGCTTTCACAATCGATAACTCATTTTGCAACTTTTTCGAATTTCCGGCTTGGTAAAAAAATTTACGAAATATTAATCAACGATTTTGCAACTTCTACAAGTTTTTTTTTAAACAAACGCCTACGCAGGTATTCGAGATACTTTTGCGAGTTTTTCATCTCGTCGAAATGAACCAGAAGGGAAAGAGTATAACAAATTAAAACTTCAAATAATCTATTTAAACCTCGCGTTGAAATAAAACGATTAAATTTTCGAGTCGATTTGAAAAAGGGAATTTGAACTCGTTTCCTTTTGCGGACGGCTGTAAGAGAGAGGCGAATTAAAAAAAGCGAAAAAGCGGATTTGAAATTTTAATTTTTCGCAAATAGCGTACTTTGAAACGGAGACGAGTCAAACGGATGTAGCGTAATGTTTTGTTTAAAATCGATAGGTACGAGTGCGACCATTCGATGGTTATTTTTTCGCATTCTCTTTGTAGCAGGCCGGACGGGAGTACGACTGACGGAGACAGAAAAAACAGGAAAAATTTTCAATTACACTGATAAAACGATGCGCCGTTTCATCCAGATAGGCTTTTACGTACAAAAGTGACGTCATAACGTTATGATATGAGCTCGAATGGCTACACGCGGAACGATCCGCGAGCTTATATCAGTTCGAAAATAAACCAAAGGTATAAGAATTTACATAGGATCGAACTTCAAACGTTTTATGCAAATAAATCACTTCAAGTTCTGAAATATATTTTACTTTATGTAGCGATGCGAATATCTGCAAAATCATTAAAACTCTCTTCTCGCAGCAGGTTTCGGGAAAACAGTTCATCAAAAAAAATCACCCTCAGCTTTATCATTTTTTGCTCTCTGTTTCTCTTCCCGGTTCGGTATTCTCTCCGAGGCGGCGCGGTGTCTACGTAAAAGAGAGAAAGCGAATAATTGAACTATCAACGTTTCTGTAACGCCTCCGCCAAAAAATTCCAATCTCACCTGCGTATAAATATTTCCACTCCGGTGAACCCCCATCAACGTGCCAAATTTATTCGTAACTTTTTGAATTTAAATCACCTGAAATCTCCCGGCGCTATAAACTAAAACCCTACATTCTATACCAACTACCCGCAGTTAGATCATTATTTGTACATTTTTCAACCTATACCGGGCCTTTCAATAAAAGGTGGGTAATGTCCCCGTCGCCGTCGTGAAACACAAGTTGCAAAGTTCAAAACACGCGCGAAATTAATCTTGTTTGGGAAAGTGCGAACATTGTTTTCCGCCCATAAATTACCCGCTTGACTGGCCGAATGGCGAGAGACGAAAAGTTATATCTGCAAAAGTCTATAACTATATTTTATTGATAAAGTTTATAAAATATTATTGTTTTAGCGTCTAATTTATTTATAAGAAAGAGTTGAACGATTCTTTTATTAATTTTATCGAAATATACACGTCTTTTTTCATCTCGGTGAAAAGTAATCCGAGTGGAAAACGTTTGTTACCGCAAAGTTTTCGCAATTTAGAAATTTTTTCTCGCTAGTGTCTCGAATTTCCGAAGTAAAAATACGTACGCAGTACGTACTTATGAGAGACGCGAAAACAACAACTTTGATGTATGATCGTGAATTGCAAACAAACTGAATATTTTTCTAAAATAACAGTCAACTGTGGTATAGGTCGTTCGCCTGGAGAAAAATATTTTCGATGGATTTTCGCGAGGTATCAATGGCGTAGAGTTTACCGAAATTGAATTCAACGTCCTTGAAAACATACCAATTGGCATAACGACAGATATGACGATTTTTCATCATTTTTTCGTATTATTTTCATTTTTTTTTTTACTATTTTCATATTAAGTTGATAAGATAGGTATCATGGAGCGTTTGGAAAATCGTGTGACGAAATACTGTTCTCGAGAAAATATGAATAGAGTATGCTCCGAAGGAATCCCGCCTGGTGTTCTTTTGTGAAGGAATTTTACGTATAATAAAATTTTTACAAAATTTACTGTGAAAATTTTACGTATAATAAAATTTTTTACAAAATTTACTGTGAAAATTTTTAATTTTTAATTGAAAAAATTTCAATTCTTAGCTCAAAAAATTTGGAAAAAATTTCAATCAATTTTTGATTTACAAATTTTGAAAAACTTCAACTTTTGATTCAAAAAATGTTGAAAAATTTAATTTTTGATACATTTTTTTTTTAAATTTCCTAAAAAATTCAAAAACAAACTCAAAAGTTGGTTGGAGATGCGTGTCTTCTACACAATGCAAGAGTTCCTAGAACATACCGAATCTGTTAATGTAGCTCCTCCACCGAAATAGTTTCAATCTTCCCCATTTCTGTAAATTTTTTAATTAATCTGAACAGTGTTCACATCCGAAAAGGAACCTATGTTTCAAATAAATAAATAAATAAGCTATTATATTCAAAATATCAAAAATTTGCAATTTTTCAATTATTATGTCAAATTTTTCAAAAAAATTACTTTTTCCTGCCATTTTATTAAAAACTTTACTTATACTTTTTCAATTTGTATTTTGTTTTTTGAAATTTTCCAAAATTATCCGAATATTTTAGATTTTTTGTCAAGCTGATGAACTTTTGGCTTGGATCAAAGCACATTCAAAATTATACTGTTCCATAAGCCTTTCACAGACCTTCAGCTGATTTTTTGAAAAATCTTGGCCCAATTCAAATACCTCGATTGTACCCCTTCTCCCGCCAGCCTTGATCAGAATTTTTTGCACTATAGGCACAAATTTTCTTAAAGGATTTACGATTTACCCAATACCAGGTAAACATTTTTTTTATGTGAAAATTGCTTGCCTTTGCTCCGCTTCGGGTCAATAATTATTTTTAATAGTTCTTAAAAATTTTGAAATAATTATCAAAATTCAGAAGTGAAAGTAATGAAAAAGTAGTGATTTTGAAAATAGTGAAAGTAGTGAAAAAGTAGTGAATTCGATCAAAATTTCAATAAAAAGTAGTGACCAAAGGAAAAAATTCAAAGCCACGACATTACTCTGGAGAGTAATGTCGTGGCTTTGATTTCACGCTGATAACTCATAATTGAAAATTATGGGGAAAAAGATATAATTTCAACTTTTTTATGGCATTTTTTCCCAAAAAATTTTGCGCTCACTTTGCTTAGGCATGTCACCAAAATTACTCACGTTTTTCAAAATTAGAAATTACAATGCAAAAATAAACCACCCTTCAAAGGTTCTATATTATTCAGTTAGGCTAACCGAAATAATTGCAGAGACTTGCGTAGAATTTATCTGTTGGAAAGAGTGTTTAAAGCAATGAATTGTAAGAAAAATTAAAAATTTTCAGTCTGGAAAGAGTCCTAGTATTCATTCTTTATTCTCATGATTAGGTAGACAGGTCAGTGGCGTAGCTAGAGGGGGTCCTCGGGGTCTGAATTGCCATGAAGTCAAGAATTTATTTTTAAAATTATTGTTACATGAAAAAATTCTTGTTTGGGCATTAAAAATCCATTTTTTCCCATTTAAATTTTCAAGATTTTATGTCCGTTCGGGGAGGGGGTGGGGGGTCCGAAAATTTTCAAAATCAAATTTGAGTCATTTTTGTAAGTTGGAGAAGAGGGTTTTAAAAATTTTGTAAAATTTTTGAAAAAAAAAACGTTAAATATCGTAGGTACTTTGGTCTTGACAATTGACAACTCAGTTTTTAAAAAAAGTTGGTAATTTTCGACGCTTGAACTTTTTTTGAAAAATGTTCACCCTCTCATTTCTGTCGGGCTCGTAAATACTCACGAGGGAGGTATCTCAACTCAAAGTGAAATTTTGAGCCCAAACAGAAATAAATTAAAAGTACATCATAAAAGAACCCCATATCCAAAATTTCAGGTAGGTACTGAAGTTCATCTCGCGAATTTTTTAAATTTCAAAATTATTTTTTCACTCATGAAAGGATTTTATCAACAAAAAAAAACCTGAAATTTAGTATATACGCTATTTTCGACCTACTGAATCGATTGGAAGCGGTTTCGAGACGTTTCGGAGCCTCCGGAAAATTGTGGATTGGGTATTTTTAAATTTTTTCCAGATAAATTTTCTGCTCAAAAATGTGAATTTGAACTCAAAGTTACGAATTTCAGAAAATTGTGCTTTAGTTGATCAAATAGATCACCAATATGGGTAATCTGCGATTATTAGGTGCTGAAGTTCATATGGACCATTTTTATGGTCTTTTCTCCAGCGCACCGCTGGAAAATTCGAAAATTTTCTGGTGGCTCCGAAATGTCTTGAAATCGCTTCCAATCGATTCGGGAGGTTGAAAATAGGGCATATGCCAAATTTCAGCTTTTTTTGTTGATTAGATCAATTTTTATATTTTGCAGAGCGATGACGATGAGGTAATTTTGAAATTTTAAAAATTCAAGAAATTCAAGAAATGAACCTCAGAACCCAGAATTTTGGGTATGGGAGTATGGGATTCTTTTATGACGTACCTATTTTTGATTTATTTTTGTTTGGGATCAAAATTTTACTTCATTGAGTTAGGACACCTTCCCTGTCAAATAATTACGTTTGTTCTGCAAGTAGCAGTTTTTAGTCGAAATAACCTCAGAAATTTATATCTAGACAAAAAATGTTTTTCAAAGTCTCGCTGATTAATTTGTAAAATTTTCAATTTTATTTTAGTTTAATTTCTCATCTCTGGTTTAATTTTGAGTTTTGTATGATTTTTTTTTAACCACTGAAAGTGAATTTTGAAAAAAAAATGAAAATTTCATACACCAGTGCAGCCAACAGCAAATCATAAAATTCCAAAATACGGAATGACTGCACTGACACAGAAAATTTTCCAAAAAACTTTCCGAAATATACTTCTAGTGATTGAAAAAAAATACATAATATTTTTAGGCGAAAAAATAATTAATTCAAAGTCGATATGAATTCCGTATTTTGGAATTTTATGATTGGCTGTTGGCTCCACTGGTGTATAAAAGTTTCAATTTTTTTTTCAAAATTCATTGTTAGTGGTTGAAAAAAACTTTTTGTTCCCTTACTCGATGAAAAAAAAAAATCATTCCAGCTTAGTGAAAATTTCAAATTATTAAAATACTGCAATCTGCAACTTTTCAACCCACTGGTAGCAGTCTGAGTTTCGACCGGAGAAGGATGGCGATGGTTTAGAGAGATGTAGAAACTCAAATTGCATCTTTGAACTGCTAAGAAGGCCCTCATACAATTTTGATTGGCTAAAAAACGCAAAAAACAGCGTTTTTCTCAAAAGGAGGTGCACTTTGAGCACCTCCTGCTCCCCTTCCCTTGGCCCTAAGAGACCCAAAATTTTTTTGCGAGGTCTCGCACTTGAAGTAAACTACCTTACCAAATTTAGTCAAAATCCAAGTTGTGTTTTTTTTTCACACCTCAGGCCACAAGACAGTCA
Organism: Pseudococcus viburni; assembly: GCA_033439095.1. Taxonomy (NCBI): domain Eukaryota; kingdom Metazoa; phylum Arthropoda; class Insecta; order Hemiptera; family Pseudococcidae; genus Pseudococcus; species Pseudococcus viburni. Next base: position 742,602 of record JAVBJF010000080.1, on the reverse strand, counting down.
AACCTGGAACTCGAATACCTTCATGACGTCATTACTCATACCGCTGAATGTCGTTCCGACTTTTTTTTTCAAAGTCCAGATTATTTTACGTAATTTTAAATAGTTTAGAATTTTCTGAAAAAGTTTTCCAACTCCAAATTTTTTCCTCGTAATTTTTTCAACTCCTAACTAATTTTTTTCTCAGAATTTTCTCAACTGAAATTTTTCTCTGATGTTATTTTTCCACGACCGAATTTTTTTCTGACGTAAGTTTTCCACAACCAAAGTTTTTCTGAAGAATTTTCCCATTATTGAACTTACATCTTTTTTGAAAAGAATGACTTCTGTTTGATTGACTTAAAAATTTTATTTTCTCGCAATTTTCACATCTGAAATTTTTCCACGTCCAATCATAATTTTTTCAGCTCGGATTTTTTTCCTCAAAATTTTTATGGCGTCAATCAAACAGAAATCATTCTTTTCAAAAAAGATGTAAGTTCAACGATGGAAAAATTCTTCAGAAAAAAATTTCAGTGGAGAAAATTACATACGTCAGAAATATTTCAGTTGAGAAAATTCTGAGAAAAAAATTACGAGGAAAAATTTGGAGCTGGAAAACTTCTTCAAAAAATTCTAAACTGTTTAAAACTGACGTAAAATATTCAACGACATTCAGCGGTATGAGTAGTGACGTCATGAAGGTATTCGAGTTCCAGGTTTGACTGTCTTGTCCTCAGGCCCCACATTTTTCATTTCCCCAACGGCTCCTTTTCGCCCAAATTCCACATCTGCATTTTTCAAAGAAATCGTGCAAAGTTCACGATCCGTTTCCAAATCCGAAATATTTTAATTTCGATACTCGACAATAAATTGAAATCGCGATCCTCGCACCGTCGAACAATCCTAATCTAAAATTCTCCCAATTACGCGTTAAATTTCCTTAAAATTTCCAAAACAAATCCCACCTCAACGTAATATTTTCAGGATCGGTAGCTTATTTGAAAAAACACATCTCATTGGGTACCCAATGCGGCATTATGAAAATAGCCAATTTAGTCGAGTCAGACGCAGACGTCATCCGTACGTTGGAGCTCATTATGTGTATTTGGACGTAAAATTAAAAATTAGTCGAGCCATGCTCTCCGGTATGTATATTAGGCGAATAAAAAAACCGGTCACTTGGTACCGGTAACACGAGTTCGGCACTAACAATCGCATACGGTGAAATTACCAAAGCACAAAAAGGAACAAATGTATGAGTAGTATATTACGCAACAAGGGTGAAAAGTGCGTGTTTATAAACGAGTGCGAAAAGTTACAGCACGAGCCGAAGGCGAGGGCTGTATCGCACGAGTTTATAAACACAAACTTTTCACCCGAGTTGCGTACGCTATTTTTCTCAACTGATACAATGTAACGTACACCATTATATCATTGATAAATTTCTAAATTCTTGAAAAACGTAGAATAATCTGGTAAATGGGAACACTGATGGTAACGGGTTAAAACTCGTCATACAAAATTTTGTAATGCATTGTATGATTGTCGTATCTAGTCGTATCTAAACAAGAATTATTTTTTCATTTACCTATTGTTTTACATACAACAACATGAATAGGAACAATATTACAGAAGTCAGAGAATTCCTGGCATTTGAACAGTGGCGAAGACGTAACGAAGAACGGCAAATTACAGAAAAAATATTGATAAGATATTTTTCGGAGCTTTGTTTGAACCATAATTTATCTCTTCCAGCCTTATGGACCAAATATAAGTATTTGAAAACTCAAATTCAACATAACTATCATTTAGATATCGGTCAATATATAAATTTAACGTTTTTTTTAAAACACAAATGTGTAAGGCTGAATCGTCCTAATAAATTGTAAGTTTCGGTTAGTTTAAAGTTAAAGGACATTTTGTAAATGACAAAATAAAATTCGATGATAATATGTCTACTTACTTAAATTATTTGAATATGAATAATGTAGTTTCTTAGCGTTTAACTTCGTTTAACCTGTCGCTAATTTCCTCTATTTCTTTTATCAGAAGTGTTGATTGATTTTAATACCAACTTGTAAGTAATATAAGTCCAGATTTCGTTTGATTTTGATAATTCAAGTGACATAATAAATAACAAAATTAGATACCAAGATACCTCTTCCTGTCTATCAATCATCCAACGGTGTGAGGTTACGTAGTCCTCTAGTTGAATAAATAGATTCGAGATAAACAATGTGAAGAGTATTGATACCCTACTTCACTGAACTATCTTTCAATTTAAAACCACTGACTATGTGGTCGAAATATTTGAAATTAAAAAGAACTACACGTATGTATTATAATCTGGATATTAGTATCGAAAATTAGTCACCTTTTTAAAAAACAACCCAAGAAGCAATTGTTCAAATTCTATGTTGATGGATAGAATTATAATTTATGATTTGAATCAACATTGTATTTTTGTAATTTTTTTCTTTCAAATTAAAATATCTATAGGTAAATAAACGAAAACCACTTTATTCTTCTTAATAACAAGGATAAAAGAAACTTGAAAAAAAAAAAACAAATCTTGAGATCAATGATCAAATTACATAAATGATAATATTACTTACATACCAATAATCAAACGTAAAGAAAAAGTTTGACAGAACAATGAAAAAAAAACAAATGAAATTCTTGAGATGATGAACTACACAAAGATCATTCGCTTCTATCAATTTTAGATTTAAGATTAGGATAATCACTTATTACTTTGTAACATTAACAGTCACAGAACAATTATTAAACGAAAAATTAAAGTTACTTGGTATTGGTAGGTTTAACATCGGAATAGATTCTTGAACAGCACAGTCTGTATCACAATACTCTTCAACTATAAAATTAGATGGAGATATTTCCATATCTTCTTCAACTACGAAATTTGATACCGATAAATCTTCATTTCTCTCGATGTTTTCTTCATATAATGGAGAGTCTGTATTATTTTCCTGTATGGGTGACGATGCTTTTGAAGTAGAAAGTATTTCTGTGTTTCCTGTAGCTTCAGTTAATGGTGGTTGGCTAAATATTGGTAAATGGCAGAATATTGGAGTTTTGTACGTAAATTTTCGTTGAGATGACTGAGATACTAGAATCTTTGATTATATATATGTACATGGATTGCCAGTTCATATCAGGTGTTTTGAAGCGGAAAAATAAAAAGATAGAATTTCGAAGCGCATGCGTGAATTGTTGACATTGTGTTTGAATTTAATTTGAAGTTACGTAATTTATTAATTACTATTGAAAGAATCCCAAAAACATTGTAAATCGACTGATTTATAAATTTTTATAATCACTTCACTTTGGTTGAGCAAAATTTTCATCAAAAACTGTTGATAAATCTGAAATTTGGAAATTTCTTATCATTCAAGAATTCGAAACATTAATCCACAGTGTCAACAAAACATTATCTAGCCACTGATTTCTCCCGTTTCAATCCCAATCATCCAATCAAATGAAGAAAATTTTGTGTCAAAATAAACAAATTTTTAATGATTTTCAAGCATGCGCACTACGTTTCGATCTTTTCTTTTTTCCGCTTCAAAAAACACTTTTTTTAACTAATGGACTGGCAATCCATGTAATTTATATAATCAAAGACTAGAATCGAAGAGATTTCATTAATACCAATGTATTTTTTGAAAGAGAGTACTTATTGCTAAAAAATTTTTACTTACATTTTGAGTTTGAGCAAGGCAGATTATTTTTTAACAGAGGTGGCGATACTTTCGATGGTTGTTTGCTGAATTTTGATACTAGAATTAGAAGGATTTCATTAATATGCTCAGAAATTTAAAATTAAAGTTATTTATGATCATGGAACAATTATTACATACATTTTGAGTTAGTGTTGAATGATAATGGCGTAACAGTCTCACTTTCGTCCGATTGAAATTGAATTGCATTTCCAATTAGAGTTGCAGTTTTTTTCTTACTGGCAATTGAGTCTTCGATATATGATTCAGCCACTTTTGTTGAACTCCATTTACCATGTCTTTTAATTGTTGTGATATCGCCACCAGCATTGGCTAACACAGTTGTAGACGATCTTCGAAACGAATGTCCTATTAATAGATAATTGAATTTGATCAAGTATTTTAGTTTTAATCGAACTTATTTCAGATAATTTCAAATTGAATACTTACCAGTATACAAGTCTGCTTCAGGCAGATTCAAAAATTTCGCGATTTCTTTGGGGCATAGCTGCGAATTTATTTTTACCAATAGGCTGTATCGTGCAAACGCCTTTCTGATAATTCACGAAAACTCTATCATGTTCAACTTTAGCTGGGCGTAGATTTAAATACTGTTTAACGATCTTCAGGAAATCTCCGAGTATAGTAAATGATTTTGGCTGTTTAGTTTTCGTGTCTGGGATATGTACTAATATCAAGTTATCACCGTGATATTCCAAATGATTCATTTTCACCGACTTTAATTCATCACATCTCAGGGCTCCCATAATAGCGAAAATCATTGCCACCTAGTAAAAAAAAGTTATTGTAAAATATTGTAATAAATTAATTTCAAATTTGGTATTGATAAGTTTTTCTTACTTTTGTGGCTAAATAAACATTATCCGGCGCAATACAAATAAAGTTTCTAATATTTTCTTCGGTCAATACTTTCGATTTTTTTGGAACATATCCCTCGGAGAATCGTTTTAAAAAAGCCAACACTTTTTTATACGTATTGATATCGATATCATCGTACAGTTTCATTGTGGATTTTAGAAAAGAAAATGTTGAATAGAGAGATGGCGGCCTATACATTTTAGATAATTCTGTAAAGTAAGCCAGCATAACATTTTCCGATACACCAGCTTGCTTTGTCCTTCGCCAAGCTTGAAATTTGTTGTATGCTTTATCATACAGTATTTTCGATTTTTTCGGTAGTAGTTCTGATGTTGTTTGTTTGGCGATTTCACTTAATTCCGGTGGCGTACACATATTATCTTCTTCTGGTTCCGGAACCATCACGTCATTCACGTCAAAAGATTGAGAATTTAAGATAACACAACAAATTTATTAATTTAAACCATAAATTTATAAGACGAATTTTTTATAATTTATAAACAACTTAAAAACAAAAACAACATCAACCCCTATCAACAAGTAGAATTCTACAAAAGCGCGCTCTGCACTCACGTAGTGTAACTATGTTTTTTTTTTTTTATTTCCCTAGGGGAAAAAAGTACTTTTTTCCCCTGAATTTTGGTGATCTGAAAACACTCACTTTTAATTCGCAAAATCAATGATATAATGGTGTACGTTACATGTATCAGTTGTGAAAAAATCATTGATGCTTGCAAATAACCAAAGCTCAAGTAAAAGCCATTATGCGAACTGCGAACTAATGAAATTTGAACTCGGCGGTGGCGAATTGGGAAACGTGGAAAATATCATCGCGATTTAATGTACCGAATAAGCTACGTTGTATTTCCTTTGCATATAGCCGAGGATTAGGGAAGCGACCCGACCAAGTGTAGTGGTAGGGGCGCAAGGCGCAACGACCAATGCACCGATGCAGCGGTTTGTATTACTTGGCTACGTATACAGATCTCGTTGGCGAAAGACTTTGTATAGTATTGAGATTTGACCTAATTCATCGAAGTATAAAAAATGTGCGGAAAAAAGTCGCGAGCCAAGTTGATAATTGAAACTTACCTCGTAATGGATTCTCGAGTCAGCTCTTCCATACATAAAGATTGGAAAGCGCGCACGGTCACTAATGAAAGCTTGTTTAATGGCATGTGCAAATATTCAAAGAAACCAACTTACATCGCCGTAAATTTTATTTAACTCGTATTACGCCACAGTCGAACCGTAATTTCAAAAGCTGTTAATATAAAAGCTTTCGATTGTTTTTCTTCGGTTTGAGAATTTCGATAAAATTTTATCTTTTTGAAAAGTTTCAACTTTTATGGCGCTGGCGGTCTGATTTTTGTCGTATACTTTTCCATTTAACCGATTCGCGTAGATTAAAAGCTGTTTGATTTTTAATAGCGATATCGAATGGAGGAGTAATTTGGATAAATTATCCAAAATGTGTCTTACAAATTGACGCTTTCATTTACTTCCATCCTAAAGTACACAAAGCCAGCGAAAGAACCGCTGAATTTTAAAACATTCGTTTGAGGTTTTTTTCTCTCTATTTCGATCCCTTTTTCGCTCAAAGTCTCTCTTTTTCGTCCAACTTCTTTTAAAAGTTTTAACTCCGTGAAACAACTTTAATTACCATAAGGTTATTCGTTTACCAAACACGGGGTCGATTCGAAGAATTCTTCTACCTGTTTTAAAGATTAAACGGATTACGAAAATTTCCACACGATGGTACGATTAAGACGTTAATAAAATCTGTTCATTAGAGAACGTTTAGCCAATAATGGCCATTATCGAATTAAAACTTTAATGTGGCATAATGCGAGAATTTTATGTGAACGTAACACTTCGAATATATTTCTCGGTTGAGAATGATTGGAATAAGGGAGAAAGTCGAGGAAGGGATCGAATTAGATAAGGTGGCAGCTGCGACTCAATTTTCTCAATGAAATCACTATACTAAGCTATTAAATAATGTATAAAATGGGAGCTAAAAGGTATAGGGCAATGACTTCGGAACCAGAGTGGATAATTGGAGCTTACAATTTTTCAGTAAAAGACGATGACTGAGAAAGATGGAACGATTTTTAGAAGAAAAATTACCAATTTGCAATTAAATTTGAGGATTTTTGATTCGGCCAAGTTTTAATGATTTTTAATATTTTCCAATTTTTAGGTAGATAGTCGAAAATTTTAGAATAAAAGTTTTTTGATTCTTCTGAATTGAAGTGTATTTTTTTTTCTTCTCAAATCAAAAAATTCTGAGAAAAAAGCTATCACGTTTGAACATTTTCAACTCCACCCTAATTTTACCGACCAAATATTAAAAGAGGGAGTGAATTATCTGCCCCCCTCCGCCTTGATCAACCCTGGTCGTGACCTAACGTTGAGCTGAAGCTTTATAAAAAAAACAATATTTGATTTGGTAATCAGAATCATTGTTAAAGTTAAGATTTCAAATGCTTTATCTAAAATATTGGGACGTATTTCAAAATCATGAGTCATGACTCTCTTCTAATTTTATGTTAAGTAGGTATTTCTTAGACAAGATCACTTGTACAAAAAGTTTTAAAGTTTGCTGAGTTAAGTTTCGAAAGAATAATTTGAAAATAGGAGAGGGCTGAAAAATTGAACGAAATTGGTGCTTTTTCCCATTTTTGATATGTATTCTCAAAAAATTGTCATTTTTACGCAATTAAAATTTAATTTATAATCTGACATATAAAATTTACGATCTGACACTTGAAATATGAACATTGCCTCATTCCCTCCTTCGAAAAGGTTTGAAATTTGTAATTTGAAATCTGAAAATACATCTGAATTATTCACTACTTGAAATATCGATCTTGAAAATGAAATTTGCAATTTGTAAGAATCAGATTTTTATACCATGAAATTTACAATTTCAAATCTGAAATTCGAAATCTAAAATTTACAGACATCTGACATGAATCTTGAATTTGCGATTTGAAATTTGAAATTTGTAATTTGAGGTGTAAAATAAGTAGTTGTTTTTACAGAATCCTTAGTCATAAAATCTTGAATATTTGGAGGGAATAGTACTCTCTCATTTCTAAATCAGTGAAATTTATCAAAAATCACTGAAAAACAGTCAGAATTATTGCAGCACAGTAATAAATCAGTGAAAATTTTTTCCCTGAAAGCGAGCCAGTGAAAGAAAATTACTGGAAATCAGTGAAAATTCACTAAAAACTTGGTGATATTTATAAAATTTACTGAAAAATCTGTGAAATTCTTTGAATAATCAGTGAAAAATCGCTGAAAATCAGAGAATTTCACTGATTTTTCCTGTGCTGCAGTTCTGACTGTTTATCAGTGATTTTTCACTAATTCGGAATGAAAAAGTAAGATCTCCGAAAATCGATTCAATAATGTTTGAAATTTTTTGGGACGACCCAATTGAAGCGAGGAAGATTTAATACTTTCTAACCTTTTAGTATTTTAAAGATAATGTTCATTTTCACAGAGTTATAAAGGCTGCTCAGTCATTTTTCGAAAAATCCGTTGAAAAATAAATGGAATAATTTGAGGCAACTGATACGAATTTGTGACTTTCTCCAGATTTTTGTATTTTGGAAAATTGGTCATCCTCATTAGTACAAAGAATTTTGAAAAATTTGGAAAAATGTATTTTTTTTTTAAATGTACATTGGAAATTTTAAGGTCTGCAGATACATTTTTCAAAAAATCGATTAAAAAATGGGTGAAAGAGCATGAGTTGACTGAAAAAATTGGAGAAAATTTACATTTTTCCATTTTTTTCGTATTTTGGGAAAAGTGGTTGTTTTCACAGAGAATTCCAAAATGTAAACCTTGGAAAGTGTTTTTAAATTTCAAAAACATTTTCCAAATGATTGATTGAAAAATAAGTAGAATAACACAAGGGACAGGATGAATAGGGAGGGGGGCAGAATACCAGAAAACAAGTCGTTTATGAGAACTGAGAACTCTCTCTTTGTAAAATTCCATGACATGACGAATGAGAGGAGTGTGTCTCACAACCCCCCTCTCCCAATGAATTCAAAATTGAAAAAATGTTGTTAAAAAGTTGGGAAATTGGGTAAAAAGTTAAGTAAGTCAAAGAAATTGGAAAAATGAAGAAAATATTGTTCAAAAATTTCACGAAATTTGTTCAAGATACAATACAAATTTTCTGAAATTTTCGTCCCATTTCTCTAGGGTCACTTTCATTTTAATCCTTCCTTCGAAATGTGGTTTGTTTACGAGTCGCATGGCTATCGACTTGCAAAGTCATGAGTTGTTTGAATTACAGATTTTTTTGATTAGGTATATGTATTCCAAAAAACAAAAAGAAAATATGATTAATTTATGGTTTCTGATCTCAAACTCAGTGTCTAGTTTAGAGAATTGTGCTTTCTTTTCCAGAAACAATTGAGGACCGTTTTTCCAAACCGTGATAACTTCAAAAAAGTGATTTCGAGTAAATCAAAAAAAACTGTATCACGGAGAAAGTTTTGTTTTTTGAAATCTGTCACAAAAGTAAATATATTGCGGCTATCATTACAAAATATGTCGAACAAGTGGCATACCGAAATTTTCATCTCTGGCGCTGCAGGAATGGAACGAAAATGAAAAAAGTTGAAGTTATCACGGTTTGGAAAAACGATTTTCACTTATTTCTCTCTCAGAGCCATATAAACATCGGAAAAAAATTAATTTTTTCTGCCTTTGTTGTACATACACTACATAAACACATTACAACCATTAAAAAAATTTCATCACTCAACACTTCCTTATTATACTCAAAAAACAAATTTTGTTGTAATTTTTTTATTTTTTTAAAATATTCAAGTGGCACCCTGAGCGATACCATATAGTCTGTCGGAAAAATTGTTCGGCTCATTTTATAGAGTATTCTTTCAGCTATCAAATGTTGAAAAAATCTCGGAAAAAGGTTGAAACCTCTTCCTAAAAATGATTTTAATGTTTGAGCTTTCACTTATCTAAAAAATTAAAAAGCTTCAAAGTTTTTTTGTACTATTCTTCGTTTTTGTGTATAAATACTGAAGTTATCACGGTTTGGAAAAACGATTTACAACACTCAAAACGGTTTTTGTCACAGAACGTGGAAGGTAAGATAGTTGGCTAAATTCTACCAACGCCATTTGGTGGCGGACAACTTCAAGTACCCAAATCCGTCAAAAAGTCAAAAACGCCAAAAATGAAGTTATCACGGTTTGGAAAAACGGTCCTCAATTTCATTTCACTATAAAAATATCATTTTTGGGAATCCATTTAGCAGGTTATCAAAAATGATTGGTTTTTTTTAAAATAAGTGCCTTGAAAATGAACAAAGATCACTGTAGACGGATCAAAACTACACCTTTTTTTTTCATCATCCACCCTGTTGAATGTGGGCAAATGTACGGTGTCAGATTCATACTGCTTTTCTGACCCATAAATTAATTATTTTCTCAAGAATGAATCATCTTCTTTGGCCAAAAAATGAAATGAGTTCTTTATTGAACACAAACAAAGACAAAACCAACAATGTCCAAAGTTTTGACTTTTCATTTCTGGCATAGTTTTTCCCTTGCTGGTCTCGGGTTAAGATTGTTACTTCCTATCTCATTGTAAATTTTTAGAGAAAAGTCAGGAAATTATGAAAAAATAAGTTGGGATAATTTAGAAAATTTATTTGAAAAAAAGCAAGATTCACCCTTTTCTACATATTTCTTCATTTTGCTTCCGGCAAAATTAAATTTATTCACCCCCCCCCCCCACCCACTCTTATTCAAAGTACAAAATTAATCATTTATCCAAAAAAATCCACCAATTAACAATTCATTTTCAAAAACACATTCAATTCCAAAGACTAATCTGAAAAGAAACCCTAGCACAATAAAATCCCTCAAAATGCCCCTTCAACACATAAGTACGCAACTTATTACACACATGTGTACAAACAGTTGCCAGACCATTTATGTCAGGTGTTGTTCCACCTTGCTTCGCAATGCAACAAATTTACTGCCTGCTTAGGGAAAACATAGGCAGCCAATTATGCATACTTGTTCGCCCGGCTGCCTCTTTTTTCTCATTCAAATTCGCAGGGTTTCTCAAATCGAGTCCCCGCGACGGAAAATTATGCAATATATTACTCACGAGTGTACGAATCGTTGTATAGATGACTTTCGCAGGCGTAATACCCGGATGTAAAATTGGCTGCATATGTAATTTTTCGCAGGGGCAATTTTTTTTCAAACTACGGATTTATATTTTAGCATTTTTTATTCGAAAAAAAACTTCGTCCCCGGGATGATGATGTATGCAACCTTATGCATATTTGTGTCGATATAGCCGCATAATTTCTTGCCTTTAGACGAGACGCGAGCTGTTTTTTAAATTCACCTTTGTACCGGATGGAAAAATATCGCCCCTTGGAAGGAATCGAAACGCAGTCGGTTATACTTGGTGTCGAGTTGGCTGCATATGCAGGTTTATTCGGGCGTAAATTCTTGAATTAGGTTGTAATAACTTTCCGCATAATTTTTTTCGCTTTATGGTTCCGTACGAAGGATTTTTTCCAAAGCCACGTTGACACTTTATGCGAAGAACAAACTTTAGAATAAATCTACGTTGTGAGAAATACCGAGAAATGTGGTTGGAACGCGATACGGTGGTCGTCTCGCCTCGATGTATTAAAATTTGAACAAAAATTTAAAATTTCGCTCGTATTTCATTCTTATTAAAATTCTGCCAGCTTGAAGTAGCTAAAAAGTACACGGTGGTGCGTTATGGTTGATTCGATAAAATACAATTCATCTGGAGGGGCAAGCGATTTAGTACCGAGGCAAAGTCACTGGAGAGAGAAAGATACACCTTGAAAATAGTTGGCTGGAGAAAGATAGACGATCGCGACGACACCTATAATAATAAAAATGCAAAACCACGAAAAATAAACTCATCCGTATAAACCCTTTATTCACCGGCAATTTACGCTGCATAAATTTCAAAAATAACGTGCACTTTTGCCCGACGCTTGGATCAAAAGAGAAGAATACGTACGTTGCGAGATAACCTAGGAGGAGAGCGAGAGAGGACGAGGTTATAAATAATAGTGTTTTTTAGCCGGGTTACATAGCGACTGGAATGGCCGTCGTGTTCTGGAATTATTTCAAAAATTCCCAGCCGCCGCGTACAAATTAAAAAAATTTCCACCAGAGTGCTTTTTAGTATATTTTTAAAGCTAATGTGATTCAAAACGGTGCTTAATCTCGCGCCCAAGTTACTACGTGTATGAGCCTTGGTCGAGTATATAAAACATTCTCAGGAGCTCGTAAAATACACCGTCGTCGGTACGTACATCTTTAACATAGTCATCTTTAATTGTCGCCGGGTTATTTTCCGCAGTCGAGTTGAAATGTGTATTACGTCGAAGATAAACCTCCAAGTTGAAATTTTCACGCTACGTTTAATAAATACTTATATACGTACTGGAGATATATTTCTACAGATATAAAGCCACAGCAGCGAAATCTCTTGCAGAAAAATCTCCTTCCTTCGAGTGAAATCGTTCGTCGAAATAAATACCCGCGAATCGGATATAATCCTACGGTGATTTACTATGTAGAATGCCAAATGTACAGTACGTATGATTACTTAAAACTTATACAAACGGTAATTTGAATTTTAACCGGTGCATTTAATCACACGCTTTCATACCAAAAGTAAAAGCTCAAGCTTAATGGAAGTGGTCCATTATTAGAAGCAATGTCTATTGTAGTAGCATTTCATTATTGTGTTTATGTGTATCGTTACGTCGTACCGTTCCTTTGTATCGTGTACCTATTTTCAATATCGAGTCTGCATAATTGAACTTGGGTCAACTGCAAGATTTTCCGCTACTTTTTTCACCGTTGAAGGGTTCCGAAGTGATTTTTTGCAAGAATTTTAACGATGTGATGACTTTTAGTTGAAAATTCATTTTTTATGCGAGAAATATTACTTTGAAATGAGAAAATGGCGAATTCGTTTGATACATTGAAGGATTTCCTGGTTTTGTTTAAAAACTCCACCTAGGGGAATAGAAAAATCTTGTAAAAAAATTGTAGAATTATTTTTTCAATTCAGTAAATAGACAATCTATTCTTGTACATTTGTGAGTTTTTGCCTGCCATTCGAATTTCAGGAGCGAGCTGAAAATTTTTTATTATCAATTTTTTTATTTACTTTGTTTTTTTTTTAAATTCGCTAATATAATTATTTTTTAAATAAGCTAATATCTTCTTTTTTTTTTAGAAAAATAAGGATAAAACAGCTTATTAATTTAGAATTTAAATAGGCGAATTGGATTTCACCAATCGACAACAGAAGTACCTAAGAATTGGAAAATCAAATTTGAATACCTTGCAACAGCAGTAAGAATTAGAGAATTAAATTTGACTATCTGACAACAGAACTATGTAAGAATTGGAGAATTGGATCTGATTATCTGATGACAACGGTAAGAATCAGAAAATTAGATCTGACAATACAACAACAGAAATAGGAATAGAAGAATCAAATCTTACTATGTATTCAACAACAGAAATAAGAATCGGAGAATCAGATCTGACTAAAGATGGAAAGATTAAAAATTGATGGTGTATCGATTGGGTTTTCAAAAAAAAAAAAAAAAAAGGGAAGCATCAATCAATCATTTATTGATAAATCAGTCCACAAGATTTAGGTTCTCTCTCAATTATAAATCAGTGAAAATGATCAAAAGTCACTAAGAAACAGTCAGAATTGCAGCACAGGAGAAAATCAGTAATTTTTTTTACTAAAAACAAATCCGTGAGAAAAATTACCGGAAAATCAGTGAAAATTCACTGAACAATCAGTGCAATTTATGAAATTATTTGACGAAAAATCAGTGAAAATTCGCTGATTTTTCCTGTGCTGCAATTCTGGCTATTTATCAGTGACTTTTCACTGATTTAGAACAAGGGAGTATTCTGTGATTGGTCAGTGATACGTGGCGTTAGTAACTCAAATTGTTTTGATTGAAAAAAAAATGTATCGCTTACAATTTGACCAATTAGAAAATTGAAAATTATTCTCCAATTAATACTGTGGACCAAGTTAGTAAAGTAAACGGAGTGGTTAGACATCACACTAGGAAAGAACACTTCTGATTGGTTGTTTTGTTATCGTGCAAAATGTGGAAATCAGATATTAGTGAGTTTACATCGTAGAATATTGAAGATATGACCTGCAAAGTGACCTAAGTGCAAAATTGTGATTGTTGAGATTGTGAGGCCATCTATTAGTATATGTGAGGCATTACATTAGTAATCTATTTTTAGGTGCTAAAGTTCATTTAGACAGTTTTTACAGACCATTTGGGTGGGGTAGCTGTGTAATGCAGCTCTCTGGTTTTGTAAAATCAGGGATGTGAGAACGAACGAGAACAAAGAACAAAGAACCAAAAAGAACCAAAAATTTTGAGAACAAGAACGAGAACAAGAACAATGTTGAAAACATTAAAAGAACAAGAACGAGAACAAGAACAATAAGTGAAGAACGAGAACAAAAACAAGAACGATGATTCTGCATTTTTTCAATTTTTTGCTTGAAAAATGCCGATATTTTGAGTTTTGAGAAAAATAAAGAACCAAGAACCAAAAAGAACGAAAAATTTGAAGAACAAGAACGAGAACGAGAACAAGTTTTGAAGAACAAGAACGAAACGAGAACAATATTAAATATTATTGAAGAACGAGAATGGGAACGACTAAGAAGAACAAGAACGAGAACGGGAACCAAAATTTCATCGTTCTCGCATCCCTGTGTAAAATACTTGGTAAGCTATGTACTGCAGCTCTCCGAATCGTTGAACCTGACAGTGAGCTACAACCAGCAGCTCTCCAAGAAAATTATTTATGTAGGGTAGCTGTGTAATGCAGCTCTCCAGCTTTGTAAAATACTTTGTAAGCTGTGTACTGCAGCTCTCCGAATTGTTGAACCAGATGGTGAGCTACGACCGGCAGCTCTCCAAGAAAATTATTTGTGTGGGGTAGCTGTGTAATGCAGCTCTCAGAATTGTTGAACCTGACAATGAGCTATGACCCGCAGCTCTCCAAGAAATGTAGTTGTGTGGGGTAGCTGTGTAATGCAGCTCTCCGGATTGTTGAACCAGATGGGGAGCTACAACCTGCAGTTCTCCAAGAAAATTATTTGTGTGGGGTAGCTGTGTAACGCAGCTCTCCAGCTTTGTAAAATACTTGGTAAGCTATGTACCTCAGCTCTCCAAATTGTTGAACTTGATGGTGAGCTACAACCAGCAGCTCTCCAAGAAATTTATTTGTGTGCGGTAGCTGTGTAATGCAGCTCTCTGAATTGTTGAACCTGACGGTGAGCTATGACCTGCAGCTCTTCAAGAAAATTATTTGTGTGGGGTAGCTGTGTAACCCAGCTCCCCAGCTTTGTAAAATACTTGGTAAGCTATGTACCTCAGCTCTCCGAATTGTTGAACCTGATGGTGAGCTACAACCAGCACCTCTCCAAGAAATTTATTTGTGTGGGGTAGCTGTGTAATGCAGCTCTCAGAATTGTTGAACCTGACGATGAGCTATGACCCGCAGCTCTCCAAAAAATTTAGTTGTGTGGGGTAGCTGTGTAATGCAGCTCTCCGGATTGTTGAACCAGATGGGGAGCTATGACCCGCAGCTCTCCAAGAAATTTAGTTGTGTGGGGTAGCTGTGTAATGCAGCTCTCCGGATTGTTGAACCAGATGGGGAGCTACAACCTGCAGTTCTCCAAGAAAATTATTTGTTTGGGGTAGCTGTGTAACGCAGCTCTCCAGCTTTATAAAATACTTTGTAAGCTATGTACTGCAGCTCTCCGAATTGTTGAACCAGATGGAGAGCTAGGACCTGCAGCTCTCCAAGAAAATTATTTGTGTGGGTAGCTGTGTAACGCAGCTCTCCAGCTTTGTAAAATACTTGGTAAGCCATGTACCTCAGCTCTCCAAATTGTTGAACTTGATGGTGAGCTACAACCAGCAGCTCTCCAAGAAATTTATTTGTGTGGGGTAGCTGTGTAATGCAGATCTCCGGATCGTTCAACCAGATGGTGAGCTACGACCTGCAGCCCTCCAAGAAAATTATTTGTATGGGGTAGCTGTGTAATGCAGCTCTCCGGATTGTTGAACCAGATGGGGAGCTACAACCTGCAGTTCTCCAAGAAAATTATTTGTGTGGGGTAGCTGTGTAACGCAGCTCTCCAGCTTTGTAAAATACTTGGTAAACTATGTACTGCAGCTCTCCGAATTGTTGATCCCGATGGTGAGCTACAACCAGCAGCTCTCCAAGAAATTTATTTGTGTGAGGTAGCTGTGTAATGCAGCTCTCCGAATTGTTGAACCTGACCACTTTTCACCCTCTCCCCTCCCTGACCCCCAGGCCTTCGAGGAACCAAAATTAAATTTATTTGGACAGGAAATTTTTTATTATAGAAATTCTTTTCCCCTATTTTGTCAAATTTGGATATGAAAAAATCATTATCATGAAAAAATGTTCAATTTCTAAAATGTTACTCATTTATCGATTTTCACGATTCCTTTTTTTATAAATTTTTTCGTTTCAATTTTAGTTAGTTAAACAACTTCAATTTTTATACGTTATACAAAAATTGCAGTGATAAAATTTGAGCAGTTTCAATGTGTTATTCATTTCCACAATCAATTCTCTTTAGAAAATGGACAAAAGTTTTCCCCATTTTTTCAGAAAGGTGTTTCCTGCTCGTTCAATTTTGAAGATCGGTAACAAATTTCTCTTGGATGATGTCTAGTTTTATTTAAATTTTTTGATTTTTACCCTTATAATTTGCATGTACGCCAACATTTCTTCTCAAATTCAGGATGAGTTGTTTAATAAAATTCACTCTCTAAATTGAAGGTGGCATTTCAACTCTGAAACACCATGTATGACCATACCTATTGGCAATTTTAAACACAAAGAGGCAATGGCTTTAAAAAAGTATGTTTGAATAAAACCTTGCCGAGTATTTCGAGTGATTTTGGGGCAACTTTGAAATATTTACGTACGGTATTATATTCTTTTACTGTCTGTGAATTCCGCCAAATCATGTGGCATTCTCATTACCGTATGAAATACCACTTCAAATCTCATTTCCTGTTTCTCGTAGTAAGAGGATTGGCCTTTTAGCGCCGCGATATGCCATCAAAATGACATCATGAAATGCAACTCGCTGGTTGATTTATTTGCGGGAGTTAGGTAGAATTCTGAATCACTGCTATGATGAAAACAAACTAGCTGCTTTGAAAACCTCAGTAGAAAAATACTCGTATTATAGAAAAACAACGTGATAAAGGTGCTCGAAGTTGAAATCGAAGACGTTTCGAATTTCCACAAACGTGCAAACGCCACGATTCGAACGACGAGGACGGGCAAAGATCAGTATAAATTTATACGAGCGACCTTTTCGACCATTAGTTATTTTTATTACGAGTCGAGCAAGAAGATATGAAAAATTACGTACTTATTTATCTAGTAAATTACCCTGGCCTTTTGGATATTAGAACGAGGCGCACAATTGACGCAGCTTTTGTAGAATTTTTAGAATAAAATCGACCTAAATATTCATTTTTTTTTCAATTTATCGCGAAACGCTGCGAATGTATTTTTGCCAATTTACTATATTCGGGTTTCGATTGGAAGGGGAATTGGAAAAGATAACGAAATCAATTGTAGAAATGATTAAATTTTTTCTCATAACTGCCTAGCGCTTACTGCGCTTACCGTTCGGTATATAACGAGTCGGAAAATAGCGAAGAGCTAAAATTTCTTCGTATTGGCGGAAAAATTCGAGTGGAAGCCGATAACTGAATGTTGCAGAGCTATTTGACCGGTGAGCGAGAATCTTGTGAGGCGTTATCGCGTAGACGGCGCTGTAATTTAGATGTCAAATTGATAAATCTAAAGGAAAATTGATGAAAACGAACTGACCCGCTTCTTTTTTTCCTCCGTTTGGTATTCGTTGTGGAAAATTCTATACACGATAGTGGCAATCGAACCGTTCGCCTTTAACTTTAAGCTCGGTCTTAATCATGACTTCATTGAAGTGCAAATGTTTCCGTAATATTTGGCAAGAGACGGTGTAAACGTGTGAGAAAAAAGCCGGCTAGAAATTACTTATTTGATTTATTTTTATGAGATTTGCTGCTCCGATGCTCCGACGTACTTGTATCGAAAGCTCGGGCTTTATTTGTCGTATTTTTCACGCGACTGATATACGACGCGGCAACGTTTTCGTTCCAGAGATCGTTTTCCGATTTGAGCGGATAATTTTTTAAATTACAGATTCGATAAAAAAGATGAGATTTTTTTCTATTTTTCTGTGTTTTCTCGATTCGAATGAGGCTTCTTCGGTAGTAGATTTTTAATAAAGGGGTATATTTCGTCGGTTACGCTTGACCTGAGATATGGAGCGGCCGATGGATAACCGAGGAGATATTTTCATTTTGATTTAATAAAAGAGTCGATTGAAATGTTCTTTTGTCCAAGAAAATATGTGGGTTTTACTCGGATCACATACGAACGAAAAACTCGATGAAGATTATTGAAGAATTTTTCAGGAAAAAATATAAATTCTCCCCTCCCCTCCACCATCACCACCACCATCCAATTTATTGAGTGTTTTGTTGAAAGTTACGAATCTTTCACCTAATGATGCAGAAACTTGAATTAAACCATTGTATGAGGGTTCAATGACCCACAAAAATCAAGGTATTAAATGATACAGCGAAGTACCATTTGTGGATCAGGCTTTTCCGATCGTCCAAAAGACTCTGAAATTTTGAGTTTCAGGTAAAACTGAATGCGGCATCTGAAAGAGTAGAGTTTTTACTACAAAAATATCTTTGTTTCAGATTTTTGCTATGATTCCTTTGCTTGTGGAAATTTTTTCCCCAAACCTCCATTTTTCCGAATTTTTCAGGGGTCCCGTTTCTGGATCAAACCATTTGCAGAAGACTATAATTTTTCAAAAAAAAATCCTATGGAAAGTCACTTCCCTCTACATCAATATTACGGATTTCATAAAAAAAAATATTGACTGTGAATTTTTTCTAGAACATCTCTTTTTCGAGTCAAAAAATGCCTTTAAAATCATTTTATTTTTTTCTGCTTCGTAATGAAAAAAAAAACACCAATTAAAGATATGTAATGAGTAATCTGGTGGTTCATCCACACGCCTGATTTTTTTTTTACTCAACTCCTTGTTACGTGGCTTGATCCACAATCGGGCCCTGATCCACATTTGGTACTTCGCTGTATACTCAAAAGTGTTAGTTTTTGATATTTTGTCAAAAGTTTTGTGCAAATGATCGACTGAAAATTTCAGCCCATAAGTTTTTTTTCCTCTCCACTTACCTATCCTTAAAATTTGACTGTGTTTAAAAAATCGAGAAATTAAAAAAATGAAATTTTATTGAAAATTGTTTCATTATTATTGTCGACCAAAAACAGCATTTTTCACCTTGGCCTTTTTTCCAGCAGTAAGTACACATTGGAAAATGTTGATTTTTTAGGTTTTTTGATATATGTACTTATTTGCTAAAATTTAAAAAATATTAATTTTCAACATTTTCAGTGGAATATCTTGGTGAGACTCGTTTTACCCAAAATGATCAATATTGGCAATTTTCCACATTCACCCTCTTCTCCCCCCCTCCCCGGCTCAGCGAATTTCAAAAAATCAAGATTTTTTCGAAAACAGGACAACGTGTCTTAGACGATTTTATTTTTATTAAAAATCATTTGACAATTGTTTTTTCGATTTTTTTTAAAAACGTAATAAGACCTTTTTTGGTAAAAATTTTCATTTATTTCCCAATTTTGAAATAAAAAAAAACTTGAACACAGTCTAAGGGTAAATGAATAAGGGTAAAGGTCGAGTCAGGAAGCTGGCATTTTTCATGAGTCGGTTTGGAGCTTATACACTACTTTTGAGCAATCCCATCTTGAATTTTGCCCAATTTTTAAAATTTACCCTTTCACAACCGTTTTTTTTTTAATTTTGAAAAAATATTATGGAACTTGTACTATGGACCCTTCCAAATATATGTAGATCAGCTGTCGCAGAATTTTTACTCCTCTCTTGGTCCCCCAGGAGCTTGGGATACTTGGGATACTTGGGATAACGTAATCCCACTGGAAGTGTAAAAAATTAAAAATACTCACTGAGTGGCCCAATGGTAGAGTAACTCCAGCAGCAAGTGTCCCATCACTCCATCAGTGGAAAAATAACACTCGCATATTTTTTACACGGTAAGTAGCGCTATCTTTCTGGATGTGAGTGAACTAAAGGATACTTCTGGGTGTGCTGTGTGCCATGTGCTCTGCCAGTGGGACACATTTTAATAGCATTTTAAACATATTTGTTGCTCAGAAATTTTGTTTAATTCTGTAGGGATCTATATGTCCCAGTGGTCGTGAAAGGGTTAAAGAAGTAAAAAAACTTCGCAATTTTTTGGTACTTCAATTCTGGACTGGGCAAGGGGGGATTTAAGAAACATACTCTCTCATTCCAAATCAGTGCAAAGTCACTGATAAACAGTCAGAATTGTAGCATAGGAAAAATCAGTGAAAATCATTGATTTTTAGTGATTTTTCATTGATTATTCAAAGAATTTCACTGATTTTTCAGTAAATTTCATTAATATCCCTGAGTTTTCAGTGAATTTTCACTGATTTATTACTGTGCTGAAATTCTGACTGCTTTTCCGTGTTTTTTGATAAATTTCACTGATTCAAAAATGATAGAGTAGGTTCATTGGATTTCGACGAAAATTTATGAGTCAAATTACTGTAAATGGAAGACCTCTCTGAGATTTTTTCACCTTCCTAATCGTAAGGAAGTTGGAGCTCGGAGTCTTTGTGATGCCACTCTAAAAAAATAACAGTTTTTGATACTTTTTTGTCATCTCTTGAAAAATGCATTTTACGTTTCTACATCTTCCTGACACATTGACCTTGAAATTTGGTTTTTATTGACCTTTACTAGGAGATTGAAAAGTTGTAGATCGAAAAATCATTATCTAAAACCTAGTAATTCAAATCGTTCACTTAATCTTTTCAATATCAAACCAAAAATTATTTAGTCACCAAGAAAAAAATGTTGATGAAAATTTTCAAAAAAATTTCATGGAAGTGCTGCAAATTGCATTTCGACTCATTCAATTTTCTTATGATCCAAGTTGTTCATTAAATAGCCCGAAAAACAGGTCAAATTTTTAATAGCAATGCTGCCAAATTGAAATTTTGTAAAAATTATTCATATCAGAATGCAATATTGGCAACACTGCTGTGAATTTTTATGATTTTTTTTGAAAAATTCCACCAAAATTTATTCTTGTTCTTTTTGTGATCAAATTTTTTTTGTTTGATTTTGAGGTAATTAAATGAACGATTTGAATTTGGTAAAAAAAAATGTAGACATTTTCAACTTTGCGATTTTCAGCCTTACACCTTTCTTGTAAAAATCAATAAATGAAAATGTGTAAAAATAAAAACTCAAATTACACGTTTTCTGAAGTGACTAAAGCACCATTCCAAAACTGGCCCAATTTTTTTCTCTCTCTAAAATTGACTTCTCTGTAAGAGCCTTACGATTAAGGAGCTTAAATAGTTTTCTGAGAGATCTTCCATTCAAAGTAGGTACCTACTACAGGGTGACTGAAAATTACTTCCCCCAAAAAAATTAAAATTTCGATAAAAAATTATTATTGATAGGGTAAATTTTTTTTAGTCATATTCTACTAATATAGATCGTCTTCTAATCTCTATATAATTTATAATCCGAAAAAATTCAATATTGCGCAATTTTTCCCTTAAACCAGAGTATTAATTCAATAATTCTGAATTAAATCACCTGACTCCAATTTGTGAAGCGCTGAAATGTAATCCTCCTTATTTCAAAATTGAACGCACTGTTTTCAGATTAACAGGGTTCAATTCAAGATTTTGAGGAACTCGTCACCTATACACAGAAATTCCTAGATTTTATTCCACGCAATTTTTAAATTTCGTTCGACTAGGTTTAGCTACAGCATTGTAAGCGAAAAACAAATTATTCTTCACAAAAAATTCAAAAATGATTGAGAATTTTTGAAGAGGCCTGTGCTCGAATAGTAATGGACCAAGGATGCTGCCAGAGTTGAAATTTTTTGGATAAGTTAATTAGGGAATTTTTGCTAAGCGTTTTTTTTTGGGAACTACTTTTCGGTCACCCTGTACCTAACCTACTCTACCATACCGGTTTTCGTTGTTTGCCTTTTTTCGACATTTCAATTGGGGGGGGGGGATGTACGAAAGTGTCTAGACGTCAAAATAACTTGAAAAAGTTCCTCCCAAGGCTCCCTTTTCCCCTTATCTCTTGCTAATAAAATTAATCAGGTTCAAAAAATGTTGAAAAATAATTTTTGAAAATTTCTAGTAAAAGTTTTACCGAAAATGTTTATAGTATGAATACTCCCCCCTCCCCCTCCAAAAAAATCAGTGCATTTTTCATGCTTATCCCAGTTATCAGAAAGTCCGTAAAAAAATATCACTTTTTCCATTTCATTGATTTTTCACCGAATTTCAGAGATTTTAATGACTTTCCAGTTAATTTTCACTGATTTTTCAGCTATTTTTTTCGCTGTTTGCTTCCATTGAAATTTTTTCGCTGATTTATTACTGTGCTGCATATCTGACTTTTCCAGTGATTTTCGGTAATTTTTACTGATTTATAAACGGGAGAGTAGACTGGGGAAGAGCAATGTTGGAAAACCGCCATCGATGATTTTTCTGGTTTTTAAGGATAAAAAATATTTTTACCGTACAGTGGCGTAGCAAGGAGGCAAGGGGTTCAGACCCTCCATGAGGTCAAAAATTTACGTGAAAAAATGTATTTTTAAGGCATTAAAAATTCAATTTTTTCAAATCTTTGCCTTCTATAAATTACTTGAGGTAATTATACGAAAATAGACTCGCTTTTCCTCCCTCCCTCTTTGGTTTTGGTATTCTAATTGTTTATACCCACTTTGTACCCCTCTCCCTCCCCTAAAAAACCTTTCGACGTCACTGCTTGAATTTGTTATTGTTTTTGATTTTTAAGGTTAAAATAATCAGCATGGAAGTTGTTTGTTTCAAAATTACACTTTCATTGAAGTCTTTTTCCTAAATATTCTACTCAAATCACACAATAACTTTATAACAGCTGTGCAACTCCTTAATATTCATGAAAATGATTCGAATTTTGAATTTAGTGTTTCATAGCAAAAGGAAATTTTTTGAGAAGGGAGTGGGGGTTGAACTCAAAATTTCTCAAAAAATGATGAAAGTTTGAACCTCACTCATGAGAAATTTCTGGCTACGCCGCCGCTGATACCGTACCATAATCTCAGGAAAAATAAAATCGACTTTTTTCAGGGTCCTGTTTTTTCCAATTTTTGCTGAATATCTAATACAACCTTGAAAAATTGTTCAATATTATAATGGACTAAGTGGAAAAAATTGGTCCCAAATGCCAATGGGTTTAAAAAATTTAAATGCTGAAACCATTTCGAGAAAATTTTTTCCAATTTTTCGAATAGGTACTAATTTAAACGCTAAATTATGAGGGGTAGAGGGGAGGAAGGAGGGAAGTCTGTGGATGAAATTTTGCCTGAATCATTTTGAGACCAGAACACAAATTTTATGGCACCCTCTCCTAATTCGACTTTTGAAAACAACTGCAAAACGAACACCTCTTACGTTCGTACCAAAGCATCGAAAATAATAAAAGCTGAAATTTTCAAACTTCCGAATCTCCTATAATCCTCCTTGAATTCTATTTGTTGGCAACCCTTCACACATCGGTTCAATTCGAGTCGCTATATCACCAGGAAAAATATTCTAAACTTGCGGAAATCACGTTCCAAAAATAAAAAAAAGTTGAAATCTTCAGAACATGAAAAAACTCTACTTCAACAAAATCACATCACCCTCGTTTGATGTAATTTTGGTCTCCGTATCTTCGCACGAAAGGCATCCAACCGCGACGAAAACACCTCTTAGGTGTAAATCTGCTTACATATACCTACTTAAATAAGTTATTTTCAAATAAAATATTACTCTCGCAACTAAATCCGCATTACTTTATGTTCCAGGCTCGGGAAATATTCTACCACGAACAGTTTGGGGACGTGTATTCTCCGTGCTCTACATAACCATAGGATTTTTCATCATGTTAGTCTACCTGGCGGTGGTGGGCGACTACCTAGCCAATCCTTTCCGTCGATTTTATACGTTCATATCGTGCAACGCGGCTGCGAAAAAAACTGCCTCAAAATCGGTCACCAAATGCTCGGTGCCGAATTGCAATAAAACAACGACCGTGTACAGCGATCAATCCTCCAGCATACCAGTTTGGCTAGCCGCAGTGGTGTTAATTACGTACATTACCAGCGGCGCTCTGACGTTTAATTTGATCGAGAAATGGACTTTATTAGACAGCTGGTATTTCTGTTTCATGAGTTTGGTGACCATTGGTTTCGGCGGTTTTACTCCCGGTCGCATGGAGAGTATTTCGATGATCGCGACGTCGGCGTATATATTAATTGGAATGGCTTTATTATCAATGTGCTTTAATTTAATCCAAACGGACGTGGTTTTGTTTTTTAGAAACCTATATTTGTGGTCGGAGCGCGAAGACGCGATGAATTTATTATCGTTGACCCGCAGTATGCCGTCTTGACAAGAAGACTATGGCTTCGGTTTCGATACTGAAGTATCCACAATACATAATACGAAACACGTTAATTTTCGCGATAACAAGCTGTACAACAGTTTACCCAGATCGTTTGAAAAAAACGTCGATCTTACCCAGAGTACATTTCGTAGATTAGAACCGACTCGAAAATCTTTAGAAAGCGGTGGCCAGCCGGAAAATAAAATTTATTTAAAAAGCGAAATACATTTAAATGATATCCCTCCTCTGCCCGAATCGGTTTTAAATAGAGGTAAAATTGTAAATAAGAGTAAAAATTTATCCAATAGGTTTTCATCGACCAGAATCAACATCGAGGATACGTTTATTTGACAAATAGTCCCGTACATAACCGATCGTTATTTTTATTTATCGTTTTAAAAAACGCGTTTTCATTTAAGTAACCAAAGACGACAGTGTGATATGCTTTACGTAATCTGTATTTGTATAAATGTTAATTATTATTCTAACGTGTACCTTATTTTCAAGTTTTTATTTTTTTTCGCCTGTTTGTTGTAAATATCGTGCGAAATAATTCTTTCCCTTTTTTTCAATAAAATATACGTATGTGAACGTTTTCAATAGGTATTTGTTCGATATGTGTTTTGGAATTATTCGCTAAATTGCTGCGAGTCGTCGGTTTATTGTTTTCCGAACGATATCGTAAAAAAGTCTACGCCAACGTTGCAATTTTCGCAGCCATAAAAAATACACGTGATTCGATTATGCATGAATTATCGTTCGGCGTGCTCGTGATATTTGGTGTTGGGTTATATTTACAGAGAATAATTTCAGCTGATTTATTTTCGGATTATGGTACCTTTTGTTGGAATGCTGATCACGAATATGGTAGTAGAAATTACTCAAATGAGGGAAGGCATCTTGAAACCGGTTTCTTTTTCTAAAAAGTCGTCCAATCTGGACCAAAATTGGTAAATGTGGTATGCTCGACGGGCTGATTATGAAAATAGCATTGGAAATTATCCTCATATTGGTTTTAAGTCAGCGAAAACCGGTTTGTTTTTCAAAAATTGACTTTGGTTTTCTCAAGTTTGTAAATAAGGTATATTTGACACGCCTATTACGAAAATAATGTTGAAAATTTTCGTGAACGAATTTAGGTCCCTTCATGGAAACCGGTTTACGTTATAAAATTTAACGAATAAATTGATTCTTTGGAAAACTGGTTAATAGAACGTATTTGAGACACTGATGATGAGAATAATAGGTAAATATAAAAAATTTCCTGGAATGCGTGTAAGTAAGTCTATAGAAACCGGTTTCTTTTTTAAAAAATGACCATTAGCCTTGATTTTTTAGAAAATTATTTTTCAAAACGTATTCAACGTGCAGATTACTAAAGTAACATGGAAAATTACCCTCCTCCCCTTCGATGATTTTAAACTAGCAAAAACCAAAACCGGTTTCTATTGTTTAATTTAAAGAATAGACCGATTTTTTTGGTAATTGGTTTATAAGATGTATTCGAAGCGTTTATCATAAAAATAACAGAGAAAATTTCCGTGGATGAATTCAAGTCAATAGAAACCGGTTTCATTTCCAAACATTGACCCAAATATTGGAAAACTTGTTTACAGGGCGAATTTGAAGCGCTGATCAAGAATGTAACATCAAGAATGTCTGACAATGAAATCAAGTCAACAGAAACCGGTTTCTTTCTGGAAGTTGGCTCAAACTGAATAGATAAAGTTACATTAGAAAAGGGGTGATTTTTTCCAAAATATTGCTCGCTAGATGATTCTCACTGTTTTAAAAAAAATCACTACCTTCTAATTATGACCTCACTAAATCTATTTCTGGGTCAACTTTTGAAAAGAAACTGGTTTCTGTGGGGTTAGACCATCTTTGGAGTTTCTGTCATTTTTGTGATCAGAGCCCCAAATATGCCCTGCAAACCAATTTCTCGGAAAATTTGAGTCAATTTTTGGAAAAACTCGGTTTTGTGAGGTTAAATAATTATTTTTGAAAATTTTCGTCTTCTTGTTCTCATTTAACGTTTAAAATATGCCATACAATCCGTTTTTCGAGAAAATCCTGGGCAATTTTAGAAAAGAAACCGGTTTCTATAGGCTTAAATTTAATCGCCATCCACCAAAATTTTCTGTCGACTTTCGCAATTAACATCTGCCTTGAATACGTGTTATGAAACAATTTTCAGAAAAATTGGTTTAGTACCTAAATCCTACACCTTTGAATTTTACAATGGAAACCGGTTTCTGAATTCTTTGTTTGCGGAAATTTTTAAATCATATTTCGTTATCAGCGGGTCAAAAATATACCCTATTTTTACAAATCTTCAGAAAAATCGAAGTTCCATTTTTTAAAAAAGAAACCGGTTCCTGTTAAAATCATTCCAAGTTACATTCGTAATCAGCACGTTTTTAAATACACTCTATTTACTAATTTCTTGGAAAATCGAGATCGATTTTTGAAAAAGAACCTCGTTTCTGCTGGCTTGAAATCGTTAAGGGGAATTGTTGATGCAATCCAATATCCAATCTACCGTATTAGACAATTTTCAAAAAAATTACCATCGATTTCTGAAAAAGAACCCAGTTTTTGCTGGCTTAAAATCATAACGGATAATTTTTAATGTTATTTTCGTAATCGGCACGTCGAATATACTTACCCCATATACCAATTTTGGTTTCAATCGGAAGACTTTTTCAAAAAAGAAACCGATTTCGAGGGGCTTTTGCTCATTTTCAACTATTTCTACTATCGTATTTGTGATCAGCATCTCAATAAAGGGTAGCGTTTAATAAAATTAAAGGTATCAGTGATGCAAAACTACATTCTTATTTTCAAGTGAAAAACTTACAATTTCATCGACCAAACTTTATTATAAAATTTTTATACGAAAAACGATAAAAACAGGTACAAAATCCGAACACTATTTTCGTCGTTTAGCGAAATAAACACGATTATTAAAACAAATATCAACGATAACCAGTAAAGTATAACTTTACGATTTGGGTTTCGATAGCAAATTGTACCAACGAAATAAAATTCTTCCATAAACTTATTTCAAAAAAGACGATAGTCAGGTAACCCTTTTCGTTGTCAAATCGATATAAAATATCTTAAAAACTTCTACTACGAGTTTCCTGGCATCGCGTAATTAAATCAGCATTGTTTTTCGATATCTTCGAAGCAGGTGTTTTGGAACAATGGCTTTCGGATAAAAAACAAAGAATTTTACAAAATGAAGCCAAAACTTGGGCTTAGAAACGACAAAGTTAATTAAATAAATTTTGAAAAAAACCACTGAGTTTTTTGAACAAATAATTGAGTACACTGAAGTTTCGATTGGCGGTGATGAAAGCTTGTTCGTAGAATGGAGACGGTTTAGAAATCAACTTGTTGTCGGAAGTGTGTCTGGAGTTTGTTGGCTTTTACTCTAAGCTTCGTTTCGTATTTAGATTGAATGTAGTTGATATATTTTATATCTTTTACTTTCCTGGAATAAAAAATTCGTTAGTAGGAGGTAAATAGTACTGATTCTGGATATTTTAGATGGCTCACTTTTTAATTTGTTCTTTCTGAGTAGGGCTCCAACCGAGAACTCTGTAATGATTGATTAATTTCTGTATTTTAGTTTCTTTAACGTGAAGTAACCTATTTCTAGCAACGATCGGATTTTGTCTGAAAATTAAAAAATTGTAAAAATTAATTCGATTTCAATCAAGAAATGATTGTTAATTTAAATACCATACCTAAAATATCTAAGCAAAGATCTATGACAGATGACTTCTCCGGAAGGCAATACCATCGTAACTGAATCTCCATCGGTGGCAACTGGTTTCTCAACATTGGTAGCAACGCTGACAATCGATTTACAATCATCATCATCCGCGATATCGGCATCGTCTTCGTAAACATGATCAAAATCATAGAAATCCACGTATTCTAAAGAAGACTCGGTATCAGTAGGTATTTTAGCATGTCCTTTATCCAGCATATGATTTCTGACAGCATCTACATTAACGAAACAACTCTTCTTATCGTTACACCAAATGCACATATACCCTTGGCATATTTTCTCTCCTAAATACAACAATAATCCTTTCAAATCGGCTAAATATTCGATATGAGGTATAAAGAAGGAATGCTCGATCGACATATGTTTAACATTTTTGGTCAAAGATGCACTGTGATGATCACAGAAGAGACAGTCGTTACGCAAAATTGGATTATTTTCACTGATAACTTCTTCCCATTCATCGGAGTCCACCTCTTCACTACCAGACGATGCTGTCTCTATGGTTTCTTCGTCGTAATCCAGTTCAGAAGGTGGTATTTCCATTCTTCCGACTGGTTTATTAGTCTTGATCGAAGGCTGAGCGATGTCTTCTTGATTTTCGACGTTCTTAAGCTGAGCTAGTTCGATGTGCTTTTTGGACTGTAGGTGGTTGTCGAACGATTGAGTCGATGCAAATGATTTCTTGCATGCGGTGCAATACGTGTAGTTTTTTCCTTTGGATTTGGTTTCATTTTCCTGCTTCAAGATGGTTACTCTGCGTTGGAATTCTTCAGCAGTGACCGGAGGTAATTCGGCTATTTTACGTTTCAAATTGTAACGGTGCCAGTCCGTTTTGTAATGGTCGCGTTGTAATCCGGCATCATGAAATGCCACTTGGCAATTTATACACGTAAATGGCGACATTTTTGAAGCTATAAAGAGAAAAATGGAACAGAATAGAGATGTGTTTTGTATGCAAATTTCAGGTTAAAGAGGACTACTTACCAAGTGGAGAAGCTGAATTACATGAAATGTCCAGTTCGAAGAGTTGGAAAATACGTAAAATAATGAATTCACGGTGTTTTTAGCTTCTTTTAAACAAAAAAAAAAACTCGAGATTTTAGGGAAAATTACACCTAAAATTGCACTTAGCAATTTGCATCACATTTAAATCCCCCACCCTAGGGTACTACCCCACCAATCGGATCCAAGGATCCAAGATCCAACCCAAACTACGTTCTAGATCGAGCGCCTGCGGGAGGCAGACGCGGCATCAATTTTTTTTTCAACGTTTTTTTTATGTGTATTTTCGAACTTTCGATCATGAGGTCTTGCAATTTGTTTTACACGGGTTTTTTTGAAATTTTTCAATTTTTTTATGAAATGAATACGACATTGAAATTTTTCAATTTTCTTCTATGTCTTGTTGGAAATGAAATGAATACGACATTGAAAATTTTCAATTTTTTTCTATGTCCTGTTGAAAATAAAATAAACACGACTTCAAAATTTTTGAACAATTTTTTCTATATCCTGTTGAAAATGAAATACACACGACTTCGAAATTTCAAATTTTTTTCCATGTCCTGTTGAAAATAAAATGAACACGACTTCGAAATTTTTGAAAATTTTTTTCTATAGTGTATTTCATTTTCAACAGGACATTAAGTCCTGTTGAAAATAAAATACACACGACTTCGAAATATCAAATTTTTTTTCCATGTCCTATGTCCTGTTGAAAATAAAATAAACACGACTTCGAATGTATTTTATTTTCAACAGGACATAGAAAAAGTTTTCAAAAATTTCGAAGTCGTGTTCATTTTATTTTCAACAGGACATGGAAAAAAAAATTGAAATTTCGAAGTCGTGTGTATTTCATTTTCAACATTTCAACAGGACATAGAAAAAAATTTTCAAAAATTTCGAAGTAGTGTTTATTTTATTTTCAACAAGACATAGAAAAAAATTGAAAAATTTCAATGTCGTATTCTGGTATTCATTTCATTTCCAACAAGACATAGAAGAAAATTGAAATATTTCAATGTCGTATTCATTTCATAAAAAATTGAAAAATTTCAAAAAAAAAACGTGTAAAACAAATTGCAAGACCTCATGATCGAAAGTTCGAAAATAAATACACATAAAAAAAACGTTGAAAAAAAATTGATGCCGCGTCTGCCTCCCGCAGGCGCTCGATCTAGAACGTAGTCCAACCCAATAGAATTTCATTTTTGTTATTGGCTTTCTAAAGTAAATAAATATTTCACTTAACAGCATTATGCCTTGTGACATCATCAAATCGTTGCTGCAAAGAGCCTGTTGTTGGTTGACACGCGCCAAAACACCTCCTGTTATCTACTGTTATCAACTTTTTTTCGTGTGTTCAAGCGTTCAAGACACATTCCATTTTGTTCTATCGTTTTTCAAGCGTTTAATTGGTTTCTTTTAATAATTTACTTTTATTATGCGATTTAAATTTTTCTAGAGAAGTTACGATCATGTTGTAAGTATACTATACAATTGTTCCGTGTTTTAAAGACTCGAATCTTCAAGTAATTATCGTTACTCATTTCACAGGAACTTACCGAACACATCTTGGAGAAGCCAGGGAGCAGGTTCGGTAATCAAATCCACTACAACCAGCTATTTTTCTGTGCTCAAAACAACGTCCAGTTTCGTCGATAAATCACTGTTGATCCAGGCTGTTATAAATGAATCAGAGAGTATGATTATCAACGGGCCCCGAAGATTTGGCAAAAGCTCCAATTTAGACATGCTTCGTAGGTTTTTTGATACCGCCCAAGATAATCGTTCCATGTTCGCTGATTTGAAAATTGAAAATCACTTAGATACTATCGAAAAACATTGTAGTAATTATGCTGTGTTATGGATCGACCTGAGTTGGTTTACAGTTAAAGTCAATTCTTACGAAAACGCCGTAATTGCCATGCGTCAGATTGTTCGTCGGACCTATAAGCAATATCAGTTCTTACACTCTGATCGTGGATCGAATTTATCGGAATTTGAGCAAAAGCATTGTGAACGGTGGTGTTGTATTGAACGTCATCGCGATTTTGATGAAGCCGCGATCGGTAGTAGTTTCGTGGATTTGGCAGAAATTTTATCAACCTATTATGGAAAGGACGTAGTTATCCTCGTCGATGAATTCGACGCCCTGTGCAATGCGGCCATGTACAAAGTAAATGAAGAAACATTAGACGAAATTATCACATTTTATTTCAAGATGTTTTCACTTCTTGTGAAAACGGAAAAGTCGACCCCTAAATCATTTGTTTTCAAAACAGTATTTACTGGAATAACAACAGTTACTTGCAATGGTCCATCGCCGTTGAATAACGTACCTAAATACGCTTTTCTGGAAAACGAAATTACTGCTGATTACTACGGTATTTTAATAGAAGAATTTTATCAGTTGCTTGAGAAACCGGCATATTTACATTTGTCTTGTCAACAAAATGATGCGGCTGACTTCTATAATGGATATCAGTTCAAAAAACGTAAAATATTGTGTACCTTCTCTGTTGTTGAATATTTGAACAGGAATTCAAATGATCCAAGTTTACCGTTGAAATCTTATTGGTGTGATTCTGGTGCTTTAGCCGGATTTAATACGGTTTGGGAAAGAGAAGAAATGCAGGTACTTCTGGAAAGAATTATCAACGATTATAGCGTGACTGTTGGAAAATTTAGTAAAATTGTACCGCGTGATTTGTGTACTCTCAGTAAGATATTTGGATCTACTGATCAATCGATATTACCAGATATCGATATATTTTTTGTGTACCTACAGCAACTAGGCTACTTCAATATCGAAAGTTCAAATGAAGAGGAAATCATTATGCGTATCCCCAACGAAGAAATACGTGCTGAGTTCAAAACAATACTTCAGAAATGCTTCCGTCTGAAATACAAATTTTGTGATGCAACCCTTAAAGAATGCGCGGAAGAATTGAATCGACTAATTAACAGTTCTAATGAAGATTGTATCAAACAAATATTCGAAAATTTCAGAATGAAATTAGAAAAAGCTTGTATAGAGTTCTTGATATCCGACTTTCTAAATGAAGCTACACTGGAACATCTAGTTTTTGCTGTATTACTAAAAACCGTATTTCGTCCTATATCACAAGTTCGCATAAAAAACGCATCGGATAATAGAAGAGTCAATAAGTTAGATTTATGCTGTTATAAAAAAAAAATCGGAATTGTTGTTGAACAGAAGTTCGGTCCTGCCGAGAGTTCGAAATCCGCTCTCAAACAGATTGAAGACAAGAAGTATTGTGATGTGTTCACAGGAAGAAATATCCTAAATATTGAAAAACGTTTTTGTGTCGGAATTCATCTAAGTGCAACAGGCGACGTTTTAAGCTTAGAGTACCGATGTATTTAAAGTTCAGTTTCGTTAAAAATATGATGCGATTGTAGTACCGATGCTTTGTTCTAATTTTGTTCGAGTGAAAAAAATAATTATACTTGATATTATATTTGTCGTATTCTGGTGTTTTTGTATGAAACGTATTGATTATTGAGATGAATATCTGTTCTGGAAAGAATGTTAATGGTTCAAGTTTGGTTTAATTGTAAGTTGGATTACGTGAAATGGATTTACTTCGTCTACTCAAAATTGATTTTTGTCTTAGAAACTCTCGAGATTTTTGATAATTTTATTCAGTGACTGTCGAGTTGAGAAAGTCGACCGCTCTATGTGCTTTTTTGAAAAACTCATGATTATGCTTTATGCAGCCAGAAAACAACGAAAACGTCGAATTTGTTGTCCTTTGCTGAAGTATGTCAATCCAAATTCGTACTTCAAGATCATTCCTTAATTTTGAATTTTCAACGATTTGGAGCGAGTTTTTGGAATTTAATTAGCTGTCACGAATCGTAATAAAAACAATAATTTTATTTTAATTTAACAACACATTTTTTTACATATTTACAATTTAACTTTCAACCTTTTGAATCATGCCAATTTGATATGTATTCGATTTTTATCCGAATTCTGCTTCCTTTTCCTTTCACATGATTTCTTAAGCACTTGCGTTTACATCACATGAAGTAAACCTATCTTACTTTGTTACACAATTTGAAAGCTTTCTGAATGCATCCTACGTATGCAGTCATTTATGAGTAAATTATAAACGCAATAATCTGGTTTAACATTATCTCGTTTCAGCATACTTACTTCTGTCGAGTGTCGATTGCATCGGTGATTTGGAAAACCCCATTCATATTTTCCCGTATTAAAAATTACGTAGTGAAATTGGTTGAATCATGGAGCACAGAATCTTTCACACATAATTTATCCAATCGTCGAATCACCGGAGAAATAAATTTCGATAGAAAGGGTTAAATACAAGTACCGGAATTCATGAAGTAATAAGTAAGTACCTACTTCACATGTTTCAAATTTCTACCACGGTAAACATAACGTTATGGCAATTTAGCGAATCCGTAATAAGTAAATTTTTTTTTTGAAATTAATTTGTGATCCAGAAATTTGATACTAAGCATTACTTACTATTAATTTGGTGTAACGTGAAATTCCAAAGATATCACTCATTCAATTTACTCAACTTTGGCACACAGTTCTGTTTTATCTCGTTAAAGCAATCAATGATTGTTTTAAGTTTGATTATAAGTAATACATTTTACCTTCTAAAAATGCTACAAAATTTTATAGCAAAAACAGGATAATTTCGAAAAACAAACTTTTCATTATCTTCAAAAATCAGCTGCATTATAGGTGGACAGAAGATCCACGATGATTTAGCAGCTGTGTAATTTTTTTTTCAAATTCTCGCATTTGAACAATCTTTCCAAAACTTTTGACGATTTTGCAAAAATTGGAGGAATTTCTTCAAACAGACAATTATCTGATAAATTGAAAATTTTCTAAATCTGAAACAATTTTCTAGAATTCCATAATTTTAGACAATTTTTCCAAGTAGTTCAGTTTTTAAAAATAAAAACTGAACAATTTTCAGAAAAAATTAAATAGTTTTCAGAAAAACTGAACCATTTTCAAAAATTTGAACGAAGCATTTTGTTAAAAAGTTCAATTACTTCCCAAAAAATTAATTTAATTTTACAACGCAATGTTTGAAACCATGTAGTATATTTTTCCAAAATTTGGATTGATTTCTCCATGATCTATTCAAAACAATTTTCAGGCTAAGGTAATTTTTAAAAAAGTCATAATATCATAAAGATTTTGTTTAAAAAAAACAAATAACTTTATAACTTTTTAAAATATTGGAGTTCTTTAAATCATGCACGATTTTCTAAAAATATAAAATTTTCTAAAATTTGGACGGTTTTTCAAAACTAGAGACGTTTTTTCCATAACATGGACGATTTTTCAGAACTTGAAAACATTCTAAAAATCACAACATCTTTCAAAACAGCAACAATATTTTATAAAAATTAAGCACCATTTCTCAAAAATTGAAGAAATTTAAATTTGGACATTTTTTCACATAATAAATAGATTTTCTGAATTTTTTTCAGTTTTTCAAAAGTCGACAGTGCTTCAAGTGAAAAACTTACAATTTCATCGACTAAACTTTATTATAAAATTTTTATACGAAAAACGATAAAAACAGGTACAAAATCCGAACATTAATTTTCGTCGTTTAGCGAAATAAACACGATTATTAAAACAAATATCAACGATAACCAGTGAAGTAACTTTACGATTCGGGTTTCGATAGCAAATCGCACCAACGTAATAAAATTCTTCCATAAACTTATTTCAAAAAAGACGATAGTCAGGTAACCCTTTTCGTTGTCAAATCGATATAAAATATCTTAAAAACTTCTACTACGAGTTTCCTGGCATCGCGTAATTAAATCAGCATTGTTTTTCGATATCTTCGAAGCAGGTGTTTTGGAACAATGGCTTTCGGATAAAAAACAAAGAATTTTACAAAATGAAGCCAAAACTTGAGAAACGACAAAGTTAATTAAATAAATTTTGAAAAAACCATTGGGTTTTTTGAACAAATAATTGAGTACACTGAAGTTTCGATTGGCGGTGATGAAAGCTTGTTCGTAGAATGGAGACGGTTTAGAAATCAACTTGTTGTCGGAAGTGTGTCTGGAGTTTGTTGGCTTTTACTCTAAGCTTCGTTTCGTATTTAGATTGAATGTAGTTGATATACTTTATATCTTTTACTTTCCTGGAATAAAAAATTCGTTAGTAGGAGGTAAATAGTACTGATTCTGGATATTTTAGATGGCTCACTTTTTAATTTGTTCTTTCTGAGTAGGGCTCCAACCGAGAACTCTGTAATGATTGATTAATTTCTGTATCTTAGTTTCTTTAACGTGAAGTAACCTATTTCTAGCAACGATCGGATTTTGTCTGAAAATTAAAAAATTGTAAAAATTAATTCGATTTCAATCAAGAAATGATTGTTAATTTAAATACCATACCTAAAATATCTAAGCAAAGATCTATGACAGATGACTTCTCCGGAAGGCAATACCATCGTAACTGAATCTCCATCGGTGGCAACTGGTTTCTCAACATTGGTAGCAACGCTGACAATCGATTTACAATCATCATCATCCGCGATATCGGCATCGTCTTCGTAAACATGATCAAAATCATAGAAATCCACGTATTCTAAAGAAGACTCGGTATCAGTAGGTATTTTAGCATGTCCTTTATCCAGCATATGATTTCTGACAGCATCTACATTAACGAAACAACTCTTCTTATCGTTACACCAAATGCACATATACCCTTGGCATATTTTCTCTCCTAAATACAACAATAATCCTTTCAAATCGGCTAAATATTCGATATGAGGTATAAAGAAGGAATGCTCGATCGACATATGTTTAACATTTTTGGTCAAAGATGCACTGTGATGATCACAGAAGAGACAGTCGTTACGCAAAATTGGATTATTTTCACTGATAACTTCTTCCCATTCATCGGAGTCCACCTCTTCACTACCAGACGATGCTGTCTCTATGGTTTCTTCGTCGTAATCCAGTTCAGAAGGTGGTATTTCCATTCTTCCGACTGGTTTATTAGTCTTGATCGAAGGCTGAGCGATGTCTTCTTGATTTTCGACGTTCTTAAGCTGAGCTAGTTCGATGTGCTTTTTGGACTGTAGGTGGTTGTCGAACGATTGAGTCGATGCAAATGATTTCTTGCATGCGGTGCAATACGTGTAGTTTTTTCCTTTGGATTTGGTTTCATTTTCCTGCTTCAAGATGGTTACTCTGCGTTGGAATTCTTCAGCAGTGACCGGAGGTAATTCGGCTATTTTACGTTTCAAATTGTAACGGTGCCAGTCCGTTTTGTAATGGTCGCGTTGTAATCCGGCATCATGAAATGCCACTTGGCAATTTATACACGTAAATGGGGACATTTTTGAAGCTATAAAGAGAAAAATGGAACAGAATAGAGATGTGTTTTGTATGCAAATTTCAGGTTAAAGAGTACTACTTACCAAGTGGAGAAGCTGAATTACATGAAATGTCCAGTTCGAAGAGTTGGAAAATACGTGAAATAATTAATTTATGGCGTTTTTAGCTCCTTTTAATAAAAAAAACTCGAGATTTTACTGATTTTAGGAAAAATTGCACCACTTGAAAAATCTGATTCACCACGGAGTGAATTTTAGTTTTATTGTTGGCTTTCTGCATATAAATATTTAAACAGCATTATGCACTGTGACGTCATCAAATTGTTGCTGCAAAGAGCCGGTAGATTGATTTACGACGTGTGACGTCATTATTTACGATCTGTTATTTTGTTTTATTGAAAAAACAGACAAAGTCTGAAAAGTCATAACAATTTATAATTTTCTACTTATTCATTTAGTTTAATTTTAACGTTAATTGCGTGTGTTTTTCTACATTACGACTTTATCGTTAAATACCTTCGATAAATAATCAATTTACGATCATTCCATTGCTCAGAAGTCGACCCCGAAGCTCTCAAAGGTAAATATGATTCAAAAACTTGACTAGCTTTTAAGACTATCTAAAGTAAATTTCTATTATGGAAAAACTCTATCTTTATTTCTAACATTTCAGAAATGAAATCGAAATCGTACTAATTTAATTGCTACTTCGAACTAACTCTAATGGTAGAAAAAAACACCGCACAATGCGAAAAGTCTGAAAAAGATGAAGATTCTAATAACACAGAATCCAATAGTACCGAGAGTACTTTTCACGAGCAAAACCTTTATTTAGCTTCGTTTCCTTTGATCGCTTCTTTCGCATTGCTAAATTACATTTCGCATGTGTTGGTTACTTTGTTTCGGTACATTTTGCAACATATTCTAAAGCTTAAGCGCTTCGTTCGCAGACCTTTGGAGAGTCGTCGTTGTATCGATGTCCAAACCGACGTCGAAATGCCGAAACCAACTGGTACAATGGAGAACCAGTTAGTTAAACAGAAGGCTCATCATCGAAAAGCGTTCGAGCATATTTCTATGGCTTTGAAAATCGATGAAGAAAATGAAGGTGAGTGGACTTGTTTCATTGAATTATTGTATTGTTCACGTAACGAGAAATTAATAACGGTTTATTGCAGGTAATAAAAAACAAGCGATTCAGCTGTATGAAAAAGGTATAGTTGAATTGGAGAAAGGTATTTTGGTCGATATCTCCGGTCATAAAGGAGAAGCGGGAGAACGTGCTCAACGATTGCGAGATAAAATGAGAACTAATCTGAAAATGGCCAAAGAACGATTGAAATTTTTAAGTAAATTGTGTTTTGATTCTTACTACGTTGGTAAAAATGATGATCTAATTTTGAAGTAATTTCAGTTTCCAGCAGTTCGCCGGTAAGCGTGCATCGTCGTTCGAATAGTTTAACAATGCCAAATCGAAAATACTCGATGAAAAGTCATTCACCGGTCAATACTCCTGTTTCGTATGCTAAAGTACCCAATTCTTATACACCTCCAGCGCTTAAAAAACAATCATCTGTAAGCTATCTTAATATTTCTGGAAAATTTTCCTAATTATTCGGAGTATTAATTATTGTATGTGCTCTGCAGGCTCCCTCAGCTTCACCAGGCCATAAAGGACAAGCTTTAGCCAAAAGTAAATCTACAGATAATGCTAAAACACCTTCTCTAAAAGGAGTAGAGCAATCTTTAGTTAAACGAATTATGGACGAAGTTCTCGAAGAATCACCATCTGTCAAATGGGAAGATATAGCTGGTCAAGAGGTACACAATTTTCAATTTTTTTGGTGACTTTCTGAAGTAATAATTCGAAACTGATTTTTTCCAGATTGCTAAACAAGCTTTACGTGAAATAGTTATATTACCGGCTCAGCATCCAGAATTATTCACCGGTTTACGTACTCCAGCTCGAGGATTGCTGCTGTTCGGGCCACCGGGTAATGGAAAAACTTTGTTAGCTCGTGGTGTAGCTACCGCTTGTGATATGACGTTTTTCAACATAAGTGCCGCCAGTGTTACTTCGAAATATGTCGGAGAGAGTGAAAAATTGGTTAGAGCTTTGTTCGCGTTGGCTAGGAAGTTACAGGTAATTATTTTACTTTTGAAAAGATTTCGAGTGGAAGAAATACTCACTTTGCTTTTTTTTTCAGCCTTCGATTATATTCGTCGATGAAGTGGACTCGTTTTTAACTAAACGAGGTAACGACGAATCCGAAGCGAGTAGAAGGCTAAAAACTGAATTTCTAATCGAATTTGATGGCGTAAGTTCGAATCCTGAGCATAGATTATTGGTCATGGCTGCTACCAATAGACCTTACGAGTTAGATGATGCTGTCTTAAGGTAATTTATGCTCTTTGCAAATTGGTAAATTTGAAATATTTCCATTCTAAAAATTTTATACTTCGTAGGAGGTTTTCGAAAAGAATTTACGTCGCTTTGCCAGATCACGATATGCGCAAAGGTCTTTTAAAACGTTTATTAGACAATAATAACTGTCAATTGAGCATCGAGCAATTAGATGAAGTTGCTGCACTCACCGAAGGATATTCCGGCAGTGATTTGACAAATTTGGCCAAAGATGCTGCTCTTGGTCCAATCAGAGGTAATTTTTATCTTTTTATTTACTGTTTTCAAGAAAAATTGTTATTAAGATTATTTTCTGTTGATAGACTTGAAATTGGAACAAACCACCAAACCTGGCACCTTAAAGGTAAGAGACATAACATTTCAAGATTTCCAAGACTCGTTAAAACGAATCAGACGTAGCGTACCACCCTCAACTGTTGAAATATACGACAAGTGGAACGCCGAATTCGGTGACATAACTTCTTAAAAAGTCGCCTCGATGTCTAGTCACGCATCGCCGATGCTTTAAATTTAATTATCCTAGGAATATTATTTTTTTAAGAAAAAATTCTCGCTATTTTACGCTTCATTGTGATTAAACCGGACAAACGATTGGACTGTTAGGTCAATAGGAAAGTTTAGTATGAATAAAGCCATATGACGGGGTCAAGTACAAAAATCAGTTACCATTTGAATACATTTTGTATTAATTTTATAAATTCTAATATTTAAGATACTATCGATCTATTTCTTTTTTTGGCTGAGATAAAAACCCACGCGAACATCACTTTTCTTACGTTTAGGGATTCGATTGTGATTCGTATTAGGTAAAAATGCACTTCGTAATTACACCAATGCACCGTCTGATTTTTTTTGTACTAAGGTAATTCTTTTTTGATATCTTTAATTAATTAATGTTGACAAATCTTATCGAATTGCGAATTGAGTGATTATTTTTATTTTGGCGCACTAAGAATTTAAGAAGTAATTTAATGAGTGAAATTTATTTTTATGGGAAAATTAACCGGTGCCATGGCGTTGTTTCAAATCAGTTTTATTATGCCTAAGCTTTAATTTAATGCATTGACATCCACTTGTGATATTTTTATTTTTATATCACGTTAATTTTCTACGCTTGTTGTAATTCATTATTTGTCAATTTTTCTTGTACTTATTTTAGAATATTACAGATTCTGAATGGTAACTCGTTTTTTATGTTTAGTATAAGGGAAGGGATTTTAGAAAAAAATTGCTGAAATTTTAAATTAAAATAACGTAAGGAACTTGGTGAAAATCACGAGCTGTTTTCAATAAGTTTTGCAAACTGGTTGAGAGCCGCTGAATTAGTTTCTGAATTTTTTGAAATGAACAATAATCAATTTTCAGTATTTCACGAATTTATTAATTTAAAAAATAGGTAGTTTGTATGCTCTTTAATTGGAATTTTGATAACCGGTCTAGAAATCCTGAACTGGTTTCAAAATTAGTTATGAACTATAATCATCAATTTTCAGTGCTTTCAAACTTTTATTTGAAAATTGTTTTGGTGATTTCGTTTGAGAAAAAATCTGGTAACTGGCTGGGAACCCCGAACCGGTTTTTAAATGTTTGAATGAAAAGTCACCAAATTCAGTAGTTACTATTACTCTGCAAATTAAATAATGATTTGAAAGCAGTTATGCCCTTATGTTAGAAGAATTTTGGTAGTCAGATGGAAATCCAGAACCGGTTTCAAAAATTATAGTTAAAATAGATGATTTTTCAAGTCCTTTCAGTTCATTTGTTTTTATATCCTTGTTTTAGAAAAATTTGGCAACTGGTTGGAAATCTCTAAACCGGTTTTGAATTTTCATAAAAGAGAACTGGTATGTAGTATTTTCAAAACTCTTTAAATTCATTATTTGTAACTGGTTTTCATGTCCGTTTTTGGTTTTTGAAAAACAAAAAATTATAATTGATTGGCATTCCGAAAACCGTGTTGAAAATGAATTTCCCGTGGGTAAAAAATAATCGATTTTCAGAGCTCTGCTTTATCAATTTTGAAACTGGTTTGCCTTTCCATGTCTATATTTTAAAATTTTGGTCACCGATTGGGAACCTCTAAACCGGTTTACAAATTTTTTAATGAAAATTAGGCAATTTTCTGTACTTTTAGAAACATTTTGTTGGACAATTAGGAACCCCTAAACCGGTTTCAAAAATTACTTATGAATAAAAAT
Organism: Pseudococcus viburni; assembly: GCA_033439095.1. NCBI lineage: Eukaryota > Metazoa > Arthropoda > Insecta > Hemiptera > Pseudococcidae > Pseudococcus > Pseudococcus viburni. The sequence goes on along the minus strand of JAVBJF010000080.1, from coordinate 701,407 downwards.
TGATCAATTTTCGGTGTTCTACCATTTATTATTCAAAATTTTGTTTTATGCCCCAATTTTAGAAGAGTTTTGGTAACAAGATAGAAATCCTTGAACCGGTTTCGAAATTTTTGAATGAAAATTTATCAATCTTCTATTTTTTAACTTTTATTTGTATACTTTGTTTTCATATCCTTCAGTTATAGGATTAGGAATCAATAAACTGGTTTCAAATAGTACGTGAACGAACTACTTTTTTACATGTTTGAAACTGGTTTTTATATCTTAATTATTGAAAAAATTTGATAACCGACTGGAAACCTCTAAACTCTTTCAAAAATAATTATGACTAAAAATTCATCATTTTTCATTGCTCTATAATTTATTTTTTGAAATTTTTATTTCATGGCTTTATTTTGAAATAATTTTGATAACCGGTTGAAAACTCATGAACCGGTTTCTAAATTGGTGAATAAAACTTGATCAATTTTCAGTACCTACCTATTCTATAAAAGTCATTATTTGAATCTCTCATTCATGCCATCATGCCCTTATTTCAAAAGATTTTGGTAAACGGTTGGGACTCCTTAAACCGGTTTCAAAATTTGCGAATGAAAATTTTTCAGCTTTCCATGCTCTGGAAATTTTTTATTTTAAAACTTTTCATAATTTCAATTTTGAACGATTTTGCTAATCAGTCAGAGTCCTTGAACCGGTTTCAAAAATGATGCAATTTTTCGCAACACCCTATAAAAAATTCTAAAATTTTATCGTCTACATTGAAATGACACATCGAAAGAAATTCAACATGGTTAAAATCATTCGTCCTCTTCACCAAGTTGAAAGTTATGCCACTGGGAAGGATCTTTCAAGATAAATTCTCTACTCTTTCCCTTTTCTTCGATTCGTGATTCAATCGATAACATCGAAAAAAATTATATTTAATACACGGGCATACAAATAACGAATTGATACAAAAATATATATTTTTAGTAAGAGATCTCGAACAGATTCGAACACTTGAAAAATTTCACTCGTCGCTGTCTTCGTCTTTAATAATACCCAAATGTCTTGCGACAGATTTCACATTATTGATAACTTCTTCTTGGACTAGATTAAAGCTCATCGCCAATAAAGCGATACCGAATAACAAATACAACGAGGTAATGGCAGTTATGAGTTGATAATCAGTGCCTATTTTCTGCTCAGGTACATAATCTCCGAAACCTATGGTGGTTAAAGTGATGAAACAAAAATAAGCTGAATTGAATATGCCCCAATCGCCTTTTTGTTGATGGTCGAACAGAACTGCTCCACCGATGATGTAGCTTACCTGCAACCAGATAAATATTTTCGCAAGGTTGAAACCTTGAAACAAAGATTGGACTGTCGTGATGACGAGTAGCTCTACATATGTCATTATAAAATATAAATCTCGTAAACTTGTGCGAGATTCGGTAAACAACCAAATATAGGTAGAAAAAAACGCTCGCGATGAATATCAACTAAGCAAATGACGCATTGCAGAATGAAAAATCTTACCACTAAAAATACGCACAACCAAATAGGAACAGGTCGGGTGTAATCGTGCTGATAATAATCGTAATAGTCCATGTAGTAATCATAGTAATCATCGTAGTAGTAATCTCGAGCAGCACGTGGAAATGTTTGTCTATGCACGGCGAATCCTAAAGGAGACATGATTCGTGGACTAGGCCCCATATTTTCTTTATTATGTCGACCTGCGAAGAAACTGCCATCTAGAAGTCGTCCATTTATAGATCGAAGATAACAGATGCTGGGTATCTTACCTAAGGATGACGTGCTTCTAGGTCTTTCTCGCCTAAACCTCGGCGGAGGGTATTCATTAGTCGCTCTGGGTAAGGTACCGATACCAGTAGGAGCCAGTAGGCGTCTAGAACCAGCAATTGAATCATTCTTTGACATATCCCGACGCCCTTGACGGTATTTGCCATCATCGCGGTTTCGTGACACTGAAATGTGCCCAAGGTATAAGTGATAAATCCCAATTGCAGGAAGATGAAATGCTAACCACTAGCAGCTGCTTACTTCTACACGATTCTTCGCGTTCCAAAGCGTACTTGTTGAATACGACGGGCGAATTTCTGGTCATGTAGTCTCCGCATTCGGCCATTATGGGATCTGGAATCGAGAACCGGTAAAGTTCGAATTTAAAAGCGTAAGAAATTATAGAAAGGTAGCGTGAAGGACGGACGTACCAACAGCCATTCGACTCTTGTAAGAGTGCTGGGAATGCCTAGGTGTTTGGTACATGGTGACGTTGTCGGAGTATCTTGATTGTTGTGATTGTCTGTTGAAGAATTTTTCGCCTGGGATGGCGGTGTCCTGGTCCATTTCGTCGTAGTATCTGGTTTAATAGAAATGAAATGAGTTGATATTTTTTTAGGTTTGAGCGGAGACAAACCGAAGTTAGCTGGGGAAAGAGATATTGAAAATTAAAAATTTCTGACTTGAATGAAATTTTTCTGATAATTCCGGTTCAAAATTACAATTCATTTTTCATCTTAAACTGACCAAAAATCAAAGTAAGTAATGAAAAATTTGGAAAATTACCAAAACAATTTCATGAAAAAACAAAAAATTTAAAGAAAACACTTGAAACCTCATTTAACTACACAAACATTTTATAAACTGACGTGAGACCTTTCAAAAAGATGAAACAGTAATTAGCTCACCAAAAACAGAAGTGATGAGTTCATTGAAAAAATTATCAAAAAATTCAATAAAATGACGAAAAAACAATGAACTTACTAACAATAAACTAAAAAATTGACCGAAAAACTATCAAAAAATAAAATACTTAAAATGACAAAAAAGTAATCATAATTGATAAAAAATCAAGGCTGTGAAACTACGTAACTAAAGAGTTTTGAACTGTCAAAAAATCTGATAAAATGGCAAATAGCTAATAAACTGATTCAAAACCTCATAAAATGACTAAAAAATAATAAATTTATGTAAAACCTCGTAACATGTAAAAAAAATAATCAATGCCGAGAAAACTAGAAATGATTTGATTAAAAATGAAAACATTCTAGGATTTTGATTTTTTTTTGGGGGGGGGCAAAAAATGTTATTTTGCCATTATGAATCATAAAAAATTTCTGCTTGAAGTATTTTGGAAAGTTACCCCCTCTTTGAGTATAGTAATTTCTAATTTGAATAAATGAAAAGAGAGTTCCAAAATAATTGTTGGTTGGTCTCATATGAGCTCCCATTATCCTCTAGAGCCAAAATGACACCGAATTTTTTAAGGGGCTTATCGGTCCAAAATTGATAGAGCTGGAAGGTCCAGAAAAGTGGGTATCATAAATTTTACTCCAGGAATTTTTAATCGACCGTTAAATTTTTAATTTTACCAAAAAATATCATTATTGGATCCTACTTGAACTATTTTGAAATGTCTACTCCAATCTAGAGCCCATGTCCCCCTTTTTGTATTATTTTGTGAGTAAGATTTTGCAGGTTAAGCAAAAATTTTCTAAGAAAACCCTCCAGGAATATTACAGGGTGAGGGGAGGGGGGGTTGCAAAAATTCTTCGAGAAATCAAAAATAACATAATGGCAATTGTGCATCATTAGTAATGTTTTTGAGAGCACCACATCCGAATTCAAGCTAATTTTTTACCCGATTTCCTCAAAATTTTGGTCAAAAAGGTTTTAGTTAATAAATTTTTTTGAGTGAATCTTTGAAAAATCGTAAGGTGAAATCCATGTGACCTTTCTGAACAATTCCTATTGACTCCCTCTCCCTCCAAAAAAAGAATTGAAATTTTGAAAACTAGAAAATTTAAAAAAAATAGCAATGTGAGAAAACTTGAAAACTTTTCTAAAAAAAAAAACTTTAAAAATTCTCAATAATTAAAGAAAATTAGATATTTCAATCTTAAAAAAAATAAAAATGAGAAAATGACCCGAATTGACTATCCAAAATTTTCAATTTTTTCGAAAATCAAAATGTATCCAAAAAATATATCACACGCTGAACATCAATGTTACCAACTTGTACTTTTAATTTACTCTAATCGACACTAGAAATGCAAATTCATTTCCTCCTCTTCTTTTTCGTAGTTCAATTGCATATTGCATATGTACGTCCTATCCATGTAACCAATTTTTTTTGTTCGCCTAATCAAGGCTCCATTCCTCCAGGGATCTTTTTATTCAACCTACCTACACTCCGTATCAGAATGCGAAGATCTCGTATAAGTCTCCGACATGCCAATCGCACTATCCGCCGATTTCTGCGAATTACGTCCCGAGTGACGAAAAGATGTCGTTCGCGATCTACCACTGAAACGGTTCCTATAAAGAAAATAGAAACAAATCCATACCAAAAATTATTCCAATTATCATCTTATACAGTATGACACAAAAGTCTTGTCCACTTGAGATACTTACTCAATCTCTCGAAACTGAAAAATGAAGAGTTATGGCTCGAAAAAGAAAAAATTATTTTCAAACCTTTTGTACAACTTCTTTCCAATGCAAGATGGAAAAAAATTTATAGAACGAAAAATTTTTGTTTTTTAATTCTCTACAACTTTTGTTTCAAACTTTTTTTCGTATCTCCTCTGTTTTGGATATTATTGACAACTGGTTCAAAACTGCTGAACCGGTTCCAAAAAAAACATACCACATTTTATTTGGGTCAGTTTATAGAGTTTATTTCATAAAAAAACCGAGACTCCCATTTTTTGACCCAAACCGGTTTCTCAAGGGGAGGACCCCCCCCTGTGTGTCGGCCTGAAAATACAGGGTGTTCCATGAATCGTCTGCCAAATATATTTTTTTGGATATAACCGGGTACCACTAAAAAAAACCTTGAGATGAACATGTTGCCTAACTTAAGGATTTAAGGGGCAAATGCTACTTCTAAAAAAATTACGTCAAAAAATTGTTTAACCATGGGAATGGATAGTACTTTAAAAACTGAACAAATTTTCATTATATGACTTGTTGCCTAACTTGAAAATTGAAGGGGCTACAAAAATTTCTTTTCAAAATTTTTTTTCTGATAAAATAATTAAGGGAATGGATAGTACGTTGAAAACAGAAAAAAAAAATTGTTCTGTACACTTTTTGCCTAACATCAAAAATGAAGGGGCCAAGGGTGGTTCAAAATTGGGAAAATTCGAAATTTTTTTGAAGCCCACGTATTTCGCGCGAGCCGTAGCCCCTTCATTTCCGACGTTAGGCATAAAGTGCACAGAACAAAATTTCTTCAGTTTTCAACGTACTATCTATTCCCTTGATTAGTTGATTTTTTAAAAATTGTTTTGAAAAGAAAATTTTGTAGACCCTTCAATTTTTGAGTTAGGCAAAAAGTCATATAGTGAAAATTTGTTCAGTTTTCAAAATACTATCCATTCCCATGGTCAGAAAAATTTTTGACGTGATTTTTTTAGAAGCAGCATTTGCCCCTTAAATTCTTAAGATAGGCAACATGTTCATCTCAAGTTTTTTTTTAGTGGTACCCGGTTATATCCAAAAAAATATGTTTGGCAGACGATTCATGGAACACCCTGTATGACCATCGGGCCTCAATGCCTTTATCACTGGGAACATTATGTCTTTTCAACCGTTCCCTTTATCCCTTTTCAGTCTTGAGATTTTGAAAAGTGGACAAGACTCTTGTGCCATACTGTATGAACTTCCTATTCATACGATAACTTGATCAACTCACCCATGAGATCTGATAGTCCCTCTGAAACTCCTCGCCCTCCTACTGGGAGGAAAAGGAGGTATCCTCTTAGGCGGCTGGGTACATTTGTAGCAGCAAACTCTCCAATATATGAATCTGAACGAATGAGCCATTACGTCACCGATATTCGATAGGCAAAGAAGCATCAGAGGGATACCGACGACAGCGTAAAAAATAGTGGCTATTTTTCCTTGAGGTGTCTTCGGTGCTATGTGTCCGTATCCTGGAATGCATGACATAAACAAGAGGAAATTGACTCATCAGTCTCAGCATGTCTCAGTCGTCAAAAATGTAATACAGACGAGATCTTTAAAAGCACATCTCCTAATTGCGAGCCCCTCGAAGAAACCAGTTCCTCGAATTATTTTCTCGAGTAAAAATATTCGATAGTATTTTTTTTACCAATTTTATCTCCTGGCTAATTACATTCCCTGAATCGATAGGTATTCGGCGTCAGACCGCACAGATGCGACTCTGTAAGATTTTACGATCTGTAGCTAGGAAATTTTTTCGTATCGAATATTTATTACTATTCCATTTGCCATGATTTTATTACCGAGTCGATATGTATAAATAAGAATGACATAGTCGTTAATCGGTGACGTAAATAAGCATCCCTTTTTGGCAAACGATTCGAATATTCACGTCGTCCAATTGGACCGGCTCGAAAGTACTCGAAGGCCAAACCATCGCCGATATTCGGTCACTGGCATCGTACGATTCGTTAACCTTTCGAATCGTGGTGAATTTTCATCCATATGAGATTTTTCTCGACACCCTGTGATATTTTATGTCAAGGGTACTCGGCTATTATGTCTTTGGTCAAGCAAGGCTATTCCAAACACGAAAGCAATCGCTAGATCATCTTTTGAGACAACTTAAGTGCTGGCAAAAATAGACTGGTGTAATCGAATTACACAATCGTGTATGTAATTTGTAACACGAAAAAGCACTTATTCTAGTTTGATAATTACTCCTCGACGATGGAACATTTCCGCGCACCAGGTGAATTTCGTATTGTAATTACGATAAACGTTTCTAACAATTGAAATATGTATCTAGGGAGATTTTTCAATTTACCTGATTCGTATTTCTTATACGAATGGTAATTGATAATCGTCGGTGTTATTTCCTATACATTGGAGTGGTTCTTAATCGTCATCGGTTGTAACCGTGACCTTCGATAAGCACGCGAAATCCTGGAAATGTTGATTTTCGTGGTATTTGGAATAGAATAGGGTAGGAGTGAGATGGATTTTCTGTTTTATGGGTTCAAATTTAATCGTCGTTTAATCGATTTATTATTTAATCGAGTTTTTTTTATTTTGGTTTTATGATCGATGACGAATTGGGAAAATATTTCGAGTTTATTGCGTGACGTATTGTTTGATAATTTTTAGAAAAATTTGGGATGTTTTTAGAGGAGAAAAGGAAGAACAAAGGTCTCATAAATATTTGTTTACTGTTACGTTTTTATTCATTATTTAAAAAATCAACGAAAAAGAATTAGGTACTCTATTTTTATTCCGCTTAATTGAATTTCGAGCCAAGTTCTTTCTTTCGCGGAAACACGTCGTTATTGAGAGATGGCGAGATGGAAACAAATTTACAAGTACATTGAAGAGAAGAAATATTGAGAATTATGCCAAAAAATCATTTTTCGAATTCCATCTTTTTCTAGGTGGTATTACCTGGTATCGGTGGTGGAATTCGATTGATTTATAGCATTTTTAAGAGAAGATTTTATGTAAATAGGTATAACGAAATTTTACGATAATGCCAAGTGTTTTTTAAACAAATTCGTGATTTTTTGAAAATATTTTTTTGTGTAGAAAATTCATTTTGATTTTATCCAGTAACCGTGTCAATGTTTTCATGGGAATTTGAAAATTTTTAAAGTATGGATGTGGCAAATTGTTCGGAAAACAATGATGAAAAATTGGAAATGAATTCAAGAGCAAGTCAGGTCTCAATCGTACAAAAAAAGGCTTCCGCGCGAAATTCCTGTTAAAATTGATCTTATGATTGATTTTTGTTCTGGACACTAAAATAAAGAAATTAAGCCCGTATGCCCTTTTCCCCCTCTCTCTTTCCTCAGGGTTCACCCCAACATTTCAAACGCGTGTATTGCCTTATCTGTGGGTCGTAATGAAAAAAAATTCAAACAAAAGTTATTCTTCGGCTTTTGATGTACATTTTCATTTCTCATCAAAATCCATTTTGGAGCAACTCCTGCCCCCCAAATTTGAAAATAAACCAGTTTTCAGAAAACTTCAAAATCACATTTTTTCATTTTAAGCGAAAAGTTTCAGAGATACGGCAAAATTTGTAACCACAAAAAGTATTCAGAATTGAATTTCCTGTTCAATGAGCTTTATCATGACCATTTTCACCAACTTTTCCCGGCAGGATGGATCTCCCCTTCTTCCCTTATCTCAAAAGTTGGACTCACGAAAAAAAATGAACGATTTTAGTTCTTCGATATCTAATGCATAATTTCATTTGTTATCGGAATTCATTTTGGAGCAAACCTTGTTCGTGGGTGGGTCCAACTTTGGTGAAAACGAGGAAGGGGAAGAGGTCCACTCTGTCGAGAAAAGTTGGTGAAAATGGTCGTGATAGAGCTCATTGGAAAGGAAATTCAATTCTGAATACTTTTTGTGATCACAAATTTTGTCATATATCTCTGAAACTATCGTTTGAAATGAAGAAAACATGATTTTGAGGGTTTCTCAAAAACATGTTCTGTTTCCATATTGGGGGGGGGGGGGGCAGGAGTTGCTCCAAAATGGATTTTGATGAGAAATGAAAATGTACATTAGGTACTGAGGAACAATTTTTATTTGAAAATTTTTTCATTACGACCCATAGATAAGGCGATACACACGTCTGACATGTGAGGGGGGGTGAACCCTGGGGAAAGTTGGAGGAAAAAAAAGAGCATACGGGCTTAATTTCTTTGTTTTAGTGTCCAGAACAAGAATCAATCATAAAATCAATTTTAACAGGAATGGCGCGCGGATGTACGATTGAGACCTGACTACAAGGACAGCGCAGCGGTGAAACGGAGAGGAGAGGAACGAATTGAAGTTGGCTTGGGGGGGGGGACAAAAGTACAATTTTTCTCATTTTTTCTTCTCAAAATAAAAATTTTCCAAGGTTGGGAAAATTTTTAAATTTTGAAGATTTTCTTTTCTGAGAGCCAATTTTTCTAATTGAAAATGCGATTTAATCATTATTGAGGGAGGGAAAGTCAACAATTTCTCGTTCGATCGTCGATCCGGTTCTGAGAAGAGAGCAAGGGACATTTTGTCCCCTCAAAAATGGAAAATGAATTTTCATTTGGGAAATTAGGGGTTCAAATTTGCAAATGATGTTTTTTGAAATTTTTGAAATTCTGGATCAGAAAAATTCTTAAAAATTTTACCCGAGTGAAAAATTTGAATTTTTATCCTCTCCCCTTACGACAACTTGGGTTCGTCCCTCAACAAGAGTTCTCCACTTTGAGAGTGCAATTTCACCATAAATGATAGAGGATGGAGGAAGTAGCCCTTTCCACTTAGTCCAGCCCTGAAGAGAAGGAAAGGAATTTTTTTTTTCTCAAAAATGGAAAGTAAATTTTTATTCGGAGAATTTGAGATTTGAGTTGAAGTTGGAAATTTTTTGATTAACATTTTTTTATTGAAATTGTTAAATTCTGAGTCAATACAATAATTTATAACTTGGGTATTACCCCCCCCCCCCCCTCATTACAACATACGTTTGCGTCTAATCAACAGTTCTTAATTTTTTCCATTTTTTTCAATTTTCTGCTCAATGACTCCTGTTCTCAGAGCCGAAAAAACATGAACGGAGGGCCTTGTGAAAAATTACTGATTTCATTTTTTTCTGCTGGTCTAGACGTCTAGAGTGATTGGTAAATTTATTGTTAGTTTCCAAATTTGGGTTTAAAAATATTTCATCATTTGGGTACAATAAAAAGTCAATGACGACTCGACGTCTGATTCGATTTTCATTTTTTTCGATGTTTTTTTTTCTGTCCAACTTGAAATAAGAGACTAAATACCTATGTATTATTTAAAAAGAATGAAATCGCAAAAATTCAAAATGTACTAACGAAGTTCCTTCAATTTTGGAATTTAAAAAAAAATTCTAATAAGAAAATGTTCTGACTTTGAAGTTTTCTTTTGATTAAAAATTGTTTCGATCCAATTTTTCGAAAAGTCAATTCCTTCAATTTTAAAAGTAGGCAAAATATTCAAAAAATCGTAAAAAATAGTCAACTTTATTTTCAGTACCTATTGAATATTTATATTGGAAACTGATCCAGTCTTTTCAACTTTGAAAAAAGTTGGAAAAAATCAAAGTGTTCAAAAAACAAACGCAAAAATTACACAATATGTGGGTACTTCAAAGTTTAAAAAACCCAAACGAGACTAGTTTTTAGAGAAAATTCAACAAAAAAAAATCTTCTGCAGTCAAGATTTACCTATAGATTAATTATTCAAAAGTTGATTTTAAAAACGTTAAATTATAATAAAATGACCAATAAAAAGTGACCTGTTTTCTCTGTCCACTCCTAAAATAGGAAAAAATTTGAATTTGAAAAAAATCTCCATTGAAAACTTGAAAATTGAGAAAATCTGTCATTTTCTGAACTTTTAACCCTTCCCCAACTCCTCTTAAGGAATTGAGTACCATTTTTCCAAACTGAGCTGTACTCAAAAACCGTGCACGAGGAAAGAGCCTTAGGTGTATTTTTTTCAGAAAGGGCCCTAGGTGTAATTTTTTTTAAGAAAAAAATTGTACCTAAGGCCCTATCCTCGTACACGGTTTTTGAAGTTAACTCAGTTTGAAAATACGGTGCCCAATTGAAGATCGGTAGCTAAAGAAGTTGGTCATTTTAACCTTGGAAAAATTAGTTTCAGTTATTCAGAAAAAAAATTCAAAAATTTCAAAATACTCGAAAATTTGAAGCACCTAGCAAAAAAGAAGTTCATCAAAAAAATTCGAAAAAAACTTGAAAATTTTGCGTTTAGGATGTACCCATGAATTTAATCAGAATTTTCTTGTAAAAAAATATGAAAAATTGAAAAAAAATTACATTGCCCCTTCCCTTCTTTTTCCTTCTATTTCTAAATAATGATTTTCAAACATGAAATTAAAAAAAATTAAAGAAAATTTCGATAAATTGAATTGAACTTACAAAAAATGTGTCTTTTTGTAAGAAGAATTATATAGATAAAAAAAACTGGTATCTAAAAAATGAAATTTCTAAAAAAAATTCAAAAAAGTAAAATATTGAAAGAATTAGAAATTGAGAAAATCTTTCAACTTTATAACTTTGAGCCCTCACCCTTTCAAAAAAAAAGTTGGAAAAATAGAGGAATTACAAAAAATTGAATAATTTAAAAAAAATCAAAAACTCAAAGAAATAAGACAATTAAATTTTCAAAAACAGGGGAAAATGGAGATGTTTTTTCATGACATTTGATTTTGAATGAACTTATCAAAAAAGTTTCAAGTTTCAGAAAATTTTCTGTATTTTAAGTCCTTTTCATTTTATTTTGCATATTTTGTATTTTTTTATATTTTTTGCACATTTTGTATATTTTTTACGTTTTTTTTTAAAGAAAACAATATACCTATACTTACGTCGAGTCAAAAAATATTTAAAAAATCTAATTTCAGTCAAAATTGTCCAATTAATCCCCCTTCAATAAGCGAACTCCAATTCGTCCCTGAGCTAAGAATTCGGAATCGGAATATCAACTAAATCACACCATTACCACTTTACGACCAAAAAATCACACAAAATTTTGCAATTAGTACGAGATAATCTGCATATAAACCTGAAATTTCAATTTTCGAATCGATTATTCAACAAAAAGAATTCAAGAATCTGCAAATTACTTCCCCATTGCTTCGAAACCCATTCTGGTAAAATATTCATCTTCGGTCTCGCTAATTTCCCGATTTTTTTCTCTTTTCCGAGAAACTTTTGCAAACGCCCTTGAGCACAGTAAGAGGTAAATTGGCAACCACATCAAAGGACATCTTAATCCAGTGGTACTTTTCGACATTCTCTCGAGATAAATTACCTAGGCTACGTGCATTTTGAAATTGAAATCGAATTTACCAACTTCATAGACACAAAAGGTAACTTCATTGAAACCATTCCAAAGACTCGTTTCGCGACTGAGGATTGTCATGATAATCGAGCCGCCCGAGGGGACATTCTAAGCAAGATCTATGTCCAATTAAACGCCTTAGTATCAGAAATCTTGAACTCTGGGCAGACTCGAAGTGAACCTAACCCAAACATGAAAAAAACCACCAAGGCGAAACGTAGGAGTACTTCAATGTTTAATTGAATTATTAAATTGTACTCGAATCGATTATGTAGGACAAGTTGAGCATACGTAGACACCTTTGGCATAACCGTAAAAATAGCTACTTTAAAGATAGATTTTGGTATTCGAATATGCCTACTGATTAAGTAATTATATCGTCTGATGTGGTCGAAAGCATATTCGAGTGATTTATTTGTCAAATATTCCCGTAGCTGAGAAAAAAATTACGTATTAAGTCGTCAAGTCGTCGTAAAGAAATGAACACATTTCCAGACATATCCATGCTCACAAATCCCAATCCGACGAATTAAATTGAGTAAGATTTGTGTTGAGATTGTCGCACGAGAAGGTACGATACTCGCACGCGACATAAATTTGTCCAGCATATCACATTGATCCAGTTAATCGACGCGGAATTAACCTTCAACCTAGAATTTGCATACTAAATTCACTTTCGTCCAAGCCGAACGTTGCCCACTTCGCTTCTCCCATCGTATGTCTATGACAGGTAATAAAAATCGCGGTTTCCCAGTAACATAACGTAAGCGGCGTCGTGTTTATGGTAAACCGGTTCATCTCTCCCCACCGTCCGAATTGCAAAAACAGATCACACATTTTTACTATGAAGATGCTTTTCCAAACAGTCGCATTTTAATCGTTTTACTCCTCGTTTAATACCTGCAATTATGTAAGAGTTTATCGTGTACACGCAAATCGCACAGGTACCGTAAATACTCGACATTTTGATCGATCCTGATCGCGCGTTCGTAATCGCCACAGTCATGTGAGAAGTGTTCGATAATACTTTTCGGGGTGTTTTATTAACGTGTTCGTTTATTTATTTCTAATTGAAAGGTGTTTTTTTTTGAACCGGTGTAAAATGTGGAGTAAGTAATGTTTTTGAAATTCAGGGTTTAATGGTTTCGAGGTGTCTACTGGCAAGAAAAACGAGAAAAATCAGAAATTAGCAAGCATTTTAATCATTTTTCTGCGAAAGCAAGAATTTTCAATATTTTTCTCTTTGAATTTTTCAATCGAGGGGTAAAAAGTAGGGGTTTGGACTAATTTGAAGCAAAAAAAAGTCTAGAAAAACAAGAAAGCCCAGAAATTAGCAATAGTTTTAATAATTTTGCTGTGAAAGGCAAGAATTTTCAATATTTTGCTCTGTTCTGAATTTTTCAATCAAAGAATAAAAGAAAAGGTGTTTTTTGGACAAATTTAAAACAAGAAAAATGGTATAAAAATGGCAAGAAATTTTTTTAAAAAAGAACAAGAATTTTCATTTTTCAAATCTATAGCCCAGGCAAATAAGAGAAAAAATGTACCAAACCCCCCAAAAATTAAAGCCTGATTTTTTTTTCGTGTTTTACGTTCGTAATGGTCCACTACACAACATACTAAAATGGACACCCCACAACCCTCCGCTACCCTCAGGGGAGGGGTAAACGTACGCTGAAAACCGGGTTTTCGTGAATATCTCCTCAAATAAGCCTCAAAATTGAAAAGTAGTTATGAACAATCTTGTTCTACGCGTAATTTCCTATCGAAAGGGTTTTTTCATTTTTCAAAAACACTCACTTCCTTAACCAAAAATTAAGGGTAAAAAACACCTATTTTTCAACGATTTACAGCATTTTTGGAAAAAATCGAAACTTTTGGGAATATCTCCTCAAAAAAGCCTCAAAATGGAAAAATGGTTATGAACAATCATGTTCTACGTGTAATTTCCTATCAGACAGGTACTTTTGTTTTTCGAAAACGCCCGCTTCTTTGCCCAAAAATTAAGGGTGAAAAACACTTATTTTTCCAATATTCACAGTATTTTTGGAAATTATAGAAATACGAAGCTAAAAGTGCCCAAAATGAGTATTTTTTTATACATGTTGGTAGGTTATTTAAAAAAAAAGTCACTGCAAAAATTTCAACCCCTACCGTTAATTACAAGAGAGGTTATTGAAATTGAATACTGGATTTAAAAAATCGAAGTTGTGGAAAGAAAAAGTACTATAAACGCGATGTTATGCTGATTATTGGTGATACGAACATTTCTTTGTGTCGTAAGGATTCAAAAACGATATTTTCAGCTTTGTATTTCCATCATTTCCAAAAATACTGTGAATAATGGAAAAATAGGCGTTTTCCACCCTTAATTTTTGGGCAAAGAAGCGGGCGTTTTCGAAAAATAAAAGTACCTGTCTGATAGGAAATTACACGTAGAACATGATTGTTCATAACCATTTTTCCATTTTGAGGCTTTTTTGAGGAGATATTCCCAAAAGTTTCAATTTTTTCCAAAAATGCTGTAAATCGTTGAAAAATAGGTGTTTTTTACCCTTAATTTTTGGTTAAGGAAGTGAGTGTTTTTGAAAAATGAAAAAACCCTTCCGATAGGAAATTACGCGTAGAACAAGATTGTTCATAACTACTTTTCAATTTTGAGGCTTATTTGAGGAGATATTCACGAAAACCCGGTTTTCAGCGGACGTTTACCCCTCCCCTGAGGGTAGCGGAGGGTTGTGGGGGTGTCCATTTTAGTATGTTGTGTAGTGGACCATTACGAACGTAAAACGCGAAAAAAAATCAGGCTTTAATTTTTGGGGGGTCAACTCCTAAAATGCCTGGACTACTAGTAGACTATTTGGATTTGGATTAATCGGTGGCTGTAATTTTATGGTTTATTGGCATTTGTCTCGATTTATTTAATGAGCGATTGATTTCGATGGATGATTTTGACGATTTTTCAAAGGGTATGGACGGATAAGGGGTGAATTTGGCCCCCGGCGCTTTTGGGCTCCTAAACACCTCAAGTCGTGTATATTGACTAGAAATAATTTTTCACAAAATTTTGGACCCCTACCCCCCTCTCTTTCGGAGCTATGATTTTTTTTCAAATATTCCTAATTGTCATTTTGAATCTCGTTGCGCTGTACAAAATTAATTCATTATTGATTTTCTAGGGGGGAGAGCATTGGGGGGAGCATTGTTGGTCAAAAACACAAGAACACCCTTTTTCCAAAAATATAATCGCATTTAAGACCAATAACATCACTATTAATAGTATTAGGAAGTTGGAAATTTAAATGGGAGGATTTCAACTCTAGGACTACCATAAAATCAACGTACTAAAAAAGTGGCAAAAATTAAACCCTATCTGAAAAACTCTCAACTTTAATACGTCTTAGCAGATGGATTTCGGCGAAGACGTTGAAATATATATAAATTAGAGGAAAAGGGTGTGAATGGGGGCTTGGGGATGAAGAAAGAGGTAGTACATATGAGAAAATGACGAAATGAAAAAACCAAATCCATATTCGTGTTCAGCAGGTCAAAATACCCCGAAAAATACGTTTTTCGCGATCGTTTTACTCGAAGTCTCGAAATTCACTTTTTTTTCATTAAAAATCAGTGAGAAAGGTGAATTTTGAAATTTTAATGAAAACTATTACGAAAAGGGTGTTTACCGGGGTATTTTGACCTGCTGAACACGAATTTGAAATTGGTTTCCTTATTTGGTTATTTCTTTCTGTATAAAGCGCTCAAAATATGAAAAATCTGCTAAAATTACAACATTTCTGTACGGTTTTTCGCGATTTTCGGCCCTTAGTTCAAAGAAATCGCCAAAACCAAATACATAGTAAAATTCTACATAAAAAAACGTATTTTTTAGGAATTTTTCCAGGGTGGTCGCTCTTCGCTTATAAGGTATTTTTTACGATTGAAAACTTCAAATGACCGAAAAAACATGAAGGGGTGCACCAAAATTGTTGAAAAAATTATCATGAATACACCTCTACCAGATGTAACTTTGTGCCAAAGAACAGAAAATTTCCTTCACTTCCGTTGATATTAAAAATTCTTGAAAATGATGCAATAAAATGGCCATAGCTCCGAAAGAGAGGGGGTAGGGGTCCAAAATTTTGTGTAAAATTATTTCTAGTCAATATACACGACTTGAGGTGTTTAGGAGCCCAAATGCGCCGGGGGCCAAATTCACCCCTTATCCGTCCATACCCTTTCGACTATTTTGAGAGATGTTTTCTTCTTATATTTAATTGTTTTTCTAGATGAGACTCGGAATTTTTATTTTTTATATTCAATTTTGGGAGACATTTTGAAGTGAGAGGGAAAGATGGAGAGATTGTGTTTTGTTTATTTTATAGAAAAAAGAGTATTTAGTGGAGGGGGCATGGCCGGACCGAAGGAAGACCGAAGCAGACTACCTCCCCCCTTCCTTATAATTGAAAATTTAGAAGTTTAAATCAAAATAAGCAAATTCAAAAGAAAATTGTATTTTATTGAAAAAGTTTTTATTTCGAGCCTATAGGCGCCCACAGAGAATTGTAGAGAATGCAATACTCGTGAAATTTTCAATTTTCTGCATTGTTTTATTGAAGACAATTTTTTATTTTGAAATATTTTGTCAAATGCTTCAAAAAGTTGCTATTTCCTTTTTTTACGCAATACTACGTTTTGGAAATTTTTTACTCTTGGTTTAATCAAACAATGATACACGAGGGAAGGTAGGGCAGGATGGACCAACCTAGGCCAAATGTTCTGCCAAATCTATTCAAATTGGTCAAAATGTCTGATTCTTGCAACAAATTAAAGTTCAAACATTTACCTTTCATTTCGCTCAAAAAAAATCCATTTTGGTGCATACCTCAACCCTACAGAATTTTTTGAAATTGTTTTCACTTTTTTTGCATCCTGCCCCACCCATGGGACAGGTGCAAACAGTAAAGATATAATAAGAAATCGCGAATTTTTTTGTAAAATTTGCTCAAGTACATACATTCGAGGTGGATACTACAGATTTAAATAGGAGCGTAATTTTTGAAAAGAGGAATTCTAAAACCTTTGTATTCATAATTTATCCTGCTTTAGTTGATTTTCTGATTTTTTAGGCAAACTTTTGGTATTTTTGATATTCTATCTAAAAATTAAAGTAAAAATGTGATATCCTGGAAAAAATATCACAAAAATATCAATTGGACCATCTTTAGTACCATAGGTGACTTTTTCGAAAAATTCGTATTTAAAAACAAATGTTTGCAACCTGTCCCATTTTCAATTTGCATTTTGCCCCACTGGCACTACTTTTTCTTTAACGCAATGTAATGGAAAGAAAATATTGGGGAAAGTGCCAACCAAATACATCATTCGATAGGTAATTGGATGTAGATTACAAAAAAAATACCTGAATTTTTTTTTCAAAACTTGAAAACATGATATTTCACAAAAATCAAATTCCACAAATTTTTACGAAAATCACGTAAAATCACATTATTGATAATAACTCACAGATAAGCAATCCGTCAGGTTGTAATTTTTTCTGTTTTGTATCGAATGGATACCCATTACCCATCACCAACTGTACAGAAAAAATGTTTCAATCAGATCACTGACGACAATAAGCCAATTTGCATCTTACCCCCTGATGGCCCTGATGCATCCTGCCCTACCTTCCCTCATATGTGTCTACGTCTACTTGAAAAATTATTTCAAACAAAAATTTGCTGTTTTTCTACCTTTATTTCATCTTTTAATTTTTAATTGAAAAATAGCTATACCTGCCTATTTACATGAGAAAAAAATTCAGTTGGAATTATTAATCCCACGAAGGAAAAAAAGTCTTATGATATGCTCTCTCTTTCCAGCAAAGGTATATGGGGGGGGGGGGGATTATGAAATCTCGATCTTTCTTAAAAATTTGAAACAAAATGGTGAAATTTGAGTCGGTCCTCAAATGTTTTTTTTTTTGCAGAAATTCTCTCCTTGACTCAATAAATTTCTTATTCTAATCGAAAGTTTTAATTTTTTTTGAATTTTGCATGAAATGTTCTTGGCAACTCCCTTTCCTCTTTTAATACTTGTCTGGATACGTCACTTTTTTCTAGAATAAATCAATGTAAAATTAAAAAATTGTTTTTTGCAACGACGTGAGATGAGAAAATCCTTTGCACTGGAATGATTTCGAGTTGCGAAAATTGAAGAGTCTAATTTTCTTGTAATATTTCCTGATTTTCTAGTTGTATTTTTCATCAATTTTGTTTAATTTTCTCATTACTCGTTTTCTTTCAATTTTTGTGGTTTAAATGCTCAAAAAATCACAAGATCACCGCCCTAAGAAGTTTTGATTTCGTCAAATTGGTCTTGAATTTTGACGACATCCAAACTTTTTAGGGTGTGACCTTTTTTGGAAAATTTTTCGGTTTTCGTTTTTGCTCTTTTAGTTTTTGATGATGAAAAATCGAAAAATTCATCAAAAGAGCAAGAAATGAGCAAAATGCAATGTTTTTTAAAAAGATTTTATTCATAAACTGGAATAAATAATGAACAGTCATTATTTTCTTAAGTACCTAAGTCAAGATCATATGAAGTAGAAAACAAAATTTAAAAAATGCAGCTTCATTCATTTTTCATTTTTTTCCTTTCTCTAAAAAACTTCAGTTCTTTTCAATGATTGAATAAAATTCTATTTTTTTTTTAAATTTCGCCTCGTAAGTTGAATTATAATTCATTTCATTTTTGATAGTTAAAATCTAGAAATTTTGAGCTTTTTGTACTCTAAATATTCTATTTTGAAAATTTATGCCCCATCATCTCACCACAGGTCTGTATAGATTCAAAAATTAATTTAAATTACATACCTTTTTGTTACCAAAATGTCAAAAAAAAACGTTTTTTTCGTTTTTGTAAAATTCTGAAAAAATACCTAACTTTTTTTTCGTTTTTGATTTTCGTTTTTATATGAAGTTTTCCCAGTGGCGTCGTCAGAATCGAAAATTGGGGGGGGGGGGGGGGGCACAAAAGGGGCCGTGTGTTGGACAACTTTTTTTTGCTTTTTCGAAATGGGAAAGAGGGAGAGGAGAGGGAGTGGAGACTGACTTTTTTCACCTGCTAAAAATGGGGAGGGGGTAAAAAGGGAGCCTTTTCTGCCCTTTCGTCTCAAATAGATCATAGAATTGTGATCTTGTTCATGCCCGAGCGAAACGAGGGCGGAGCTTTGAAAAAATTGGATTTTTAATGCCCTAAAAAGACATTTTTTCATGTTTTAATGCTTTGAAAATCCTATCTGATGTAAGTGTAATGTAAATTTATAAATACAACATAACTTTTTGGGGGGCAAGCGGGGGCCAGCCCCCCGGCCCCCCTTGACGACGCCTCTGAGTTTTCCAAACCCCGTTTTTACGGAATCGTATGCTGCATCTTGAAATCAATAATTAAATGAATTTAGTTTAGGTAGGTACATTTGAGATTTTTAAAAAAAGAGGAAATGAAGAAAATGACATCGATTTTTTCAAAAACAGATCAAGTCCTATTTTTGGTTTTTTGAAATGTTTATTTTCCAAACCATTTCCAAGTTTAATTGTTGATTTTCCAAAACCTACGAAATTCAAAAATTCGTGATTTTACTACCCTGGCAAGGGTTCAGTAAATCTTTACTAATGAAAACCTCAGTATTTCTCCATTACTCTGGAAAGGTCCCTCTTTTCAAAAATAAGTTATAATTTTTTCATTATTTTTTCCCACAATTTTGAAAATTAAGACTTTCAGCTTTTTTGCTTCTCCTGTGAAATTTGGCGATTTAACGAAATTTGTTTTGAAAAAGAATGATTTTTTTCAGGGTAAGAAAATTCTAATTTTATCGATTCAGGGCTCTCTGCCCTTCTTTTATGTACTTACCAATTCATTGACCCGATTTTCAACTTTACTCAACAATTTTTATTCACTTTATTTCGAAAAATGTATACTTATTTACGTAAATTGAATTCAATGAGTACCAATTTTTTTTTTAAATTTCGGTCAATTTTCTTTATTGTTCGTCCAAAATAAGGAAACGGAAATGGAAATAATTTAAAAATGACCAAACATCATTTGTTAAACATGGGCACAACCACAGTTACAAAAAATTACATAGCTTCCCTCTTCCTCCAAGGCTCTTTTCCAAACCTTGGAGTTTCAAATCAGCATACCCCTAAAAAAATATATCACTCATAAATTGATACCAACGGTGCCATAAAAATTAACGAACTAAATTTACGAAGCGAATCATTATACTCGTGTAGGTATGGGGATCAAAACAAATCGAGTCTTGAGTAATGGAACCTTGAGACCGCGAGTATACCTACATCTGTTACCCACTGACCCTTGAGCTCGTTTTCAAAAAAATCCTTCGACCCTTGTAACTCTTTCGACTTGAGCAACTGCTCTAAACACTCGAACCTTTGACCCTTCCTCCGACCAAATAGCGGAGAATTTCCAATTTCTTGACCACTATTTTTATACGAAACCAGTCTGAGTCTATATAAGATAATGGAGAGGATGTCGACAACGTTGGCAGAAAGCAAAACTACACGACAGTGTAAAATAGAAATTATATAACGGTTCGTTTCCGTCGACGAGACGTCGACGTACTTACTAAAAATCCATATATCCCGTGTAAACATAATTTCAGTTATGATTACTTATTGGAGGAAAAGAACGAGATAATTGAAGAAATCTATGCGTCCAGGGGTTAGTAAAATTTAAACGTGAACTTGAGTCTAGGCCGAGTAATAGGAATTACTTTGCAGCTTACCAAGCGAATCTCCGCTTCTCCGGTCCGGAGTTGGGAAGCATTGTAGACGTATTAGAGGCTTATATCCTTTCTATAGCTTTCACTGATAAGGAATACGAATAATTTCACTTTTAAAGAAGACGTACTTATACATAGTACAGTCGCAAACTGTATATTTTTGACAAAATATGGCTTTTAGTGATAGAAGCGTGAAAGTTGGTATGATGACTGATGACCATTGAGATCAAAATAAAATTTTAGAGAACGGGAGCCCTCTCGAGATTCCCATAGGGGTGGGGGGAGGAACTTTTGGGGCACCAGCCCCCCGTCCAAAAAATTTTAATCAAAATAATGAATAATATTGAATCAAAATTGGAATTAAAATGAATTTTTTTTTCATTGAAGGGATCAAATTTTCATCTTTTGATGGGCGATGAGGTAATTTTAAAATTTCAAAAATTATCCAAAATTCGATAAATGAACTTTAGCTTCAGAAATTTTAGATATCCCTGCTTAAAGTGAAATTTTGAGCCCAAACAAAAATAAATGAAAGTACATCATTAGGGCTGAGATTTTTATGCGCTATCAAATCGATTATAAGCGCTTATAAAAAGCGATTAAAATTGCCTAAAAAAGCATTTATATGCGCTATCAAACACCACCATGCAGCATATCAAAATGTAGGTATTTTTAATCTGAATGCGGAAATGCTATCAAAATTACTAAATTAGAATAAGGAAAGAAGTAAAGTGAGAAAATCATCGAACTTTTATAAAATTATGAATTATGAGAAGAAAAAACATCGAAATTTTATAAAATTATGAATTATGAGAAGAAAAAACATCGAACTTTTTATTTTAAAATTTTCGTGAAAACGATGCGACTACAAATCGAAAACTCGTTCGACAAGTCGCAGACAAAATCTTGAATTTTTTTTTTAAATTTTGAAGAGTTGATTTTTTTTAAGCTCAAAATTTCAACTTTTATGCTGTTTTTTAGTGATTTTTTTTCAAATATGCGAGAACGGTCGAAATAAGCGTTAAATAAGCGGTTTAAGGGCCTTTTTTTGGCTAAAATAAGCATTTTCAAGCAATTACGTCGAAATAAGCAAAAATATGCGATATCAAATTGCATAATTCGGCGTAGAAATGCATGAATCGCAAAAGAAACCATGATATGCGGTATCTACTATCAGGCTATCAAATATGCGATATCATAAAAATCTCAGCCCTATACATCATAAAAGAACCTCATATGCAAAATTTCAGATGCTGAAGTTCATTTTTTCAAATTTTGGCGAATTTTTGAAATAATAATTCAGCGAGTGACTTTTCATCGAAAAATATGACTTGAGGACTTTTTCACAACGTGATAAAAAACATCCCATTAGAAGAATGTAAATTAGTGCATTCAACGTTATCTAAATTTTCAGAGATCGTGTACTCGAGTTTGAATGATTTTTCCATAACTTGCGATGACTTGGCAAAAACTGGAAAATTTTTCAAAACTTAGCATAATTTTCCAAAAATAGAGCGACCTAGAAATTGGGCTGTAGGTGAGTTTATTCCGGAAGAAATACCCATGTGAAAGAATGGGCGATTAGATTCCCATTTTTTCGGGGATGGTTCGAGTTGAATCTCATTTTTTCTCAAAAATTTCTTCCAACTCTGAATTTTTTTCAAATTCTACCACCCAATTTTTTTAAAATTACCTATTCTCAACTCTTAATTTTTTCTCAAGTATTTCCAACAGCAGAATTTTTTTCAACCTAAAATTTTCTCAGATTTTTCCATATTTAAAAAAATGTACTTTTCTGAAATTTTTCTCATAATACTTTTCAGAATTGAAAATTTTCTTGAAAAAAGGATATTACCACCAGGACAAATTAGCAAATTTTATCAAAAAAATTAAAAAATCTGGGGTAAGTAGGGTGTGCCAAGGCACACCCCGTTCTACTTTTGGAAAATTATGCGAAGTTTTGAAAAATTTCCCAGTTTTTGCCAAGTCATCGCAAGTTATGGAAAAATCTTTCAAACTCGAGTACACGATCTCTGAAAATTTAGATAACGTTGAATGCACTAATTTACATTCTTCTAATGGGATATTTTTTATCACGTTGTGAAAAAGTCCTCAAGTCATATTTTTCGATGAAGAGTCACTCGCTGAATTTTTATTTCAAAAATTCGCCAAAATTTGAAAAATGAACTTCAGCATCTGAAATTTTGCATATGAGGTTCTTTTATGATGTACTTTCGATTTATTTTTGTGTGGGCTCAAAATTTCACTTTGAGCAGGAATATCTAAAATTTCTGAAGCTAAAGTTCATTTCTCGAATTTTGGATAATTTTTGAAATTTTAAAATTACCTCATCGCCCATCAAAAGATGAAAATTTGATCCATTCAATGAAAACAAAATTAATTTTAATTCCAATTTTGATTCAATATTATTCATTATTTTGATTAAAATTTTTTGGACCTAGGTAGACATTTTTTTTGGGCCCAAAAGTTTTGGCACCCCCACTCAGAAGGTCCAGTCACGCCTGTGTACTGGACCTAAGTGAAAAATGTACAAAATACCTCTCAATTTGTGAAATGTGAGACTCCTCTGCTCCTCACCAAGAGGGTGAAGAATGCTCAAATATGTCTAGATTCATTAGTCGAGGTGTGTAGTTGTTCCAGCTGGGATTTTTTTTTGGTTTAAAAGTCTTCAAATTCCGTTTGAAGACCTAAATATCTGAAAAACCTGTGAAAATCATGAAAAATTGTCAAAATTGACAATATTTCGGCACCTCCTGCTCCCCTCGATGGAGGTATTGGAACCTCGAATGCACGTTTATATATCTTATTTGACGTGTTCTACACGAATATCGTATTGAAACCCGATTCTGATCGATCCCTTTGATACAGGAGCGAAAAAGATAGCTTTTTACGTTTTTTTTCTCAATTTGTGCCAAATAGGGAGGTTTTTGATTTTAAATTTGGGGCACTTCTCGCGATCGGATGTTGAAAGTGATTGCATATTCGTGTTCAGGGTAGTCGAAATATATTGAATCGACCCCAAAAATATCACATAGACGCACCCTTGCTGTAAAGGGGGGGCTGGCACCCCAAAAATTCCTCCCCCGCCCCTATGGGAATCTCGAGAGGGCTCCCGTTCTTTAAAATTTTTTTTTGGTCTCATTGGTCATCATACCAACTTTCACTCATAATTTATAGTTTGCGACTGTACTAACAGAGGAAATATAAATTACTAATATTTGCCCAGGTTTCTTATTAATCCTGACGTTGATAACGTTGACAAAATCGGAAGAAAAATGGGTTTGGTCGAAGGAACGTAAGAGTGGCGTGGTACAGTCAGACAATACCAGAATATCCGTTGCCAAGCCGATACTCAACGAATTAGATGTGGACTCACCGAGACGAAAAATTGACGAAGAACTTTCCAGGTTATTGAGGTAAAGCTATAAACTTAAATATTGCTGTATAAATCATAGTACTCTGGTAATCTTGACCTAAAAAATTTCGCGAACGCCTACGACTGACGTACCTACGATACACATTTGATTCGGTTCGATGACCAGCTCATTAATATGGGCAATTATGTCCGGGGGATTTATGGTAATGGCACGAGTTCGATTTTGCGAACACATACACATGTTAATTAAATGATAATTTTTTTTACTAAATTGATTACGGTAGGTAGGCGAATTTTTCGTCGAGTCTATTATTATCTCGGGCGGTATTGAAATCTTGGTGCGTGGTTGAGCCGTATAGTTTCATTGTTTGGCTATTAAAAGCTTCGATCTGGGTGCCAAGATCGATTATTTGGCATTTTTCGGTAGCTTGAGCGGATATAGAGGATCGTACGTAGGACTGGAAGTTGGGAAGATTACGTAAATCGGATGGAATTTGAATTTTTTTAATTGATTTTTTGCCTTTTTTCAATTTTTTTAGATTTTGGTAATTTTATTTTGAGTTTTTTTAAACTCGATTTTTTAAAAAAATTTTGTTTTGTAATTTTCTATTTATTTTTTCCTTTTGCCACTTGAATTTTTTTTTAATTTGTGATATTATTTTCCTATAATTTTTTAATTCAAGTTTTATGAATTTCTAATTAATTTAATTAGATAAGTGATTAAATTTTGAAATTGGCGGGTTTTTACAACTTATTTTGGAAATCTTTTATTTTAAATTACTTGCAGTTCTTTTTATTAGTGTTTGGTAACCTAGATTTACGTTGATATTATTGAAAAATTGATCAACTCTCTCCTCCTTCAGAAAAATGCAGTGAAAATTTTTTAATTTTTAAAACAGGATTTAAGTAGTTGTAATATTTTTTCATTTCAGTCTCCAGTTTTCTATATCTATTTTAAAAACAGGAAAATTCAAATTTTTCTCCTTCTTCCGCTGCAGTATTTTTCATTTCCGATTTCCAGCCTTACTTTTTGTCACACTAGACAGACGTCACACTTGGTGAAATTTACTAATTAATACCTATAACAATCCAGGCAAATAAGATAAAAAATGTCCCTCCCCCGATTCTGAGTTTTTTCGCGTTTTACGTTCGTAATGGTCAGGGGTGCTGCGAAGGGGTATTCTTGACGAGCAACTCGTCGTTGAAAATTTTGGGGGGGCCGAAAAAAATGCCCAAAAAAATTACAAATTTAAATTTTAAAGAGAAAAAAATAAATTAACAATAAATATTAGAAAATAATTAAAAACGAACCCCCCTATAATCACAGGACCCCCTATCAATAGACGACCCCTCCCATCAATGGACGGACCCCCCTCCCAAAAGTTCATCAATTTGACGCTAATTTCGCTCATTTTTAACTCAATAATGGCAACAATTTTCTTGGGAACGTAAAAACATGTACTAGTAAACAGGTAAATTTTCATTTTTTTCAGCAACGACCCCCCCCCCCCATTGATAGACTGGACCCCCTCTAAAAATATCAATTTCACCCAAATTTCGCTCATTTTTAAACTTAATAAAAATTGCCATAAAAAAAATGTCCATATTATGCACTTCAGCACTTCCATTTTAGTGGCCCAATTGATCGATTAAAACACAATTTTCCAAAACTCCAAACTTCGTTTTTGTTTTTGGCAGAAAATTAATTTTTTCCGAAAAAATTGATAGTCAAAAAATATAAATTTGAACTCAAAGGTTGCGAATTTTGAAAAATTCAGCTTCAGTTGATAAAATAGATCAATAATATTGGTTTTCTGCGGCAAAATTCGACAGATGCAATTTAATCCCTGAAATTTTTAAGATTTAACCACGGGAAAATTCTAGCCAGATTTTTTTTCGTTTCTTTTGTTCATAATGGCCCGCTAAACAACATAATAAAATGTTCACCCCCAGAAGCGACCGCTACCCGCAAGGGACGGGAAAGTGTTTGCTGAAAACCGGATTTTCGCGAATATGTCCTCCAGTAAACCGTAATTATGA
Organism: Pseudococcus viburni; assembly: GCA_033439095.1. Classification (NCBI taxonomy): domain Eukaryota; kingdom Metazoa; phylum Arthropoda; class Insecta; order Hemiptera; family Pseudococcidae; genus Pseudococcus; species Pseudococcus viburni. The sequence continues at coordinate 675,314 of JAVBJF010000080.1, read as the reverse complement.
AAAACGGTTTGAAATCGTGTTCTACGGTCAATGTCCTATTAAAAAGGAATTTTTTTCAAAAAAAAACACTCACTTCTTTGCCTGAAATTTTAGGGTAAAAAACACCAATTTTTCAAAAATAGGCAGTATTTTTTTGAAAAAAATCGAAATTTTGCAAATATTTCCTCAAATATGCCTCAAAGTTGGAAAATGTTTACGAAATCGTGTTCTACGAGTAATTTCTTATCTGATGGGTTACTTTTTTTTTTTCAAAAACAACCACTTCTTTGCCCAAAAATTAAGGGTGTAAACGTCTTTTTTTCCGATACTTACAGTAGGCATTTTTTGAAATAATCGAAATTACGAGGCAGAAAGCACCGAAAATTTTACCAGTGAAACGACATTATTTTATAAATATACTAGTGGGACATTCCAGAAAAAGACCCAGCAAAATTTCAACCCCTATTACGGCTAATTATAAGGGAGGTTATTGAATACCTAATAAGTACATTTTTTGTCGCATTAAGCCCTAATCATTTGGTGGTATTGTATTGTTTTGTACCCCCCCCCTCTTTAAAGTTCGTAAAAAAATGAGGAAATTTGTGAAAATGGGGGGGGGCTACTTGGAAAATTTGGGAGGGCCCTCGTCGTTGACTCAGGGGGTTCGCAGCACCCCTGGTAATGGTCCACTAATCAACATACTAAAATGGACACCCCCCATAACCCTCCACTTCCCCCAGGAGAGGGGTAAATGTTTGCTGAAAATCGGTTTTTCATGAATATTTCCTCAAATAAGCCTCAAAATTGAAAAATAGCTATGAACCATCTTGTTCTACGTGTGATTTCCCATCAGAAGGTTTTTGTTTTTTTTCAAAAACACTCACTTCCTTGATCAAAAATTAAGGGTAAAAACTCCTATTTTTCAATAATTTACAGTATTTTGTGAAAAAATCAAAACTTTTGTGAGTATCTCCTCAAATAAGCATCAAAATGGAAAAATGGTTATGAAGAATCATGTTCTACGTGTGATTTCCTATCAGAAGGTTTTAAGTTTTTTTCAAAAACACTCACTTCCTCGATCAAAAATTAAGGGTAAAACACCTATTTTTCAACAATTTACAGCATTTTTTTTTTAAATCTAAACTTTTATGAATATCTCCTCAATGAGCCTTTCTTTGCCCAAAAATTAAGGGTGAAAACGCCTATTTTTCCAATATTTACAGTATTTTTGGAGATGATGGAAATACAAAACTGAATGTACCCAAAATTATACCAGTGAAGAGTAATTTTTTTATACATACTGGTAGGGCATTCCAAAAAAAGTCACCACAAGAATTTCAACCCCTATCGTTAATTATAAGGGAGGTTATTGAATACTGCATTTAAAAAATCGAGGTTGTGGAAAGAAAAAGTACTTTAAACGCGGTGTTATTGCTAATTATTGGTGATACGAAACATTTCTTTGCGTCGTAAAGATTCAAAAACGATATGTCAGTCAATGTGGTTAAGGGGTGAGGGATGAAATTCAAAATTTTGAACATTTTCATGTTTGGTGTCAAAAATTGGGTTTTTTGACATGTCAATTACAATTTTGAGATTATTTTTTATGAAAAATCAAAAGGAGTTGTAAGACTGTGACCCAGAAGATATCGAATAACTTATTTTTAAAGGTTTGAAATGAATAAAAATATTGACGTTGAAAAAAAATTACCAAAATTTTGAATTGTCCTCTCCGAGTCAATAAAAATATTGAACGAAAATTTTGCAAATCGAAATTATGACTTTTTCCTATTCTTGCGGTGACTTTTTTTGGAATAATCTACCAGCATGTACAAAATAATTACTCTTCACTGGTATAATTTTGGGTACTTTCAGCTTCGTATTTCCATCATCTGCAAAAATACTGTAAATATTGGAAAAATAGGCGTTTTCCCCCTTAATTTTTGGGCAAAGCAGGGGGTGTTTTCGAAAAAAAAACGAACCTGTCTGATAGGAAATTACACGTAGAACATGATTTTTCATAAGCATTTTTCCATTTTGAGGCTTATTTGAGGATTTTGGGCTTACTGAAAAAATGTTTTGGTTTTATTCTATCAATGTTTTGAGGTTTTAAATTTTTATTTTGGAAACGATTCTGATTCTATTTTTTCTGAACGTTTTTTTTAATTTTTCCCCCTGAAAATACCTAATATTTTTGGTTTCCTAGAAATGGTATTTTTTTTTTAATTTACTTTTATAAATGATCTATTTTTTGGTGTTCGAAAAATTATCTGTAGGTATTCATTGCTTTTTTGTAACACTTTTGTGTTTTTTTTGGAATTCATCTGGCAAGAAATTTTTTGGTTTCATATTGAAAATTAAGTAGGTACCTACCTATGTTTTTTTTTGCAAAATGTTTTTTTTTTCTGAATATAAATTTTTCACTCTGAATTTTTTTGAGAGAGGGGATGAGCATTCTGAAAATGAATACATAAGATCTTTTGGTTATTGTTTGCGTTTATTTTGAAAATAAATTAGGTTTATTTGATTGTTTTCTAAAAATGGAGTTGCTCTGAAAATTATTTGAAAGATTTTGTGATTTTTTGCAAATTACCTGTTTTTAAATTTTTTTTTTGAAATCTTTTGGTTTTATTCTGAAAATGATTCGAGTTTTTTGGTTTTTTGCAAAGACTTGGTGTTTTTTTCCAAAAGTATCCAATTTTTTGGTTTCACTTTGAAAATGATTTAAGGTTTTTATTTAGGTACTTTACTCAGAGTATTATTTGTTTTTTTCTTTGTTTCTGCAAATTATTTGGTTTTTTTTTTAATTTCTAGTTTCTGAGCATGATTTAATTTATTTTTTCATTTTTACTCCGAAAATGTTTTTATTTTTTCTATGGTTTTATTTTGAAAATTATCTAGGTCTACCAGCTTTGATTTTTTGGCAAACTATTTTTTTTCTGAAATTTTCTTCAAAAGTTGTAGTTACGAACTGGAAATTCTCTGTCTTTTTATTTTATTTTGCTTCCACGAAAACTCACGCTATCCTACTGACGCTTAATCAAAATTTTCCAAAACTTCCACCCACAATCTTCTAAATATATATATTTTTTTTCAATTTCGATAATTTCTCAAAAAATTTTGGATTATTCAACAACTCTACCGGGATCTTTAAATCATAATTTTAATTTACCAATTCACTTATTTTCAGCCCCACCGAAGATTTCCGCAAAGCTCGATACGAAGTCTCAGAACAATCCGACTACGTGAACGGAAGACCGCTGAAATCTCGTCCATTCTTCGAAAATCGCCCCAGACCCATTCCAGCCCTGCCAGATCGTCCATTGCCCGATCGACCGTTACCAGAACGACCTCTACCGGATCTAGATTTACCAGACAGGCCAGACGATTTCATCTCCTTATCCTCGGGACCATCACCGGTCCGTCGTCAACCACCAGGCGGGCAATCAGTTGGAATCCTTACCGGACCAATTCCATCTTGGGAGAAACCAGTTCTGCACAAGAACGGAGATCCTACCAATTTCGAGCATTGCAAATGTTCCTTCTCGTTTAACTGCAAATCGCCTGGAATCCAGTTTGTAAGTCATTAATTGATACTCCTGGCGCAGAAAGGCAATTGAAACTTGACTCGAAATTCTTTCAGGGAAGTTGCGATCAAGGTAAACAGTACTGTTGCTATAATGAATTCGATTCGACGAAAGGACCTTCCGGACCTAACTCCGGATTCGGTACGAATATAGATCGAGGCGATGGTTTACCACCTGTTTTAGTAGGCCCCGGAGGACCAACTGGTCTCAACAATAAACCAATATTACCACCCCTTCGACCTCACGTAAGTAAATCAAAACGAAGCCGAAGATCCGGTGGATGGTGGAATTGCACGAATAACATGCCATACTAACCTAACGTTTATTTTTAAAGGGTTAATTAACAAATACGAACGAATCGTGCGGGTTTATTTTTAGCCGGTAATTGCTGCTGATAACTAACATTGAACAAATTGTTTATAAATTCGAAGGTAAACATTCTCGAATTGTCGAGCGATTTTTCTAACACACAAAGTAATATAATTTTATTCTTTTATAACGACGTTTGATACTTATTATTCACACCGTCGTCATCATAGTCGTAATTTTATAGCGAACTGATAATCGAGTTTAACTTGGCTCCGCTTCAATATGTAATTTATGAAGGTGCTAATAATATATATTTAACCGCATAGAACGCAACGGCCAACTCGAGACTGATTTATAACACTTTAAAAACTGTCACATTAAAAAATACCTGAAACGCCACATTTACAGTCATCTACCGTTTCAGAATTATCGTCCTTTGTTACCCCCTCCTCCCTATGAAGATGTAGAAGGTCTGGAAACTTTAGAATTCAACGACCGTAGACCGTATCCTTTGATACCGCAAAAGCCAGTGCTACCTCCTTACATGGGATTACATCACGATCACAGGTCTTCCAAATAGTTCCAGAATTTATTTTTATACATTTTTTTCTCTCTCTCCGAGCAGTGATTTATATAAGTATATTTATCAAATTGGTGATACTACCTTTGTAAGCTTGTAAATGCGAGTTATTTTGTCTCTTTAATCAGCTGTATCTAACTGTATGTTCTTTTTTTTACTTTTTTTTGTTCTTTTTTTTATTGCTTTAATATGCATTTAATTTATGAATAATTTATTACGATATTTATGTTTTTAGTGAGTATTTTTGTAAGTGATTTTATACTTAATCGTTTTGTGTAATTTAAATAAAATTCTAATCGTGTTTTAGAAGTCTCTGAAATTTGATCTTTTTTTTATTCGTCGAGAAAATTACGACTGGATCCAACGAGTTTGATTGCAGATTATTTTGTCAATAATGTTTTAAAAAAACAATATTTTAAGGAATTAGAATTTGTTTATATTTGAACGTGTCACAGCAAAAAGAATATATAGAAAAAATGGCGTTTTTGGAAAATCGCGATTGAAGTTTGAGTATAATTTTTTTAATACTTATAAATTAAGGAATTGAGCCGCTGGGGAAAAAATTTTACCTTAAAATTTCATCTTTTTGCTACAAGAAAACAGCTCGCCCATCACTTGATATCTTTTCTATTTTTTTCTATATTGAAAAGAAAAGGTTGAGTTATATGTCCTTTTTGTTGTGACAAAATTTTATTTCGACCCTTCTACGTTTGATGACGTATAATTTTTCTGGAAGTGAAAATTTAAAAAAAATCTTCATACAAAAGTTGAAGAGAATGAAAAAAGGAACATTTTCGTGAAAAAAAATTCAAATTATTTCTTCAGGGAGCGGATATATCGCACTTTGAAAAATGACAACTTTTTTTTCATTTTCTTGGTTACAAAAAAAATGCTAAAAATACATTTTGGGCGAATTTTATTATTTTTTCAAATTTATGACGAAAAATTAACTAAAAAAACATTTTATTAAAATTTTAAAATTTTATAATCATCTGCACAGAAATGTGACCTGGACTACAGAAAGGTACATACCTAGTTACCTACATATAATGGTCGAACGACTCGATTTTTATTTTTTGGTCGAAATTTTATTGAAAAAAGAATGCTCTTTCCAGTAAAAAAAAAAACTGCAGACTCCAGACTTCATTATTTTTGCTGTAAAGTAAGTGCATTTGTTTTCTGCAAGGAGGGTTCGTTTTTGAGATATTTTCAGTATGAGATGAAAATTGAACTTTCTACTAAAATATCTCGATATATTGGCTTTCTAGAAAAAAACAAGTTGTACGTCACAGAAAGGAAATTTAATGATCTACAATTTTTGTTCTATTCATTTTTTTCGTGGAACCTTTCCTTTGCTTACAAAATCACAAAATTGAATTCAAATATCAAAAATTATCAAAAAGTGTAAAAAAAAATTCAAAAAAAATTCAAATTGTGAAAAATTCTGGTTTCAATCCACAGATAGGCAGCTTGGGATGGGTGTAAAAAATATTGACATCATTTCCTGGCAGAATTTTGTACCCATGTGGATAGAAACCAGAATTTTTTATTGAAATTTTTTTTACACTTTTTGTCAACTTTTGTCATTCAAAGTCAATTTTCTGAGTAAAGGGAGGGTTTTACGAGTAAAATGAATAGAACGTAAATTGTAGAATATAAAATTTCCGTTCTGTAGAGTGCAATTAGTTTTTTCTAGAAAGCTAAGCTTTCGAGATACCTATTACAGTTGAAAGTTCAAACTTCAAAGTTCAACTTTTGAATGCGACTTTTTTCCTTTGAACACGTTTTTATCGAAAAGTTGATTTTGGCGTGCAGTCCCTTTTCGTGGACTAGGTCACAAATGAATGAAAAATTTGAAAAATTTATACTCCAATGAATCCCCTCCGATTTTTCAGCTCTTTGAATTGAAAACCAAATAGAACTAATAAATTCAAGAAATTGAGACTGAGAGTACCTATTGAGGAAACTGGTACCTGAATAACCATCCCCCCTTCCCTCCAAAGTGATCATAGTGAGTTCAACTAAAAGTTATTCTATCTATTAAATTTCAAACAATTAAGTATATTTTGGGAAATTGGGATTTGTCTATTTTTTCCAATTCCTTGACTTTAAAAAAAATTAAGTGAATTGAGGAAGTAGGTATCCAATTGGATTCTTCTCGCTCTTCAAATGCCAATGTGACCACAATGAGCTTGAATAAAAACGATTTTATCACTAATTTGCCCTTTTAAAAAAAATTATAATTTGAAGAACTGGAATTTGTTACCTTGTTTGAAAAATTAAAAGAAGTGGGAAAATGAAAATACTGGGTGAGTTAACTATATGTAGTTTCAGACTTCAAAGCCACATGAAAGCCGCAGAAAAAAAGCAACGCTTTCAGATTTACGACATTCAATTTTTGATAGAAGATTTTTCAAAAATTTTCTACGTGAATGGGGGGGGGGGGGTAATAGTCATTTGAAATTGTAAAATGCAACGAAAAAAATAGGAAAAATTCTCATAGTAAGTAGGTACCTTATTCGAAAAAAAAATTGAAAACTGTCGCTAAGGAAATTTTCGAAGCTCTTGAATCCATTTCTGGAGTTATTGCGACCCCAAAACTGAAAGTTGATCCTCAGAATTTAAAATAGAAGACCAAAAATGAAAAAAAAAAAACAATTTTATGGAGCAATAGGTACATATTGAAATTCCTGTTAATTGATTTTTGATGCGTCCATTTCAGGAGTTCTTTCAATTCCAAATCCTAATGTTGACTCTCAGAAGAGGAGGGGCAGAAACTGAAAATTTTCTTCTTCATTGAACAAAGTTTTGTAATTCTCTCTTGAATCTATTTCAAAAGCTATTCCTATCTCATTTCCAAAAATTGGCCCTTGGAGTAGAAAAGAATTTTTTGTTGATCAGAAATGAAAATTAATGTTCTTTATCGAACCCCTAAAAAATCCGAATTTGCTACTATTTTATTTTTAAAAACAAACAAAAAATTTCCTGGAGAACCCTTCTCCTTCCCCTGCCATGTTGACTCTTTTTGAAAATTGAACCCAAAATCATCCAATAATTGAATTCCTAATGGGTTTTAAAAAATTATAATGCATCAGAAATGGATTCGGAGAGAAAACACAAATTTCGATTCCTCACTCGATGTCAAATAATTTTCAATTTTGGATCTAATTTCTCATTTCAGAGGATCGATTTTTGGGTTTGGAGTTGGAATAACACGAGAAATAGGTCCAGGTGGTCAACAATTAAGAATTTTGATACCGCAATTGATTAAATTAATTTTTTTATTTTTGTCTCACTCCCTCACACCTGCGGGTCTATTTTTGAGTTGGGGCAAAATAACCCTAGAAATGGATTAAAGAGATTTGAAAACCATTCCTTTAGAGTCATTTTTCAAATTTTCTAAATAATCTTTTTCTTGCGGTTTATAATTTCATAAGGCTCACTCTTCCCTTTTGGGGATGGAAAATTTTTGAAAAAATCTTTTGCAAATCAAAAAACTTTAAGAAATTAGACGCTGCAAACCTTAAAGCTCCATTTTTCGTGCCTTAGGGACCACCCTGTAGGTCCCCAAATAAATTCCCTTCCCCTCATATCCCATCCCTCTCAAAAAATGTCAAACTGACCACAATGAACTTGATTGGAAAACATATTTTCATCAATATTGATTTTTTGAAAAAACTATATTTTAGGAAATGGGGATTTAAATTTTTTTCAACTTTTTAAATTAAAAAAAAAATTAATTAATAATAATAAACTAAGAGTCGAAAATTTTAAAAAATTGGGAAAATAGGTACCAAATGAATTTTTTTCTCATATCCTCCTATTTCAATAAAAAATTAAACAAATCGAAGGAATTTATGAAAATTTTAAAACAATTTTTCGAACTTGAAATATAAATTATTTTGAATAGAATTTTAAATACCTACACTGATCAGCTCAAAGTTAAATTATTTTAAAAGGAAAAATTCCATTAAATACGAAACTTTGAAATCACGAACGAAAGAGTTGCAAACGAAATAATTAAAATAACAGAAAAGAATATCTGACTTGGTAATTGAGTTGACATTGAAATTGAAACAAACTCATTTTCCCTACTACTATTTTATTTCACGAAAATAACTAAGCAATCGACTTGTTTCGAAAATAATCTACTACTTAATTATTAAATTCAAACAGCTGTTTGGTTATATCATACTCACCAATAGTCGTAATGACAATAATCGAATAAAACAGAGCTCCTCCCGAAGTCCATTGCAATGAATCAGGATTTTCGTCGCCATTCCATCCACCTTTCCTCATCGCCCATACGATTTTACCTTCGAAATTTTTCAAATCCTCTCTAACTCTATGGGTCCATTCAGTATGATTGAGAACTCTGAGTGTTGTGGTGAAATTCCAAATTTCTCTAGAGACTTCTTTTCGAATGTTTGTAATATTTACCTTCATCTAAGATAAAAATTACGTACATGAAGAAATAATTTGATAAAACATTGACATTTTAGTATCTTGGGATTACCAAGTACTTACGTCTTTTTCATACTGTTTTTCTAGTTTTTCAAACATATACGAGCCGAAGAAACAATACCCGACCACGACAGCGATGAGTAAAAGATGCAAGAACAAACAGGTGAATATTTTCCACAAATAATATAAAAATTTGACCCATCGACTCGGGACATTGGTATCTTCCATTTCCATCATCTTGAATCAATTTTTTTAAAAAACTATCGACATAAACGCGATAAAAATATATTTAAAACATATGGAAATGTACATTTTTTTAATGTTTTCAACATTTGAATATCACATCGAGCAAAAATAAAGAAAATCACACCGATTTCAAAATAAAATAACACAGTTACTACGACGTATTCGCAAAAATGAGAAAAACGTAAACATGAGTAAAAAATAGTAGAAAAATAAGAACGTGTAGCCGACCGATATGACTAAAATATATGACCAACGTTGCATTTCTTTTTAATCCAACACAACGCCCACCTCATAGGTAGTACGATAGTTCTAAATTTAGAACTAGACTAAGACCCCCGTAAACTTGAGCGTTTCTTCGTTACAAAAGCGATGCGCATCGATGATACGAATTTGCAAATTGTTTTAGCGAATGTGACTGTAAAAACTTATAAATTAATCACGTAAGAATATCGTAAAAGTATGGTAAATGGATCTGCGGCCATTGGATTATTTGGTAGGTGAAAAGGATGTAGGCAGTAAGAGGCGAGATTGCATGTGTTGAATAAGTGGTACGGTATAAGCTACGCATTCGTCCCAGCCAGGAGATCTCCAAGCACTTTCGCGAGTTTCTTTTCTGCTATTTAGGTTCTTGTAGCCTGTAATCAAGGTATTGGCTCATTACTATGTTTAAATGATGAAAATAATTTTGAAAAATAAGATAATTCTGAAAGTGAATTAAATTTTATCTCGCCGAGTTATTTAAATTTAAATTGATAAAATTTGTGAGCAACTTACACCAAATATGATGAACGTTATATAAGCGACCAATCTGAGAGAAAAATCCGGCAAAAGCTTCGTTATTGTTTCTTCTGAAATTAACAGCTCTGGCCCAGTTGTTACCCCATTCTATCATAGTACCCGGTTTCAACGTGTAACTTCTAATTTCGTAGATATTTCTTCCAGGACGATTTTCAATCTTAGGCCAGTAACTAAATCCTAGTAAAAATTGTAAATGTCTTTCTCTCAAATAAGCAGCTTGCTCTTTTTCCAACTTTTGAAAATCCTACGAAGAAAAATTCAGTTAGTTATCAAATAAAAACACGTTTCAAAATAGCAAGAATTATGTCAATAGGTACTAACGGAATTCTCGTCCAAGAATTTACGAGCTTTATCAACCCCATAGTAGCCACCTTTGAATCTCCATAAATGCAAAGCTTGATCTAAATCGCCTATTTCAACGGTCCAGGCACCGACCAAATCGCATTCCGTTTCTTTCTGAAGGGAAGCTAATAAAGCAACCTTTTTTTCGCTGAAATAAATATTTACCGTTAATTTATATCGGTTTCGAGTCACTAAACTTAGATATCAGTTCGATTCCGATGTAATGTTTTTTGCTAAACGATGCGTAATGATAATTAATTGACCTTTTGTAAATAATCATTACCAATTGATTAAATATTTATCCCTGCAATCTGGTTTGACGTTGTGCGTGTACAATGCATAAATGATCTCCTTATCCGATAGCATGCTGGAGTGCGATTCTTTGGTGGGCTCGATACGTCGAACGAATAATTTATTCAGCCAGCTTTCATCGTTCAACGGCTGACCGGTAGAGATAAATCTGCAAGAAGACGTTGCTTTAGAGAAAATCGAACGATAGAGTAGATTTCAACTTACCTGGTGTGTTGAGAGACGAGAATGTTCAATGGGTTATTCTTTACGAATGTTTTTAACATCTTGACGAGTTGTTTAAGAAATGCTGACAGAATCTAAAGCACGAACTTCATTTGAACGAAGCAATTGGAAAATTAAATTTATCGCAAACACTTTACGGATTATTTGTGTTGTTTTTATGGAATCAGCTGTGCAGATAAATTTTCTGTTTATCAATTCAAGCGCTACAGCCAGAAAACTAGTGACGCAATTGTGACGTCACGTAGCGATAAACCAATAGAAAAGTAGTATTTTGTTTACGTTTCGAGAAGTTGTCTTTTCGGCCATTTTTGCTTGAAAATGAACTCGTGCAAATTAATTATCTAGATTGTTTGTTGATTGTTTCGAAAATTTTAACGTTTTTTGCAAATTTGCCGGCGATAATTGAAAATTTTTCAGTTTTATGGTGTTTTGAAATTCCATTGTCGTTTATTTGTATTCTTCGATGTCTAGATTTAAAGTACCACAGTTTTGATTTGATGTTAAAGTTGTCAGAACCTGTAAGGTGATCACTTGTTCGAGTATTTCGTGGTGAAAATCATGTGAAAATTTCACCTCAGAAAAATTTCAGTCTACTTGTTACGATTTAAAATCGTTCATCAAAAAAGTTGAGGTAAGTTGTAGCTTTCATATGATATTTTACGATAAATAAATTGCAGCGGTCTTTCTCTGAAAAGTACGTAGCTAGATTCATAATGGCCTCTGATTTTTATACATTTATCCAAACTTTATTCAAACCTACCAAATGTGTTTTTTGATCATTTTATACGAACTTATTCCTTTTTCCTGGTCGTGGATTACGTTGAAAAATGATTACTTTCAAAAAATCAAGAGAATTTGATTTTACTGGAACCGAACAAAAATGTGTAATTCTGAGTGCGAGTTGAAAATTAGTTTACTAAACCGTTCTCATCTTGTACCGATATCGATAAGCTCGAGCCAGCTGTCTGATAAAAACTTTATATTTAACTGAATTAAATTACATCGTATGCGATTCTCAAATGACAAAAGAGAATGGGCTGTATTTTCCATTTCAACTCGATTTACATCTGTCCCCTTTAAATTTAGTCCCGAATTAGTTAACGAGTATAGCTTAATTTATTACCATAATTTCAATTTGATTTTTTAATTGTTTAAATACTAATAGAGTTCGGTTGTTGTTTTTGCTTTCATTTTTCGATTGCAGTTTTATCGGTTCTCAGAAGTGTTTTTTAGATTAAGTTGGTGTGATAGTTTTCATTCGAGGATTTAGCTACGTCCCACAATTTCAACCTGTTGAAAAGTAAGCATACCTACATATTTTAATGGGATTACTATGCATTTCAAACTGTTATGGAATTCCAACAAACTATTGAATATATTTTTCATTCCAGTTACGCGGAATGTTGGATTCGAAACAACAAATACCCGAATTTATTCGTTTAAATCAAGCGAAAAATATGACTTACGAAAAAGATAAGAAAACGATCGAATACTCGAACGATATAGGAGAGTTGTTCACTTATGAATGGCGAATTGATAACTTGAGAGACTGCAAAAGCTCATCAGCATTTTACTATAAAACAATCGAATTATCGACTGATATTTCGGTACACGTCAAAGTGAATCGTTCGCCACTGCAGATTCGTTATTTGCCCGATTATCTTCACGAGGGTAAAATTCGTATACGAGATTTTTGGTTAGAAGCAACTGTATCGTGCTCTTCATCTGTGTGCAAAATGATAGAATGTAGCATGATCCTTTACTCAGATGTAGAGGATATGAGTGACAAAGATGTCATTGTAAACAATATTTTCGGCGAGTCAGCAGAACAACCGACGAAAGATAACGAACACGTTGCGTTTTACAAACACACCGATATTATGACGTACAAATGCCTTAAACCGAACGATTTGGTTTCGGTGGTTTGTCAATTCCAGATTTTATTTTCTTCCGAAGACATCATCGTTGAAACCAATCCAAGGATAAATTTTGGACGTTTGTTTGAAAATAATCAATTCACCGATTTCATCTTCACCGTCAAAGGTGTGGATTTTCATGTCCATAAGGTAATTCTGGCGCTCTGCAGTCCGGTCTTTGAAGACATTTTTGAAAACGACTTGTTGGCCGAAAAGAAAGATAATCGTAATGTGATCGACGATTTTGATCCAAAGATGTTCAAAGAAGTGTTACGTTTTATTTACACCGGTGAAATCGAAGATTTTTTCGATAACGGGTTAGAAATATTGAAAATTGCGGATAAATACGAAATCAAAGGACTGAAAACGGTTTGCGAACGACGAATGTGTGCCCATTTGTCGAATTTACCGGTTGAAAATGCGGTGGTATTATTGGCTTTGGCCGATATGTATCGTTGCGAATGGTTGAAGAAGAAGACAATCGAATTCATTGTCTCTCAAGTAAGCTCAATTGTCGATACGGTCGTTTGGAAGGAGTTTATTTTGAAAAATCCCAAGTTGACGAATGAAGTTCGTGATGCCATGATAAAGGCCGAAGTTCCTGTGAGCTTTTGAATTCGGATGTGAATTTCGTTCTCCGTTACTCAAGTTTATTTTTTACATTTAAAATGTCGTACTTAATCGATCGAATATTTGTTTAGTTTTATACATAAGCGTTTGTTTTTTTTTTGTTCTACCGTTTACTTTTGTAGTTGTGTTTTTTAGTTTTTATAGAGTTTTTTACGAAAAATATTATCGAAGAGTTGAAAATTTTGGTGATTTTCTGAAATAAAGTCGGAATGAGATTGCTAAATAATTCGTTTAAATTTTTGTGAGTCATCCGAATTGTAAATTCTTGATCTTAATTACGTAGGAGATAATTGAATCAGAGTGTATGAGTTAGTGGTGTTAAAGAAGTTGCCTATGCAAAATATTTGCAGGCATATTTGTAGTGAGAATTTAGAGTTGAAAACCCTTGAATAATGATATTCTCACAAATGATACGATTCAAATAAACTGCCGATCCAACCTAGGAAATGAATTTTTCCCGATGTTTTTACTTCAAAATCAAATCAGTTGGGAAAAGTAAACACTTCGAATTCCATACGTCAATTTTTTTCGAATCAATCATGTTAGAAACACCAATCTCCACCAAGAAAATAAACTTCCAAACTTTCACTCAACTTCGTAATTATTCAATTAACATTTTTCATAGAACACGCTTGCCTGAATAATTAATTTCGTGAATTTTCATAATCGTGATGAACACGCCACGAATTAATGTAACTTTCAGGGTCAAAAATACACTTCTGAAAAGAGCTTGAAAACTTCCAAGGTACCAATACGTACCAGACAAAGAATGATGTACCAAATGTATTTCGAAAAAAAATACTAACATGGTAAAATTATCATAAAGTGGTTAAAGAAGGTAACTCTTCAAGTAACATTGATAAAATACCCACAATAATTGAATTTTCAAAAATAAAACAAATAAAATTAGTGAAAGTATGAGAAAAAAAACGAATGAAAATTGTGATTAAATACTTAAATCTCTATAATCGATATCAAAGATTGCTTCGTTTGCGCTTAGTAAGGAATAAGTGTTGATGTAAGCATATCTTGAGATCCAAATGAACACCTTACGATACCATATGTATTGCGTTTTGTGGGCCTTCAAAGCGGTCTGTAAATGGAAAGTAGAATTTAGTATGGGGCAGAATTTGACAGTATAAACTTTGAACTAACCTTCACAAGGCAACATTCAGATGGAGGTAAAATGAACATGTTAGAAGAAAAGCAAATAGACAACAATAAGTCGAAAATGAACGAATACTTTCTACATTTGTTCACTGAATCTAAACAAAATACTGAACAATCTGCAACAAAAATATTTCTTTTAAAACGTGAAAAAGAAATCCCACCGAGGAAAATACAAAAAAAAACACTCACACTCTGGAAAAGCCTTATGGGCGATGGGGTTGGCTAATCCATAATATATGGATTTGTGATTAGAGTGTCCACTTATTCCATCCTTATCGAATGTAACAACCTGTAATATAATATTCGATAAGATAAAATATATTCTATCAATAAATATAAATCGCAGAAATTAACGTACAGCGTCAAATTGTAACGATTCTACATAACTGATTACTAGATTGTATATCACATTTTCATCCCATTTCACATTCGGATCATCAGGTAACAGGGAAACTCTGCATAAACAGATAACAACTTAATTAAATGAAATTTTCTTCAATTACGAAATTTCGATATTAAGCTTACTTCTGCAGAAAAATGTTACTTTCGGGTATACCGAGTATGGCACAGCTGTTCCATAGTTCTTCTTTTCTTAATTTACCGTGCTTATAATAATCACCTGTAAAATAAAAGTATCTTAGTACAACGATACTATTTGTTAGAATAAACAAAACAAAGTAAACTCACCGCTAGATAAACACAGTAGAAACACAATTTTATCTGGTTGTTTCGTAAGATTTAATATAGCAGGTGCGAAGAACATACATTCATCATCGGGATGACTGGTAACAAATAAAATTCGTTGTTTTGATTTGATACCTTTGCTCGATCGTTTTAAAGTATTCAAGTTGGATAAAATCAGGTACAAAGAGAGACACAGAATTAGGTACGATACGATTACGATGGAGAGGGTGTAAAACTCGAGGCATTTTACGAAATCTATAAATTGACTGACGATGCAATTAACGTACGTTCGTAAATAATCTTCGGAAGACTCTAAAGTATCATTTCGTGGAAATTGCATCACATAATAATAACACTAACAGAATTTATAAAAAATTATAAAAATTGAATCGTTAAGTTTACGGTTTGATTTTAATACATGAAACATTATACGTTAAAGGGGGGTTTTAACGCGTTTATAAGTAATGATTAATAATATTCGATAAGCATATTGAATACTGAAAATTTTTTATCAGAAATTTTTTATCTTCGACAGATAAATAAAACTTTAGAAAAAATTTTAGCGCAATCCGCATGCGTTGTTGAACTTTGGTTCACGTGATTCAGATTAGCCAATCAGATTGCGAGATTTAATAAGTAGGCAAGCAAAATGCATAATTATCTGTAAAACAGGGCAAGGTTGCTTTATCCAGTACTTGACTATTTTTGTATACTTCTATGGCGTTCTACATATGTTTACAACCGCTGTTCAGCTCAGCTGATAAGTGATAAAATAAAATACTAAAATCGGAATCAGTTGTTTCTTTTCTGTTTCGAGTTTCGACTTCCGAGTGCCCGCAGTAACTCAATTGCTAATCAGATCAAGTAATCAAGATCAATTTTGTGCAATTTTAGTTTTAATTTGTAAACTTCGTTTCCGAATTTTAATTAAGTCTGTTCTATTTAGGTGGCCTCTGATCACCTTGGTTCGCCATAGCTTGCTTTTGCTAGTTGCAGTTGCTACGCATCCGACTGTCAAGTATCATTGTTTATTCCCAACAACGAAAAATCTAGATTCTTGTGGTATCATGAATTGTTTTCTAACTGTACGTGCGATCAAACCATTGTTTACAGGTACATTACTATAAAGAAAAGATGATTGTACTTCTTTTAACTGGGTAGCATCGAGCTAATGATTTCAATTGTGATGTTTTTGTTTACCTATCCCTGCAATAGTAAACTGTACCAGAAATGCCGCTAACCAAAGGGTCCATGCATTTTTGGCGAAGCCATACGCCAATTATTGCCAATTAGTGAAAGCAACTCGGTTCGGCGACTTCGCCAGTTCTTCGGCAAAACAAGCAAGTATTTTGTAATTTTACCGCCACTGCTCATACATTGGAATAATGAAAACTCGATAGTATTGGTGCAGATGACGCCGCGTTTCAACCAGTTTTAATTTCGAGCTATCTATTGCGGATTCGCGGTACCTATTGGGTATATGTGCGTTTTGCTAAATTTTTCTCGTCCATACAGGTAGTGTTCCATAGTAAACGAGTGATTTCAAATACAAGCGGCCCGCTGCCTTCTTACAAGACCAAAGATCACTCTCACATATGGTTGTTGGAACGTATTTTTGCTGTAGGATTACTCGGAATTATTCCTTTCTTGGTTAATCAATCGCCGGATGGTATCGAATACGTAGGTGCTCTATTGGTAACAGCGCATCTGCATTGGTAAGTAATAGACGTGTTCGATTTATGTTCGATTTTATTACACGTGCGCCATACTTGCCTATGGTAGGTACTTACTAGGTAGATAAGTAGACCGGTCAGTCTAAATACGAATTTTTCAATTTTAACGCTGTACCTACGAGCTCCCATATTTTCCAAGATATCGGGCCAGATTTACTGATTGCGTCAACCAAGTAGAAAATAGAAAAATATGTTGTCGCCTTTGTTTCAATCGGCAAAAGTGTTATTTTGGTGCTTCGTCGAAAATCGAAAACCAACGTGTAAATTTAGGTAAAGATACTCAAAATAAATACTCATTTGTTCGATATCTTTCTGCCGAAAAAGCATTTTGATTTCCAAACACAAATTGCCATATACCTGCGTCACGTTACGAATAATTATATCACCCAAATAAGCTCAGTGACAATGATTTCATATCAAGCTTCGAATCAGATGATTTGTCGGCTATATTGTTTCATTAGGCGTTGTATTTGGAGCTATTTGAGGTTCATCTGGTATTGAATTGGGCACGTGAGATCCGCCGATGTGCTGGACCAGCTCCCTATTTCACCCGCTATTTTTTCCTACACTACATACATCTATCTATACGTGTACTGTGAGAACTTTTTTTAGTTTGTCTTTCTTTCTGCTCTAGGGGCTTGGAAGCGATTTGTACGGATTACTTGCGACCAGCTGTCGTTGGTACCTTCATACCAAAATGTATTCCTTTCATCGTTACTATTCCACTTCTCATCCTACTTTATGGTATCATGGACTCTGTAATGGCCCAGCGAGGAATTACTCATGTAATCAAACAGTTTTGGTATCTGAAAACCACCGAGCAGCTGAAAAACGATAAAAGTACGTAGTCGCTCAGTTCGAAAATTGTCGACCGTACCATAGACAATTAGATTTTTGTATGCTGTCACAAGCCTACTGCAACTTTTCGCCAATTTATTTACACTTCTAGATATTTTTTTTTTTTCATCCGCTCTTCGATGTTATTTATTTTGTCCCAAATTTACAAACTCACTTTGGAAACTCAAATATTATACTTGGAAAATATATATAGGTAGTACTTATTGTGATGTTACTACTCTCGGGTTCTATTACAACCTCGCAAATTTCTTGCTCGATTATTTCTAACAATTCCGGCGGCCAAGTTTTTTCATGTTTTTTGTTCGCTTGGTATGGTGTACATCTACGTACAATACTTGCACTGTTTTGACGCATAGATACACACAATATCTATGAAAAATTTACCAAATGTTGAGTGTATGAGAAAGAGAGAGAACGCTGAATTTTACTTACTTCAGTTACTTCATAAGAAAGGGGCTCTGTAACAAAACGTCGCATCGTCGCCAACGAATGGAAAAAAATTTGGACTTGAAAAAAAAACAAAAAAACCTCACCATTATTCCTATTCCACAACAAAAAAAAAATGGTCAAAACAAGGGTACGTATCAAAAAGCCCTAAAAAATTATCCAGTTGTGTTGTTTATAAATCTTTAATTTATTTACCAATATTTTGTTCTGTTGTGAATTTTTTTCGGTGTTTTTCTTTTATTAAAATTTTTAAAATTACAATTTATTTAAAAAGTTTACTCAATTTAAACGCGTTCACCTCTACTATGGAATCCAACGGAACCAGCCATTCGCATTCGGACGACGACGATAAACCTGCCAGCAAGAAAGCAAGAATAGATACATTAAGACTTTGCCCTTACCTAGATACCATCAATAGACAAGTTTTAGATTTTGATTTTGAAAAACTATGCTCCATTTCATTATCTCGTATCAACGTTTACGCCTGCCTAGTTTGCGGTAAATATTTCCAAGGCAGAGGTACAAATACCTACGCTTATACTCACAGTATCGCAGAATCACACCACGTATTCCTAAATCTGCACACATTGAAATTTTATTGTTTACCGGATAACTACGAAATTATCGATTCGTCTTTGGACGATATTAAATACGTGCTGAATCCTACTTTCATCGAAGAACATATTCAACAGCTGGACACAAGCTTGAAACCATCTAGGGCTATTGACGGATCGTTGTATCATCCTGGAATCGTCGGTCTGAACAACATTAAAGCTAACGACTATTGTAATGTAATTCTACAAGCTCTTTCGCACGTCACCCCTATCCGAAATTTCTTCTTGAGAGAAGAAAATTATATCAAAGTGAGAAGGCCACCCGGCGACAGTTCGTTTCTTCTAGTTCAACGTTTCGGAGAATTAATGCGAAAGCTATGGAATCCACGGAATTTTAAATCGCACGTATCACCTCACGAAATGTTGCAAGCTGTTGTACTATGGAGTCATAAACGGTTCCAGTTTACCGCCCAAGGCGATCCTATTGATTTTCTGTCGTGGTTTTTGAACGCTTTGCATAGAGCTCTAAATGGTACGAAGAAAGCAGACTCTTCTATTATAAATAGAACTTTTTTGGGTCATATGAAAATACACACGAGGAAAATACCACCGGTGGACCTCGAAGAAAAAGAAAAACATCGTCTTTTACAGCTATCCGAGTACGCTGTGACCGTCACCGAATCACAGTTTCTGTATTTAACTTGCGATCTACCTCCACCACCATTATTTAAAGATGAAATCTTGGAGAACATTATTCCACAAGTCAGTTTGTCGTCGATTTTAGAGAAATTCAATAACCAATCTGAAAAGGAGTATAAAACGTACAAGGATAATTTTCTGAAACGATTCGAAATCACCAAGTTGCCACCGTATTTGATTATTTACATTAAAAGGTTCACCAAGAATGTATTTTTCACCGAGAAAAATCGTACCATCGTTAATTTCCCCATTAAAAGTATAGATTTCGGCGAATACCTATCGAAAGAGGCTAAAGCTGCGCATAAAAACACTACGTACGATTTAATAGCTAATATTATTCACGATGGCGAACCGAATAAAGGAACGTATCGAATGCACGTACTTCACAAGGCGACGGGACAATGGTATGAAATGCAAGATTTACACGTTACTGAGATTTTACCTCAAATGATAACTCTATCTGAGGCATATATTCAAGTTTATGAATTAAAAACGTAACTTTAAAGCAATCTGTAAATATATTTCAATTTGTATTATTTCCATTATAATTTTTTCGATTTGTATTATGAAATATAATTCTGAAACGAAAGCAGAGTTTTTTTTAGCATTATATTCATAAAAAGATCATATAAATTAAGTAGCTATAAAAATTTATTTTAAAAGTGGTAATGAAATTACGAAAAAAAAATGAAGTAGTCGAGCATAATATAAGAGTATCAATGAAACGAAGAGAATTCGGAATTAAATCTCAACAAAACATTCGTAGATTTTAAATTAACTTCTTTTCGCTTCGGCATTTTTATTTTGAGCTAATAATTTTTTAATCATTTGGTCACGAAGTTTTTCCAACACTTTGATATCATCTTCGTGTTTCAGTTCCTGAAATACATAAACGATGAGTAATATGAATGGAATATATTCTATTTGTGATATTGCTTTACTTACGAGTAATTTGGTTTCCATTTCTTCGGACAACGACAGCTGTTCCATCAAAGTTAAATCTTTTTCTTCTTTTCCGATCTTTACAAAACGGCAGTAGGACGCATGTTTCTTATGCTCAACACTGTACAAACGCAGCAATATAAATGAAAATTATACGGAGTATTATTGAACATCGGAGACTTACAAAGGATCATCTTCTTTTTCCCAGCCATCTAATTGCTTCATACAGACGAAACATTTCGCAGTATCTGGTTCGTCGTCAGATATCATATAGAATCCAGCTTTGGCCATCTGCCGGAAATTATGAAATCATAAGAAACTGAGACGTTTAGGTTAAACAAATGATTAATCGATACATACTCTTTCAGCGGTACATGCAACTTTAGAGTCCTTTCTGTATACCCAATTGGTAAAAGTTTTCAGTCTTTCATTTTCCGAAAACATACTCCTTGGATTTCGAGTAGTCATTGTGATAGCCTAATAGCAAACTCTATAAATCGCGAAAGATCTATCAATGAACGTATTTTATAAGGTTGAAATTCACAAGATATAAACGATTATTCGAAATTATTAAACTTGAAAATACTTCGCAAGAACATTGATAACGAAAAATTCAATTCAAAAGTTTCATGAATGGAGGAAGTTTTGGCGCCAGGTTTGTTTACATTTTGATTTTTGGCTTTGATTACTTGATTTTTTCATCAGTTGGTTACTGAAATAGAAATTTGTTTTTTTTGGGCGAAAACTGGCGAAAATGTAATAAAATTGATATTAAAACGATTAAAACAAGAAAATACGATTAAATTAATGTCTAATTGAACGTAATTTGACATATATGCCCAAGCGTATCACCCTAACTGCCTAAAATTTAAACCAAGATTCAAAATAATAATATTGATAATGAATGTTGGAAAAATTATTGTAGTAGCAGCTGAAGAATTAATTATTTTTATTTCAATTTAAAAAAATTTAATTACATTACTTATTTTCAGCTACAAAATCGGTAAAGTTTCAAACAATATCTTTTCAAAAAGTTCTTTTGTCATATTTCCTAAATGAAGTAATCAAGGATGTCAAATTTTTCAACTGAGTTTCGAGTATTAAAATAAAACAATCTAACTAGCCTTCCAATTTGCATCTTTCAACATCTTCGTATCTACCATCTGAAAAGAAGACTAGTGTATTCTCCAATTGTTCATCGTATTTTCAAGAGGTAAATAAATTCATTGTCGTCTAATCATTAAATAGATAATAGATCGATTTTTCGTTCATGGAACTTGGTCAAAGAATGGAAATAAGTTCTTACCTCGTAATATAATTTCTTATTATTTCAGTCTAGTTTCGATAATCATTTGTATACGTTCCGAAAATGCCGAAGAACAAGAATAACAAGAAAGTGCCGAAGATGAAAAACAGCATGAAAGTGTCGAAGAAGAAAAATAGCGAGAAAATTTCGAAAACAAAAATGATGACGATCGATGCGGTAAGAAACGATTCCTTAGCTCACTCATTCCATCACTAGAAAGTTTAAAAATTCTGTTTTTGTCGTTTTATTTTCAGACTTCAAATTCTAATCAATTGGATGACATGCCGAGAAAGAAAAAAGCAAAAATAGACAAGGTAAAAAAAAATTCTACTGATTACTCATTCTATCCCTTGCAGGTTTCAAAATTCTATTCTTGTCGTTTTATTTTTCAGAATTCTAGTTTAAATCAATCGAGTCAGATACCGAAAACGACGGTGAAAATCAATGCGAATAGCAAGACAGTGCCGAAGATAAATAGCGAAAAAATTTCGAAAACGAAGATTATGCCTATCGATACGGTAAGAAACGATTCCGCAGCTCACTCATTCTATCACTTAAAAGTTTCAAAGTTCTAGTCTTGTCGTTTTCGTTTCAGAGTTCAAATTCTAATCAATCGAGTCAGATTCCGAAAACGAGAAAAGCGAAAATGGAAATTGTAAAAAAGATTCCTTAGCTCACTCATTCCATCACTAGAAAGTTTAAAAATTCTGTTTTTGTCGTTTTATCTTCAGACTTCAAATTCTAATCAATTGGATGACATGCCGAGAAAGAAAAAAGCAAAAATAGACAAGGTAAAAAAAAATTCTACTGATTACTCATTCTATCCCTTGCAGGTTTCAAAATTCTATTCTTGTCGTTTTATTTTTCAGAATTCTAGTTTAAATCAATCGAGTCAGATACCGAAAACGACGGTGAAAATCAATGCGAATAGCAAGACAGTGCCGAAGATAAATAGCGAAAAAATTTCGAAAACGAAGATTATGCCTATCGATACGGTAAGAAACGATTCCTCAGCTCACTCATTCTATCACTTAAAAGTTTCAAAGTTCTAGTCTTGTCGTTTTATTTTCAGAGTTCTGCGAGTATTCAATCTACGTCGAGGCAAGATGTTCCGGTATGTTATCATTAGTGTGAATAACAGGTATAGAACTTTGAATCTGAATAATTATTCTCTTTTTTGTAGAAACCACTTTTGATGGACACAGGTGCTGTCGATTTTGCAGCCATTCGTTACGAACCTGCGTTCCTGGATAAAACGTTGCTCGTGAAAGCGGTACTTGGTGTGGGGTCCAGAATTCTTCTGGTGGCCCCTCGACGCTTTGGGAAAAGCGTCAACATGACGATGCTGAAACGTTTCTTCGAGATTACACCAGATGAAGCAGAAATGGAGAAGAATCGCAAATTGTTCAGAGAAACCAACATTGAGGAATGTTCAGAAATTATGCGAAAACACCAAGGTCAATACCCGATCCTTTTCTTGGATTTCAAATCTGAAAGTACGATTTCGTCTCTTGCTGAAGCTCGTGATCATGTTGCTGAAGCAGTTCAACGAGCTTTTATTGATCACCAATATTTAGCGTCTGCGTCTAGTAAACTCGCCGATCGTGAAAAAAGTATTGTCGATAACTGGTGTAATAGAGATTTCGAGGAAAATCCAGTAAGAAAGGACACCGTTATTTTCAACGCCGTTAAGAAATTAGCAATATTCCTATCGAAATTCTGGGAGAGAGAAATAATCGTGTTGACGGACGAGTATGACTCGATTTGCTCAGATGCTTGTTTGATGATTCGAAATTCGGTAGAATTGGAAAAAGTAATCGGATTATGCCAGGGAACTTTATCGCGTATTTTGAAATCCAGCGACAAAAATATAAAGATTGCCCGAGGAATCTTAACGGGAATTTCATTTGTGATGACGATGGGGATCAGCAAATTGAATAATGTTCACCCGTATAAATTTCAAGAAGATCACCAATTCAACGAATTTTACGGAGTCACACAGAAAGAGCTTGGTTTTCTATTGAATAAAGCAAACTTAACGAATAAGTTCAAAGAAGTCGTCGAATATTACAATGGATACCGTCACGAAATGTTGAGTATTTGGTCGGTAATGCATTATTTAAACAAAAGAGTATTGCAGAATTATTGGCGAGATTCTGGCACTGTTTCAAAGTTTAGCGAAGCCTTTCGTACTATGAAAGTTAGATCGATAGTCCTCAAATTACTGAGTGGCATTTCTAATACAGTTGAGTTCCGTTTATACTCGAAAATAGAATCGATCCATATAAATGATTTAAAAACTATTTTGGAAGAAAAAGATCCGTACTCCGAAAATACGGATATTTTTTTAAATGTATTATTGGAGCAAGGTCTCCTTTCAATAGTTAATATTCATAAAACAGGCGAAGGTAACATGGAAATGATATACGTCGAAGCAAAAATTCCAAATCGAGAAATAGCTATGGAATTTGTTGAAAAATTGGAACTATTTTACGTGCGTGTGTATCATATTGATTTTAATGTTTTGAAACGTTGTTCGTTTTATTTTGATAAATTTGGTTCTTCAAACAAAGAAAATGTGAAATATGTTTCTGAATTATTGAAAAATCTACAAGTACTTTTTAATACGATTACTTTTGATATAACTAACGAAGCCACGTTTCATCATGTTATGTATTTAGTTGCACTTCATTGTAAAGGAAAATGTTATTCCGAAATTCATTGTTCAAGTAGGAATGCTAATATATTAGATTTAATAATATTTTATGATAAGGGCGTAGGAATTATTATCGAATTAAAGATCGATGAAGCTATTGTTAAGGGAAAGAAGAACATTAAATATGCAGACGCTGGATTACATCAAATACTTGAAAGAAACTACGTCGAAGCTTTCAAGAACGACAAATATAATCCGAGTAAAATCAATGTAAAATATCGTGTGCTTATGGGAATTCATATTAAGTCGGCTGACAAATCGATCTCGTTAAGCGTTCTCCTAAACAATCTCGATTATTCTAAAAAAATTAATGTTCCTGAAATGTAATCTAAGAAATGTTTTTCTATTTAAATCTAACTGTAAATTCCATTGTTTATTTTATTATTGTGATTTTTTTTCTGAAATGTAATCCAAGGAATGTTTTTGTATTCGAATAAAACTATAAATTCAATTATCTATTTTATTATTTTGTATGGCGTGGGATTCCTTGTATATAAGCCAAAGAATCGACTAGAAATCTCGATGTCTTGGCCCATAATCTTGAAATTCTGGAATGCGTATCTTGAGAATTTTGAATTGATCCGAATGGTTCTTCCTCGTTTTTGAAATTATTTTGTGTAGTAGGTATTGTTTTTTTTTGCGATTTTGCAAAATTTTAACTACGAATCGGACTTCTGACGTAAAATTTTCAATGTTTCTCTTCATTTTTCAATATCGGTTTGAATTTTAGCAGTTATTTCAGTCTTAACAGTGGAAAAAACAATCAGAATTTCTCCACTTCCAGAAGGAGAAGTTATAGGTTTTAGAATTCGATGTCATTGAGTTGCTCGAAACTCTCGAGAGTGAAGAAAACGATCGAGGGAGGGCTTCTGATAATTTTGAAACACTCTTTGCAAAAAGGCATTTATTCTGATTTTGTGTGAATTTTTTTAAAAGATCTCCCATCAATTTATTTTCATAGATTATCAAAGTAAAACAAATAACAATTATCGCTCACCAATAGTTTTGATTTTTAATATTTATTTTCCAATTATTAGAGTTTTTATTGATCAAGGGGGTTACTTCATTTTTCATTTTTTAAATTCAACTCTGGCTAATGCATGAAGAACCCAATCCTAAAATACCATAAATCATCCTAATATTCTAATTCACAAAACTACATAGTATAATTTATTCAAAAAATAATAATATTTATTGCAAAATAATAATATTTATCGCAAAATTGACAAACTTCATTTTCTATGCAATAAACTTTACCAAATTTCGTGATAAATTTTATTATTTTTTTGATAAAAATTGCTAATTTTGCGAATGGTGCCCCGTTATTATTTTTTTTGGATAAACTTTATTTTTTTTTGATAAAATTTATTTTTTTTAAATAAAATTTATAATTTTTTGCAACACTTTCTATTCATTTTTCATTCCCCATTTTTCTCAGTGTACAAGCATAAAATATATAAGTACGTACCGTACCATACCACACGTATGGTACGTACGTATTTACATAGGCGGAGATAAGGAGCATGGGGTCTCCCATGTTGAATTGCACCCCCTCCCTCCCCCACACTCTCTCTCCCATATCATTCACGTGGATACATTATGTTTTACTCAAAAAAAAAATCCGCAAACACCTAATTTTCAAGGGATAAACTATCAATATTTGACAAATTTTCTGCTTTTTTCAAGTTACTAAATTTAAAAACCACTTTAGATAGCTGATGACACTGAATGATATTAAACCATCTAGGTTTTCAAATACGAGTTAGGCACCATCAATGTAAAGCAATGAGTTAAGTGATTTGGAGATCATGAATACGGGTCCAGGGCAACCAAATTTGGAGAAATTATTACTCTCACAAATTTTGGAAAACATTCCAGCACAATGGGGTGAGGTGAGGTTTAGTCTTTAGGATTAACAATAGTAAAAATAAATAAATAAATAAATAACCATCAAAAAATAACTCAAGTCAACCTTTAGCAAAAAGTTACCCCGGCGCAAATTAGGCTGCACACAGTTGCAAGTATTCGACTTTTCAATTGGTGAATCGCAATTTTGCGATTCGCGATTCTTTTTAAATATATACAATGTTGAATACTTCTTTTTTTAATAAGGGTATAGCCGGATAAGGGGTGGTTTTGGTGCCAGGTGTACCTTGATGAAAAAAAGTTCTGGAAAAAATTTTGCCCTCCAACCCCCTCCCTTTCGGAGCTATGGCCGTTTACATTTTGATTTTTGGCTTTGATTACTTGATTTTTTCATCAGTTGGTTACTGAAATTTGTTTTTTTTTGGGCGAAAATGTAATAAAATTGATATTAAAACAAGAAAATACGATTAAATTAATGTCTAATTGAACGTAATTTGACATATGTGTCCAAGCGTATCACCCTAACTGCCTAAAATTTAAACCAAGAATTTCAACCGGTTATTTCGAACGAGGAATTCGATGTTTTCGTAAATATGGCTACAGGGCAAAACAATGATACCAAATATCTGCTTGGTTACTTCGTTGGCCTGTTGGTCTAGGGGTATGATTCTCGCTTCGGGTGTGAGAGGTCCCGGGTTCAAATCCCGGACAGGCCCAAATTTTTTATTGAATTTTTTCAGTTTTCATATTATTTTTCATCGGTTTTTCTCATAAATATACCATTTTTGATGTATTTGGCCATTATTGAGCACGAAAATCGAGTGTTAGATTAAAAAAAAATAATAAACTCTTAGAACGATTAGATTACAGTTTATTTCAATTATTATTATTTTATTACTTTTGCATTTGCATAAACTGATTTCTGAGTTTGTTTTGATTTTTTTTTAAATATTTCTAAATTAGTTGGTGGATAACTAAACCAGGAATCCAAGGTATCCAACAACGACCATAATTTTCTCATTTCTATTGAAGTGTCTATGCAGATTTACAGAAAATGAATTATCCCATGTCTATTGTCTATCCAATCATTTTCTGAACTTAGATTTTCGAATTTTGCCCAATTTTTTTACGAGGTTATCCCATCCCAAACGTTAGAAAACCACCGAATGATTCCAGCCAATCTGAGGATTCAGTGAAGGGAGAAAGCAATGTTGTTTTTCCTGTCTTCATGATTTTTCATAAAAATGTCAAATTTCAGTGTCTTGTACCTCGAAAGTCGTGCCACCTAGAGCAATTTAGCTTGCGTAGTTGAAAAGCAAGTTGAAAAAAGACTCAGAATCGTTCATAAATTTTTTCAAAATTCAAACTTGAGCTTTTCAGCTAAAAATTCAATTTCTAGTGATATGTTGGTTCGCCAAAGTTTAAGGAAAATTTAAAAATCATCAAAAAAATTCTAAGTATAAATACCTAGGCTTTTATACAGGGTGTCACTTCGATCACGCAGCTTAAAAAAATAAACTAATCAAGGGAATGGGTAGTATGTTGAAAAATGAACAAATTTTGTTCTACAAACATTTTGTCTAATATCAAAAATGAAGGGGTTACGGGTCATTCAAAAAAGTGGGTTTCAAATTTTTTAAAAATTTTCTTAATTTTGGATGACCATTGGCCTCTTCATTTTTGATGTTAGGCAAAAAGTCTGTAGAACAAAATTTGTTCCTTTTTCAACATACTATCCATTCCCTTGATTAGTTCATTTGTTTAGAACATTTTTCGAACAAAATTTTTTGTAGCCCTTCAATTTTCAAGTTATGCAAAAAGTCATATAATGAAAATTTATTCAGTTTTCAAAGTACTATCCATTCCCGTGGTTGAAAAAAAATTTTACTTGATTTTTTAAAAAACATCATTTGCCCCTTCAATTTTCAAGATACGCAACTTGTTCATCTAACTTTTTTTTAGTAGTGCCCGGTTATATCATATCCAAAAATGAAGTTTGGCAGCCCACTTACCCGACATTCTGTAATATTATTCGAACGAACATGGTACTTTTTGTGATGGAATCTTGACCCTGTAGGGTACAAGGCACCCCAAAATTTTGGCAAAATTTAAAAAAAAAAATGAAAATTACATGTGGCATATAATTTGTTTTTTTTTTGAGACGCTGAGTTCAAATATCAGCTTGATTTTGGGATTTTTGCCGCCCCTCCTCCAGAGTTTGAATTTTTTATTTTGAAGATGCTGATGAGCTTAAAAAATCGAGTTATTTATTGGTTCAAATTCAAACCCTCTACCTCCCTTGCGAATTTTTCCGCACAATAATTTTTATTAAGTACAAGTAATAAAAATATCATATGACGTATCGTTTGTTATGTTTTTTAGGTCGCTGAGTTCAAATTATGAACTCCTTTTTTTGATACAATCCTACGAAGTCCTTTTCCTTCTTATATACCAGAAGTTGGAAAATAATGATTCAACGCAATTACACGAGACGAGAGGGTCAGTCTAGGTGAAGTCGTACCTACTCAAAAAATGAGTTCATAGTCGAACTCAACGCTTCAAAAACCATAACAAATGATATGCCACGTGTAATTTTAAATTGTTTTGAATTTTATCCAAAATTTTGGGGTGTCTTACTGTGTGCTAAATGCAAAATTGAGAGACCATAACTGGACTACTAAAAAAATGCCAGACAAAAAAAGAAGGTGCGCTGTCAAGTTGTACTCCAATGTATGCACTTTTACCATTTTTTGTCAAATTTTGCCTTTTTCTGAAAATTTTTGAAAATCTACTCTTGAAGTTTTTTTCTGAAACGAAACAACCGAAGGAAACAATGCAAATACTTACCTATCAAAACAATTATGTTTTCAAAGACACTGATTTTCGTTGCGATAGCCATTTCCCTCAAAAATTAAAACTGCCCCCCCCCCCCCAGAAATATATTTTAACACTCAAACAGCATTTTTCAAAATTTTTGGTCTCGTCTCAAATTAGGAAGTTTAATTTTGATTTTTGGGGAAACATCAAATTATTTCTTTGAAAAAATTTTCACTTTCCTACTTTAGGTGGCGGTGTTTTGCAAATTTTACATCTGTATCCTAGAACTTTGTTATCTCACTGAGAATTGACATTTTTGCTGAAAAAAATTTGAACTTCGAAACAATTTTTATTAATGATTTTGAGTCTTTTTCAATCCTCTCTCCAATTGCAAAAGCTAAATTACTCTAAAAGTCATCAGTTTTAAGATACAAAACATCGAAGTTGAGTAAGTATTTAAAAAAAAATACACGGAGGCAAGAAAAACAACAATGCTCTTCTCCTCTCAAGGGTTGGACCAAAACAACCGTGGTTTATCAACCTTCGAGATGAGAAAACATCGTAAAAAATCTTAACAAAATTCGAAGACCCAAGGTCAAAAAGTGAATAAACTTGAAATGACCCAAAAGTAAATTAAAATCAAAAATTTTCTTAACAAAATTAAAATTCAAAAAAAAAATTTTCAAAAAAAATTTTATTTATACCTACTTACCTGCTTTATTGTACAATATTATTTAAATCCAGGCCTACATTTTATTTCACCTTTAAAATATTTCTATAGTCGACTTAATTACATTGAAAAATAAGCCTACGTAAGTAATTACATTAAAAAAACATTAAAACAAGTTTCACTTTCGATTATAATTATCAATTACTCCATAAAGATGATTGGTTGCAATAAAAACAATAATAAAATTAATACAATTAACATCATTGTCAAGGCAGTAGTGGTCCCCAAAATAATTTACTAGGTTTACTTTCGTCGTCGGTGATAAAGTACTCTCTTCCCAATTTAATAAATTCTTCCAACGTTAATTTTCCATCTTTATTCGTATCTATCGATTCAAATGAAACGGTAGCGTCCTACAAAAAAAATAAATAAATAATCAGATAATTAAAGAACCACGTTAAACCAAATCAGAAAACAAATCAACCTTGTATGACAATCCTAAACATTTGAAAAATAATTGATATTCGCTGAATGATATTGTACCATCTCCGTTATTATCAACAGCCTAAAAATGATCAAAATTTATTAAGCACGTATAAAATTATTCGAAATTTATTTCTCAAAAAAAAATTTAATTACCTTGAATAAATACGGTAGCAACGTATGTACTTTTTTCCTGCGACCCTCGTCATTTATCACGTGCTTCATATCTTCTAAATATTGCTGAGTAGTTATCAAATTGTAAGGATCAATGCACCCCCATTGTGCTTTCCACATTTTCTATGAAAAAAAATAAAAATTTAGGAAACATTGGTTTGTGCTTTATTTAACCCGATAGTAGATCGACCTTTAAACGGTTTTTGAAAAGATTACCTACCTCGATTATTTTATAAAATTCGTGTTGATGTTTTTCAGGTAAATGACCGAGTTGAACGAATCTGTCAGCTAGTAATTTGAAATCGTCGTACGATATTATACCGTCTTTATTTACATCGAGTAAATTATGAACCGTTCGCATTTTTCTTTGCCAAAATAAACTGTTACCCTATGAATGGAAAAAATTAAAACGTATAAATAATGGCATTGTGTCAGAGTATTAAAAAAAAAAAACTCACCGTTTCATGATTAACGTGACAATCATCGTAGGAAGTAA
Source organism: Pseudococcus viburni (assembly GCA_033439095.1). Taxonomy (NCBI): domain Eukaryota; kingdom Metazoa; phylum Arthropoda; class Insecta; order Hemiptera; family Pseudococcidae; genus Pseudococcus; species Pseudococcus viburni. The sequence goes on along the minus strand of JAVBJF010000080.1, from coordinate 644,314 downwards.
AATCCACTTGTTCAATTCGTGATTTCTGTTTCAAATGTAATCCAACTGGTGTCCGATGTTGAAACCGAATATTTACATTTACCTGCTAATTTGCATAAATTTAATAAAACCATAAATCTAGATTTTTCAACGAGCCAAATATCTTAGATCTTACCAATCGCGATTTCACACATTCGTAATTCGAATTAAAATTAATCAAATGTTTAGAAAATTTTAACACATTTAAACTCATCTTGAAGTATTTGTAGTCTAGGTATATCGATGCTATGAAAAGTAATAACCTTTAGATGTGTTCGGTTCGATGTTTATATATGCTCTTATCGTAGTATGCTTACTGTTCCAGATTCTAAAAAAGCCTATATCATTCGAAACATTGATAATATTTATCGGTTTTATTTATTTTTAAACAAATTATTGTGTACTGTCTTGAAGTTTTGACGCAGTAGCAGCTTTATCCTTTTCATTGTATTTTATTGCATACGTGATCGATGATGAGAAACGGAAAGTAACCGGGGTACTGCATGATCAGAAAATTTTCTCGTCAAATTATCGAATAATAAATTTAAGAATAATGAAATACAAGTCAATTTTCGGCGAATATTGTGAATAATAATTTGCTAGGTACCTATTTATACTTACTCTTTATTTTATCGTACAAATCAAATGATTGAACAATCTTCAAATATTGTAAAAAATTTAAAATTAACTAAGTAGGTATTTGGAAAAACTAGAGAACTCTTTGAATACTTACGTGCAACTTTTTTTGAGAATGGAAATTATTTCATTAATGAATCCAATCTCAATCATTGCAAAAAATTAAAAGAAGTCGTTAAATCATCGAAAAAAATCGCGCAGGTAACCTACCTAAGGTAATTTTTTTACAAGTAAATATAAATTTCTGAAAATTTATTTTAAAAACTCTGAATATATTATGTCAGTGGTTTTCTAAAAACTAATTCAATGATTCTTCATATTCCCTGGAATCAAAATATGAAAAAATTATTCTTAAATTAAAAACATCGAAAAATTGGGAAATTTTCTTAAAATTGGACAACTTGATATTTTTTCAATAATTGAGGAAATTTCTGAAAAAATTGATAAATTTTCTAAAAATGATGGGCAATTTACAAAAAATTGTACTTTTTTTCAAAAACAGAACCAGTTTCTGAAAATTGTTAAAAGATTTTCCAAAAATAGTAAAAATTCCAAAAATTAACCATTTTTTAAAAAATTGTGGCTGGTTTTCCAAAAATTGTATAATTTTTCTAAAGTTTACCACTTCTATAAAAATTATAGGTATTTTCAAAACCGAACAGTTTTTCATATTGGGGTCATTCCACGTCAGTTCGTACGCAAAGTGGTAGGGTGGGTCGGCGATTTTTTTCATTTTTTTTATGTGGGTAAACCTCGATGAGAGATGACGAATGCCGCAAACCGCAGCTTCCAAAGTCTTTTTGGAGGGCTGCCACGAGCATTTAAAGTTTTGAGGTAAAGTTGGATATGGTAAAATTGGGACGTGGATAACTCGAAAACCATGATGGGTTGAAAGTTGAAACTTTTTCCAATGTGTAGGGCCATTGAAGAGCTTTTTGACGATTTTTTGAAAATCAGTGTTGCCACTTTTTTTAACACGAAAAATTAGCTGTAAAAGTTTAAAAAATGACATTTCCCCATGATGTCAATCGTCAAAAATTCTGAAAAAAATCTGTAAAGTACAACTTTACATGCTGATTAATATATTAAAAAATTGAGTTGACGTTATTTCGTATTTTCGAGAAAAAAAATTCCAAAGATTGGAAGAAAATACAATTTTTTTTTCAAAGGTCAAAATTGTGTAAATTGATTTTTTATTGTTAATTTTACACCATATTCAAAGAAAAAGTCGGTAAAAGCATTTTAACTCCATTCAACACCCGTTAATATGTGTGAAAATGCAGAGTTATTAAATGTTAACTTCAAAAGTTGAAAAAAAAAAAACATTTTGGTATCAGGCGGTGCTGGTGTGATCCAGGGGTAACCAAATAAAAAATTCTGATATCAAAATGTTCATTTTTCAATTTTTGAAGTTAACATTAAAAGTTGACTCCTGACTCCTGCTTGACTCCGGAGTCACTTTCAGATCTCGACTCCCAACTCCACTTTGACTCCGGAGTCAAACTCACACCCTGATTCCCGACTCCACCTTGACTCCGGAGTCAATTTCAGACCTCGACTCGTCGACTCCCAACTCCACTTTGACTCCGGGGTCAAATTCACACCCTGATTCCTGACTCCACCTTGACTCCGGAGTCAATTTCAGACCCTGACTCCTGCTTGACTCCGGAGTCAATCTTTGCCTTGACTCCCTGACTCCGGCTTGGCTCCGGAGTCCCGGAATCAAGTCAGAGTCAATTTGAAGTCAGTTTGACTCCGATTTCGGAGCAGGGAATCGAAATCAGCCAAAAGTTGGATGAGATTGAGTTCAGCTGCCATTATTTTTTGAATTTCCCTCTACAACCAACGCCTACCCCCTACTCCCAGCTTTCAGTTTTCGTTTTTAGCCCGGGCACTTCGGATTTCAGTCACTGTGAGCGTAAAATCCTGCTGCCAGTTCATTGATATTTGTGTCTAGTCAAGTTCTACTTTTTTCAATTCTAAATTTTTTCAAACTTTTTAATCCTAATTTTTTTTAAAGCTGTATCCATTTAAAAAATTTTCCATCAGTGAAATTTTTTTTAATTTAAATTTCCTCAATGTTTTTCCAACTTTGATTTCTTCTATTTTTCCAATTTCATGTTCTTATAAAATTTTTTCCTAATTACGTATTGAAGTCAAAGAAATTTTGAAAAATATGAAATTGAAATTTTTTTAAAACTCTTCACATAGTTTCAATTTGAAAGATTTTAGAGTTGAAAATAATGTCAGAAAAATTTTAAAATTATGCATTGAAAAAAATTTCAAAGTTGGAAGATATTTTTAAATTTATGAAATTGAAAACAAATTGAAGAAAAGTTTGAAAATTATTAATGCTAAAATTTATTCCAAATGTAAAATTTTTAAAAATTTAAAATTTCTCAAAATTTCCAACTTTGATTTTTCAATTTTTTTTCAATTTCGTATTTTAAAAAATTTATTTCAACTCTGAAATTGTTTTCAATAATTTTGTTTTTCAACTTCGAATTTGAAAAAAATTATTCAACCTCATGAATTTCAACAAATTTCCCAACCCAATAATTGGAAAAAATTTTTAAAAACAAGAAAATTGAAAAAATCAAAATTGGAAAAATAGTTGAAAAAATTTAAAATTTGGATACAATTTCAAAAAAAATATAATTGAAAAAATTTTTAAAATTTGAACTTGGAAACTGGAATAAAAATAAATTAGAGAAAATTTAAATTGAAGATGTGCTTTCCAAAATGGCCTAAGTCAATTTTTGAAAAAATTACTTAGTCAATTTTGAAGGGTCATAGCTCGTAAAGATCAAATTTTTGGAGATCGAGACTTTCGCTACATTTTTGGTATACCGCTGTACAATACATTTAGTTTGGTAGCAAAAAAAATGCTTCAGTTCAAAGGCATTCAGTACAAACGCATTTTTCGTTTTCTGAAAAAAATTTCTATTGTTTTGACTTAGGCCACTTTGGAGAGCACATCTTCAATTCAAACAAATTTTACTGGCGGAAAATCTTTAAAATTGGATGCAGGTCTAAAAAAAAATTAGGATTAAAGAAATTGAAAAAATTTAGAATTAAAAAAAAATTGAACTTAGAAATGGGAATAACAATAAATTTGAGAATATTTAAATTCAAACAAATTTTACTGGTGGAAAATTTTAAAAATTGGTGCAGGTTTAAAAAAAAATCAGGATTAAAGAAATTGAAAAAACGAAAAAAGTTATTGAACTTGGGAAATCTCATTTTTGGTAAAATTATTTTGGAGCAGCTAGTAGCTCTAGCTCATGATAACCTGAAGATAATAATATAGTTACCAGATTATGGTATCACTTTAAAACTGCGTAATGAAGATGAATCGATCCGATCTATATAAATGTACTCTACCCATTCGTTAAGTAATCTTTTTCAGACACCTTGTGATTAATTTACAAAAAAAAATTACGTCAAAAGTCAGACATTTGACGTCATATTTATCAGATAGGTACGTGAAAAAGTTGAGTACACTCACGTACACCAGATTGACGACAATTTATAGGTTGAACTAGTTACTTGCACGTTTATTAAGTTCAAATCAAAGTGCGCCTATGTCGGAATACTTATGCAGTTTATTCAACATTCTACCGAAATCATAAAGAAGCTGCGATTACGAAAATCTCTAGAATTAGACGTAGATTCCTTTTATTTGCTTTCTTTTCAAAAACAAAGAGTACCGAATGAAGTTGAACGACGGTGAACTCTTTGGTGAAATGTTACTCTGATGAATCAGTTTCCTATTGAAAATCACAGCTAACGGAAGTAATGAGACGGCTGAGAAATTCTCTTTCTTTGCTTAGGTTAGGTGTAGGTTTTACCTGTAATCTGAGTATTAAACTGAAATATGCTAATAAGCATGCGGTTTGTGTTTTATAGTCTTGAGAAAAATTTGTCATTGTTTCTTTTCTTTTTTTTTACAGCCTTGTATCGAGAAAGATGATGCATATTTATTCAAATGAAGAGATTGCCATATTCGTGAGATGATTCGATCAATTTTTAATGTGACGTGGTGTGGAATTTCAACGAAGCTTTTGAGGAAGATCATATTTCAGGTGAATATCTTTGATTTAAACGAGTATGGTTTTAGTATGGCCAAAGTAGCCTTTTAAATTTTCAATCAAAGGCTCTATGCTGAATACGAATCTGTAATTGGATTTTTCATTTGGTTATTTCTTCCCTTCAAATTTTTCGTTTTTAAATTTAAATCCAGTATCACGAGCAAGGAAATCATGAGAAGGAAAAATTAATGCTTGAGTCGTGTTGAGTGCATCTAAATATCCCGGTGAACACTCTTTTTGTCATCATTTTGATAAAATTCCCAATATTTATTTTTGTTGACATTTTTTCAAGCAATCGTGGATTGGATATTTCATAACTAATTTGGAGTTTAGTTGAGGGAATAATCATTTTTTTAGCAGATGATTTGAAAGAAAATTTTGAACTATGACATAAATTTGTTTGAATAATATAATTATTACTTTGACCTCCGATCTACGATCTTTGACCTTTATTCTTCGACCTTTGACTGTTGTCCTTCAACCTTTGACCGCTGTCCTTCAATCTTTGACATGTGTCCTCTGACCTTTGACCTTTGACCTTGACTTTAGTAAGTGGAAGGTATTCGGGATGATTTGAAGCATTTTTGAAAGTTCCAACAAAGAACTTCAACATTTCATATTTGATCAGGGTATTGTGATGTTAACACACCAATTTTCTGAAATTCAGTTTTGGAAGAGGTTGCCGTAGAGCTTTTAATTTTCCAAAATCTAGTTCTGAAAAAGGGACAAAAAAATTCAAATTTTCATAATTTCTCGAAACTTTCAAGTTCCAGCAATAAAAAAAGTGAAATTGCGTTTGTGAATTTCTGATTAATTGTACATTATGTGTATTTTTTATTTCGTATTCTTTGAAAAATTTCTTTTAATTAGAAAAACAAAGTAGTTTATAGATCCATTCAATTGTAGGCCCATGGGAAGGGGAGAGGGGAGGTCAAACAATTTTGGGGAGGTTCTTCACGTTCACTCACAATAAACTTTGCCTTACTTACTTCCAGTTTTCCTCAAAATCTAGGATATGTTCAGAATGTCTAACGGTCCTGAAAAGTCAGAGAGGTCGAGAAAAGTGAAGCTTTTTACTAAGAGGTCAAGCAAGTCATGCAAAGTCAAGCTTTTTGACTCATTTGACTCAAAGGTCAAGCATTTTTTCAAAAATTGAAAAAAATATTCATTCACCATGAAAAAAAGTGACGAATAATGTGTTTGATTTATATTTGTTTGACATTTTTTGTAAAAATTGAAATTTATAGGCTCATTTAACTTTGCTGTTTTTTTATTTGTTTGAAGTTTTTTCGTAAAAATTAAAATTTAGAAGCTCATTGTGATATTTTTTAAAATTATAATTGATTGAAATTTTTTGTAAATTTTTTTTGGTAGGGAGGGTAGCTCATAAAAAAGTCATGCAAAAAGGTCAAGCAAAGTTAAGCTTTCTGCCTAACAAATTTTGTTAGGCACCCTGATGTTTAATATTATCTATGCCACGTAGCTGTGGGCCAATTGACAAAAAGCAAAATTTTGGGTCGAAATAAAAGTACATTATATCGAAAGTACATCTAAAAATAGCTCCAAAATGTCAGATTCTTAGGTTCATTCTCCAAATTTTAATGAATTTTTGAAATTTCAAAATTGCTTCCATGGACCTGCAGAAGTACAAAATATTAAAAGTTAATCTAATAAAAGTGAAAATCTGAAATTTGGTACATTGATATACTCTTCAATCTTCCGAATCGATTGCAAACTAATACCAGAAGTCTTGAATCTTCCAGAAAATTTTTAAATTTTCCTGCTTTGAAAAAAAATCCAAAAAATTGTCCCTCCGTATTTCTATACTTATAAACGAGAATTACCCAATTGGTGACCACTTTGGTCGATTAAAGCTCAATTTTCCAAAAAAAAGTATTACTTACTGGACCAACAAGTCCATATTTTTTCCTTTTCAAAGCTGAAGAATGTCGACAATTTTTGAGATCTTCAAATTGGCTCGAAATGACTTCCTGTCGATTAGTAAAGTCAATTCCGGTGTATACCAAATTTCAGCTTTTTATTTCATTGCGTACATTTTTGATTGATTTTTCAATTTTTGTCGAAAATTTTTGTTACAAAAGATAGAGATTTGAACTGGCTATCACGAAATTTGGAAAAATTGTACTTTGATTGATCAAATAGATCACTAATATGGATAATCCGAGTTTAAATATGGTGTTAACGTTCATGTGAACCATTTTATTAAAAAATTTAAATTCTGGAAAATTTAAAAATTTTCTGAAATATCCAGAACATTCTGAAACCGATTTCAATCAACTCGAGGGGTCAAAAATCGGGTATACTTTCAAGATTTTTTCCTTGATTAGATAAAATTTTCATATTTTGTAGAGCCATGGAATCATTTTGAATGTTCGAAAATTTGTCAAAATTCAAAAAATGAATTTCAATTCCTAAAATTTTGAATAGTGGGTTCTTTTTGGATGTTCTTTCGATATATTTTTGTTTCGATCCAAACTTTCACAACCGGTTGGGATGCTGCTCTCGTAAGATAACGTAAAAAATATAGAAATCACATTTTCAAAAGTCCCACCTCCCTGGAGTGAGGTATCGATGTCATTTTTGAGTCAAAACTTATATGTACCTACCTTCTCATTTTGGGGAAAAAACTGAAAAATGCTTCTTAAACCGGTTCAACTATTTAAACTTGCTAGAGCCTTTTTCGTTTTTTTTTTCAATTTTAGGATTTTCAAAAATTGTGGCCAACATGAGTAGGTACATAATTAATTTGATTTTTTTTTTGATAAAGTGCCCCACAAAGATTACTTTTTCATTAGTTAGTCAATAAAAAACATATTTTAAATTGAAAATTTAAATCTGAACAAAAAAAAAAAATCAAATTCCACAGAATTATGATCCGAAGTCTTTCAAAAATTAAAAAAAAAATCAGAAAAACAATAAAATTGACGATTTTTCTGGAAAAAATTACCCTTTGATAAAATTTCATCAGCAAAAAACCTCACTTCAATAAAAAATGTTCCACCCCCAAAACTCCCCCATTCTTCCTCCCTTCCTCATTCAAGCCTATTACTCATCATCTCATAGTCACCCCTCTACCCCTCATTCCTCCACTACAACCTCTCATAAGACAAACATCCACTCTCGTTCTTCCTCATACGCAGCAGACCATCTGCACTCGGGATATTCCATGATTCGTCTCATCATCCCCTGCTCGAACCAAAACAATACCTTCTATTATACCGAAGAAATTCCCAGAAATGGCGGCTCACAACATCGTCACTACACTTTGAAAAAATCGTATCGCATTTAGCAACAAAGCACGTGCCGCATATTTTCAATTATTTAACGACGTGTATCGAACGTGCAATCGAAATAAGCGACATTTTTCGTGTGTGATTGAGTTTTGTGTTTTCTTTTTATTTATTCGATTCAATTAAAAATTCCTCTCGAGTATTAAACGCGTTCCACCACTTACCTCCTACCCTTCGTCTCGCAGGGATTCTCCATCGGGAACTAATGAACCTGCTGCAGTGTTCAAAAGTCTACAGCAGACTTCGCGAACAAACCAGTTACATTATGTACTCAACTAAGGCCAACAACTTCCACTGAAGTTCCCGTGCATTCAGCACGTGATTTATTTTGTTTTACTTTTATTTTTCGTCTGTTTTGTTTTCAAACAAAAATCATGTATTGAGAGTGATCGATTTTAGCAAAAGACATTCTATTAACGCGAATGAAATGAATTTTTCGAGCATTTATTATGTTTTAAATAGGGTTTTTAATTTTTTTTCATATTTTTAAGTTTTTTTTTCGTATCGTTTTTTCGTTTATTTATTTTTCATTTATTTTCGAATGTGTTTAACGTAAAAATCAAAATATGTTAAAATTTTTTTTATATTTTTGTGTTTGTTTTATCAGTACGCTTGCCATTAGTGAGGAATTAGATGTTAAGAAGAAATCCATCGATGCAGCTGAGTCGGTCGTTGTGTCAGGTAAAGAATTTAAAAATATTATTTATTATATTGCCATAATTTATATAGACCTTTTTCTCGTTTTTATTTTTCGAGTTGAACATCTGGTCTATTTGAATAATACTTTCCTAGAATTTCCTAATTGCCCAGATCATATTTCGAGCAAATAATGATTTTTCAAGGAAAAAATGTGTAAACAAAGGAGTGAAAAATTGCTACTTTAACGTAAATATTTTCATTACCCTTCTATCTTCTTTTTGTATTCCTCAAAGGTGATTTTGGAAAATATCTGACTCACAGTCGCTTTGTAGATGACAATGCTTATGAACAGTAATTCGGTGGACAATCGTTTGTAATATTTACTTTTACGTTGCAAGTGACCAGTCGATATAATAGTCCATTAGATACAGTAGCGTTTATCTCTTGACAAACCCAATAAGTAAAATACCTTTTTGCTGGATACCAAACAGATGAGGGAATATTATTATACAGAATGAATGAATGAATGAATGAAATTATTAATATCAAGTCAGGGGTTCGTAAAGTACGATAATGCATTCTATTCTTTGATAGGCATCGTGGAGAGATGATTGATTTTTTATGACTATTGGAAAGTGGTGAAAAAAATTCGATTGAAACTTTTTTGATTTTTTTTCGTCTTATCAGCAATTTTTTGGATTTAAAAAAACCCATCAGGGGTTAAAAGGCTGACCTCTGAAAAATTGACATGGATGCCAAATACCTGCTTGTGTTTTGCAACCTTTCCATAACATACACTTCGTCTCTCTAATGCTAAAAGGTCGTGCGTAACTCCAAAACTTTACTTTTTACAGAAGAGTTAAAAAACTGTATTATTGAAGATTTGGATTATTAAATCATCATCTTCTCCACACAATCTAAAAATTATAAATTTTACAGTTCTTTATCTCTCCTATAAAAAATAAAGTTTTGGAGTTACGACCTTTTAGCATTAGAGGGACGATTTTGATCAGAAATTTCCGAGTATGGAGCTACGCCTACGTACGTGTACATTTTTTTCTTTCAATTTTAAGGATTTGTCTGACACTTGGGTTGAAATGAGGTTAACACCAGATGGAGGGCGTCTCAATCTTGCCATTTCAACAAAAAAACGAAAATGGTTAAATTTTGGAGTTACGACCTTTTTGCATTAAAGGGGCGACTTGACCACTTGAAAAATTCTCCTTTTTGTAAATTTGGGGTTTTCCTTCAAAATTTGTTTTTTGGAAAAAATACATTTAAAAAAATAAATTTTCGACTAAAAATAAAAAATAACTTTTTTACTAAAAATGAAAAAAATGAATTTTCAACTAAAAATGAAGAAAATACATTTTTGACTGAAAATGAAAAAAATGAATTTTCGACTGAAAATAAAAAAAAATGAATTTTTGACTGAAAATGGAAAAAAATGAATTTTTGACTCAAAATGAAAAAAATGAATTTTTGACTCAAAATGAAAAAAATGAATTTTTGAAAAAGAATTCATTTGTGAGGCGTTGTGCGAAAAGGTACCTTATGGTGAAATCGATTTTTTAAAATTCGGATTCGGACCCATTTTTAGTTAGGAATCCAATGGTGCAATCAGATTTCCTCAAACTCATTTCGTTTTTACCGTAGAAGTATTTAAACGTGTGATTTTGTTATGTTTTTGCACCACAAGGACCCCGAAAAAAACATCAATTGTCCCCACAAGACACCTTTTCAAATCTTCGATTTCATTAGTTTCATCAATAGTACTTACTAAACATGATCTATCTAAGCCTATGCAGAGACTTGAGATTCTTTTGTATATACAAGAGCAAAATGGCAAATACTAAAAAACACATCTTTTTTTGGTTTTCGAATCTCCTGAAAAAATCGAATTTTCATCACAAGGTCCCATATCTCACAAAGCCTCACACGTATGAAAAAACAAATTTAAAGGTATGAATTTTTGAAAAAAAATTCAAAAAATCAAATTTTTTGGCAACAAAATGGACTTTTTTGTAAAATAAACTCAAAAAACTTAAATTTTTTGGCAAAGTTGAAAATTTTGATTTTTTTGGAAAATATAATCTAATTTAAAAAAAAAATCGAAAAACTGAAATTTTTTGAAAATGTGACCTGTCACAAGAAAAACGGGCCTAGATCCAAAACGTGATTTTTGCAGGAGAGCAGTTTATTCAAGTTTCAAACATAGGTGTTGGCCAACCAATGATATGAAAGTGGGTTATTTTTGGGACATATTTAGTAGGTAGAAAGACGAGTTGAATCAGCATATTTTTTCACCCCTTCCCTCCACCTCGCCAGTGTTGTCAAAGTTCACGAAAAAAATGAACGCGTTCAGTTCACGTTCGTTTAAAAATGAACGCGTTCAGTTCACGTTCACAAGCAAATGAACGTGAACTGAACGCGTTCATTTAAAAATTTTTTCTTGTGCAGTAAGAATGTAAACAGCAACAAAAACGACTGCAAATGACCAACAAAACAGCCGCTTGGCGCTTATCAGTTCGCCAAGCGGCTGTTTTGTTGGTCTTTTGCAGTCGTTTTTGTTGCTGTTTACATTCTTACTGCCCTGGCAAGGCGCAGGGAGCTAGGCAAACCAGCGTTATTCTGCAGTCTCTATAATCGCACATTGACACACAACACGACAACACGACAAGACACAAGAGCCGCAAGAGCAAGCTTATTCCTGCGATTTTGTTCTAGCCCTGAAAATCTGTGGTGAACGTCGCGTTCACGACGTTCACGTTCAATTTTTCTGGGCATGAACGCGTTCAGTTCACGTTCATCATGAAATGAACGCGTTCAGTTCACGTTCACCAAAATGTGGCTCGTTCGCGAACGCGTTCACGTTCATTCTCTAAACGTTCATGAACTTTGACAACACTGCACCTCGCCCACGATAGTAATGATTTACCGCATTTTTTTGAGAAAGAGCACCTTTTTTAAAAAATGAGTTGATTTTTCCATCTTCAAAATCGTGAAAACTGCAATAACTCATACAAAGGTGATCGAATTGAACTGAAAATTAGTACACTGGCATTACGCGGCATACCTACTCTCCAACATACTTGAAAAATCAAAATCATTGGCCAATTTCTCTACTTCCTCTGAAAATTAACCTTCAATTAACAACGAAATGAATCGTTCGCGAACGTTTTCAACATCACTGCTGGATTCCATACGTCAAGAAATATCAGAATCCATCAAAATCTCGATTTTCATTTTTTGGATCTAACTAAGCCCCTTTTTCTTGTGACAGGTCACAGAATTAAAAATTTGAATTTTTTTAAAGAAAATCAAAAAGTTGTTTTAAAAAAAAATATTAGGTTATCTGCATATGAATTGATGATGGTTTTTTTTTGAGATTTCAAAAAAATAAATTTTTAAAGTCTCTGTTCGAGTCTCAAATCTTGGTTTTTGCAGAATAAGTACGTACCTACATTTATGGAAAAAATTAAACCGTAATCTTCTGAAAAAAATCAAATTAATTTTTGAACTTGGACACACGAAATTTGTGTTTTAGGGCCAATTAAAAAAATTCTCAAAAAAAGGAACCAGATCAACAATAACTGAAAAAGATATGTAGGTAGTAGGTACCTATTTTAATTTTCGATTGAAACGAAAAATTTACAACTTGTGGTAGTCATTGAATACTCATCGAATATCTTAATTATTTAAGCTACATATTTACCTATATCTAATACCTACCTTCCTTTATCACCTTGTACGATAGTCCAATGACTTGCACAAATATTAGTGGTCTCTCTCTCCATTTTTTTAATGTTTTCACGTAAAATTTAACCTAATTTTTGAACAGTTTTTAATCAATTTTTCCATACGTACATTTTAAAAGTGCACGTGTTAACCGACTGCAATAAGTTTTTAAATACCTACGAAAAACATGTACAAGGTCAACACCGCAGGATGTAACAATTCGAGCATTTCACGCTGATCTTATTTCAAACTCTGGAAAAATATCGATCCAATTTTTCAATCATCAAGACGAAATTTATCGAGAAGAAATAATGGCAATTTGAAATTTTCGATGTAAAATCGCAACGTAGATTTTATAAAACGGTTCACGGTTGAGGTGGTCGACAATCCAGGCAAACTATCCCCTATTAATTCTGAGTTCGTCTTCGTGTACGATGCGATGTTAATGACAGTGATGGCCACTTGATCGTCTCGCGTACCGGTTCCAGTCAATTACGTAAAATTAAGTTATTAAGATAATTGCACTTTGCGATAGAGGTTCTGTAAAAAGTTCATTATAACGCTATCAAATGACCGAGGCGATGTTGGGCGGAAAATCGCATATTTCTTATCGAATCTCGTCGTGGTAAAATTAGAAGTAAATATGCAGACTTTGCTACAGTTATTAAGCTTACATTAATCCACCCCATTGTAACCGTTTATCCGCGACGTACATAATTACGGAGCGTTAATGAAGTTCATACTGGAAACAGAGACTCGACTTAAATGTTCTAATCACGTGATTTCCTTGTCAATGGAACGTAGATACGACGAGCAAATTCTTTCAATAATTCGTAATTTGTATAAGAGTTGAGATTCCGATGTATTCATTACCTGATGAAAGTAACTGTGAATTGGAAAAGATCCGGATATCGTTAGTATACTTGATTTGTGATTGTTATATGACTGATAGGTTTCTCAAAGAATTAGGAGGTTGGAAAAATTTACGTGAATGTAATACTCATATCAAAAAAAGGGTTGAGTTTTGTGGCTTTTTCATTGAAATTGGCCCCTGTCTGTTGATATTGAAGTTCACTATTATGTATCGATTAAAAGGAGTGAAACAGTATTTCAATTCAACTGAGGAAATTCCCACCGCAGTCAAAATCGTTGAGAAGTATTCAATTTTTCAAATTTTTCCAGAAAATCTGAGTGGCCTAACCTTACTGGATTTTAGGCTTAGAAAATTCCAAAACTAAAAAATACATCCAGATTCGTTATCAGCGCTCTTGAAAACCGTACAATCAAGATGAATGACAATTTTTTATCGTTTTTCGAAATTTTCCCCCTCCCCTTTTTCACCATCTATAATGTAGGTACATAAATTATAAAACTTGCAATCGAAAAAATTCATCCAGATTCGTTATCAGCACCCCCGGAAACAATACAATCGATATACATGGCGACTTTTCATCATTTTTTGAAATTCTTCCTCCCCCCCACCCCTCATAATCGAAGAATTATCTCCTGATTCGTACTCTGTCCCCTAGAAAACCATGCAATCGATATGCATGTCGATTTTTTATCAGTTTTCAAAATTTGTTCCCTTCTCACCCCTCCCCTCCTCGTATACAATGTATAAAAAACTCGTAATCGAAAAAATACCTCCAGATTTGTAATCGGGGCCTTAAAAACCCATGCAATCGATATACATGACGATTTCTTATCATTTTTCAAAAGTTACCCCCCTCCTCCCCCTTCTTCATCTATGTACACTGATACAAAAAACTCGTAATTGAAAAAAATACCTGCAGATTCGTAATCAGCGCTATTGAAAATCATACAATCGATATGTATAATGATTTTATATCATTTTCAAAATTTGCCCCCTCCCCCCTCCTCTTGCTGTATACAATGTATAAAAAGCTCGTAATCGAAAATATACCTCCAAATTCGTAATTAGCGCCCTAAAAAACCATACAATCGATATACATGACGATTTCTTATCAGTTTTCAAAATATACCCCCTCTTTTCCCCTCTTTTCACCTTCCTTCATCATCAACACTGTACAGCAAACTCGTAATTTAAAAAATGCCGACAGATTCGTATTCAGCGCTGTTGAATATCATACAATCGATATGTATAATGGTTTTTCATCATTTTTCAAAATTTTCATTTTTTCCCCTCTGATGTCTTCTCCCCTCCAAAACTACAATGAAATTTTCCAATTCTAACATTTTTCATCTAATCCACTCTTCAATCCAGAAATGTTGCTTTTCCAATCAGTGTTGTAAGAACCGAATTATTTGGTTTCCGTTCGGTTCTGTTCTGAAAGAAAATTTTGTTCTCTGTTTCAGTTCTTGGGTTTCGTTCTTGGCATTTTTGTTCCTGTTTTTGGTTTCGGTTCTGTTCTTTTGTTTTTGGGATCTTTGTTTCGGTTCTGTTTCGGTTCTCCATTTTTTTTGGTTCTTGGTTTCCGTTCCCGAACCGTTCTTTTCTGTTCTGTTCTTTTCGTTTTTCAAATTTTTTTTCCTCATTCAATTTACCATTTTTTGGTTAGGTAGAATTTTCCATTATAGTCCAGGCAAATAAGAGAAAAAAATAAATATACCAAACTCCAAAAAAATTCATGCCCGATTTTTTTTGTGAAAACTGTTCATAATGGTCCATTAAACACATACTAAAATTCCCCCAAAGTCGTCCGCAGTCCCCAGGAGAGGGGTAAATGCTTGCTGAAAACCGGTTTTTTCGTGAATATCTCCTCAAATAACAATAAGCTTCAAAATTGAAAAATGGTTATGATTATGAATAATTATGTTCTACATGTCATTTACTATAAGATAAGTCTTTTTTTTTTTTCAAAAACCCTCACTTTGGAGGCTAAAAATCAATGGTCGCCTATTTTTCAAGTATTTCCAGTTTTTTTCGAAATAGGTAATCGAAAATACAAAGTAATTTTTTACAGTGAAAATATTTCGATGTCAGCTACTAAGGGGGTGGAATAGTCGCTGAGTTCCACGAATAGTGTGGAGGGGAGGGATTTACCTACTCGAAAAAAACGTCTAAGTAATCGAGTTTATGAAAAGAATAGATGATTGAAACGAAGTGTTAATAATTATGGGTGATACAGAACATTTTTTCGCATCATACGGATTCAAAATTGTGTAGGTAATCAGTCGTAATTTCGATTATTTCAAAAAATACTGGAAATATTTGAAAAATAGGCGTTTTTTTACCCTCATTGCATTTTTTTGGGGCTTCAGTATTTCTTCACGTCATAATTTGAAAAGAACTGAAAAGAACAGAAAAGAACAGAACTTAATTTGGTTCCCGTTCTGTTCCCAGTGTTCTCACACTATGGTTTTTTGTTCCCGTTCAGAACCTAAAGAACAGAATTTTTGGTTCCGAGTTTTCGGTTCTGATTTCGTTCTTTCATTTTTAGGTTTCGGTTTTTGTTCGGATTTCGTTCATCCTAAAAATAGCGTTAATTTCGTTTTTTGGTTTCCGTTTCCGTTCCCGTTCTTTTCGTTCTAACAACACTGTTTCCAATTTTCAATACCACACCGATTTGGATTATTTTGGTTTCGGGGGAGGGGGGGGCAAATTTGGACTAGTGATAAAAAATCATCACACATGTCCATTTCTTGGGTATTTTCAACACTGAATTCAAATTTAAGATTTGTTGTACCCCAAATTCGATGATTTTCAACTGACCATGCTTTTCCAATCAAACATTCTGTGTTCAAGTTTTTTGGAGTGGTGGGGGAGAGGGGTTTACCAAATTGGTCGAGTGATAAAAAATCATCATGTATGTCGATTTCTTGGGTATTTTCAACACTGAATTCAAATTTATATTTGGTTTCGCCCCAACTTGATTATTTCCAAATGTCAAATGGTGCCTTTTTGAACCATGAACTTTCTGTGCCGCAGTTAACACTGAATTCAAATTTATATTTTGTTTTGTCCCAACTTGATTATTCTCAATTGAACGATGCTTTTTTGAACCATGAACTTTCTATGTGTGGTCGCATTTTTTGGGGTGTTGGGGGGGGGGGCAAATTTGGACTAGTGATAAAAGCTCGTCATGTATATCGATTTCTTGGGTATTTTCAACGCTGGATTCAAATTTAACTTTTGTTTTGTCTCACCTCGAGTATTTTCAATTCAACGATGCTTTTTTGAACCATGAACTTTCTATGTGTGGTCGAATTTTTTGGGGTGGGGGGCAAATTTGGACTAGTGATAAAAATTCTCACGCCTAAATCGTGAGATAAACCGACTTTTCTCGTATTTTTATGCATCAATGTATTAGCTATCAAAGATACCTATCATCTTTCGAATCTTTCTCCAAATTAGAGGGCCAGGAGGACACTGAATAGTCGAATCGCTAAAACAAGCAGATATTTGAAATCAGCACGCCTCATCAAAAACCCAACAAAAGACACATCACAAGTTATTTTTTTATTTTTTTTTGAATTTTAATCTCATTGAAGAAAAATTGGATGAAAAAACTTGGCACATGAAAAAACTGGGCACATATTCTTGTGGTGATTCAGTTTCAGAACATTCTAAATTGACAGGTAATTTCAAAGACCTGTCTGCACTTTTTCCAAACTTGATGAGAACCGGAAACGATGAATTCGTCTCCTGAAGAAGTCCATCTCAAGTGCGTCCTGTTATTCTACGATTATGTATATTCGAATGATGCCAGACTTGAAATTTTTCGATCAATTTGATTAGAAAATTTTTGCTATGCATTTTTATTGTGAGCTTTTTCGGATACCCTGAAGACCTCTTTTTTTCCAACGTTGATGGAAACCAGAAACAATGAATTCATCACATAAAAAAGACCATCATTATCGTGGGGGTCCTGTTATTCTACCATCATGTACATTCGAATGGTAATAGACCAAGACTGGCGCCAGATTTAAAATGTTTCAATTAAGTTGATTACAAAATTTTTGCCAAGCATTTTAATTGTAATTTCTTTCGGACACCCTGAAGACCTCTTTTTTTCAAAGTTGATGGTAACTGGAAATGATAAATTTGTAACCTGATAAGCCCATCTCGAATGGATCCTTCTTAATATTATGTGCATTCAAATGGTATTAGAACACGACTGACACCAGATTTAAAAATTTTCAATTATGTTGGTTAAATAATTTTTGCTATGCATTTTTATTGTAAGGTTTTTGGATACCCTGAAGACCTCTTTTTTTTTCATATTCGATGGAAACCAGAAACAATGAATTCATCATCTAAAGAAGGCCATAGTTATCATGGAGGTCATGTTATTCTACCATCATGTGCATTCGAATGGTACCTAATAGACCAGGAATGACGCCAGACTAGAAATTTTTCGATCAAGTTGATTAGAGAATTTTTGCTATGCATTTCTATTGTAAGGTTTTTGGATACCCTGAAGACCTCTTTTTTTTCCAAAGTCGATGGAAACCAGAAACAATGAATTCATCATCTAAAGAAGGCCATAGTTATCATGGGTGTCTTGTTATTCTACCATCATGTATAGTCGAATGGTGATAGACCACGAATGACGCCAGATTTAAAATTTTTCAATCAAGTTGGTCAAATAATTTTTGCTATGCATTTTTCTTTTTTTTGGACACCCTGAAGACCTCTTTTCGGACGCTATTTCCAGGCAAATTCCATTAAAAAAAATCAAAAAAAATTCATTTTTTCAAAACCGTTTCAACCAATTTCAAAAAAACTCAAAATCTCACAGGTTCAGCAATGCCCCAACAGCGCGACGTTTTCAAATTTTTCTCAAACCTCATAGTTTCGGAGTTTAATCGACCACAAATTTCATACATAAATATATATATATATATTTATATATATATATATATAAGGAAAGGTGAAAATGAACGAATGGTACAGTTGTGTTCCAAATGACCCAAAACGCAAAGAAAACTCACCCCAGACCCCAAGTCTCACCGCGCCAACAAATTTAGTACCTGACTTTTCAAGAAAAGTCGGTAAAAATCGTCATGCATGTCGATTTCTTGCGCTTTTTAAACACTGAATTCAAATTTTACGTTTCTTTGATCCCAAATTCGATCATTTTCAACCAAACCATGCTTTTTTCAACTCTCTGCGTCGCATTTTTTTGATGCATTATGATGAATCCACGACTGAAAATTTATTTAGATTTAAATAAGAATGTCAGTACCTATTGTGTACAATATGTACCTATGATTGAAGATGATGTGAGTGTTATGATCATGAGTTCGAGATTGTGGGGGGGGGGGGATTAAGTACACGACAATGGAAAAATTGGAAGATGAGATTAAATTCCTCTGACTGATTTATGATTTTATTTTGACTGACGCTCGACCTTGCACATTTTGATCGAATTACCAAATAGACAAATTACAAGGATACCTATACGTTTTAAATTAAACACGTGAACTGATAAACTCGCCCGTAGGCAGTATAGCTTGCGAATTTATGCAAATTTAATACATTTCACCAATTCCACAGTGCGAAAATCCAGTCTAACAATAAGTCATCCGAAGAGGCCAAACCCACACCCAAATGAAATTACAATCGCACAGAAGTGGCAAAAAAAATAATGTCATCTGTACCTCGAAAACCCACATGTTTTAAAGCGAGAACCGCCGGCGAGATGAATTGAGAATCACTGCGCGCCTTGTCGCGAACATAATGTCATGGCAGCGGTATTCTTAACCATTCGATTACTCTTTTCAGTATTGTACAGGCTGGAAATAATTCCCCCAACGAGTTTTTCCATTTCACTCCGCGAAATGGAGTAATTGTCCTCCAATAATGAGGTATTTTTTTTATGTAATCGATTGTTGGACTTGGACGACGGCGGAGAATGAGAAAGGTGCCAACGAGCAGGATGGCAGAAGAGCTGCGATTCGATTTGAGCAAATTTTACGCGCGCCAACACACGTGGTGATGTAATGCACACGCCATGTCTCCGAGTCTCGGGCATGGGCACCCCGCTAGCTATGCCTAGATGAGGTACTCGAGATAACCGCATTGGACGATATGTGGCTTTTTTTGTACCGGAGTATCTAGGTATATAAATACGATAAACGAAACGATCGTAAATCTATAGTAACGATATGTTTGAACAGCTAATTGAAAAATGATGTATAGCGAACGTTGCCGGAGCGTTATTTCCGACATAAAGAGCCCATCAAGGAGAACTAAGAACCGAGCCAGAGATTGGAAAAATCTCCGGTATCGAAAGAGTACCTATATAAAATACATTTGTTAGAAAAATCTACTAGGAGACTCAAGTAGGTAGTTATAAGCTGTTCGGAAGAAGATGAGGTCAAGCACTTCGCAAATTCCAACGTCTTTAAAAAATGACTTGGGCGTGCCGCTTTGATGATTATATTTTGCCAAATACCATTTACAATACGAGATTATCATAAGATGCGTTTTCGGTTTCAATTTACGAGTACAACACGCCACGCCGCCATCGCCTGCGCCATCCCGCGCACGACGCAGTTAAGGAAAGACAGGGCAAGGGCCAGTGCGCCACTGCCACTTGTAACACGGTAGCGGCGTAAACAAGATAAATATCAACGCTGTCAGTCACGCCGATAATACATGACTCATGGATGCACGCGCCGGTATTTTAAATAAATTTTTCAAACGATGTCCGCATCGGTCGTGAGTCTGGTAACGGCGCAGCGGCGCTCCGAACACCGAGTTGATGTCTTAAAATTTCATAGCTTAATTGCACCCAACACCATGCCTCGCAGCAGATTCGTTGCCAAAGCGTTAGGTGAATGTTAATTGAGCGAAGATTAGTTACCATGTAATTACAACGGACGGTCGTCGAGCAGGACTGATACGACGAGATTATAATTCGGAGCACATCTTTAGACCGGACCGGTGATGTGCGGATTCGTTTTCAGAGATGACCGTTTGAGGAGAGGGGTTCAAAGGTTTATTTGGTTGTGAAGACCCAAAGATGACCTTGCGAGATATAAAGTTCATTGTAGGTGATATTTTGCACTTGTTCGTGAAGCATGAAGTCGCTTTATCAGTTTGGTTTTAGATGCAGGAGGAGGATTCTCAAAATTTAGGTATTGGATTCTGAAAAAATTGAAATTTTATGAGCCATGCTGAAATCTATTTTTTGGAGAATTTGCAAAAATTTTGGAAGTTTGATGAAATCGTTGAAAAAATGTGCGTTTATGTATGAAAAATTGAACAAACGGATCAATCCTTGCTGTCTCTAAAATAGAAATTTTTCATATGTCAATATTTGCCCCTTCTATTCTAGGGACCTCAGAGGTCTCAATTTCAGGTTAGGGATCAAAATAACCCCAGAAATTAATTCTGAGAAGCAATAAATCTGCATTTTGATACCTCATCTAAAAAAAATTCAATTTTAGCTCCTACCTTGACCTTTGTAGGGAAAATTTTGAAGTTTTTGAAAAAATTATCCTAAAAATGGCCTCAGGAGGTCAAAACTCATGGATTTCGATGCCTCTATCTTTAGTTTTGAAAATTCCTCAATTTTAGCCCATTCCCTCATTCTAATGGGGTCCTTTGATTTTTTTAGGGTTTTAGGGAAAGGGTCCCTAGAAATGAACTTGGGAGGTTGAAAAACAAAAATTTTGGTGCCAGGCTCGACATTGCCCGAATTTCGACTTCCTTCCCTGCATCCATGTGGACTCGGGTCTACGTTGAGAGTCAAAAAAAAACAGAATTGGATTCAGTGGCTTTGAATATCATCTAGAGTTCAGTTTTTAAATTTTTTCTTCTAGTTATAAATTCTTCCTTGTTTTTTCAGACTTGATTTACAATTTTATTTTGCTCACTCTCCCCTGGGAAAATTTGAAAAAAAACTATTCCGACTCGGAAAACTTGCCCAAGGAATCAAAATTGAAATACTGTTACCGAATTTTTTCAATTTTGAGCCCTTTCTCCTGGGTGTAAACTTTTGTGTTTGATTTAAAATTAATTCCACAAATGGATTCACATAGCGAAAAAACATGGATTTTAATACGTACCTCACTTGACAAAGAAAAATTTCCCGTTTTGGTCACACTCCATCTTCCCATTTCCCAAGGATCCAGTTTTGCATGTGGAATTGAAATAACGCAAGATTTTGATATCACCCTCGATAAAGTTGAAACCATCCCCAGGGCTGTGTAGAGGGGGAGGGGGAGGTTTCCCGTTTTTCAGGAGGCTCGCTGGCACTAAAAATTGTTTGTCTCTTCATTGCGATGGCCTTCAAATAAAATAATTTGGCTTAACCACGTCGCGTCGTATCGACGTTCAAAAGACCTTTTTATTTTTTTGCTCTTGCATTTTTTTCTCAGGCCCCGATTTTCTCCGCTCGTCGTCCTTGCTTCTCAGTTCTTACCCCATGAAGGTCGGATTTTTGATTTGGAGGCAAAATAATCATAGTAGAAATGTATTCAGGAGAAGAAATTCAAAAACCCTTTAACCTACAATTCGAAAAAAAAATTGAAGAGTTTTTTTGAGTTTTTCCCCATATGGTTTTCTGTTTTTGGTTGCAATTAATTGGGCTCACCCGTGGAGAAAATGTGAAAAAAATCTGCGGAGTTGATGAACTCTTCAAGTTTCGGTGGCTCACCCTGTATTACTCTTCAGTTTCAGTTATCTGGTTGTTTAGGGTCTCTGTAAAAATGGGTCATATCTCAATTTTAGGTCCAAAGTTAATGATATCTCAGTAGTCTTCATCGAATCTACATTTAAAATTTTGGTTTCTAGGTCATTTGATTTGAGCTGCAGGCTTATGTCAGCAAAAGTTGACGTCAAAAAAAAACTTGAAAATTTTCACTTTTTGACCTAAAAGGCAGCGAAATTACCCCCATACGTCAGAATTTTCTAATGATACGATCGATCTATGCTGCAAATTGACTCTCATTTTTAGAGTGAGGGTGAAGAGAGTGAAATTTGGATGGGTAGGTAATTATCAGGGGTGAAAATTTCATACAATTTGTCCATTTTAAGCCGGTTTAAGACCTCTTTTTTAAAAAGGCTTATTTAAATTTTTGGACCCGTAGGTCGAAACTTCTCCAAAAGCCCCAACTTTTTTCGAGTTTCGATAACTTTTCCGATGAAAAACATTCTCACAAATCATCCCGAACTTTTTTTTGAGTTTGGGATGATTTTGATTTTTGATTAGGGTGACTTTTGGGATGAAACTCATTTTCACAAATCGGCTCGGGTTTTTATTGAATTTGGAATAATTTTTGGGATGAATATTATTTTTACAAATCATCCCAACTTTTTTTGAGTTTGAGATGACTTTTCCGATGAAAAACATTTTCACAAATCATCCCGAATTTTTTTGAGATTGGTATGATTTTTTAGATGAAAATTATTTTCTCAAAACATCCCCCTCCCCCCAATGACCCCTAACGATTCAACGAGTACATACCTACTCATTCCATGTCAACTCGATCAGGTTTTGACCTTGGATCTTCCGATTTCGCTCAAAATTTTTTTACGAGTTCTCCTCGCTGGTCTAATGAAGGAATCACAGTCATTCCGATCCTAATCCTTCAGTGGGCGGGGGGAGGGGGTGGCCCTCGTAATTTTCGTATAATTAGGATTTTTTTGCTAAATGGCTTTACTTTGAAGGAGCTTATCTCGAGATTGGTTAGGTCTAAGATGAATCTGTTCATGCGGTTTTGTAGAGAATTGAAAGGAGATTCAAAATTGATAATCACTTTTTGAAAAGTTCAAAGTTGAGATTTTGTGATGGAAGCTCAACTTTCATGTTAAGTACAACAGATGAAAGCCCCCCCCCCCCATTTTGAAAAAAACACAGATTTTTTTAATTTCTTAGTACGAGTAATTTGGAAGTCAGTGTGAGGAATGGAGGAAGTGGATCGAGAAAGTAATTTGATAATTGAGCTCAGCACCCTCGAATTAGTAGAAATCGATACGACACATGCTATTTCCATTTTTTTGCATGTGTTTTTTCAAAATTGGGGGCTGGGGGCACTAAAGGGTCGAATCCCAAAAATAAGCAAACATTCGATTTCAGCGCCCTTAAAAACCCAACAAACGACACGTCATACGTTATTTTTAATTTTTTTTGAATTTTGACCTCATTAGGGGGCTGATAGGGGGGTTCAGATGTGTCGAATGAAAAAACTAAGCACATTTTTGAACTCAGCTCCTTCGAATTTGTAGAAATCAATGTATTACTTCATTTTTTACTTTTTTTTGAATTTTGGCTAAAACTTAGGACCCCTGTGCCCCCCCAAGGAGTATTGAGATCCCACCTTCAAAGTTAAGTCATTTTGCAAAAATCCTAATCCTAATCATACGAAAATTACAAGAGCCCCCCCCCCCCGCCCCTCTGAAAGATTAGGATCGGAATAACGGTGATTCCTTCATTAGACCATTGAGGAGAACTCGTAAAATAATTTTGAGCGAAATCGGAAGACCTAAGGTCAAAACCTGGTCGAGTTGACATGGAATGAGCCAGCTTCTACAAAAATGACAATGACAATTCTTAAGTTTTACCCTCCAACCTTTTGTAGTAGTTTTTTCTCAAGCTCAGTTGATCCATTCAACCTCATTCTATAGAGGGCTATTGTATAAGGTAACGACATAATTATAAGCAGTGATTGATTTTTATTTTTTACAATACTTGTCTGTTTTTTTGACCGAAAATCTTCTGTAAAATTTAACCAAAATTGGATTTTTTTTTGGAAGTCCCTGGTATTTTTCATCTTCTGGAATTTAGTTTCTTTTGAGTAGGCAACGTTTTGAAATATTTTGCAACGAAAATTAGCCTTTTTTCAATTTAGGAATTATTGCAAATGAAGAATTTTCTCAGCAGGATAGATCAACAAACCCTGAAGTTTCTATCTATTTATTCTAAAAGCTGATAATTAATCAACACTATCCAAATATTCTTGGACATTTACATAGGCCCGCACTAATGCATTTGATTTGGCATTGATGATCATCCATAAAACCTTCTCCAAACTTGATCACGAAGATATCCAAGTTGAATTGATTCTCAAACACACAAAGACTTCCATAGCTATACCTAAACTAAGCCATTCACCTATAAGCATTAGGCACCTAAGTAGAAGTACACGCAGAAAAGATACCAATCTGCTGTAGCTGTATCAACCAGCATCATTTTTTTGATTTGCGACGCGACTTGGAAACAGCATAGTGCGATAATCGTTCCACGAGTGGAGTGAAATAGATTTAGATATCCATCAGGAAATCGTTTCACAGTACGTTAAAACCATTTGAAAGGTCATTACTTCTTGACAAACAACTACAAAACGAGAAAACTCGATAGTTTATTTTTCGCTCATGCGGTTAATTATGTCCATCTTAATTGATCGTTATGCATCGTTAAAAGCAAACCAACAAAGTAATCCATCCAGCCATTCTAGATATCTGCTATTTATACTGTGTAAATCACCTCGAGCCCTTATAAATGTAAATTCGCATCATAAATATACAGCAGTTTGATTGCAAACACATGCATAATATTTCT
Source organism: Pseudococcus viburni (assembly GCA_033439095.1). Taxonomy (NCBI): domain Eukaryota; kingdom Metazoa; phylum Arthropoda; class Insecta; order Hemiptera; family Pseudococcidae; genus Pseudococcus; species Pseudococcus viburni. The sequence goes on along the minus strand of JAVBJF010000080.1, from coordinate 619,387 downwards.
GCACGCTCTTTTCCAGCCACACCATTAATCAAATGCAATAAAACAAGATGTTGATGCGTTGACTTGCTTTAAAGGAGCCAAATAGCCTGATTCTATTTAGTTTTTTCGCGTTCGCCTTTGGACTGCTGTGATCTCCATTAATGAAAACTAGATTATCATTGTCAATTTCACTCTAAACAGAGGTCGTCTACTTGTCCTTGTGGTTTGAATAAATATTACAACTCGTCTTCTGGACAATGGCAATAGCTCCAGCCGTTGATTCGCATTTGTCATCTTTATCAACAAATGACACGTCATCGTTGGTTTGTGAACAATGCAAATTTACGAGGTGCTGGTGTGCTGGTCAGATTTCTGCGACTTCTGTAAGGGTGTGCGAGTAATTGCGGTTAACTACCTCGGCACAATGCATAAACATGATCTAGTACAGATGTTGCATCGATTACCCTGACCTTGTGTACTCGTGTGATCCTTATTCACAACCGGTTGTCCTCCTCCACTTTCTAACCACGTTATAAGAACAGTGTTACGATTACAACGATGTATTGTTTAATGTCTCATTCATAACGTATTACGGGTATTACCATTTGTTAATTAGCATCGTCATGCTAAATTGTGCGTTTGTGTTCGATCATCGATGAGATCTGATTTTTATTCTCGGATAAGATGATTAATACTGCCAGCAGATGAGGAAATGGTATCTAATGTCTTTATATTTCGAGATGAGGATTTTTTTTTTCGTGATTAATTTACGTATCTACCGAGTCGTAGTGTCTTCTTTGTAATGTATTGTCGTCTAAATTGGAGCATAATTTGCCCAAAGAGTCGGTGGTTGACCTGAAATACTTCGTGTGATGCTGGAATCTGCTGAGGATACAGAATTGAGTTATTTTTCCTTCAAGTCGTGTTTCAAATATCGTGATTTGGGAGAATTCGATTCCATGTGAGCAGTGGCGGTTCGAACACCAATTTTTTTTGGGGGGGGGATAAGGTTCAAAAATGCCGACCAAAAAATTCAAAATGGCCGACTAAAAATTTAAAAATATCAATCTTGCTCATGCCTGAAATTTTGTTTTCTGTAATTTCATTGTGTAAGGTCATTTGGGGTAATTGTAAACATGGGGTAATTGTAAACAAGTCGTGCTGTAAATACTTAAATGCATCTAGCGAGCTGGAGTTGCCAAAAATAAAAACTTTGAATAATTGGTCTTACTATAATAAAAAACTTCGGGTTCTTGGTGACAGCTGTGATGAAAAATTTCGCGATGAAAAAAACATGATATCAAATTTCGATTTTCACACAATTTACGTAATCTTCAAAATTCGAGAAAAAATAGAAAAAAGTAAAAAAGTTGGTGTTTGATGCATTAATTTAGTTCTACGGACATTCAAAAATGATGAAATTCAATTCTTATGATTTTTGAAGCTGAGAAATTATTTTTCTGCAGCATTTACAAATACCCATCAAATTTTTCAGGTGTGGGGTAATTGTAAACACGTGTTATTTAAATGGGATTCACAAATTTAAACACAAAATATCATTTTTTTTGGTTTTGATTTTTTTGATTTTTTTTTTACAAGTTAGTTTTTCCACGCGTTTAAATATTTAATCTCTATAATTTTTTTCCAAATTATGCAAAAAAACCCGAGGGATACGTTTTTTATGAGGCACAATGTATGCATTTACATTTACCCCACCACTGTGGGGTAAATGTAAATATTCTTGTCCAATTGTAAACGAAGTCCATAATTTCGGAATGAATAATCGAATCGATGAAAACAAACCGCCATATTACTCCTTATACATTCATTGATACATGATAAAAATTTCAATCACTTTGCTTTCTTACTTACAGAGTAAAACGAAAAAGAGTATCACAAAATCGGTTCAGTTTTCCGAAAAATTTACAATTACCCCAATTGACCTTACATAGTTGAAAAAACCTATGAATATTGTTCATTAGTTCAAGTTCCGAGCGAAGCGAGGAGGGAAAATTTCAATAAAAATCACAATGTAAATATCTACTTGATTAAAAAAATAATAGTTTTAACGAGAATATGAGAGAAGTGAATTGGGCCCGAGTGAAGCGAGGGCGAAAATTTCAGAAGACCAAATTCAAGGTGCAATAAAACAATGTTTTAAATTACCTTATAAACTTGAATAAAAAATCGGCCAACTTTTACTTTAAAATTATTAAAGGATAAATACGATCGGGCCGAGCGCAGCGAGGCCAAAGCTTTCAAAAAATTTGATTTCCAAACCTCGAAAATGAGTTTTAAGGAGAAAAAATTGAATAAAATTAGTTGAAACAATTTTGAGGAAAATACGAAAAAAACCACTTTTGTAGGAATTGGTTTATTTTAAAATTATGGAAGGAAAAATTCAATAAGGCCGAGCACAGCGAGGCCGAAGTTTTTGAAAAATTTGAATTTGAGGAATAAGTAAATCCATTAAAAATTACCGAAAGACCACAATTTCCGTTCCGTTCGTAATAAATTCGTATTCTTTTTCATTTTTAACGAAAAATAAAATTGAGTTATTTTTCATCACTTATGCTATAAAATTTCCAAAAATTTCTTGAATTTGCCAAAATTTTCAAAATTTTTCCGAATTATCTGAAATTTTTGAAATTTTGCTGACTGGAAACCGACTGGGGGAATTACTCCCCCATTCCCCCCATCGCGCCAACCCTGCATGTGAGATGAGAAAATAAAATCGGATTGGGTGTCGATAAGTTTGAAAACAGGGAACTTCATAGGTGATGATTTTTCTCCATCATTGAAAATTTTTGTTTTTCGATTCTCTCCATCAGCTTCAACTTTCAAGCCATTTGACTTGTTTTCTTCTTGATTACATAAGGGTGAAGGTACCTAATATCACCCTCTTTTTTTCAAATCCCCAAAAGTCACCCATTAAAGTCGAAATGAACCGAAACTTTTACATCGGGGAGGTAGAGGGAACCCTTGACTACTACTTCTCCAATTTTCAGGTTTCAAGTCTAAAAAATTCAAAAGATTATAAACTTTTTAAAAAATTTCAAAAAAATAGTATCCTAAGCACAACTGGGTACAAGCCCAAAATTGAGAAAATTTTGAGTGAGGTATTAAAATGCATGTTTTTTTACCTCCTGAATTCATTTTCAGGGCCATGTTCGCAAAAAATGGCTTTTCTTCATTACAATACATTATACTGCGAAAAAATACGAGTATAACGAGAATTTCAAGGTAGGCAATATTCGGACACTTTCAATTTTTTTAAACAGAAAAAATCAACTTTTCATGACAATTGATGGGGGAGCTTACCCAAACCCAATATTGGAGTATTGTGAGCTGTTGAAACCATTCACTGAATTTTTTCCTCCGCGTAATTTAAAAATAATCACTCCTTTGCGAAACACATAGAATTTTTTGACTGCTAAAAGTGATTTTGATCAATAAAATTTTTTGTTTCGGTTTTGGAACGCGAATCTTTCGAATGACAATATAATCCAGTCAGTTTAGGAGTCGACCTCCCCAAAAATAAAATCTTGATTTTTTTCGCGTTTTACGTTTGTAATGGTCCACTACACAACATACTAAAATGGACACTCCACAACCCTCCGCTACCACCAGGGGAGCGGTAAATGTCTGCTGAAACCCGGTTTTTCGTGAATATCTCCTCAAATAAGCCTCAACATTGATAAATAGTTATGAACAATCTTGTTCTAGTACGTGTAATTTTCTATCAGAAAGTGTTTTTTTTTTTTTTTTCAAAAACACTCACTTCCTTGACCAAAAATTAAGGGTGAAAAACGCCTATTTTTCCAATATTTATGATACAGTATTTTTGGAGATGATGGAAATACGAAGTTGAAAGTACCCAAAATTATACCAGTGAAAAGTAGTATTCAATAACCTCTGTTATAATTAACGGTAGGGGTTGAAATTCTTGTGGTAACTTTTTTTGGAATACCATACCAACATGTATAAAAAAATTACTCTTCACTGGTATGATTTTGGGTACTTTCAACTTCGTATGTATTTCCATCATTTCCGGAAATACTGTAAATATTGGAAAAATAGGCGTTTTCACCCTTAATTTTTGGGCAAAGAGGTGGGTGTTTTCGAGAAAAAACGAACCTTTCTGATAGGAAATTACACGTAGAACATGATTGTTTATTACCATTTTTCTATTTTGAGGCTTATTTGAGGAGATATTCACAAAAGTTTCGATTTTTTCGAAATATGCTGTAAATTGTTGAAAATAGGTGTTTTTTCTTTTTTACCCTTGATGTTTGGTCAAGGAAGTGAGTGTTTTTGAAAAAACAAAAAACTTTTTTGATAGGAAATTACGCGTAGAACAAGATTGTTCATAACTATTTTTCAATTTTGAGGCTTATTTGAGGAGATATTCTCGAAAAACCGGTTTTCAGCAGATATTTGGCCCTCCCCTGAGGGTAGCGGAGGGTTATGGGAGTGTCCATTTTAGTATGTTGTGTAGTGGACCATTACGAACGAAAAACGCGAAAAAATCCGGATTTAATTTTTGGGGGGTTTGGTACATTTTTTCTCTTATTTGCCTGGACTAAAAAGTGAACATTTTCATTTTTCAAGGATCCTTATTTTCGCTTTTATAAAAACTTGACTCTCTCTCCATCAAAAATGAGGTCAGGATTCAAAATTTTATAAACATTATTGGCATCCCCAAAATTTTGAAAAAAATAGACAACACGACATGGTATTAAAATACCTCATAAATTTACGATCCTGATTCTTATTTTCATTACTATTTTATCCTTAAATTCAAATTGGCCCCAAGAGAGAAGGGATCAAGATCTAAAATTTTGAAAAAGTCGACATGGATATGGAAATATCGATTTTCGAATATACTGATTCTCATTTCGGTAATCATTCTTCCCTGAATTCTGAAGAAGACCTTTGAGAAGGAGGAAGAATTCAACGGTTGGAAAAGATTAATATGGTCCTGAAATATAGGCTTTCGAGAGTGCTCATTATTCATTAAAGAAAGAATAAAAATTAGAGAAATTGTGTTGAGGACTTCAGAATGCGGCAGAAAATGGCCAAATTTGATGCAAAAGTAATATTTTTCAAAAATTTTAAATTTTCCTGAAAAATTTTGATTTTAAAATTTTTAAAAGTTCACCAAAAACGGAAATACCAACTTGACCTGGAGAAATTTTGGTCACACGAAGATTTCAGAATAATGCTCGTACCGCTTGTGTAACATGAATGATGATAAATTCATATTGTGAAAATTTGTAAAAGGATCAGGTGGGGAACGTTAGGAAAAATCGATAGAAATTCACCATACTTAAGTACTTTGTGAAGGTTTTCAACAACGCTGATCACGAATTTCAAGGCATGTATTTCCGATTTCTTCTACTCACAAGTAAGGTTTCCCAATTTGAAGCAAAATTTTGAGCCGAAACAAAAATAAATTCAAAGTACATCATAACAGAACCCCAAATTTGAAATTTCAGGTGCCAAAGTTCTTTTCTCGAATTTTGATGAATTTTTGAAATTTCAAAATTACTTCATCGCCCTGCAAAACATGAAAATTTGATCTAATCAACGAAAAATTATGAAAATTGGTATATTCCCTATTTTTGACCTCTCGAATCGATTGAAAGCAATTTCGAGACTTTCAAAGGCTCAGAAAATTTTGGCATTTTTCAGCACTGAAGAAGAGGCTATGAAAATGGTCCATACGAACTTGAGCACCTATAATTGCGAATTACTCATACTGGTACCCTATTTGATCGAATGAAGCACAATTTTTTTAATTCGTCACATTTAGCTCAAATCCATTATGTTTTGGCAGAAAATTTTCCGGGAAAAAATTAAAAATACGTCGACAACGTACCCATCGAGGAAAAAAGCTGAAAGTTGGTAGATCTAGATACTCTTATTTTCGACCTCTCGAAACAATTTTCATAAAATTTTAAAATTTTCCAGCACTGAAGAAAAATCCATAAAAGTGGTCGATATAAACTTCAGTACTTATAAATTGCAAATTATCCATATTGGTGACCTATTTGATCGATTAGAGCACAATTTTCCGGAATTCGTAAATTCGACCTAAACCCTATATTTTTTGGCAGAAAATTTTTCTGGAAAAAATTTAAAAATACATCGATGGTGTACCGATCGAGGTAAAAAACTGAAAATTGGTATAAATGCCTTATTTTTGACCTCCCGAATTGATTGAAAGCAGTTTCAAGACGTTTTGGAGTCTTCAGAAAGTTTTGAAATTTTCCAGCACTGAAGAAACTCCGATAAAAATGGTCCATGAACTTGAGCACCTATAATTGCTGATTACTAATATTAGTATGACCTATTGACCTATGTATTTGATTGATTAAACCATAATTTTCAATTCGTGATTATAGGTGCTAAAGTTCATATGGACCATTTTTATGGGCTTTTCTCCAGTGCTAAACAAGTTCAAAATTTTCTGGAGGCTCCTCTCAATTGCTTCCAATCCATTCAGGAGGTCAAAATAGGGTATTATACCAAATTTCAGTTTTTTTCGTCGAGTTGATCAAATTTTCATATTTTTTAGGCTGGGGTAAGTATAATTCTGAAATTTCGAAAATTCGCCAAAATTCGAGAAATGAATTTTAACACCTGAAATTTTGAATGTACGGTTCTTTTAAAATGTATTTTTGATTTATTTTTGTTTCGGCTGAAAATTTCACTTTGAGTTTGGATAGGCCTCCCTTGTCAGTAAGATTAGCAAGGTATTTACTGATGAAAGTTTGCCGCGGGAGGGGGAGGGGATTATGAAAAAAATGCTAAAACCCCATCATGCATATCGATTTCAACTGTTTCCATGACGCTGATCACGAATCCAAAATCACTTTTTCGCTTCCACGTACTCGACACGAACACCAGTACAGCTACTTGTAAAAATTCAGTATTCACTGTCAAAGCTCAACAATTCAATTTTGACCTATCTGGATGGCCTCGAAAGCCATATTCACACATTTCATCTTCTATCAAAAACTTTTTCTACCACGACTCTTATTCTCGTAAATCTGCGGGCATCCATCTACGACACTGAAACAATTCTAATTCATTTACAAAACCACTCTATCTGCCAAAGAGCTCACACCTGTGATAACCATTGCCAGAACATCATAGCCTGACCAAACGTTCGGACACCAGTCGATCGCGCCGGGCGATGTCCTAAGAGCGGCACAGCACAAAGATGGAAGGCCCATTTAAACTATCCCATCGCACAATCGTCGATTGGCAATCATCTAGCGTCTTCACGTTGATTAATAGGTTCACCGTTCTCAACATCTGCCAATAATCGGCCTCGGCCATTCAACCGTTGTAATTGGAGTTTGTGGAAGTGCAATGTATACGTATGCGAAGCTGTACGGTCACACTGGTAGTGGTTTCTCGTCCTTGTTAACTATTTTCCATATTATTTATACGAAAACCGGAAAGGCGGAAAGAGAAAATAAACTCGATTATATTTTTTTCAATATCTGTGTTCTAAATTTAGATGGTCGTAAATTTAATGCTCCGGATCGAAAGGTTTGTCTACCTGATGAGGCTGGAGACACTATCGAATTACTCATACCTTGGTTTGGTCAAAAACGACATTTATTCGATTGTACGTATTACGTGTTAATGGAGGAAGGTCGACTAATGTTTCGAGGTGTGACATTTATTCGATTTATGTCGCGTCTAGATCTCTACTCTGATCCTCTCTCTGCCTCCAGAGGGGGCTCGTGAAATGGTGAGATGCCATAGTCGAGTTAATTTACATGATTGACCCGGCGCTTCAGAACACCAGTTACTAAATAATTTTGCTGAATATGGGATTTCGATGATAAATTCGATATTTTTTCAAATTCAACTTTTTTCAACTCCATTTTTTTCAATTTTTTAATTCTAAATTTTTTAAAAGCTTTATCCAATTTTAAAACCAAAATTTTCCCAACTTGATTCTTAAATTTTTTTTTGATTTCATATTTTTATTACTTTTTAAAATTTCTTCTGTGATTTCTTATTGAATTTGACGAAATTTTGAAAAAACATCAAGTTAAAATATGTTTGAAACATTTGAATTTGAAAAAAATTATAAGGAATTTTCAATTGAAAAAATTTTAAAGTTTAAAAAAATGGAAGAAAAATTTTTTAAAATATGATGAAATTGAAAAAAAAAAATGAAGGAAGCAGATTTGAAAAATTTTTAGTACTTACCCACCAAAAATTTTCCAATTAAGAAGTTTTTTAGCCATAAAAATTTTTCAAAGTTGAATTTTCTTAAAATTTTTCCTACTTTGATTTTTAAATTTTTTTTTCAACATCATATTAGGTTTGTTCGAAGGTTCCAAACTTCTGAAAAAAAATTGACATTCAGAAATTTTTTGTTTACTTTAACCAAAGGTGCATTCTCACCAAATGCCAATGGTGTAAAATGTTCTATTTTTCATAGTAAAATTAAGTACTTACGTTAGTTACCTACCTATTTTATTTGTATTAGGTATTTCTTAACTTCGCGTGACGTCGAATATAATCAATTAATCGATTATTCAGCTCAAATAACCCCATAATCGATTGTTTTTTCACTTTTCCGCTTTTGGAACCAAAATTGGACAAAAATGTAAAAAATATGACACAAAGCAATACTTTGAAAAAAAATCTGGAAAAATACGGGCTTTGACCTGAAAAATCCGTTTTTTTCTTAATTTTTCATATTTTTTTCTAAATTCCTTCAAAATTTCTCAAAATGTGAAATTCCTTAATAAATTCCTTACAATTTTTCACTAACCTCAAAATTCCTCAACTCGAATGCATTTCCCTTAATTTTTAGGAATTTGTTAAAGAATTTTACTTTTTGAAAAATTCTTAAGAAATTTCGAAAAAATATGAAAAAAGGGCAAAAATTACACATTTGTTAAACCAAGCTTCTATTTTTCTAAATTTTCATCAAAATTTTCGCAATGTCCTACTTTTTTTATTTTTTGCTCAATTTTGGCCGAAAAAACGGAAAAATTCTCTAAAAATTTCTAAAATTCAAATTATGTTTTCCTCAATTTCAAATTACACTTTAAATTTTTGTCTATCTTCTGCGTAACAATTTACAAAGGTCGCTTTAAAAACCTAAAAAAGGGACGTGCAATCTAATTTGAAGTAAAAATAATTCAATTTTTACATTTTTACTTCAATTTTTTCAGAATTAAGTGGCAGGTAAGTGGCGCTGGCGTCATTTGAAAAAGAGATATGTGTCATGCTCTACGGAAACCTACCTCTGGGACAAAATCAACTTTTCGAGAAAACGCATTTGAAGATTGCACTTCGTTTTGCTGCGTTTTAAGGGTCGATACGCAACTATTCTTTCACTACATTATTTCTGGTGGTCATTTTCGACATTTTGGTGATTTGGACAATTTTCACCATGCATCAGTGTTGCCACTCTGAGCACTTTTTCTAAGCTGAAAAAACGTTCTAGCAAATTTTTCGTTGCGCAATGACAAGAGTTGTTTCATTTTTTATCAGTGATTAATTAATTTCGTAAATAATTGATTAATTGAAGCTCCGGTCAAATGATTACCAAGGATGCTTTGAACGGCAAAGAAGCAAAAAAAACGCAAAAAAATTGCAATAAAAAATGAATTTTAAGCCAAATTTTTGTAAAATGAGCTAGTTTTAGATTTTTTTTGTATTTTGTACCTTTTTATGCATTTTTATGTCAGAATTAAATTTTTCGACTTTTTTTGAATTTCTTGGCCATTTTTTGATTTTTTTCTCAATTTTTAAACACGAGTTGTGAGGAGAGAGAGCGAAATCAGAATTTGGGGTTTGCGCCATTCGAAAGAGCGTGAAATTTTATATCAGAATCAACAATAAAACAAAAATCCATTTTTTGACCCAGAGGTAGGTTTCCGTAGAGCATGACACATATGGTAAAAGAATTTTTAAAGAATTTTGAAGAAGAGAATCTTGGCCGTTTTAAGAAATTTTTGGAATTTTGATTGGCACCGCTGTGCTGGTGCTAAAACAAAGAAAAAATTTGTCAAATTTTCTACTGCGATTATAATAGATTAATCGTTTATTTTTCCAGTCGATTAATCGATTATCGATTATTTTTCTAGTCGATTAATGAATTATCGATTATTTTTCCAGTCGTTTAGTCAATCATCGATTATTTTTTCAAACGATTTATCGATTATTGATTATTTTTCCAGTCGATTAATCAATTATCGATTATTTTTCCATTCGATTGATCGATTATATAATTATTTTTCCAGTCGATTAATCTATCATCGATTATTTTCAAAAAATCAATTTTTCCTAACACTGCCGATTTTAGTGGAGAGGCACCCTATTAACAACTTTCTGAAAATAATGATTTTCATTCTGTTTTTCAGAACTTTAGATTACACAAACCTACTTTTTAAAATCGGTTCCAACTATACATTTTTTTCCAATAGGTAATTTTAAAATTTTTCCTCAATTGTTTTCAACAAATTTTTGTCAAAATTGGGAAATTTAGGGAGATTTTATTAAAATTTGAGGTTTCTTAATATCAAAATTTGGAGGATTTTCGTCATAGTTTGGAAGGTTTTTATCATTCTCATCAAAAATTTTTGAATTTTTAAAAAACTGTTATCAACTTCTTGTTTTTCAATTTTTTTTTAATTCAATAATTGGAGGAAATTTTAAACAGTTTAAAATTGAGAAAAATTTGAAAAAAATCAAAATTGGAAAAATTTTGAGGAAATTGAAGTTGAAAAGATAAAGCTGAAAAAATTCCAAAATTGGAAACAATTTCGAAAAGGAATTTGGAATTGAAGAAATCGAAACCAAATTCCTTTTCGAAATTGTTTCCAATTTTGGAATTTTTTCAGCTTTAATATCTTTTTCAACTTCAATTGCCTCAAAATTTTTCCAATTTTGATTTTTTTCAAATTTTTCTCAATTTTAAACTGTTTAAAATTTCCTCCAATTATTGAATTAAAAAAAAATTGAAAAACAAGAAGTTGATAACAGTATTTTAAAAATTCAGAAAATTTTGATGAGAATGATAAAAACCTTCCAAACTATGATGAAAATCCTCCAAATTTTTAAAGAAAAATTGAAAAAATGTAGTTTCGAAAAAAGCTGAACTTGAAACAAATTTAGACCCGGATCGTCGAAATCCCATTTTCTGCAAAATTATTTAGGATCTAGTTCCAGGACCAGTTTGCGATCACGTGCATTTGATTTTTTTTTCGCCAACCACAATAGGCTAGAAGTTGAAAACCGTCGTATTTCTTGTAAATTCTCGATAACGGTTCGAATCTACGATATTATAGGTCGACGGCTACATTTGTCTGGCCTTTTCGCATCTGGATTTAACATTGTTTTGCCTCAACGAGTTTGGCAGCTTTTTTTGCGAGCGTGCGCCAGCTGAGGAGGCACATTCTTTACCGCAGATATTTTTATCATCGCCGTTATGTTATTAATTTGATTAAACGACGAGATGCTCTCGGAATAATAATTAAATGTAGAGCTGCGAGATTCTCGAGAGTATTTATTTGGCATTTTCAATTTCAACTCCGCAAGGCGGGCTCGATCGAAGAAATAAATTTCATTTTAAATACTCGTAGACCTGTCCCAATGTGCTGGAAGTTGCAATCACGTGAACGACTGGCATTTTTTAGCCGAGGTTTTTTTACGATTGCGTGATAAGACCATCGTATGTATTAATTTTTTGGCCAATGAACGTGTATCAATTTTTTTCTTCGGTTTAATGAGCAGCTTGGTTGATTTAATGATGTTTCTCCAAATGCATCGTACGAGTATGAATTTTTTTTCCAATTAATCGAGACGAAAAATTACGATCGTCTAGTGACCAATGAACCCAGAGTACGAGGTGTCTGCGTGTGAACACACGAGTTGAATTCATGATGAATGCGTTTCAAGTGACTGGTGCGTTTTTAAATAACACAAAGTAAATAATCCGTGGTCAAGAGCTAACATTGGAACACGTTTTGAGCCAACGACCATCTCGATTGCATTTGCGTGTACTGAACAAATACCTTTTCTGGTCGCGAGCATGTTTACACTGTAGCTGCGTATTATGGTGATTAATCGAGCCCATAAAAGAGTCATTTATAAACCAATACGATAAAGAACTACCTATCTAATGGTAATTTGATATAGACCTCTGGGTAACTTCGAGCTGTCATAATTGATTGTGAAAAATACGGTAGCTTTTACATTGAGAAGAGTGCATTGGTCACCAATATTTCTCAAATGTAGATATAGATACCTATAGATACATATAAGTTTATTCTTTGGAAAAATAACGCCTTCTGGGAAGATATTCAATATGTACCTTATGGTGGGTTGCGAGAACTAGTTTTTTTTGCGCGCGATATTTTAAATTTCTCTATTTATGTTAATTTTATTAGGGTTTTATTTTGCTCGTGTCGTCGTGTTGGTATTGATATTTTTTCTTTTCGGTTTGCGAATCTGAAATGGCACGAAGTTGAAATTTGTTTTTGGCGGATGGAATGGAATGGTCTATTTTTCATGCAAACGAGCTTAATTTATTCCTCGTTATGGTATTTTCTTTCATAGTCGATTGGTTTTCTAGTGCAGTGAACTATTGAACTTGGCTATGCCAATTGGATATCTGAAAGGTCGTCTGATCGGTTTAGGTGACGATTTTGGTTGGTCAGAGGCTTAATAGCGTCTGCACGACAATTTGGAAGAGTCGATGGCGAGGATTGTGAAATTTTAGGTATCTAAATGGGAAATACATGCAGATTTAAAATCAGCGACATTGAAAAACGTACGGTCGATGGAAGTGAAGATTATTTTGGGGTGAGGGGAGGGGTTCGATCTGAATTCCCTCTTCCCCTTGGCCCTAAATTTTAGTTTATGATGTCAAATAGTTTTTTCGTTCGTGTCTATTGTGAATTTTTTAATGAGTAGGTGTTTTTTGTCCACAGTACCATGGTATAGGTAGGTAGAGGTACTGATTTTTTGAAAAAATTACAATAAAAAATGGTTTTTTTGAGAGGTGTTTGGGAAGTGATGGTTTCAAAGATCGTACTTTATCCCCCCTCCCCACACCAAAAAAGTCACTTGGTAACTTGAAATGAGGTGAAAATGGACTAAAATGTCACAAAAATTTTACATAGCAGGCATTCTTATTTAAAATGCGAAAATAAAACTGAGCAATTTAACAAAATCCTCTTGAAATTTTTTGCATGCTTCTTGAATTCAACGTTTTATAAAGACTTTTATTTATTTTTCTAGAAAATATTAGTCTAATTTTTAGGGAATTCAAGCATTAAACATTCGCCTTTTTTAGTAACTTGCCCCATATTTTCAATGTTGGTCGCTTAAAGTTACTTTTTCTGCCAAAAGGTCACTATTGGTCACTTTTTTCATTTTGAAGTCACTTTTTTCGTTCAAACGGCCTGCCGACGAATCTAAAATTTGTTTCTTAAACATTTTTCACTTTTTTAAATTTTCTGTGAAGTTTTCTCTCTCATTTTTTTCAATTTTTTTGTTTTAAAATTTAAAAAATGTTTTTTGCTTTCAAATTTTTTCATTTCATTTCTTTTGATTTCCTATTTTAATTTTTACAAATTTTTCTTTGTCCAAGTCATTTTTAAATTTGTTTTCTTTTTCAAAGTTGTTTAAAAAAAATGCCGCTCTTGCATAAAATAAAAAAAATACTGATATATCTAAAAAAAAAAAGTGCGATCAAATCTTTTTTTACCTACCTACTTATTGGTTCACCAGCCTTGTTGATTAATTTCTTAAACTCGTAGTTTCAAGGAAAGATTTATTAATAAAAAATGTTTTGAGAAAAAATTTTTTTCAGCACTATCGCAGAGAGAAATACAGTTTGAGTTATGGGAAAAATAGGGGGGGGGGGTGTATTTATTTATGAGAAAAAAATTGAAAAATGGGTCACTTTTTCAAAAAATAGGTCACTTTTTGCCACATAAAAAGTCACCAAAGTCACTATTTTCTCCCAAAATCAATATTTGATGCTTGGGAAGTATTCAAGGGGCTTCCCCCGATAAGATAATGAAATCGGCCCTTGACCCGAATTTGATCGAAAGTGATTCCAAATGTAACTTGCGGGACCTAAAAACATTCAACATAAAATGTTGACCCCCTACCCCACCCCTTGCGGAATTATCGCACTATATATGCTGAAAATTCAATTAGCCATATTTTCAGAAGGAGAGGGTGGAAATTTTGAAATTTTCACACCTTACAGTTATCACATGGGTGTAAGTAGGTACTAGGTACCTATGGTAATTTTTTGAATTTTTTTAAATATTTTCCTCATCTTGAAGGGTTAAAAAAAAATTTGGTAGAGGGGGTGACATGGCTGAAATTTTTTATAACATATATTTTTCCCACATCCCAAAAATAATAGTCAGGTCTCAATCGTACATCCGCGCGCTATTCCTGTTAAAATTGATTTTATGATTGATTCTTGTTCTGGACACTAAAACAAAGAAATTAAGCCTGTATGCCCTTTTTACCTCCTCCCCCTTTCCCCAGGGTCCACCCCCCCCCCAACATTTCAGACGTGTGTATCGCCTTATCTATGGGTCGTAATGAAAAAATTGTCAATCAAAAGTTGTTCCTCAGCACCTAATGTACATTTTCATTTCTTATTAGAATCCATTTTGGAGCAAATCCTGCCCCCCAAATTTGGAAACAAAACGTGTTTTTGAGAACACCTCAAAATCACGTTTTCTTCAATTTAAACGAATAGTTTCAGAGATAGGACAAAATTTGTAATTACAAAAAGTATTCAGAATGGAATTTCCTTTCCAATGAGCTCTATCACGACCATTTTCACTAAATTTTCCCGACAGAATGGACCCCTCGTTTTCACAAAAGTTGGACCCACGAACAAAATTTGCTCCAAAATGAATTCCGATAATAAATGAAATTATGCATTAGATATCGAAGAATAAAAATCGTTCAATTTTTTTCGTGGGTCCAACTTTTGAGATAAGGGGGAGATGGAGAGATCCACCCTGTCGGGAAAATTTGATGAAAATGGTCGTGATAAACCTCATTGGAAAGGAAATTCCATTCTGAATACTTTTTGTGTTCACAAATTTTGCCATAGCTCTGAAAGTTTTCGCTTAAAATAAAGAAAACGTGATTTTGAAGTTTTCTGAAAACTGTTTTATTTTCAAATTTAAGGGGCAAGAGTTGCTCCAAAATGGATTTTGATGAGAAATGAAAATGTACATTCGGTGCTGAGGAACAACTTTTGTTTGAAAATTTTTTCATTACGACTCATAAATAAGGCGATACACGTTTGAAATGTTGGGGGTGGACCCTGGGGGAAGGGAGAGGGGATAAAATGGGCATACGGGCTTAATCCCTTTGTTTTAATGTCCAGAACAAGAATCAATCATGAAATCAGTTTTAACAGGAATTTCGCACGGAAGCCTTTTTTTGTACGATTGAGACCTGACTATAACTGCAATATGCTCAAAAACATATTGAGCCCGTGCCTATACATCACATTTCCCACGGCGCTCTCGTGAGAAACACGGTGTTCACGGTGTTATGTTTTTTACTAGAGAGATTACGAAAAATGCTTCGATTTCGCTCGAACTCAGGTAGATGCTTATACTGGTGAGTTCAGAATGATCCAAAAAAAATTTACAGGGTGTCTACAGGTCGCTAAATGTCGCGAAAAAGTCGCGAAATTGACCCAAAATTCATCAAAAGTCGCAAATTTTTCTTAAAATACTTGAATTTTTTCAGCGAAAAAAAGTGTCTTTTTGGGAAACTAGGTAGCGATCACGATTGGAATGTTTCAAAAAATTTCGATTTTTTTGGCAAGGGGGGCATCGTGTTCATTTTCTGAGAAATCTGGAAAAATCTGAGAATTTTGGAATTTTTACTGGGATTTTTTAAAAATTTAGGAGAACTCATCTGGAAATATGTTCCGTTTTTCTTCAAAAATAAATTCACCCTCGCTTCGCTCGGGCCAAATAATCACATTATCATATTGGTAATCTGCTAATGCTTCAGACTTTCCATGATTTTTTTTTCCAAATTTGGAATTTTTTCTGTTATAAATGTGATTTTTTTAGGTTTTTTGAGTGGGGAGGGGGATCAAATCGAGAGGCCAAATACCAAAGAAAAAAGTCGCGAATTTCGAATTTTAAAAATCTGTAGACACCCTGTTTTAACTCTTCATGATCGGAGGGGCTGATTCAATAAAAATTTCATTGCTTTTTGACCAAGGTCCATTAGTCCAAACGTCCAAACCAAACACAGCATAAGTAAAATTATTTTTTTATGAATTTCATTTTGGTAACCCTTCATCATTTGCTGTGTTGCTGGCCTGATGAAGTATTTAGCATTTTTTTCACATATTTTTCCCATTTTGAGAGGTTTGAAAATGAAAAGACTTTTTTATTCAAATTCACGAGCTTAAAATATGTAATAATGAAACAACCATAAAAATGCACGAATTTTTTTTCAATTTTCATTTTTTTTGCAAAGTTTCAATTACATATTTTGGGAACCTGGGAAGAATATACATATGTTATACTTGACTGTTTAACGAATATTATTAAAAAAACTCTAGCCATGTCAACCTTCAAAATTTTTAAACTTTTTTTTGAAATTTTTACCCCCCCCCCCCCCCATTGAAAAAATATGAAAAAACCAGCCCAAAACTGCCCAATTTTTGAAAAATTGTAGGTACAATTCATAGAAAATTATCCAATTTATGTAAAAATTCTTCAATTTATGGAAACGTATTGAATTTATGGTAAAATGTCCAATTTATAGGTATAGAAGTGTTAAAATTTTTTGAAATAAAATTTGCCAATTTTTTAGAAAATTATCCCATTTTTGGGAAAATTGTTCCATTCTTGGAAAAATTACCTTTTTTTGGTAAATCTTCCACAATTCGTTTATATTTACATTTCGAATGCCAATCTATTCAGTAATGCTTTACATTCACTATTGAAATATGCTTGTTCTCTAATCTGAAGAAGATTACTTTCTCTGACAATGGAATTGCAATGCTCGAATTTTATCTCTTATTTTGGAATGTCTTTGTACATAATAACTACTCCGAACTCGTGCCTATCTTTGTCTGCAAATATTATCTCATAGTCATTAAGTATCTGATTTTACTCTTCCGTTTCCGATTCATCTAGTTTCGCTTGTTCCTAATACGTCGATAATCGATATTCAATCTCCTAGCTTCCGTTATTACATCTGCTAGTTTTCCAGTTTGGTGCAGAAATGTTACTTTGCAAGTTGCAATGTTGAAATTGTTCCGGAGTGTTTCAACTCCTGCGAATTCTTCACACCCTATTCGGCTGCCCTTTTTGCTTTGGAGAAATTGGAGAAATTTTAACGCAGACAGACAGAACTGGTGGTAGGAAATTGATAAAAGGCAAGAACAAAATTTGTGAATTAAAATTTTACGAACGAAAATTCGTAAATTGAAAATAAAAAGTCATCTCTGAAACATGTACAAAATTTGAAAGTTTTTGTTCCCAAAGCAAAACTTACGTTTTTTTTCAACTTCGAGATCAGAATGTAAAATTGGATTAAGATCGGATCACCACTTTTATTTTTCATCTCGTTCTAACTTTCTTATCTATTTATTTTGGACAAACCTATATGTGCCAAAATGATTTTTGAAATCGGACATGGTGTCCCAAAGCGATTTTTACATTGGACATGGTGTCCCTAACCACTTAAAACATTGAAAAATAGACATGATATCTCTAACTACGTACTTTGAACACTATTCCCCATTTTTTTGGTACCTAATTTCAAAAATTTCACATTTTTAGAGAGAATTCCAGAATTCTCTGGGACACTTCTCAAAAAATGTAAAGTAAACTTGTTGCTTGTTGTAATACCTAGTAAGAGGTAACTAAATGTAAATAAGGAGAAATGAGGTTTTCCCCATTTTTCCCATTTTTAAAAATTTACAATTTTTACATAGAACTTCATGATTTGTTGCGACTTTTTTCAAAAAATTGATGAAGTATTTTGAGATTACTGGAGAGAATTGGCACTTTTTCTTCTTTTTTTTTCAAAAAATTACCAGTTTCACGAAGAATATGGTTTTCAGGACGTTCAACTCCAAAAATTTATTTTAGTTTTCAAAACTTCAAGTATTTTATAAAGCATGAGCTGATAAACCTGATTAGTCCCCCCTCCCGTCAACCCGTCAAAAAATCTTAAGTAAATAGATGTGTTTTACCAATAATTTTTACTTCATTTTATTGCAGTTCGCCAAGGATTTGAACAATTTTTCTTGAATTATAAATAATTTTCGTCAATTTTTAAAAATATTTACGTTAGCAATTTTATTTATTTTAGATCATTCTTGACAATTTTTTCACAATTTGATATTTTATTGAATTTTTTTCGAAGTTTGAAATAAACTTTGACAATTTTTCTTTTATTTTGGACATTTTTTATAACATTTGCGATATTTTACATTATTCTATAAACTTCTCCCTTTAACAAAAAATTACTTCTTCATTCATGAGAATTTGGATATTTAATGCAAATTTTTTCGGTACCTATTGAAAAATGTTTAAAAACGAAAAACAGCAAGGAATATTTAAAAAACAGTAAAACGCCCTTAATTTACATTTTACATTCATTAATCTTTGGTCCTCGAGAAAGATTTAATCGATTTCTCCGATAGTATCATTATAGCTAACACAAACATCAATAAAAAATTCACAAACAAAACTGAGAATTTTGAACCAGATTTGCAAAAAATATGGTTAGTTAAAATATGGAATATCGATCACCAGGGGTTTCCACGTCGCTGATTTCAAATCTTGGCAAATTATTTTATAGGTTATTGGACTTAAGATTGCAAAAAATGTCGTATTTTATGGAAAATTTCCATGATTAAGAAATATTCTCTGTATAATATTTATTAATTCATTAATCATACCGATGAGATTTTGGTTTCTCGGAAAGTCTACTCTGTGCCGACATATTCAATATGTTTGTTTACTGTTAGAAAACCCGTCAAAAGATAAGACTCGAGGTGTTAATGGAAATATAGTATGCATATCGTTTCTGCACTCAATTTAGAGGTTTAGCTCTGATGAGATGTTATCAATCAGTTGAATATATAATTTAGGTTACCGCCGGCGTTCCGGAGGTTAAAGCTCTTAAATATGAATCATAAATTGGCATTAGGGACTCGGCGAGGCGAAAAACAGACTGGGACAATCCCCCTGATACCCTCTCTCTTCTGCATAATTATTGGAGCTTCGTCAATATTACTTTTAAAAAATAATGGCGGTGTGGTGTTTTGTGTGCTAAAATTTTTATGGTTGTTGGGTGAACTCTGAAAACTTGTAGTAATAGGAATATATTAATCTAAATCGATAAAAAAAATTATACCTGATGTAATAGTGCTGGCAAATTAGGAAATGAAAAAACATTTCTGCCCAGCAGAGATTTTATTGCGAAAAACTATCGATAGTAGGCCCCTGAGTAACCTCCAAGAGTTACCACCCTCAAAACCCAAAGCTAATTTTTTTATGGGGTTCCACTCCCTTAAACAGGGTGTCTAACAGGTCAAGCTGTCCTGATAAGTCAAGTTTTTTTTTCATAAAGGTCATGCCGGTACTGAAAATTCAAGCTTTTTGACCAATTTATCCTGATTTTATCAAAAGGTCGAGGGTCGAAGTTTTTTCAAAAATATGGCCATGAAAAATTACGTTTTTTTGAATTTAATGTGTTTGTTAAAATTTTAATTTTCATAAATAGCTACAAGCACACAAATTTATCGATTTTTTTAGGGGGGGGGGGGTTGTAGGTACTGGCGTACAGACTCATAACTTTGGGAGGGGGGTGCTCGGAAAAGTTATGCAAAAAGTCATTCCAAAAGGTCAAGCTAAGTCAAGCTTTTTGCTCAACAAATTTTGTTAGACACCCTGTTAAAAAATAGGGTTTCGCTTCTATCTCGTTTGGATTTGAATTTCCGGTGAGAATAGTTCAATACTTTTTTATTTTGCAGTTAATTTTCAACATTTTTTGTAGGAAAATTTTTTTCCTACGACCATTAGCAGAGGAGATAGAGAGTCCTGAAGGAAGGGGGTTATGGGAAAAATACTACTCTTTCATTTTTAAATGAGTGAAATTTATCAAAAATCACTGAAAAACAGTCAGAATTGCAGCACAGTAATAAATCAGTGAAATTTTTTTCACTAGAAGCAAGTCATTGAAAGAAAATCACTGAAATCAGTGAAAATTCACTGAAAAGTCTGTGAAATTCTTTGAATACTCCGGGAAAAATCACTGAAAATCAGTGAATTTCACTGTTTTTTTCTGTGCTGCAATTTCGACTGTTTATCAATGATTTTTCACTGATTCGGAATGAGAGAATATCATTTGAAAACGTGATGTGTAAAATCGTACCAAACTGAATGTTTAGGGCATGAAAATAGTACTCTCTCATTCTGAATCAGTGAAAAGTCACTGATAAATAGTCAGAACTGCAGCACAGGGAAATCAACGAATTTTCGCTGATTTTTCAAATGTTTTCACTGATTTTTTAGCAATTTTCATTAATTTTACTGATTTTTCAGCGATTTTCATCAATTTTATTGACTTTTCAGTGAATTTTCACTGATTTTCCAGTGATTATTCTCACTGGATTCTTTTCAGAAAAAATTCACTGTTTTTTTCCTGTGCTGCAATTCTGACTGTTTCTTAGTGAATTTCGATAATTTTCACT
The DNA here is from genome assembly GCA_033439095.1 of Pseudococcus viburni. Classification (NCBI taxonomy): domain Eukaryota; kingdom Metazoa; phylum Arthropoda; class Insecta; order Hemiptera; family Pseudococcidae; genus Pseudococcus; species Pseudococcus viburni. The sequence continues at coordinate 598,638 of JAVBJF010000080.1, read as the reverse complement.
GATTTACAATTGAGGGAATAGTATGATGTAAATTGGTGGTATTAATACTTTCTCATTTTGAATCAGTGAAAAATCACTGATAAACAGTCAGAATTGCAGCACAGGATAAATTAGTGAAATTCACTGATTTTCAGTGATTTTTCATCAATTATTCAAAGAATTTTACAGATTTTTCAGTGAGTTTCATGAATATTACCGAGTTTTTACTTTTCAGTTAATTTTCACTGATTTCTAGCGATTTTCCATCACTGACTTACTTTCAGTGAAAAAATTTCACTGATTTATTACTGTGCTGCAATTCTGTTTTTTAGTGATTTTTGATAAATTTCACTGATTTAGAAATAAGAGAGTACTACTTGATCCCTCCTCCTCTTCTGATGTCCCCACCCTCACCTTACCCATTTTTTTAATTTAGCAGTGGTAATATGATTGAGAGATGAGGTGGGGTGGACACGTAGGAGGGGGAAAGGGGTAAAAATGCAGATTGACTCTCTTTCTCCTCTCAAGTGTCCTCCCCACCTCAATCCATCAATCCTATTGCCAATTTGCCACTGGTAAATAAAAACAAATGGGTAAGATGAGGATGGGCACATCAGAAGAGGAGGGGGTCAAGTAGTATTAATACCACCAATTTACATTATACTACTATTTTCATGCACAAAACATTTAGTTTTAGTACAATTTTATGCTTATGTATTATCACGTTTTCAAATAATAGTATTTTCCCCATAACCTCTTTCCTTCAGGACTCTCTATCTCCTCTGCTAATGGTCGTACAAAAAAAACGTTTCTACAAAAAATGTTGGAAATTAATTGTAGAATAAAAAAGTACTGAGCTATTTTCACCGCAAAATCAAATTCAAATGAGATAGAAGCGAAAAATCATTTTTCGGGGGAGTGGAACTCCCATAAAAAAATTAGCAAGGAGTTGGGGGGGGGTGGAAACTCTTGGGATTACTCAAGGGATCACTTTAGACAGTTTCTCGCCATAAAATCTTTGCTGGGCAGAATTTTTTTTATTTCTCCAAAATGAGGCTAATTTGCCCACACTATAATATTGGAAAAAATTTACAAACGTACGAGTGTGTGAACTTGTTTTTTTTTTTGGATGGGGGAAGGAAGAAAATCTGCACGTATCAATCTATCAATTACTTCAATTTTCGATATGAGAAAGAAGGAGTGAAAAAGATGATAGCAATGAGTCATTATACGAAGAAAGACGATATAACGTATGTGTACTATAATGAGCATAATTATATCCCTGGTTACAAATTAATCGGGCAAAGAGATAGAGATTATAGGCATAGAGCAATTTCTAGGTATATTTTGTTATCTCCCCTGTCCCCTGTCCCCCTCTGCTCTTTCTCTTGACCATCCTCGACATTCCTGATACCTGAGGAATATGCAGAGGTACACACATAAGATTAAATTCACTCTAATGAGTCTCGATCTGACGGTCGTTTAACTCTTACGCACGATTCGGCTATCTCTTTGAACTGGTTCTGTCTGCTGCGTAAGTCAATCGAGGAGAATCGAATCGAGACATACGGCGCGAATTTTTACGGTGGCCTTGACTTTGACAAGTTGTTGCAGAAGATCAGGTCACGTTGTTTATAAACACGCGATTAATTTAATAATCGAACCGTTCTTTGGTATGTTTCAGCTGCGACCCCTCTGGATCCGAATTTCGATCGTGATACCGATGTTGGTTTGGCGAGAAGATCGAAGAGACAGTTTCCAGGATATTTGACTCCTTCGGGGTGCTTGACCAGTAGAGGGTTGCTGGGACGATGTCTCACGTTTAAGCAATGCTATCCTTTGTTCAAGTTGCCCGCGTTGTCTCAATATGAAGACTGGGTTTTGAGTATGCAGGATCAGTGTACTTATGTTGCATCGAGTGGCAGACAGGTTCGTATTGAGGATATGTCATGTTAATTTGACCATTTTTTGAACTTGGGTATTTAAGATTTTGATGGATATGTTATATTGGGAGATAAAATTTGGGACGTTAAATTTTAGTGACCAAAACTTGAAGACCATTGACACTGAAAAAACATAAAAATTTTGATCGTGTTAAATTAACTTAGAAGAGAATCATTTTGAAATGCCCACTTCTTATTAGAGATGTATTGAGAAAATTTATGTCTCAAAATCTCTATAGCCAAAATTTCAAACTGCCACGTTGATATCTCGATTTTTGGAAAATTTCTGAACATTCCAGAAAATTTATGTAGCAAAAATTCGATTTTTTTTGAAAAAAGTAAGTTTTTATTAAAGCTGAAAAAATTTGGGTCCCTACCAAATATTGACTTCGTAAACCCGAATTTGACCATTTTCAGCCATTCTGGAGCTTCCAATGTAGTTTCGATGATTTTCTTCTCAAAAGTCGTCTAAGACGTGGAAAAATCATGGGATGATTTGTGAAAATGATTTTCTTCTCAAAAGTCATTTAGGGTCTGAAAAAATCATGGTGTGATTTGTGAAAATGATTATCTCAAAGGCCACCACACCCTCGAAAGCTCTAAAAAAAAAAACGTGGGATAATTTATAAAAATGATTTTTATCTCGAAGGAAATTCAAGGCCAGGAAAAATCATAGAAAGATATGTGAAAATGATTTTTATCTCAAAGTCATCTAAGACCAAGAAAAGTCATGGGATGATTTGGGTAACGATTTTCTTCTCAAAGGTCATTCAACTTCTAAAGCTCAAACAAGGGTGGGATGATTTATGAAAATTATTTTCCTCCGTCAGGTCATCTCAAGCTTGGGAAAATCATGGCACGATTTTTAGAAATGATTTTCATTTCAAAGGTTACCTCAATTCTTCTAAAATTCTGTTCAACGCTGAATTTTTTCCCAAAAATTTTTTCATCTCCCCAAGAAATATTTTCTCAATTCCGAAATTTCTCCCTAAAAATTTATTCTCAGGTCTAAAATTTTTCTCAAAACTTTTTTACTCGAAATAGTTAAAAGCACCTAGAGGAACATGAAAATAAATTATGTAAACTAAGTATATTAGTACCATCAGAAAACATGAAAAATGGCGCGAGATGACTTTTTGGATGAAAACTTGTCTCATTTCTCACCCCGAAATTTTTTCGTTGTTTTCTTACACAAAGATGAAAAAACAAAACGAAAATACGTTGAAAATATTTAAATTTGATTTGATAAATTATTGCCTAAAAAAAACTCGCACTAGTTTAATGATATTTCCATTCTGTTGAACTTAACTATTTGTGGCCGCGATGAATTTGGGACATATCATCCCACGATTTTTCCCAGCATTTATGGCTGCAATAAATTTGGGACGAATTTTCATCGCAGAAATCATCTCGTGGTTTTTCCGAGCTTTTGAGACCGAGATGATCATTAGAATGAATATTGATCTCAAAAAAATCATCCCATGATTTTTTCAAGCATTTTTGGCTACGATGAATTTGGGATGAATTTTCATCGCAGAAATAATCCGTCGTTTTTTCCGAGGTTTTGGCGATGGAACGATTATTTGAATAAATTTTCACCCGAAAAAATCATCCTACGATTTTTCCGACTAAAAACATGAAAACGAAACTAGGAATTTTTGACAAGAGATTACTTTTCAGTTTACCTATTGAAATTGCTTATATGAGAAATTTTACAGCCTGCCCTCGTCAATCGAGCAGAAATTTGGCTCGCTGAAAGAGCATATCACCTTCATCTCGGGACCAAATTTTGAGCTGCAGAAGTTGACTTCGCGATTCTTGACGAATTTTTGAAAATGGCTGAAATTGTATAAAATTTTACTATTTCTTACCGTCACAGGTCTACAATCCCTACTCTACTTTGTCGTAACCCCCTTTCTGAAACGCCTGCGATTTTTCGAAGATTTTCAAAACACATCTTTGAACTTTAATGTGTCACTAAAAATTGAACTTTTGTTGAAAAACTCAATTTTGAACTTTGAAAAAGAAATTATGAACGATTCTGAATTCCCTCCCAATTCTCTCTCCAACTGCATAAACTAGATTTCTCTAATTATTACCAATTTTGACGCACAGTACATCAAAGTTAGACATTTTTGTAAAAAAAATCATCTAAGCAAAAAAACAATACCCTTTCGGAGCCCCTACGAGGCCGGAACCAAAACAACAGTGATTTTCTTACCCTTAGAATTGAATAACTTCGTAAAAAAAATTTTGAACAAAATCTGGAGATCAAAAATCAAAAAATGGTCGAATTGCATGAAATCACCACACGAATTCTTGGAATTAACGACAAATGTCAAAAATCATAACTTGATAATTCTATTTTACAGCAAGTCGGAGTCTGCTGCAACGATATCGGAGGATACTACCACACCAACGAAATCCCTTACTATCCCTCGGCCGGAGTATATCCTCACCCTGACGCCGAACCAATCCCTCAATTCTCCCATAACCCCTACGTACCGGCCAATTGGCCTCCTCCTATACCTACCCATCCTCCTGATCACACCATACCTCCATTACCAACTCATCCTCCATCCCCCGGATACCCAACTACAATCTCCCCAACGACGACCAGGAAACCAGCAACAGCTTGGCCTCCTCCGTTGCCCACAAAACCAACTTGGCCTGCTGGCCTGCCAACTAAACCGACCACGAGCAGGCCTTGGCCTCCTCCGGTACCGACTCATCCTACGACTTGGCCATCTACGACACCTCCGGATGTGGAAGATGTGTCTTATAATATTTCAGAATGTGGTATCAAAAATGGATACCAGGATCAGGAGAGGATTGTAGGTGGACATAATGCGGAACCTGGTGAATGGCCGTGGATGGTATGTATTTTGCTGGCTGATTAAAACGTGTGCACGTTTTTGCGATAAATATCGATTTTCACACTGGTAAGGTGGTCGTTATTGAGAATCGTGACCGAATTTGTTTCAGGCTGCTATTTTAACTAACGGAAGGTTGTTCTGTGGTGGATCTCTTATCGATAGTGTACATATATTAACCGCTGCTCATTGCGTTGCCCAGTAAGTACCGAGATTGGCGATTTTATTGAAATTAGGGTTAATAATGGTGGATTACTTGAGGAAGTAGGAGATTCGACCGTTGTATGTATTTTTTCTTGATTTGGTTTGATTTGAAGAGGCATTGTTGATTTGAAACCTCAATTTTTGAAAATAATTTACTCTGAGGTTTTAGGCACCTATTCAAATAGGTTGCATGATTTCACGATTAACATTTTTTAAGTATTTTTTTTTTTCGAATTTATTATTGCACCTGAATCGAAATTGAATACGAAAAAGAATACTTCAAAAATTGAAAATTTTCGATAAAATTGTTAGGTAGGTAGGTAGGTTAGGTAGGTACCAAGGATTTAGAACCGGCGAGAAATGCTCAATGGACTCACCAACTCAACAAAAAAAATTGTACAAATTTTGCAAGCTTTTAAATCATGAATATGGCGAAAATTTTCCTTCAATTTCAAAAAAGGAATTTAGGGATTTCCAAGTTTCTTAATTATTTTCTAATTTTCAAAATTGCTAAGCAATTGAAATAAATTGAAAATGATCATTACGAGATATTTTTTGAACATTAATGAAAGCCCAAGACTGTCTGCAGCTCAGGGGGTTGAAAATGTTTGAAAAATACCCCAGATTTCTCATTTACAGTCTTGGGTGCTCTAGATTGCTCACTAGCAGTCTTGGGCGCCCCAGAATGCTCGCAGACAGACTGAGCTTTTTGAATAATAATTTTTCCATGAATTTTGCTTGATGAATATGCAAAAAAGATTAATACTTAATTCAATTGGAGAAAATATTCTTTGAATAGAAAAAATCAGAAAAAACTCCATTTCAGTTGGAATTTTTCAATCTCCCCCTCACCTTCCATAGGCCAATTTTGGTTCGTCCTTCGTCCAGAAGTGTTTTCTTTCTATTTGGCCATTTAAGGGTTTAAAAATGTTAGAGATTTTTGAAAATTTGAATATGAAATTTAAAAATGGAGCATAATTGATATTGAAAAATGAACTTTCCGGACGGGAAGAGGGGGCAATGTATGACCTGGCCGAATTGCATTTTTAGTCAAAATAGTTTGAGTTGAATCTAAATTTTTTGATAATGACATTTTTGTGGGAAATTTTTGTTTTGAGTTGAAGATGATTGGAAAAAATCGTATGTAAGTATTTTTGGATCGAAAACCATTTTTCAAAATCTACTTCAGGTAGAAAATTTTTAACTTTTCCCCTCCTCCCTCCCATAAGCTAAGTACGGTTCTTCCATAGAAATATTTATTTTTTTGTTTTGAAGTGAAGGGCGAAAAAAATTGAGGAGCTTATTCGAAATTTTGAGTATGTAATTTTAATGGTCCTTAAATAATATCTGAAAAATTAAGGATTGAAAATTTTACTTTTTCCAATTATTTTTTAGGGTCTTGATTTTTTGATGAAATGTTTAGATCCAGACTGAGTGTGAGCTAGGCAAAGGGAGTAGCTTCCTTCCATTAATGGCAAAATTAAGTTTTCAGGCAAAAAATTAGATGTACTTCAGTCAGAAACTTTTTGAAAATGCTGACATTTTTCTAAAAAATTTTGAAATGAATTGGAGAAAAATTGAGAAGAATTATTCTGTGAATAGTGTGAATCGAAATAATCCATCTCGTTCGGAAATTTTCAATTTTTCCCCTCGTTGCCCCACCAATAAGGCGATTTCAGTTTGATCATGAGAGTACTATCTGTTTGTAGTATGAAAACGGAAGAAATTTTGGAGAAAATTGAAATTTTACTCAATTCTTTAGAGTTTTAATAGATTATTTAGAGCCAGATGAAAGGGAGAGGGCGGGGGGGGGGCAATTTGGCTCCCTTCAATGATGGAAGAATTACATTTTAGGTCAAAAAATTAGGTTTAAGTTTGAAATTTTTAAAAATAATAACTTTAATTTTCGTAATAAGGTAAAAAAAATAGGAAAAATTATGTTTCGGGTAAAAAAAATCAAGAAAAATTCGACGACGGTCGAGAATTTTCGATTTTTTAGGTTCCATTAAGGAAGGGAACAAATGAAATATTGATGTTGTAACTTGTAAAATTGGAAGGATGTTGACAAATTTATCGTTCTTGAAGTATTGATTTTTTTTGTAAATGAATAATTGAAATTTAAAAAATGAACTCTAGTTGACAGAAAATTTATGAATCAGTTTTTCAACGCCAATGAAAATTTTGCTCTACTCTGAAATTTCTTCGTAAAATTTTTTATCAGATCTAAAAAATTTTTAACGTCAATGAAATTTTTTCTTCAAAACTTTTTCTCAATTTTTTCTTAAAATATTTTCCTACTCTATTGTAAAGTTTTATCTCAAAACTGTTTTTCATTTTTAAAAGTCTTTCTTCAAAATTTTTTCAAATTACAACCTCAATTATCCATCCTAATAGAAAATTTTTTAAACTCTGAAATGTCTTTCCAAAAAATTTTTCAATCCTGGTATTTCGTTTTTTCCAGCTCTAATTTTTTTTTTTTTAATTTGATATTGGAATTTTTTTAGAAATTTATGTATTTTGAGAAAAAATACCAGAGTTGCGAAAATTTCAGGGTTGCGAAAAAATCTCATTGAAGTGGAAAAAATTTTTAGAATTGAAAAATATCTTGAGAAAAATATGCCAAAAATTGAAAAATTCTGAGAAAAGAGAAAAAATGTTGAAAAGTGGTACTTGAAGACTCGCATGAGTCAAACAGAAAAATAAAATAAAAACTTATTCTGATAATAGCAGATACCTATCTAGTGAGAAAATTAAAACAATTTCAAATTTTAATTTTGAAATCTCGAAAAAAATTCACAAATCGGCGAATTTTCGAAATTTGAAATCTTCAACTCCCTTCCTCCATTTCTGCTCCCTGGCTCTTCAAATTTATTCAACATGAACTATTTTTTTATTTCAAAGCAGCATATCTATTGATTTAGTTGCATATTTCTAAATTTCCAAGACCTATCTTTTTTTTTTAATTATTACCTATTTTTGAAGCAGAAAAATTCATTACATTCTTGATAATTTCAGCATGAGCCCTTGGGATGTGGCCAGACTACGAGTAAACCTCGGCGATTACAACATTAAAAGCAAAGGAGACGTGCAGCATGTTGAAAGAAAAGTACGTAAAGTAGTCCGGCATCGAGGATTCGACCCACACACTCTGGTAAGTCGAAAAACTCGCCCCTTCCCCAAATAATTTTTTCGAATGAAAACTAATTCTTGAACTTATGATTACAGTACAACGATATCGCTTTACTGACGTTAGACTCTCCGGTTTCATTTTCAAAAAATATCAGACCAATTTGCCTGCCTCAAGGAAAAACTCAATATTCCGGCCGGATGGCCACCGTTATCGGATGGGGTAGTTTGAAAGAACGTAAGTACCACAAATGTTTACTTATTTTGAAATTTATTCGTAAAATATACATAGGTAATTTCAACCAAAAATGTTGAAAATTTTCACAGAGGGTCCAACTCCTGGTATTCTGCAAGAAGTCAACATACCCATATGGACGAATCAAGAATGCAAAGCAAAATATGGACAAGCAGCTCCGGGAGGTATCGTCGAAACATTCTTATGCGCTGGTAAAGCCAGCAAAGATTCGTGCAGTGTAAGTAACCACTAAAATTCGAAATTATTCCGATAAACTTTGACCCAAGAGACTAACTATTTCAATATTATTTACAGGGCGATAGTGGAGGTCCGCTCATGTTGAACGATGGTAAATGGCAACAGATCGGAGTCGTGAGCTGGGGAATAGGCTGTGGTAAAGGTCAATATCCGGGTGTATACACCAGATTAACGTCTTTCATGTCATGGATACATAAGAATATAGATACGTAATTTATTGACATTTTTTTCTTTTATACTTTTGTACGTGTACATAATAAATATACCTACATTTTATATAATTCTGTCTGTTATTAATTATAAATGATTATTCGATTGTAATCTGGTTATCGTACCGGTCGGTCCATTGATTTCGATAGTATCACCTGAAAAAGGGTGAGAAAAAATTGAATTTTGTTGCATAAAAATATGAAAATTTGAGAAAATGAAGGAGAGGAATTCCTCACCTGTTTTGATATGTGAGGTGGCATTTTTCACTCCGATGACACAAGGTAGACCACATTCACGAGCGATTATAACTCCTGTAAGAAATCCGAAAATTAAAGAGCTTAGAAAAAAATTTAGCCCATGAAAAAAATATATTATACAATTTCACAAATTAAGAAAAAATACCAAAAATTGTGAAAAATGGCACTTTCATGAACGAAAATATCAGAAAAAAAAGAAAATGAAAAAAATTAGTCTGTGCAAAATGCAATATAAAATCTCATTTTATATAAAAAGAAAAAAATGAAGAAGAAAAAAAAAATTCAGCTCATAGGAAAACGATAGGTAAGTATGCAATTTTATCAACGAATAAAAAATATAAGAAATTGCAAAAAATGAAAAAGAAAAAATTTGCCTTCGAAAAATTGCGATATGCAATTTCATTAACACATAATTATTGTGATCTTCAAAAAAGTATCGAAAAAATCGAGTCTAAATTTTTGGGTATAAGAACCTAATTTATCTCTTCATAGAATTATTTCCAGTAAAATCCATCAAAATATTAATTTTTCGTCAGAAATGCTAATTTCTTCATCGCTTTTTTGAGTATCTCGTGACTACATTACCCTAAAACCGCGTTTTTGGAGCGAAAATCGGCCATATTTTTGAAACAAAGGCCTGAGACTGGAAATGGACACTGGATTCGGAATCAGCGACCTCTACATAGCCATATCCGACTCCTATTTTGAGCATTTTCACTTCTAAAGATGGCTAAAATAGCCAATTAGGTATTTTTTTTAAAAATAAGTAGGTAAGCAAAAAAAAGTTGATTTTTCGCCTATACTTCTTCTCCCAAAAACAGCCAATTTTTTTCTACATGGCACTTTTAAATGCCTTTTTTGAAGTTGAATATATGAAATAGGGGTCAAATATGATGAATTCGAAGTCGCTGATTTCAAATCCAGCGTCCATTTTTAGCACGGAGCCTTAGTTTTGCAGATATGATCAACTTTTGCTTCGAAAAATGGATCGAACTGTTCAAAATCGAGTAAAAAGGGATTAAAACACCGTTGGTGGTTGAATTCGAGGTCGTTGATCGCGAATATATCGTTGGTACAGCAATATTGCCAGTATTTCGCGAAGTAATGTATTTTATTAAAATAATTTCTCTTGTTGAATGGGTTGCATAACCGAAGGTTCAAGGCGCATAGTCTTAATATCAAAGTGGATGATTTTCGATGTTTTGGAAGTCAATTCCGACTAATTCGAAGTCGCTGATTACGAATTTTGCATTAATCTGGATCCGTGTAACGTTGTTTTGCTAGAAATTACATTTTAAGATTAAAAATGGGTCATAAGCGCACTCAAGGGGAGCTCAGGAGGCTCGAACCCTCCCCCCTGAGTTTTTACAGCTTCAAAAATGAAAAAAATTACCCAAATCGAAAAAACCACGGTTTTGTGCCCTTCATGATGCGAACAAAATACTAACTCAATAGTAGTATCAATATTCATGATCAGCCACCTTAAATCCACCCACCAACGAAATTTTAACCTTTTTAAACACAATTTTGAAGTGTTCGATCGATTTTTCGAAGGGAAAATGTACGATAACTCGAGAACAAAGATCCGACACTGAAAATGGACACCGGATTTGGAATCAACGACCTCGAATTCATCATATTCGACTCCTATTTCGTGTATTCAACTTCAGAAAAGGTATTTAAAAATGCTATGTAGAAAAAAGTTGGCTGTTTTTGGGAGAAAAAGTATAGGCGAAAAATTGGCCCTTTTTTCCTACCTACCTATTTTAAAAACCCCTGTTTTTCTTTTTACCCACCTTGAAGGGTGAAAATTCTCATCGAGGTCGCCGATTCCGAATCCAGTGTTTATTTTCGACCCTGGGGCTTTTGTTTCGAAGAAATGGCCAATTTTCACTTCAAAAAAGCGATTTTTGGCCAATAGAGCAATGAGATACTCAAAAAAGTTATCTGACTCCTACTTTGAGTATTTACTGTTTTGAAAATAGTTGAAATAACAAAATAGGTATATTTTCAAAGTAAATAGGTAGATAAAAGTCATGATTTCGGAGCCATTTGTTAAGATGGATAGCTTCAAACTATAAGTGAATCTTACGATAACGTCGATTTAGGCCATTTTTAAACCTAAATAAGCAAAACAGGAGTTAAATATAACTATTTCAAAATCGCTGATTACGAATCCGCTGTCGAATTCCGGCATCGAACTTTTGTTTTCGAAAAATCACCTATTTTCACGTCGTTATTGCAATTTTAAGACGAGTACCTCGCGAGATACTCGAAAGACGGATGTCTATTGTTACTACGAGTACTTCAAAATGGCTGATTGCGAATTCATGGCCCATTTTCGTCGTTCGAGCTGTCCTCTTGAGATTTGGCCTATTTTAACCTCAAAAATATAATTCTGGCAAAACTATGGTACCTATGTACTTGGATCAAAATCAATACTAAATTCGTAATCAGAGACCTTGACGAATTCATAAAAAACGATCAAATGACATGAAAACTTCCGAAATTCGCCCATTTCGATATTTTGAGTGTTGGTGAAACCAAAAGCTCAATATTTCGGGAAATAACATTTAAATCGCGTGGAATCGAAAGTCTGAATTCGTGATTAGCAATCTCGAATCCATCCTCTCTTGGACAATTTTTTTTTACTCTTCTCTGGTTGAAAAAAAGGTTGAAAATTAGCAAATTCTTTAAATTATCATTTTTCAAGTTTTTTAAAAAGTTTTCACGATTAACAATGTTTAAAATTCCGTTCGTTTTCCACCAAATTTCATAGTTTTTCAAATTCTTCAAGTATTAAAATTTCTTCAGTTTTGTTTTAAACGCCATGTACAGCAACTACAGCTTTTGTTAATTTTTTTCAATTCGTTGGATTTTCAGTTTTTGTTGTCTATGTTTTAATTTTTAATTTTAATTAATTTGCTTCTTTGAAATGCTTCGAATTGTATCTACGTTTAAATTTCCACCCATTTTTAAATTTTGTGAATTTTTTGAAGTTTGAAAATTTTTCAATAATTTGAATTGTGTTCTTTTTTCAAAATTTTACAACCTTTCTGGCATAATTGTCCCATTTTCTGATACCTAAGAAGTAAATTATTTCCCATGAATTACTTACTGGTTTAAAAAGTTAAAATTATTCTTATTTTAAAGAAACAAGATAATTTGTAGATCTTCATGAACCATTTCAGTTGGTAAAATTGAAACCGAAAAATGAATTTTGGGAAGTGAGTCAATCTTCTTGATGTTTAGAAAGTAAAAATATTTTTTCACCACGATTTTTCCGAATAGAAATCATTTTTGACGAATTGCTGCATTTGCCGACGGAAAACTAACACCCCTTTCGCTCGCCCTGCCTATATCTACTGATAGGTACCGGTATACCAATAGCTTCCATTTTACACTGAGCTCCCCTCCCCTTTTTTGTCGGTTACTACAATATGCAAAATAAAAATTTTCACTTTGATTCCTTTACGTAGCTCATAGCTTCCATTCAACTCTTACTTCCCACCCTCCAAAAATTTCCAAGCTTCAATGATGCTTAAAAAGTATGTTGGAGAATAGTTGATTAAATGAATTCTTTTTTGGAAAATTTTTTGGCGGATGAGGGCAATTCCAAGTTCAAATAACCCCAATAAATTTACTACGCGATCCACAAAAAAATAGATATTTATTCGACAACAAGTTTTATGGCAAAAGGACGAATCAAGATATAAGTAGATAGGTAAGATTAAAAAGGTTACTATTAAATTTGATTTACTTAATATTTGTTGAACTGTTTTTCAGATCCTAATATTAAATTTCTTCGAACCATTTATTTTTAATCAGTATTTTTTTTTCCTCGTGTGTTATTGCATACGGATCAGAAAAAATTTCGCGAAATATATTTCTACACTTTTCAGCTTGTTCGTTTTTAGCATAAAATGTGAGCACTGCTTCCACAAAATTATCTGTCTGTTTAATATGATTCTTATCAATATCACATGCCTTAATACAGGTGCATGCTTTGGAATAAACATCGTTTTGTATGGTCTTGACCAAAGCTGAAACATCTGAAGGTTTCAAGTTCGGGAAATTTACCCTCAGTTTTTCTGCAAATTTTTTCAGGCGCCTCGTTTCATCGTTTGCTGTTTTGTATTCATCACTGAACAGCAACCATTCAATGATGAGTTCGATCTGTTGATACTGAGTAAGAATCTGCTTTGGAAACTTCAGGTTTTTATTTTTTCGATTGAACTCAGTATAAACATCCATTATTTCTCCACGCAATGCAGCATAACTCAAGCCTTTGAGGTATTCTTTAGTGAACGAACGCATATGTTTCCCCGGATTCAGCTTCAGAAGAAATAACTTTGATAAATCAGGAAATTGAAAAATAAAAGATTGATCCGCGTATACAAATTGAATAATTTCGATACCGTTTCGTATTTTTCTGGAACAGTCTTTTAAATCGTTGACCTTCCCGATGACATTCTTCTCACTCACGACAGCATTCTTCTCACTCACGACAGCATTCTTCTCACTCACGACAGCATTCTTCTCGTTCTCGATGGCTTGCCCGTATTCGACTAACTGTTCATATGATATAGTAGAACTTAGAGTTCCGTCCTTGAGTTCTTGGAGATACTTCGAAAAACAAAATTTTGGGGTACTTTGTCCATTTCCAATTTCAGATTTTACAAACACACTAGCACAAAATATTATACACAAAAGTACGTTAGATATCATATTATTTTGCACTTATTAACATAGATATCAAGGTATACACTTACACAGATTTTGAAGATGACTGAAAGAATTTATGTGGAATTGATGTAAAAATATCGCTACTACTCATCTTAATTAAAATACCAAGGGTCAACTTATCAGTCAGCTGACATCAATCTAGTACCTACATATCTCATAAATTATCAAATTTCTCTCCCCAAGTAGTGGACCAATATCTGCAAAACTTAGCTAATTGATAAAATAACATTTTTGAAATACATACTCTAAGTGATTTTTTTGAGCAAAGATTTTTAAAAAATAATAATGCTAGGTAGGTACTCGCGAGTGAGCGCGTAGCTACGTGAACGTATTTTCGCCAGTGATGGAAAACTGGAACTGAAACTAGAACTGGAACTTGAAAAAAACTGGAACTAAAATTGAAAAACTTGAACTGGAACTAGAACTGAAATGATGAGAACTGAAATCTGAAAACTGGAACTAGAACTGAAATGAATTTCAGTTTTATACCAGTTCCAGCAGTTGCAATTTTATTATTTAAAATATGACTTGAAAAAGCCAAAATTTTGATGTTGAAATTTACCAAACCACATTCAATTAGAAATTTTTTACTAAAAACCCCCAAACTTTGAAAATTTACGTCAAAAATTGAATAAAGAAAAATATTGTGTTGTAAACTCGAAAATCTCATCCAATTAAAGACGTTATCTCATACATTAGGTATTCAAATTTTTTGTTGAAAAATTCAGGGGTTAGTCTTAGTCACAACATTTTTGAAAAATATTACTACCTATTGACAATGACTTTTTTCTAGAATTCTTTTGTTTTTGAGCTTGAACAAGAAGTCCAAAATTTTTTGCTCAGAATTTTTCGAACTTCTACATTTTTTTTCAACGTATACAAACTCTGAATTTTTTCCCTGTAAATTCATACCTCAAAATTTTTCAAACTTCAACACTTCTACGTAAATCGGAGTCTTATTCAGGAATATTCTCATTCTGAAAAATCAGAAAAATACAATTGAAAATTATTTTTCACAACTACATTGAAAATAATGAATTATACCTACAATAAAAGTAAAAAATAAATGTCTTTATTGTATTTTTTATTATTTTATTTTCGATGCTGTTGTTAAAAATAATTTTCAATTGTATTTTTCAGAATATTCCTGAAGAAGACTCCGATTTACGTTTCAGAAGTTTTGAAGCTAAAAAAATTTACAGGAAAAAAGTTCATAGTTTGAAAATTTACGTTGAAAAAATGTAGAAGTTTGAAAAATTTTAGACTTGAAAAATTTACGTTGAAAAAATGAAAAATTTTGAAGTTTGAAAAATTCAGAGTTTGAAAGTTTGTTGAAAAAATGTAAAAGTAGAAGTTTAAAAAATTTTGGACTTGAAAAATTTACAGGAAAAAAATTCAGAGTTGGTAAAATTACGTTGAAAAAAATGTAGAAGTTTGAAAAATTCTGCGCAAAAAATTTTGGACTGTAAAAATTGCGTTGAAAAAATTTTGAAGTTTAAAACATAAGCTTCATCATCAAAAGTAGCACAAAAAACACACGCAATATTAACCAAACAAATTTGAAACAGTATATGGGTGACTCTAAATTTTCGCAGAAAACTCTGTACGGAGTTATTATCTCAGGAAATATACATGCTGGAACAATGCGGTTGGAATGTATAGATAGATAATCATCCCCCCCTACATATTCCTGCGAAAATAATGGAGCAAAAAATATTCCTGTCCCTGAGGGGGCTAAAAAAAGTAGTCCAAATGTCCTCGTCGTGGTCTGTACTTGATTTCGTGCTGAAGTCAAAATACTTCTGTTCTCTCCTATCGCAACTTTCCAAGCTGAACTATTGTACCAACTTAATGCAGAGAGGTCCCATATTACTTATTATGACGTTTAAAACATATTTCAAAGTCGATGAAGTACATTTTTATAAGCTCAAAGTAGCGTACGGAATTTTTGGTCCTTCGTCGTGGCTTTTTTTCTCGAAAGGCTGAGAGAGACAGTTGGTTATTTTAGAATACAACAATTGGTCGAGTCGATACCTTGACATCATAAAATTACTGTCCAGCTGTAGATTTGACTTCAGTGTTCATAATAATAACGATTTCGTGAAAAATGTTTCCAAATTTATAATTCGGCACACAGAAACGTCCTCGTCGTGGCTCTTCATTGTGAGGCTATACCTCAATTTTTCATTTTTTTCAAAGCTGCCTCAAAATAAGAAGGTGAACCAGTTTTCGATGCAATAGTTGGTTTTTCCTCAAAACGCATTATTTTCTTACAATTTGGACATTTCTACAATTTTGTCCTTCGTCGTGGATGTCCTCGTCGTGGCATTCCCCATTTAAATTACATGGGGAAAATTTATTTATGTTTTCCAGTTGTGTGAGCATGTGAATGTTATCTGGCACACTAGTATTAACGACTCTGATCAACATTTTTCAGAAAAAAATGTTTAAAAATGTTTAAAAATTCTTAGACGAATTTCTGCGAAATTTTAGAATGACCCATATCAAGGAGTTTCACGAGCTCGTAAAACGGATTTCAAGCCTCTTCTCTCCTTCCCTGCCATCTGTGACGTTTTCACAAACCTAAACCAACACATTAATATCCTATACCTTCTTTCAATCAAAACGACATAAAGAATTCGGTTATAAACAAAGGAAGACTAGTTCATTACCTACGCTATATTTACAGTCGGCAGTGCTGACGATAGTTTGAGCACATAACTATACACACAGACAATATCAACTTTCAGCACATGAATAAATTTCGTAAAAAATTTTTATCAGATCTAAAAAATTTTCAACGTCAATGAAATTTTTTCTTCAAAACTTTTTCTCAATTTTTTCTTAAAATATTTTCCTACTCTATTGTAAAGTTTTATCTCAGAACTGTTTTTAATTTTTGAAAGTCTTTCTTCAAAATTTTTTCAAATTACAACCTCAATTATCCATCCTAATAGAAAATTTTTTAAACTCTGAAATGTCTTTCCAAAAAATTTTTCAACCCTGGTATTTTGTTTTTTCCAGCTCTAAATTGTTTTTTAATTTGATATTGGAAATTTTTTTAGAAATTTATGTATTTTGGGAAAAAATACCAGGGTTGAAAAAATTTCAAGGTTGCGAAAAAATTTCATCGAAGTGGAAAAATTTTTCGAGTTGAAAAATATCTTGAGAATATAAATGCTAAAATTGAAAAAATTCTGAGAAAAGAGAAAAAATCTTATCAGAGTTGAAAAAAATGTTGAAAACTGGTACTTGAAGACTCGCATGAGTCAAACACAGGAAAATAAAATAAAAACTTATTCGAATAATAGCCGATACCATCAAGTGAAAAAATTAAGACAATTTTAATTTTGAAATCACTAAAAAAATTCACAAATTGGTGAATTTTCGAAATTTGAAAGCTTCAACCCCCTTCCTCCATTCTGTTTTCTGGCTCTTCAAATTTATTCAACATGAACTAATTTTTTATTTCAAAGCAACATATCTGTTGATTTAGTTGCATATTTCTAAACTTCCAAGACCTATCTTTTTATTTAATTACCTGTTTTTCAAGCAGAAAAATTCATTAGATTCTTGATAATTTCAGCATGAGCCCTTGGGATGTAGCCAGACTACGAGTAAACCTCGGCGATTACAACATTAAAAGCGAAGGCGACGTGCAGCATGTTGAAAGAAAAGTACGTAAAGTAGTCCGGCATCGAGGATTCGACCCACACACTTTGGTAAGTCAAAAAATTCGCCCCCTCCCCCCTCGATAATAAGTTCGAATGAAAACTAATTCTTGAACTTATAATTACAGTACAACGATATCGCTTTACTGACGTTAGACTCTCCGGTTTCATTTTCAAAAAATATCAGACCAATTTGCCTACCTCAAGGAAAAACTCAAATTGACATTTTTTTCTTTTATACTTTTGTACGTGTGTGTACATAATAAATATACCTACATTTTATATAATTCTATTTCTTATTAATTATAAATGATTATTCGACTGTAATCTGGTTATCGTACCGGTCGGTCCATTGATTTCGATAGTATCACCTGGAAAAGGATGAGAAAAAATTTAATTTTGTTGCATAAAAATATGAAAATTTGAGAAAATGAAGGAGAGGAATTCCTCACCTGTTTTGATATGTGAGGTGGCATTTTTCACTCCGATGACACAAGGTAGACCACATTCACGAGCGATTATAGCTCCTGTAAAAAATCCGTAAATTAAAAAGAACTTAGAAAAAAATTTTGCCAATGAAAAAAATATATTATACAATTTCAAAAATTAAGAAAAAATTCCAAAAATTGTGAAAAATGGGGAAAAAATAAAATTTTGAACACGAAAAGTGTTTCATGAACGAAAATATCAGAAAAAAATGAAAATGAAAAAAATTAGCCTGTGCAAAATGCAATATAAAATCTCATTTTATATAAAAAGAAAAAAATGAAGAAAAATAAAAAAAAATTCAGCTCGTAGGAAAACGATATGCAATTTTATCAACGAATAAAAAATATAAGAAATGGAAAAAAATGAAAAAGAAAAAATTTGCCTTCGAAAAATTGCAATATGCAAATTCATTAACACATGTTGTGATCTTCAAAAAAGTATCAAAAAAATCGAGTCTAAATTTTTGGGTATAAGAACCTAAATTTGTCTCTTCATAGAATCATTTCCAGTAAAACCCATCAAAATATCAATTTTTCGTCAGAAATGCTAATTTGTTCATAGCTTTTTTGAGTATCTCGTGACTCGATCACCCTAAAACCGCGTTTTTGTAGCGAAAATTGGCCATATCTTTAAAACAAAGCCCTGGGGCTGGAAATCGACACTGGATTCGGAATCAGCGACCTCTAAATAGCCAAATCCGACTCCTATTTTGAGCATTTTCACTTCTAAAGATGGCTAAACTAGCCAATTAGGTATTTTTAAAATAAGTAGGTAAGCAAAAAGAAGTTGATTTTTCGCCTATACTTCTTCTCCCAAAAAAACCTATTTTTTTTCTACATGGCACTTTTAAATGCCTTTTTTGAAGTTGAATATACGAAATAGGGGTCAAATATGATGAATTCGAAGTCGCTGATTTCAAATCCAGCGTCCATTTTTAGCACGGAGCCTTAGTTTTGGAGATATGATCAACTTTTGCTTCGAAAAATGGATCGAACTGTTCAAAATCGAGTAAAAAGGGATTAAAACACCGTTGGTGGTTGAATTCGAGGTCGTTGATCGCGAATATATCGTTGGTACAGCAATATTGCCAGTATTTCGCGAAGTAATGTATTTTATTAAAATAATTCCTCTTGTTGAATGGGTTGCATAACCGAAGGTTCAAGGCGCATAGTCTTAATATTAAAGTGGACGATTTTCGATGTTTTGGAAGTCAATTCCGACTAATTCGAAGTCGCTGATTACGAATTTTGCATTAATTTGGATCAATGTGGCGTTGTTTTGCTAGAAATGGCATTTTAAGATTAAAAATGGGCCGTATCTCAAAAATAAGAGACGATGTACAAAAATGCACCCCGAATTTAGAATTGAATTCGTCATATTCGACTCTTTATTTCGAGTGTATTTAGCTTCGAAAATAGCTTCTAAAAATGCCACGAAGAAAAAAAATTGCTGTTTTTGGAAGAAAATGTCTAGGCAAAAAATTCACCTTTTTTTCCTACCTACTTGTTCTGAAAATATCTATTTGGCTATTTTAGCCATTCTTGAAGGTGAAAATGCTTAAAAGAGGAGTCGAATGTGATTAATTCGTAGTCGCTGATCAAGAATTCGACGTCCATTTCGAGAAATTATCACTCGATTACTCAAAAATTTTGAGACGAAAAATGCCCACTTCTCGCAATCAAAGGCCGAACACCAAAATTGAACCGCAAATTCTGAATCAGCGACTTCGAGTTAGTCATGTTTGACTCCTATTTTGAGTTTCTACAGCTTCAAAAGTGAAAAAAAATAGCCAAATAGGTAAATTTTCAAACAAGTAGGAAGAAAAAAACCAAGATTTTATACCTTTATTGATGCGAACAAAATACTAACTAAATCATGATACCAACGAAATATTCGTGATCAGCGACCTCAAATCCACCCACCAACGATATTTTAACCCTTTTTTACACGATTTTGAAGTGTTCGATTGATTTTTCGAAAAGAAAATGTTCGATATCTCGAAAACAAAGATTCGACACTGAAAATGAACACCGAATTTGGAATCAGCGACCTCCAATTCATCATATTCGACTCCTATTTTGTGTACCTATATAACTTCAGAAAAGGTATTTAAAAATGCTATGTAGAAAAAAGTTGGCTGTTTTTGAAAGAAAAAGTATAGGCGAAAAATTTACCCTTTTTTTCCTACCTACCTATTTTGAAATTCCCTGTTTGGCATTTTTAGCCATCTTGAAAGGTGAAAATGCTCAAAATAGGAATTGAATATGGCTAATTCGAGGTCGCTGATTCCGAATCCAGTGGTTATTTTCGACCCTGGGGCTTTTGTTTCGAAGAAATAGCCAATTTTTACTTCAAAAAAACAATTTTTGGCCAATAGAGCAATGAGATACTCAAAAAAGCTATCTGACTCTTACTTTGAGTATTTACAGTTTTGAAAATAATTGAAATAACAAAATAGGTATATTTTTAAAAGAAATAGGTAGATAAAGTTATGATTTCCGGAGACCTTTGTTACGAGGAAGAAATTCATCAAAAACGACCAAATGACATCAAAACTTGCAAAATTCGTCCATTTCGATATTTTTAGCGGTCGTGAAACCAAAATTTCAATATTTCGGGGAATAATATTTAAATCGTGGAATCAAAAGTCTGAATTTGTGATCAGCAATCTCGAATCCATCCTTTCTTCCACCTCACCAAAATTTTAGCCCCCTTAGACACAATTTTCGAAAATTAGGATTTTTTTTCAATTTTCTCTGGTTGAAAAAAAAGGTCAAAAATTGGCAATTTATTCGTCAAAGAGGAGGAAATTTATAGGGACACTCACCATGAGACATTAATCCTCCCAACTCGGTGATTAATCCTGACAAAAGAGGGAAATAAGGAGACCATCCAATGTCTACGCAATGCATCACCAAAATATCTCCATTTTCAATATTCTTGGCTTCTTTTATATCTCGAAGAACTCGGGCACGTCCCATGGCACTGTGAAACGATACAGAGATCCCTTGGAGACGAAAAACTTCATCAAGAATTGGCTAGCAAAAAAAAAAAGAAGGAAATTAAACAAATTTTCGAAGACATTTTGAAAAAAAATGCAGGCAAGAATTACTTCTGGTTCGGTTTTAATCGGTTGAGGAAGTCCGAATATGACGTCGTCGAATTTAAAGCTTTTCAACTGATTCCATAAACGATACCTTCTCTGTCCTCTAAAAATTTTTTTTAAATAATAGGTACAATTTTCAAAAATTCAAATTATGAGTAGGTACCTACTTATTTTGAGGTATTTACTTGTGCAAAATGGTTTGTCTATCTTGGCCATAAACCAATTGATACAACTCGTAAAATGTGTAATAAAATATGGAATTAGAATTCGAAATGATCACATCTTCAGCCAAAAGTGTGCCCAATCTACGAAAAGCCAATCGAAACTGATGCAAAACGATAATAAAACATTGTTTAGTTTTTTCTCTGCTGATGACTGCATTTCTACATGAGCCCATAATCCACTTAATGGTTCGACTGTATCTACAAAAATATCGAATAAAATTAATAAAATACGAGAACAGATTGCTTCGTCATAAAAAAGCTCACTTTTGACTCGCAGCTTCGTTCTCTTGTCGAGTGTACTCGACAAGATTAACAGGAACTTCGAACTTATCACATTTTATGAGTGAATCAACACATTCGAAAATCGAATCAGACTCCATAGACCAAGTTTCGGTCATTAGATCGGCCTGCGTGTTAATGACGAGATTACTAATACGATTATGAGTCATTTTAGGTGCAGCAGAAAATGCACGAAATTACGAACCTCTTTTACACATCGTGAACCGTGTTTTTCGAAGAATATCTTGGTTTTTATCCACGCCTCGGGGCAATTTTTTTGCATCCAGTCACACTTGTAACGAGTAGGAACTGATAAATAGTCCGCTTTGTTTTCGTGGGCTCGTAATAGTTGAGCTATTTCCTGTCGGAGAGAAAAGAATAGAAAATTAATAGATAATTCACACCTGTGATGAGTTCATTAACACGTACGAAATTATTGTTTATTTTTTTCATTATGTCTCATCGTAATGAGAAATTAATATGGTATTTTACAAGTTTTACGAAAGGATTTTTGACTCGAAATATTCAAAGAAGGTATCAGTTATATGATTTGATTCTTTGAAACGAGATTAATTCACACAAGAAAAACTCCAAATGGAATTATGGAAGAAGAGGGAGAAGCAGAAAATCCATTTTTTTATTTTAAAATATTTTTCAAAAAGAGGCGATCTTTTTCAAAAAATTTCCGAACCAAACTTAATTTAAAAAAAAAAAGGTAATTCAAAATGATTAGTTCATTTACCTACCATGAGAGATTTAGGAACTCCGGCAGAAACCAGTTCATCGCAATTGGACAAATACCACGATAAATTGGTCACGTGACTTTGTAAACTGTCTAAACATAATAATGACGATGTTATTTCACTTCTGTGTAATTAAACTCACGCAGATTCGAATTTTTTTTGGAAAAATTACCAACCTTCGTCATCTTTACACATGAAACTCAGAACTGCAGCTTTCAAGATATTCGAAGCACTGGAGACATTCAAATGGTACTCGGCTACCTATAATAAAATAATAAATAGGTAATCAGAGTTGAAAATTAATATTTTCCACAGAAGCTCTCAAAAAAATCTAACTTTTTGTAATACTGATGCTTGTTCGATGATGTGCTCCAAAAGTAACTCAGCAGAAGTGAATTCTTCAGAATTAATGGTAAATTGATTCGCAATTTTGATGGCTTCCTCGGTGAATTTATTTTTAGCCATGATTAACTGTAAGTAATAAATTTCAATATATGAGACATAATATTCCTTTTTTAAAAAATAATAAAATTAAGTACGTACTTTTAAAGATGTCATTAATTTTAAAATGCTTGAAAATGAACCAGTAATTCCATTACGTTTCTGAGCCAACGAATACAACGCATCAGTGGTAATAACCTGGCCGCAGACAATAACGTCGATTATTTTTTGAAAGAATGGTATTTCTTTGTTGACCTGCAGCAATAGACCCTTTGGAAGCAGAAATTTGTACACGAATTTTTAAGAAAAAAATTTCTCATAAATTTTGAAATTCAACGATTAACAATATTGGTTATTACATTGCAAATATTCATCGCGATTCGATATTGAGTCACAGAGAGTAATTTTTTGTGATAAATGGTGCTGGGATTTTTCTCAATAAGCTGGAAAGCCTCTTCCATTATTCGATTGTTAAATGTTATGCTCAAAGGACTCGTGACATCGGATACGATTTCTCTGAAAAAATGATTTAAAGTGATGAAAAATAATAAGTGAGGAGTGTTTTAAAATGGGAAAGGGGTTTAGATAGGTATAGGTTACGTACCCGCAATTATGAAAAGTAATGGCGTCAAAATCTGTGAATCCTGAATCAAGTTCGTGGCTTATTTCGAAATCGGTCCATGTAAACATTGTGGTGATTGGTCTGCACTGAAGTAGGTAAATTTTCTCCTAATAAACGAGGAGAATAAGGTATATTCTTGTTAAACAGTTTTTCAATTGAATATCTTTCAGAAGTTTTTCAAAACAGTGAATGGTTTTTCAATCAATGAAAAATTTTCAAAAAAATGAACAATTTTCCCAAATACTGAGAAATTATTTTGAAATTGGGTCACTTTCCGAAAATCAGAGATAGATTTCCAAAAATTGTACAGTTTTAGAAAAAAAATTGATAATTTTTTAAAAATAAACCCGGTTTTAACCCTTTCACTGCCACGCCCGCATATATCAGTGTTGGCAAGTTGTTTAAAACACTTTCGTTTAAAACGTTTAAAACATGTTTAAAACCAAGAAAAAAAACAAAATCTTGTTTTATACAAAAAAATGTTTTAAACAGTTTTTTTTTGTTTTAAACATGTTTTTTTCTATCTGGTTGTTTTTTTTTCAAAAATGTGTTTTTTTAATATAAAATTGAATAAAAATTTTGGCTCTCAAGTTTCGACATCATTATTCAGGTGATATGTATACTACAGCTTGACCTTGACCTTGACTCGCACCCCTAGTGCAATAACAACACATCTCAAAAAGTTTGACCTTTGTATTTTTTCCTGAAACGTGCTCATCTTTGATCAGTTTTCAATTTAAATCAATAATAAAGAAGTTCATTTTTTTTTGAGATGTGTTGTTATTGCACTGGAGGTGCGAATGTGTCCTGTGTAGTGTACACCGATAACTTCTTTTATTTCCTATTGGAAAACCTAAGATCAGTTTTATTTTTCCGAAGATATTTCATACTTTTTTGCCAAAAAGTTGAGAGTATCTCACAAAACTTCAGAGTTACAAAATTTTGTAGGACTTTTTCAAAATTTCGACCACATATTCATTTCTATTTCTACTTCTCGCCCACCCCTCCCCTCCAAAAAATCAAAAAGAACTGTAATAGTTTATGATGAACAAATTCAAAATTTGCTCAAATTCTTTTTAAAAATTTATCAAATGCCCTGTAAGCATTGCGATATCACTGTGATATCACAGGGATATCACCATGTGATGCGTGATATCAGACGGTGATATCGCTGTGACTTTGTGGTGATATTAAATGTTCCCAGCAAACCTATCACATTGAAATCACAGGGATATCACCGGTGATATCACCAAAGTGTCACCGTGATATCTCTATGTGATATCTCTCAAAACAATTTTTTTTTAATTTAAATCGAATTTCTATATAGGTGTACATTAAATAGTGATAAAACATTGGGCATTGGCATTTTTGGTAAAAAATTTAACCAATTTTTAACATTTAAATAGAGTTTGAAAATTACTTTCAAAAATCAAAAATTAATTAATTGTCTTCTTCTGCAGGCTAGATGAAGATGAGTTTCTCTAAGACAAAAATGTTTCACTTCTTTTGTGAAGTTATAGTCATCTGCAGTTAAGTCAACATGCATAGAATGACAAACTTCAATGAAATTTTTTCCTTCTCTATATAGAAATCCGCACCACATTTTACCAGCGAGAAGTAAAAATGGCCATGTTGAGATATATGTCACCAAACAATATCAAGGGGATATTTCAGTATGATATCCCTGTGATATTATTTGTTGATATAAATATGACATTCATATCTGAACATGATATCGCCAAGATATCCCTGGGATATTATTTTGCGATATCACAAGAGATTCGCAAAATGATATCACTGTGATAATAGTTATCACAGAATGCTTACCGGGTGCCATAAAAAATTAACAATGTGAAAAAATCTTGAAAGAAAAAATTTTTATAATTTTCGAACATGTTTTTTTTCGTTTAAAACGGTTTTTTTGTGTTTAAAACACGTTTTTTTTGTTCCTAATTAAAACATGTTTTAAACAAAAAAACGTTTTAAACAAAAAAAAACATCCCAACATGTTTTTTTTAAAAAAAACTGTTTTTTACCCAACACTGGCATATATGCGGGATTTCATAACGCTCTGCTCATGCCACACCCGCATATTTGCGGTTTCGATTTTCAATTTCTATTTCTCTATTTTTTTAATTTTCTCACAACTAACCGCCATTTTCAACACAATACTACTATTTTTAACATTTAGATACTTTCATTAATCTGTAATTCGTACATTTTTCCCTTTATTTTCTCGAAAAAAAAAGATATGTGTTGTTGAAGTTGATAGTTCGTGATTTTTCCAATCCTAACCCGGCACAGAGCAAATTCACAATTTTCGGATGATCGGAATCATATCGTATGGAGGGATTACCGACCGGGTCCCCTACCATACCCTATTTGGCAACGCTGCAACGAGGCGACGAAACGAGAAGTGAACCCCGGTATACCCGGGTATACCTCGATAAATGAATCAGCATTGAACGTTGCATGTGCATTTATTTTTTGAGGTACCTGAGGACCTGACAAATCATGGGATCTACCTTAGTTTTTACGTTACGTATTCGGTCTAATTCCCTGCTTCTTCCCTGAATGGTGAAATTCGAATTTGTCTCGGCGCAGATCTCTATGCGTGGGTGGTTTTGTAGATGAGTCAGTTACATTACAAGGAAAGAAAGGAGACTACAGGAAACCGGTTCCTGGAATTGTCCTTAGGATCCCGGTACGTGTATATAGTCGTGTACATGGTACATGGCAAGGCGATGAAAGAAATTAACTGTTACCTTTAGGGCATAAGGAGGAGGTGGAAGGGCGGTATATTTTTTTTTGGAATGGAATGTGGCATGCGTTCACTGTCACTCTATTGTATATTATTGTAGTATGAAAAAAAGGCAAATCGAGTTCTATTTCTTAGGTTCTGATGTAAAAATTGAAAAAATATAATTGTAACAGCCTTAGAGTAAAATTTTTAGCCAGAGCAAAAATAATTCGAAAGTACGTCATAAAAGAACCCATTCAAAATTTCAGGCGCTGAAGTTAATTTCTCGGATTTTGACGAATTTTTGAAGTTTAAAAAATTACCTCATCACCCAGCAAAACATGAATATTTAATCTAATTTCTAATCAACAGAAAAATCTGAAATTTGAAATATACCTCATTTTCGACCTTTCGAATCGATTGAAAGCATTTCCACCCCTTTAATCGCAGATTACACATATTAGTGACCGGTTTTATCTAAAATAGGGTATCTACCAGCTTTCAACTTTTTACTTCAATGCGTAGATATGCTATTGACGTATTTTAAAAATTTTTTCAGAAAAATTTTCTACCAAAAAGATATATGGATTTAAATTGAAAAATACGAATTTTAGAAAATAATGCTTGAATCTATCAAATAGGTCATCGGTATGGGTAATCTACTATTACCTTATAGGTACTGACGTTCTTATGGACCATTAATTTCCAAAAAATTTTGCAGACTTCAAAACGTCTCAGAACCACGTTCAATCAATTCTGAAGGTCGAAAATAAGGTTTACCTATTTCAAATTTCCGTTTTTTTTTTGATTAGGCACTCAAAGACGTACCGATAGGCGATAGGGGGAGAGGGGGAGCTTCCCCCGAGGAAATTTTTTACTTGTGAGTCGGGAAAACTTAACATTTCAACACATTAGTTGGGAAAATTGGACAGTTGGGATTAATTTTTTTGATGAAAAATAATGGATGAAATGGTTATTTTAAAATTTGGAAATCAACAAAATTTTCACTTGTTCCAACCCAAAATTGGTAATTTTCCCAGCTCGAAAATGGTTATTTTTCTAACTCAAAATTGATCATTTTCCCAAAAGATAAGTAAAAATATCAGTTGGGACGATTGGCATTTATTTTCTTAATAAAAAATGAATAAATAAAATGGTTACCTATTTTAAAAGTCGGACATCAATCAACAAAATTTTCACTTGTTAGTTGGGGAAATTTAGTCATTTTTCCAACCTTTTCCTACTGAAAATTTGTCATTTTCCCAGCGAAGGATTAACCCGTTGTAATTTATGCTTTTTTTAGAAAAAAAAACGATTAATTACCTTGTCATTTTAAAAATTTTCACTCGTCAACTAAAAAAAATTTATACTGGTGGGTACTTGTAATTTGAACGAGATTTTTTCGCATTTTTCTTCAAAATTATTCCAATTAATTTCATTGCTCTTGTTCTCCTTAAAACTTGGCTATATTATATTTCTACTTTGAGAAATCATTTCAAAGTAGATCAGCAGTCGATTTTTCATTAAATTTTATTCTTCCAAAACACTATTTTATTGCACATTCAATTTGAGGTTTTCTACAATTTTCGCCCTTGCTTCGCTCGGGCCAAATCCATCTACTTATTCTCTACATTGAAATTACAAAATTTTATTGACGTAAAATTATAGGTGATTTTTCTTCGAAACTTCCACCCTTTCTTTGCTCAAGGCAAATAAATAATTTCGTATGTTTTTTCAACTACAATGAGATTGCCTGTAGGGTTGAAAAAAATATATAAATTTGAGTAACCAATGAAAAATTTATTCAAATTTTTTACCTCGAAAAGGGTCTTATAATGGGTTGTATAAACTTCAAAAGTTCGCAAAAATAATGAAAACGAGTAAAAAAAATCAAAAAAACCTCACGTGCTTTGGGAAAAATTAGTACCTACATGTAAATTTTAAGAAATCAGCCGGAAAAGTTTGAAAAAAATTAGATACTTAGCAAATTTGAATCTTACCCCCTCCCTCGGAAGTCTGATATCAGCTGTATGTAGTTGGGAATTTTGGAAATTTGAGTTGGGATTTTCACCTCTTCTCCCCCCCCCCGGGGGGGGGGGAAATGCCTTCGGTACGTCACTGTAGGTACGTCAACATCAAATTTTCATATTTTTCAGGGTGATAAAATAATTTCGAAAAATGAACTTCAACGTCTAAAATTTCGGATATAGGATTCTTTTATGATGTACTTATTTCGATTTATTATTTTTTTTCGGCTGAAAATTTCACTTCCAGTTGAGATACCTCCTTTATTAGTTTGTACTGTAGGTACCAATTATTCTCTCCCTTTATATCAAAAAACATTTTATTTTAATTCGATTTTCTCTTGAAAATAGAAATCCATGTGAAATGTGAAGGATATTAATATCCGGATATTCGGAAAAATCCGAATATTCGTGGAACACTGAGATCTGAGAACAATTTTGCTACAAAACTGAACTTTAAGAATTGCATTTTGTTCAAATTTTGAAAAATTGCCACTTATTTTCTACATTATATATGTATTTAAAATCTTTCAAAGAGGGAGGGTATTTTTTACGGGGTTCGGGGATAAAAACATACGTTTTCTACTTACTATTTCATTTTATTTTGCCCAAATTCGAAATTTTTAACCGGGAGATTTTTTTTTGGGGGGGGGGAGATAAAAGGAAGCCTTCTTCTGTTCTATCGCCTCAAATAATTTACATAGTGGTAATAATATACGTATTTATGCCCAAGCAAAGCTTTGAAAAAAAATAAATTTTTAATCTCCAAAGAAAACGTTTTTTTTTCATTCTTTGAAACCCCTCATCTGATGTAAGTAAGGGGGAGGGGAAGGAGGAGACATTTGTTCATTTGACTCTTTGTACTTCAGTCACTGATGGTGGAGGGGGGTACAATGTACCACACTTTTCAACACCCATTGTCCATGGAAATACATCGTCTTCAAATTCAAGTCCTGATTACCTATCAACTTTTTAATCCTATTACCTATAGGCATGCGAATGAAAGTAGGTAATTAAGAATTCGAGATTACTAATTACGATAGTTCTCGATAGACTGAATGATGCTGGTGATCATAAATTTTTTAGTTTGCCTAATTATTTCGTTACACTTTAGAAAACAAGAATTGTGGCTTTCTTTAAAAGGGTCAACATTGTCGCATAAGTCATTTTCGCGATATTACCATATTTTTAAACTACATGAAATTACTTTTCAAATGAGCTACTAGTGACCTTTTTTCATACAAAATAGCCGGTTTTATGACAGAGTTTGAAATTTGAAGTTGAAAAAACATACGTTTCGAGAAAAACGCGTTTAAAGTTTTCAAATGATTTTTTTTTCGTTAAAAACGTATTTATGGTGCAAAAATTGCAATTTTTTTCACCTTATAGAGAATTTTATGTAGAATCTGAATAAGTTGGTTTTGGAGCCCTGACCCAAATTCACTTTTTTGCTTTTTTCTCGAAATCAACTTTGCGACAATGTTGACTCTTTTCCTATAGAATAGAACGCCACAATTGTAAAGAATTGAAAACCTCTAAACTTTGGGCAAAAAAAAGAATTACCTAGTACAAACCGAAAGTGTTTTCCCCTAAATCGAGATCGCAGAATGCAAATGTTTGATCAACTCCATCCTAGGAGTTACCTCAGTGCCCCATACTCCCATTTTGGCACATATTTCTCTCTTTTTGTTTTATAAAAAAAAATCCTGAAAAAATTTTATTACGATTTTTTTCCATTTTCTCGACGTCTACCAAATAGATTATGTTCAAATTTTGCATACTTCTGTATTTCTGCATCAACGATGCCTGTGTTGAATTTTTTCAAAGAAAATTTCATTTTCCATGACGGAAAGAGGGAATATGAGTTGAAGTTTGTTTGTGTGTGAGTGTGGGGGAGGGGAGTAACTACTGACCTAAAATTTGGAGTCTGCGACCTCAAAATAGGGGGTAAACAGATTCGGTTTCCACTAATTTGTTTTTTGTCCAAAATTTGAAGATTTTCAAATTTTTTACAATTCTTTTTTCCTCAATATTAAGGAAAGTATTGAAAAAATTGAAAAATTTGTAATCACAAACATTATTCAGGGTGTCGAGTTCTATAGGAATGGTAGGTTTTAGAAACTTAATTACCAACCTTTTTCATTCGTACTAGCCTATTATAGGATGAAAAATTCGGGTAGGTAATTACGACTTCAAAACAAACCACTCCTATAGAATTCAACATTCTGAGTAATTTTTGTGATTACAAATTTTTCAATTTACTCAATAGTTTCCTTAATATTGGGGAAGAAAGAATTGCCAAAAAATGGAAAATATCCAAATTTTGGGCAAAAAAATTCATTTAGGATACACCGAAAGTGGCTCCTCCCTAAATCGAGGTCGCAGAATCCAAATTTTGGGTCGATTTCATCCTAAGAACAACCCAAAGGCCCTCACTCAAATTTTCATGCATTTTTCCATTTTCGGCTTTTGAAAATAAATTTTTTTCTGAAAAAATTCCGCACGTGCATCGAAGATGTAAAAATGTATTCGTTTGCCAAATTTGAACAAAATCCATTCAGTAGAAGCTGAGGAAATGGGAAAATATCGTAATTTGCCAGGAAACTTCGCTTCTTCGCTTCGAATGAAAAAACGTAGCCTAGTAGGATAGCATACAGTGTACTTTTTTGAGTGCAGCAGAAAATCAGAAAATCGCGATGAAATCGACAAAAAAATCAATTTTCTCAGCTTCTACTCAACCAAAAAGGTTCAAATTTTGTACACTTCTGAATTTTTACATCATCGGTGCACGCGTGGAATTTTTTCAAAAAAAAATTATTTTCAAAAGTTTAAAATGGAAAAAAGCATGAAAATTTGAGTGGGGCCCTTGGGTTGCTCTTAGGATGAAATCGACCCAAAATTTAGATTCTACGACCTCGATTTGGGGAAGAATCACTTTCGGTCTATCCTAAATGAATTTTTTTGCCCAAAATTTAGATATTTTCCATTTTTTGGCAATTCTTTTTTCCTCAATATTAAGGAAACTATTGAGTAAATTGAAAAATTTGTAATCATAAAAATTACTCAGAATGTTGAATTCTATAGGAGTGGTTTGTTTTGAAGTCGTGATTACCTACTCGAATTTTTCATCCTACAATAGGCTAATACGAATGAAAAAGGTTGGTAATTCGGTTTTCAAAACTTAATATTCCTATAGAACATGACACCCTGAGTAATTTTTGTGATTACTAATTTTTCGATTTTCTTAATACTTTCCTTATTAGGTCCGGAAAAAATAATTTTCAAAAAATGACAAATTTCCAAATTTGGGCGAAATGAAATTAAATAAAACAAACTATACATGTTTATCCTCGAATTTGAGGTCATAGAATCGAAATTGTTGCCCATTTTATGCTACGTATTATTGTAGAACTACCACTCAACATTTAGCAACACCCATCTCCCTCCGACCAATAAATTTTGAATTTTTCATTTAAAAAAACTGGACCACAACTACCACAAGTGAATTTGACAATGTAAAAGTATAATATTACTCGATGAGTTTGAAACCTTTCTGTCTGCGTCTGGTAGAACTTGAGAAAATTCTAGTAGATACTTTCTTCATTTTTATTTTACTCTCTGCCTTCAGAAATAAAATCCACCACTCATTTTACAAACCAGCTAATTTTTCGGTGTACGGTCAACGGTCAGCGTCAATATAAATAATCACAGCTTTAAAAAAGAACGACACTACCATTACTTCCCTAAACACGTTCGCGGTCTACCTGGTATCCGGTTAACTACCTGAAACTTACTCCTACCGCGTCATACTACTTTCACAATTCTGCTGTATTGTTGGGGGGACTCCGTCGGCAGTGCCCGTATGGATGCGTTATCGTGATTATTGGATTATTCCACATCACAGCAATTAATATTTCGCGCCTCCGCAGTATTGCAATGCCCGCTACATTTTTTGGTGTGGCATTGGCAAACCTGTAATTCGTGGCATTGACTTTTTGTGAAATCAACGTTTTCTGTGAAGTGACGTGGCTGACGTCATAAGTACGACCTGAATTTCATCATTCCTTGTCTTCGTTGTTGATTTGATAATTTTTCCCTCACATTTTATTTATTTTGGTGATGAAATCGTATTCGATATTGTCTAGTTAGTCTAGTATTGTAAACTGCAAATGATTTACGAAGTTGTTGAAGTTTTACACATTTTTCAGTGTTTATATGACCCACTTATTCATTTTTACTAATTACCCTAACCCGGCACAGGGGGTGTGAAAATGGATTCTTAACTCGGCAGTGAAAGGGTTAAAGTATTGAAAAATTTTTTCAAAAATTGCAGTTTTCTAAATCATTAAACATTTTTATAACATTGAACAATTTTCCAAAAAGCAAATAGGTAGTTTTCCAACTATTGGGCAATTTTCCAGAAATGGGATATCTAGTGTAATCAAAAGTTGACCAGTTTTCCTGAATATGAGAAAATTTTCAAGTGTTCAATTTTTCAAAAAGTGGTTAGTTTTCCATAAATTGGACAGTTCTTCAAAAATAACTTTGATTTTATAAATTTTTTATTTAAAATTTTTTTCCAAATAAGTATTGAGTTGGAAAAAATTTTGAAAAACATGAAATCGAAAAACGTTTTTAAAAAATTAAAAGTTGGAAACAAATTTGACGAAAAATTTTCAATGGGAAGAAATTTTTAAAACATGAAGTTGAAACATTTTGAGAAAATTTGAATTGAAAATTTTTCAGTTGGACAAAATTTTACAATAGAAAAAAATTTCAGCATTAAAAATTTTTTCAACTTGTATTTTTCATTCCATTTTCATGTTTTTCGAACTTCATATTCTTTTTTTATTCCTTTAATTGTTTCCAAGCATTTTAAAATGTTTCTTCATTTCTTTTAAAACTGAGTATAAAATTTATCCAGTTGAAAATTTCTCTAAATTTTTTAAACTTCATGTTTTCGAAATTTAGTCCAACTCGACTGGAAAGAAATTTAAAAAATCAAAGTTGAAAATTTTTTGAGAAAGTTTAAATTAAAAAAATTTACTTACTCGTGAAATAATTTCAAAATTTGAAGCAGATACAGTTCTTAAAAAAAATTAAAATTACAGAATTTGAAGAAATTTAGAGTTGAAAAAATTTGAATTTGGAATAAATTTGACCTTAGATAGTTCAAATCCCATTTTCGTCAGAATTAATTGGGAACTAGTAATTTTTCAAAATTGGAATCGAAGTTTAAACAAACAACTAGGTAGGTAATAAGTACTTTCTTATTTATTTTTAAAAATTATTTTCAAAACTTGGAAAAACAGTAAAAATTGAATTTAAAAAATGAAAGTTAGTACCTATTTCAAAAAAAAATTATGACAATAAATTGATTTTCAAAAAAAATTAAAAATTGTACAATATCTTAAAATTGAACGATGCTCTGAAAAACTGAACGATTATCTGAAAATTTGTCACCCTAGTAGGGAAAAAATTTAAATAGATTTATTTTAATTTTTTTTTCTAAAAGTCGTGAGTAGGTATCTGTTTTAATAAGTAGAAAAAATACCATCATCAGATAAAGAATGAAGATCCCCCCCCCCCCCCCCAAAAAAAACAAGGCTTTTTGAGGTATGATCTTACTATTCTGAGAACTATACTGTATTATATTTATTGGTGAAAGGTGAGATTAAGTGAACCAATAATGAATTACTTACATTACTGATGCCCCATTCTATATCAACTGGATAGGAAAACAGATCTTCTAATTGAAGGCTTATTTTACACAATGCTTGAATCAAAGAAAATGACAGAGAAGAGATTTCTAGAACAGAAAAAAAAAATTATAAAAGTAGGTAGGTAATAACAATTAACACACACGCATAGAATAGGAAAATAGATCAGTATGGATAAATGTATTTATTTAGGTATATTATATAATTTTAATTTACCCAATTAGGTAGGTACCTTACTTATAAATAAAAATAAAAATAAAAATTTTGTTCCTCAAACAGTTAATACCTCAAAAGAATTTTCTCTTCTAAGAAATAGAACCCTATTCCTATTCGACTAAAACTTACTTAGACTATTCACATCCATCGAATTATAGACAGTCTCAATAACACCGAAATCATTTTTATCGACTAAAATGGTAACTGAAGGTACATTATCCAACGTAGCATGCTCTTGAAACGAATATGTAACCGAAAGAACTCTCGGATCATTTGAAACTGGATGACAGGAAAACAATACACCGTGAATTTCAGTTTCGACCATTTCTTGAATAATAACGCCCAACTTTACGTATAAAGGTAATCCATGATCTCTGAATTCAAAATCAATACTTCAAGAGTGTGTTTTTTCAAAAAAAAAAAAAAAAACTAAAAAAGGGAAACAACTAGGCATCGCAAATATTTACCGACGGTAACGAACCGATTCAAAAGAGTAGGCAGAAGCCCAGCATTTCTTTACAGCATTCACAATATTAGTTATACCGTCTACAGCTAAAAATGTACTGCTTTGGCCAGCTGCACTGAGATCCACAGTATCTTCCAATATACCCGATGATCTAACAGCATACAAATGATCAGACTTGGAAATATATTTCTCGATGGATTCAATGATTTGAGCATCAACTGTAGCACGTGTACATAGTTTCTGGATTCTATAACAAATTGTCTTGAAAATTTGCCATCAAATAGGTACACATACCTAGTACCTCAGAACAGAGGCAATGGCAATAGCAATGTCTTACTTATGGCATAATGGCTTTAGCTGAGAATTAGGTATTTCATGTAGACCATATTTTAATACGTTCAAAGAGCATTTGAGATCTTCGTTTTGACGAAAACATAAATCCATAGCATTTACTGTGATACAAATCCCTCCAGGAATGCGAATACCATCAGTAAAATCCTAAAAATCGAGATATTTTTCGAATGTAGCATTTTCCAAACAAACCATAGGTACCTACTCTTCAATTTGTATTATTTATTTAGGTACCTCTTTGAAAAAATATTTCATCGAATAAATCATCTTAGCCAATGATGCAGCTTTCGCTCCGGTAATCGCTGGATTTTGACATTCCTCCGATTCTAAATTCAATAGCATATCATTCGAATAACGTAGAGAAGGAAAAATAGGTAATTCATTATCTGCTTCGTATTTCTTAAACCTGAAATGAATCACAAACCTAGTTAGAAAAAGTGACTCGTCATATTTTACAGTGCAGAGGTTTAAATAAAGCTTTCGATGGTGCCTTTTAAAGAATAACATCAGTCCATTAGCATTTACACCTTCGATATCGCTCACGATGTTGTAAATATGTAGATTTTCCAATATAACTGCTGTCTCAAGAAAAACTTGCGTTTGAACTCGGTACCAGAATCTGCCATCTGGAAAAGACAAATTTTCAAACGTTCAAAAACGAATTCATTGCAAATCTAATAAATACGATTCCTCACCTGATATTAAAAAAGACATTTCAGGAACGAGTTTGAACGGATATTGAAAATCACATTCGGAAATACAGAAATGTTTCCTCAATGTTCTCGCATGGCCGCTACAAGAGCTGCGAATTTGAAAATAGGTGAAACAAAAATTAGTCATTTTATTTAAATAGGTACTCGTCTCTTTGAAAAAATAAATTCGTAATACTCTCACTTGATGACAGAATTTATATTAATCAACATGCCATTTTTGGAATACATTGTCAACATAAAAGCATCTTTTTTAGATAAGATCCAGTTTCTTTTTCTCAAAGAATTTAGATTCAGTTCGGTAGATTGGTTGTTGACCACAACGGTTCCATGGAATGTGCCCCATTGCTCGTAACCTTGCAGAAGATTAGATCTGTAAGTGAAAATTGCACCGATACATTACAATTAAAGCAATAAAAAAAATTCAAATGTGCATATTACATTATTACATGTACGAATAATTAACTGACCGGTGAAATTATTAACTGATAACAATTATCAAAAGTACCAAACAGAACGAAACTTTTTTACAACAAAGCTTAACAAGCATTTAAAATGATAAAAAAGTCTTTGAAAAAATTATGACATTTCCGCACACGAAAAGATAATACCTATAATTTTCCTTCTTCCTTTATGAAGAATTTCCAAAATAATTTTGAGCTAGAGAAGGGCTGCTCTTCACAGTCACAGCTAAGATCAATTTTCCATACCCTTCTTTTCTTTTTAGGTAGGTAAACTGAATACTTACATAGATTCTTCATTGATCTGACCATTTCTATAGAATTCTATCATTTCCAGCAACGATTGCCCAGATTTGTCATAATAAACTGGAGAACTTGTCGAATGCCATCTAAAATTAATATTTTCACATCTCAATAAGTTCAGATTTCTGATTCTTTTTTTCACTAAATCTTATGTTAAAAGTGATTCATCTTACAGAAAGTTCATTCTGACATGATCGTTTTCTCCAGAGATTGTGTTTCTAGCGAATAAAGCAAACAAAATGATTGATTTATTGATCTGGTGAATGTGAATGATTGATAATTTTATACAGGCATCTATTAATTATTTAACTTACTTTAATAATCCATTGTAAGATACTCTCCAAGTACCCATGGGCTGACTACATTCCACTTTAACACATTTCGAATGCCATTCCGAATCAGCAGAGAAATTATTATCTGGGAAAAATAAAAACAAGGAAAACGATTGCTCTTCAACATCGATCTAAAAAAATTGCCATATTTTCTGCAAAGAACTTACCCACTGCATAATAAATCTGCTCAGAAGTCAATTTCAAAAATATATAGGTCTGAATAGTACTACGTCTTCGTACAAAGAATAAAACGATTTTATTATCATAAGCATCACATCCGGTAAACAGCAATGAATCTGTATACTTCGAAGATCACAGAACCATAAAAATTATCTCACGAAGCTTTACCTATCGACGGGAATTTTTAATAAATCAACTTACTCTATTGTTCACGAGTTTCCTGCAACTTTCCAGGAACAATTCTTCTCCTGATGGCAGTAAAATATTCTTCATTTCCGCCATAACACCGTTGACGTCCTTAACCAATATATCGAAAACGAGTGATTAAGTTTCTCAGCATTTTTCATCTGTCGATTAGCGATATATAATCACATGGGTATTGTTATCAGCTTATTAATGACGTTGAAATACGAATCTTGATAATACGAAATCGTATGGAAAAGAAGGCAGAAAAATATCTCCTACGACTTTCGAAGCTGATCTAAAAATTTTGTATAAATTTCTCATTTCTTTCTGATATCTAAAACAAATCCCACGTGTTCGTTAGTAAATAATTCAACGTCAACTTAACAACTAATACAATCAAATTCGACTAATTAGAAATGTACTCGGAGTCAAGTTTATTTATTTGCAACACTTTTTCAACCATGTTCCTACCTATGTAAATGCGTTAGTTGTTATCACGAAGTTCATCGATTGAACTGAACGAATTTTTATCGCATTTTCGTATTTAATAAACAAAGTTCCAAAAGAATTAAAATCTTCCATTGCCGAATTATATTTTCCTTACTTTCGTTTCTCCTTTTCAACCTCAAAAAAAGCTGCATTTCTTTCCAAGTAGGGGTCAAAGTTTCGATCTTATCTAACGTTCGCCTACTAGTTTCTTTGTAAATACAGGCCTAAAAATAATAAAAATTTAACACATAAAAAACCTGTTTATTAAAAAAAAGAAAAGAAAAAATAACTTAAAATTATTTATTTCGTGGCTACTTTCCAAAAACATAAACTATTATCGACGCCGACGCAAACATACGGAAGTCTGAAATGCCAAGCAACGTTACTCGCCAACTAAAAACGATAAAAAATTCAATTACTACACTTTCATACATATCTTCAACACGATACTTGAAAATTTCAGCAAACCTTTAATTTAGCCACATTTATAGGAAACTTAGTCTTTAGATTGGTCACAGTCAAGGTATGTCCCGGCGATCCAATTGTGGAAATAATATTCTCATTTTGATTACAATATCTGAGATGTTTTATACCACCGGAATGAATTAGCTGTTTGTATACCGGAAAACTACATAAAAATGCACAATTATTTTCAGCATCATCAACACAATACAGTCGTAAAAGACTGAAATATTTCTCACCTAGATTTAGACGTATCCCATACTAATAAATACCCAGACGCTATTCCAGCAATTTTACAATGATTACTAGGCGACCAATCAACATCCAGTAATGGGAACAGGTCGCATTCTAAAGAATAAACTGGTTGTTCTTGTTCGACATTGTATAACCTAATGATTCCTTTCTTTTCAGCGACTAGTATTTTACTGGGCTCGTCAGCACTCCATTTCACCGCAGTTCCTAATCAACGAAAAATCACCTTTAGAATGCACCAAGTTCACCGCATAATTGTAAAATTCAACTCGAAACTCACCAGGAGATTCCAGATAAAAAGTAATGCTACATTTTAGGTCTTTGACTGACCACACACGACATGTAAAATCGTCACTGACCGAAGCCAATAAATCAACCGTTGATTCTTTATCGAAACATATATCATTTACATAATTCGTATGTCCCTCTAGGGCCTGAAACATAATCATTTCAATACGCCGAATCTAATTTCACAAGTTCCTAGAACGCCGATGATTATACCTTCGTCTCGGAGCTCTCGTTCAGCACACTTTCGAACAAATATATATTAAAATCCGAAGAAGCGCAAGCAAACTGCATGACTTTCGGAGTATTTGTCAACAGAGTCTCTTGACTGAGAGATAACGCGTGAGGACGTCCTTTTACTTCAAAAGCTTTCACAATATCGAGCTTATACTTGGTCTCCATCGTCTCATCTTCCTCCTACGAAACACTTCAATATAACACCTATTTCCACAAGTTAAGGGAGCAGTGAAAGAAGACCTTACTTGGAATTTGATCGTGCCAATCGATACAGTCTCCGGAAAAGCGATTAGAATTACATTCTGGGACCATTCGAAAGGTGAAAACTCAACTAGCAGGACTTGCTGAGGGAGATCCACAACATGCACTGGAGAGTCCAATTTTACAGCTGATGAGGACGAATCTAAATTAAACGAAGGCATATCGGTTTTATATTATTTTAATACTATAATTATTCGATTTAAGTCGTAAATTGTCAAAAATTTAGTAAGAAAACTTCATTTTCATATTTCGTGTTTACCAGTGTTGTCAAAGTTCGTGAACTTTTAGAAAATGAACGTGAACGCGTTCGCGAACGAGCCACATTTTCGTGAACGTGAACTGAACGCGTTCATTTCATGATGAACGTGAACTGAACGCGTTCATGCCCAGAAAAATTGAACGTGAACATCGTGAACGCGACGTTCACCACAGATTTTCAGGGCTAGAACAAAATCGCAGGAATAAGCTTGCTCTTGCGGCTCTTGTGTCTTGTCGTGTTGTCGTGTTGCGTGTCAATGTGCGATTATAGAGAGAGACTCAGAGATGCAACGATTATAATCGATGCTACATCGATTGTGTTTTCAAAAAATAATCGGAAATAATCGATTAATAATCGATTAATCGGTCCCAAAAATTTGAGTATTCTTCATTGGCCAGAGATACGTGACGTCAGAAACTTGAATTGTTTTGATTAGAAAAAAAATTACGTCACATATAATTTGACCAATCAGAAAAATTGAAAATTTTTGTTTACTTTTCTTCGATTAATCGAAGAATAATCGATGCTCGTCCGATTATTTTAATCGGGGTATGAGCATCGATTATAATCGATTAAAATCGTAATCGTTGCACCTCTGGAGAGACTGCAGAATAACCCTGGTTTGCCTAGCTCCATGCGTCTTGCCAGGGCAGTAAGAATCAGGGTCCGGAACCACTTGGGAGAACAACCAAAAAAAGACCAGGGGAACCACTTTTTTCGAATTTTCAAATGAGAACCAGCACCAGAACCAGTTGAAAAAATTTATAGAACCATTTCCAATAAAGGGAACAACCAGGGAGAAGTAATTTTGAAACTAACCAGAACCACCAGAACCAGTTTTTATCTAGATTAAAAATTAAAATTTAGATTCAATTTCAATTATTTCACAAAAATTTGAAAAAATTACAAAACTATTCGCAGATCTTAATTTGACTTCTAAATTGAAGTTTGATGTGTTATTTTGAAAGAAAAACAAAAAAAATGACTGGAACTGGGAGCACCAGAACCACTTGGAACCGGGGGAACCAGTACTAATTGGAACCACAACCAGGAGAACCATTAAATTTTCTTGACTCCTGGAACCAGAACCAGAACCCCTCCCCCCAAAAAACTGACTATGGAACCACTTTGGAACCAGAACAGGAACCATTTCATCTCAAAGGTTAAAGAGCAGAGCCAGAAGCACCAGAAAAAAAATTTCAAATGGTTCCGGACCCTGGTAAGAATGTGAGCAGCAACAAAAACGACTGCAAAAGATCAACAAAACAGCCGCTTGGCGAACTGATAAGCGCCAAGCGGCTGTTTTGTTGGTCATTTGCAGTCGTTTTTGTTGCTGTTTACATTCTTACTGCACAAGAAAAAATTTTTAAATGAACGCGTTCAGTTCACGTTCATTTGCTTGTGAACGTGAACTGAACGCGTTCATTTTTAAACGAACGTGAACTGAACGCGTTCATTTTTAAACGAACGTGAACTGAACGCGTTCATTTTTTTCGTGAACTTTGACAACACTGGTGTTTACAAAATAAAAATTCGCGGGAATCCGCCGGAATCTCACAACTGCACACCTACCATACTACGTACAAATCGGGTGAAGCGGTAGCGCTACCGCACGGTTGTGTTAGGCGGACTCTACACGTTGGAATGATGTGTTTGAAGTCACGTTATGAGGTTCTTTTCATTTTTTTATTTTTTTCATTACTGATTCTCATCCATCTTCCCATCGTAATTATATTAATAAATTTAATAATATTTTTAGTTTGGTGTAGAATGATTTCAATCTATTCAGCCTGTATATGTATAAATACTTCATTTTCAAGCCTTATGGTAGCTAATATGGGTCACTTTTATGAGGAAATTTAATTTCAAATGACAATATTTTGAAAATCATCTCGACGACCTAGTAATATTCTACATTTTTCTGGACTAAAATTTAACGCTCTTTCCAAATCTGCAAAAATTTTTGGAATCCGCACAACCTTTCAGCCCCAAAATGGGCTTTTTTTGAAAAAAAATGAGTGAAAACTTCGAAAAATTCCCTAAAAAAATTGAGGAATTTTTTTTTTTAATTTTTATGACACATCATCTTGAAGCTGAGATCACGGCCGATTCAATGGTGCTATTGCCATCTCGATCGGACCAGCGGTTCGCTTAATAATCACGATTAAAGGATTGAACTGGAGAAATCTCAGCCAAAAAGTCACTTTTTTCAATGCAATTATACATTGATTTATTTTTAACTCAAAAACTAAATCGACGACCTACATATATTTTACTCGTTTCTGGACCCAAATTCAACGCTCTTTTCGAAAATGAAAAAATATTTCAGATCCGCACAACCCTTCCGCCCCAAAATGGGATTTATTTGGGCAAAAATGGGTAAAAACTTCGAAAAATTCCCTAAAAAAATTGAGGAATTTTTTTTTTTAATTTTTATGACACATCATCTTGAAGCTGAGATCACGCCCGATTCAATGGTGCTATTGCCATCTCGATCGGACCAGCGGTTCGCTTAATAATCACGATTAAAGGATTGAACTGGAGAAATCTCAGCCAAAAAGTCACTTTTTTTCAATGCAATTATACATTGATTTATTTTTCACTCAAAAACTAAATCGACGACCTACATATATTTTACTCGTTTCTGGACCCAAATTCAACGCTCTTTTCGAAAATGAAAAAGTATTTCAGATCCGCACAACCCTTCCGCCCCAAAATGGGATTTATTTGGGCAAAAATGGGTAAAAACTTCGAAAAATTCCCTAAAAAAATTGAGGAATTTTTTTTTTTAATTTTTATGACACATCATCTTGAAGCTGAGATCACGCCCGATTCAATGGTGCTATTGCCATCTCGATCGGACCAGCGGTTCGCTTAATAATCACGATTAAAGGATTGAACTGGAGAAATCTCAGCCAAAAAGTCACTTTTTTCAATGCAATTATACATTGATTTATTTTTAACTCAAAAACTAAATCGACGACCTACATATATTTTACTCGTTTCTGGACCCAAATTCAACGCTCTTTTCGAAAATGAAAAAGTATTTCAGATCCGCACAACCCTTCCGCCCCAAAATGGGATTTATTTGGGCAAAAATGGGTAAAAACTTCGAAAAATTCCCTAAAAAAATTGAGGAAATTTTTTTTTTAATTTTTATGACACATCATCTTGAAGCTGAGATCACGCCCGATTCAATGGTGCTATTGCCATCTCGATCGGACCAGCGGTTCGCTTAATAATCACGATTAAAGGATTGAACTGGAGAAATCTCTGCCAAAAAGCCACTTTTTTCAACCAAGTCAGGTTTTCATATGATTATACCTGAAATTATTTGTCACTCAAAAACTAAATCGACAACTTACATATATTTTACTCGTTTCTGGACCCAAATTCAACGCTCTTTTCGAAACTGAAAAAATATTTCAGATCCGCACAACCCTTCCGCCCCAAAATGGGATTTATTTGGGCAAAAATGGGTAAAAACTTCGAAAAATTCCCTAAAAAAATTGAGGAAATTTTTTTTTTAATTTTTATGACACATCATCTTGAAGCTGAGATCACGCCCGATTCAATGGTGCTATTGCCATCTCGATCGGACCAGCGGTTCGCTTAATAATCACGATTAAAGGATTGAACTGGAGAAATCTCTGCCAAAAAGCCACTTTTTTCAACCAAGTCAGGTTTTCATATGATTATACCTGAAATTATTTGTCACTCAAAAACTAAATCGACAACTTACATATATTTTACTCGTTTCTGGACCCAAATTCAACGCTCTTTTCGAAACTGAAAAAATATTTCAGATCCGCACAACCCTTCCGCCCCAAAATGGGATTTATTTGGGCAAAAATGGGTAAAAACTTCGAAAAATTCCCTAAAAAAATTGAGGAAATTTTTTTTTTAATTTTTATGACACATCATCTTGAAGCTGAGATCACGCCCGATTCAATGGTGCTATTGCCATCTTGATCGGACTAGCGGTTCGCTTAATAATCACGATTAAAGGATTGTACTGGAGAAATCTCAGCCAAAATACCACTTTTTTCAACTAAGCCAGGTTTTCATATCATTATACCTGAAATTATGTTTCACTCAAAAACTAAATCGACAACCTACATATATTTTACTCGTTTCTGGACCCAAATTTAACGCTCTTTCCGAAAATGTGAAAATTTTTCGAATCTGCACAACCTTTCGGCCCCAAAATGGGCTTTTTTTGGGAAAAAATGAGTGAAAAATTCGAAAAATTCCCTAAAAAAATGGAGAAAATTTTTTTTTAGATTTTTATGATACTTCATCTTGAAGCTGAGATCACGCCCGATCCAATGGTGCTATTGCCATCTCGATCGGACCAGCGGTTCGCTTAATAATCACGATTAAAGGATTGAACTGGAGAAATCTCAGCCAAAAAGCCACTTTTTTCAACCAAGTCAGGTTTTCATATGATTATA
The DNA here is from genome assembly GCA_033439095.1 of Pseudococcus viburni. NCBI lineage: Eukaryota > Metazoa > Arthropoda > Insecta > Hemiptera > Pseudococcidae > Pseudococcus > Pseudococcus viburni. The sequence goes on along the minus strand of JAVBJF010000080.1, from coordinate 554,844 downwards.
CCTGAAATTATTTGTCACTCAAAAACTAAATCGACAACTTACATATATTTTACTCGTTTCTGGACCCAAATTTAACGCTCTTTCCGAAAATGTGAAAATTTTTCGAATCTGCACAACCTTTCGGCCCCAAAGTGGGCTTTTTTTGGGAAAAAATGAGTGAAAAATTCGAAAAATTCCCTAAAAAATTGGAGAAAATTTTTTTTTAAATTTTTATGATACTTCATCTTGAAGCTGAGATCACGCCCGATCCAATGGTGCTATTGCCATCTCGATCGGACCAGCGGTTCGCTTAATAATCACGATTAAAGTAGGTATTACTGTTATTGTACTAAGGAATGTTGCTAATTTGAGTTTTGTTTTGTATGCTCAGCGGGTGTCATTATCTACAGGCACGCAGTTGGATGAATAAGTGATGCTGGGTACCGTTACCCAGCATCCCCTATTCATCCAACTTCGTGCCTGTAGACAATGACACCCGCTGAGCATACAAAACAAAACTCAAATTAGCAACATTCCTTAGTACAATAACAGTAATACCTACTTTAATCGTGATTATTAAGCGAACCGCTGGTCCGATCGAGATGGCAATAGCACCATTGAATCGGGCGTGATCTCAGCTTCAAGATGATGTGTCATAAAAATTTTTTACAAAATTTCCTCAATTTTTTTAGGGAATTTTTCGAAGTTTTCACTCATTTTTTCCCAAAAAAAGCCCATTTTGGGGCGGAAGGGTTGTGCGGATCTGAAATATTTTTTCATTTTCGAAAAGAGCGCTGAATTTGGGTCCAGAAACGAGTAAAATATATGTAGGTCGTCGATTTAGTTTTTGAGTGAAAAATAAATCAATGTATAATTGCATTGAAAAAAAGTGAGATTTCTCCAGTTCAATCATTTAATCGTGATTATTAAGCGAACCGTTGGTCCGATCGAGATGGCAATAGCACCATTGAATCGGGCGTGATCTCAGCTTCAAGATGAAGTGTCATAAAAATTTTAAAAAAAATTTCCTCAATTTTTTTAGGGAATTTTTCGAAGTTTTCACTCATTTTTGCCCAAAAAAAGCCCATTTTGGGGCGGAAGGGTTGTGCGGATTTGAAATCTTTTTGCATTTTTGAAAAGAGCGTTGAATTTGGGTCCAGAAACGAGTAAAATATATGTAGGTTGTCGATTTAGTTTTTGAGTGAAAAATAATTTCAGGTATAATCATATGAAAACCTGGCTTGGTTGAAAAAAGTGGTATTTTGGCTGAGATTTCTCCAGTTCAATCCTTTAATCGTGATTATTAAGCGAACCGCTGGTTCGATCGAGATGGCAATAGCACCATTGAATCGGGCGTGATCTCAGCTTCAAGATGATGTGTCATAAAAATTTAAAAAAAAAATTCCTCAATTTTTTTAAGGAATTTTTCGAAGTTTTTACCCATTTTTGCCCAAATAAATCCCATTTTGGGGCGGAAGGGTTGTGCGGATCTGAAATATTTTTTCATTTTCGAAAAGAGCGTTGAATTTGGGTCCAGAAACGAGTAAAATATATGTAGGTCGTCGATTTAGTTTTTGAGTTAAAAATAAATCAATGTATAATTGCATTGAAAAAAGTGACTTTTTGGCTGAGATTTCTCCAGTTCAATCCTTTAATCGTGATTATTAAGCGAACCGCTGGTCCGATCGAGATGGCAATAGCACCATTGAATCGGCCGTGATCTCAGCTTCAAGATGATGTGTCATAAAAATTAAAAAAAAAATTTCCTCAATTTTTTTAGGGAATTTTTCGAAGTTTTCACTCATTTTTTTTCAAAAAAAGCCCATTTTGGGGCTGAAAGGTTGTGCGGATTCCAAAAATTTTTGCAGATTTGGAAAGAGCGTTAAATTTTAGTCCAGAAATATGTAAAATATTACTAGGTCGTCGAGATGATTTTCAAAATATTGTCATTTGAAATTAAATTTCCTCATAAAAGTGACCCATATTAGCTACCATAAGGCTTGAAAATGAAGTATTTATACATATACAGGCTGAATAGATTGAAATCATTCTACACCAAACTAAAAATATTATTAAATTTATTAATATAATTACGATGGGAAGATGGATGAGAATCAGTAATGAAAAAAATAAAAAAATGAAAAGAACCTCATAACGTGACTTCAAACACATCATTCCAACGTGTAGAGTCCGCCTAACACAACCGTGCGGTAGCGCTACCGCTTCACCCGATTTGTACGTTTTATGTAGTTTGCAGTTGTGAGATTCCGGCGGACTCAAATTCGCGGTGCCGGATTGTTTGTTTGTTGGATTGCGGCATAGAAAATTCAGGCAGTAATAAAAAAATAAATAGGTAATCAAGTAGGTAGTAAAATTTGCGTAATTACCAGTAAATTACCGAAATATTTTTAATTTTTAATTTTTTTCGACGTTTTTAATTTTTTTAACTCATCAAAAAGTTAATTTTTGTTGTAAACATAAATTAAATGACTTTTAAACGTTGTAGCACATTTTAAAACAGCAAATAATTAATAATTTTATTTAGACAGCATGTTTTAACAATTTTTTTAAGATTTTCAATTTCATAGCTCGTAGCTCGTAGTAGCTCAATCAGAAACACACCCATGCTCGAAAAAAAAATTTTCAAAGCTCGTGGCTCAATCAGAAGCACACCTACGCTCGAAAAAAATCAAATCTCATGGCTCAATCGGAACTAAACTTCAGCTCAAAAAAAAACTCAAACTCATAATTTTTTCATAACATAGAACCTTTATTCTAAATTATTACACATTGGAAAGCGAATTAAATAGAACAAAACAATAGATTAATTCATAAATCATTTTAAAATGGTAAACAACAATAATTCTTTAACGGTTAAAAATTAACAAATACATTATTGCCATTATAAATTAAAAAACAAAATCGTTTCTATGCTACGTTAAAACAGTTCAGGTGCACAGTATTATATTCGGCATGAATATTGGCATATGTATATTTTATGACGGTGCTATGAATGGATAAAAATTCACGATAGGCAATTCTAGCCTGCTTATATACACTACCGGAGAAAAAAAAAAAGGAGAAACATTCTTGACAGCTTATACTATATAGAAAAAGCTATACAAAAATAACATAATACACGAGTATTAATGAATTCGAATTCTTTGCTTTTCAACCGTCAAGTCAGTCTTGAACTAATTAATAAATTGACGATGTTCGTGAATCGAAATTACAGCAGCGATTTTTTCCTTATAACGGCGAATCTGTTCCGTCGATATCTCAAAATACACACAACAAAATATTATATAGGTTAAATGGGTACTTTTTTTCAGCTCGCCATTTCCTATATGCATTTATTATTACTATTCAATTATGCGCATAATTATGCGTATACAAGCGCATAAAAAAACTCTTTTCATTTAACGATCGTTATAACAAAGAGCACCTTATATATGGTGAATTTTTTTTACATAAACGTCATTTTTGTAGATAGCATTGGTTTGTAGATTCGATCAAAGCATCTGTGTAGAGCTCTATACATAAATTATAATCTGCGTTTAATTGAGAGATTTTTTAGATATTTTTTTCAAACTTGACGAGTTTCGAAAACACGATGATTAGATACGATAAAACATTTTTTTGTTTTTCTTTTCGTACGGTATCTATTATTCAAATCCAACGTTAATGTTTACGTAGAAAACTACGTTTCGAATGGTAATATCGAAATTAATGTTTTAATAACAAGTATGTGTGACTTTTGACGCAATACAGTTTAAAATTTACAAACAAAAGTGTCGAAAAAATACACAAACAAAATTTACGAGCAATCGAGCAATCGACCAAATCGATGAATTTACATCTCGAGTACCATTTTTTCATATAAAACTAGAATTTAAACAAAACAAAAAATAGAACCGATTTTTTCATCGATTGAAACACGTGTCTAGAATTTTCACCAAAAAAAAAAAAAAATTAATCGATCGAAACACGTTTTTCGTATCCAATAAGTACAAATTTCTTACAAAGATCCTCCCAGAGACAAGGTGACTTCGCTGCAACGTCAATTTTTCATCGTTAATTATTACAGATTCGCCGTAACTTCAATACCCATGCTCGAGGCTTTCCTTAAAAAAATTAAGCTGCTACCTAGAAGCATCATTCAATACATAAAAACCAATTCGGCGAGTACACAAACACAACATGGCGTTACAAAAAAACGAAAGAAAAAAAATTATGTACAAAAAATATACATACAATGAGAAAAAGAAAGAGAAAAAAAACCTAAAACGAATACGTCACGCTAATATTTAAGTAGCGAGTTCTGTTTGAAATAAAGCCAATAAAGTATAATCATGTTTACTTTTCGAACCAAAAATAAAATAAAAAAAAAGAGTAAACGACTATAATTTCAAACAATTGATAGGTAACCGTTTATCATGAATTTCACCGCCGTCGTGATCACGATGAGGGAGGTCATGGTTAGATTGACATACGACGATACGAAGGATAGAAGATAATTCAGAAAAAAGAACAGAGTTTATAACACCGGGATGAAAGGAGAATTTGCAAAAATGGTTATAATATAAACAATACTGTCCTAGGAACTAAAAATTTATGGTACATTTATTTTACACTTATTACATTATTTTTTTGGTTTGCCGATTATGAAATTTCTTATATGCATATTGTAGTTTTTTTTATAACTTCGAAATAAGTTTTTTGTAATTTTTTAATCGATAAACACACATCACATATTTATACACGATAAAAGGAAGACTTGACACTTCCACACGATCAACTACATATATTTTAATTGGCTAAAGCTTGTTTAACGAAAAATTTCACACCGAGCTTTACCTCTGTTTCTCTCTCTCGTATTGAGAATCGCTCCGATATAATAAAAAGAAAAAAAAATGGTAAGATGAGTGGAATCTCTTATACGACAATGGCAGAGAGGAAATAAAAACACGAATGAGAAATCATCATTGGAGAGATGATGAGAGAGAGAAAAAGAGAGCAACCTTAAACTAGACACGCCAATTATTTCACACTATAGTATAGAACACGACGTCGAACAACAACTGCTACTGCCTCCTTTACTCTTCTGTCTTTGATCTGACAACAAAAAACAAAGAAATCGAGTTAGTGATTGAATAAATGTGAGTTATTCCATGTTGGCTTTTAAATTTCGTAGGCGAGAAAAGGTTATCAAACTATATGACGAAAGGTGCGAACTGAAAGTATTGGCAATTTTTTGGCGGAGGAGTGTTTAAAATTTAGTATGATGGTGGAAAGTAGAAAATTTCAAGCGAGTATGACCTCGGTGGAAATTAACTAAAAAATGCGGTTCGAGTAGAGAAAAATTAATTTTACATATTTTTACGATATTTTACCAGAATGGTGTCATAAATATGAAAAAACCTCTCTGATTTAAAATTCGAAAATAAATTGACGAAAAATTTTCATAGAGTAAGTAGGTAATTGAACAAAAACATTTTTTTCAACCACTGAAAGTGAATTTTGAAAAAAAAAATGAAAATCATAAAATTGCAAAATAGGTACATACATAATTTATATCAACTTTGAATTGATTATTTTTTCGGGAGGGGGGATGTAAAAGATGATCCTAAAATTAAAAAAAAAATACTTCATCAGATTATGGAGAGAAATTCCAAAAAATTTAAAATTTACTTCTGTGGTTTATTTGAAAAGATTTGTCAACATGCAAAAAAAGAACGTCTCGCAGGACATGTTTTCGTTTGGATATCAATCAATATGAGCTTGAATACTCTATACGTATAGGGACGTTCCGAGGGCATATTTCTGGGGAGAGGGGTAAAATCTATGAAAATATCAACTCAGATTTTCAATTTTTCCAAGTTGGGAAAATTAAACAATGGTATTTTTGATTTTATTGTTTTTTAAAAAGCAGAAAAAAATGATCATTTTCTATGGGAAGATTTGCCATTTTGTACTCACATTTCATCAAGTTGGAATGTTGGGAAAATTTACCATTTGAATTCTTATCTTCTCAACTAAATATCGAAAAATCTCATGGAGGAGAAGGGTAAGTCCCCCCCCCCCATCAGTACGTCTCCGGCCCTTGACACGAATCAGACGTTGGTTCATTAGAAAAGCTCCTTTTGAGAGCAGGTAGAAGGGTTCAAAATAAAAAGCTGTAAATTTTAGGAACCACTGAGTGAAAATTTTCCAAATTTTTGAGAAGTATGAACAATTTGTAAAAGTTTGATGAATGTAGTGAAAGACAATTTTTAACCCTTTTTGGGAGAAATGAAAGGGGGAGTTTCAATTTTTCAAAGATTTTATGAGTTTCATTTTGTATTTTTATTATTTCAATTTTTACTCAAAAAAATGTTTGGTTCAAAAATAGCCGCTCGAAAGACCTCCATTTTGTCAAAATTAATTAAAGCCTAATCAAGATTTCTTTTGGTATCAAAAAATTCGACTTTTCGATCTTTTTTCCTGATATTTTGGGAATTCTTAAAAATCTGAAAAATAGCAATTTGGGCCCAAATTAATTCTATTTCATGAGTTATTAGCATCACTAGCTCGAAATTTAGTTTTCAATATTACTTCACAAGTGTTGATTCAAATTATTTTTATCAAAGGTTTGGGAACCCCTGAAAAAAATCAAAAGCTCGTGTTTTATAGTTCAAAAGTAAAATGCATATTCTTTGCATTCAAAATTTTTCAATAATTTCCTATTTTTAAGGACAGGGTGTTTAGAAAACTTTCCACAAATATGGATGATTTTCTCAAAACTGGATAAATTTTTCAAAACTTGAATGATTTTTCCAAAAACTAGGTATAAAATTATTCTGAAAATTTCGGGATTTTTCATAGTACAATTTTTCAAAAATGGGACCATTTTTCAACGACTTTTCAAAAATTAAACAAGTTTTTAAAAATTGAACACCTTTCTAATACATATAAGTAGGTACTTATTTTTATTGAATAATTTAAAAAAAATTAAAAGATTTTCCAGAATGGGGCGATTTTTTTCCATAACCTAGTCACTTTTCCAAAATTAGGTCGTTTTTCCAAAGGTTGGAACACTTTTTTAAAAACTGAAGAATTTTCCAAAACCAGGAAAAATTTTTAAAAGTTAGAAGTTTTCCCAAAACTTGGTCAGTTTTTTCAACAATTTAGATAATTTTCCAGAAATTGAAAAATTTCTATAAAAAATTTGAGAATATTTTAAAAATTGCATAATTTTTTCAACATTCAGCAATTTTCCAAAATATTACCATTTTCCAAAAACTGAAGAATTTTGCAAAACTTGAATAATTTCTTAAACCTGAACGACTTTCCAAAACTGGGTTGATTTTGTTCAACGATATACATTCTCTCAACTACCATTTTGAATCAGTGAAAAGGCGCAATAATAGTTAGAATAGCAGCAGGCAGCACAGGAAAAAATCAAAGAATTTCACTGATTTTTTTAAAGAATTTCACAAAATATGTTTCCAAAAAATTTCACTGATTTTTTCAAGAATTTCACTGATTTTTCAAAAAATTTCAACGATCAAAGATTTAACTATGTTTCCAGTTAATTTTTACTGATTTTCTAGTAAAATTTTCTACTGTTTGCTTTTCACTGATTCATCTTTGTGCTGCAATTTTGATTGTTTTCCAGTGATTTTTGATAATTTTTACTGATTAATAAAAACGAAAGAGTATAAAATTTTCCACAAACTGGATAATCTTCCACAAATCGAATAATTTTGTAAAAATCGTATAGGTATTTTTTCAAAAAAAATGGACGATTTTCTAAAAATTGGACAATTTTCTAAGAAATAATTTTTCCAAACGCGAACAATTTTCTCCACAATTTTGGGATTTTTTTTTAAATAAAGAATTTTCCACAGCTCGAATTAGGCAGGCATCATAGCAAAATTTTAGAAGAAAAAAGTTACTTTCAGTGACTTTTTTTGAGCAAAAAGTGACCAAAAAATGACCAAAAAGTAACCAAAAGTAACTAAAAGTAACAAAAAATTCAATTTTTCCGAGGGGATTTTTTTTACAGTTTTTTTTTTTTTGGGGGGGGGGGGATTTTTTTGTAGTTTTCTGCAAACATTTCAATGATGAATCAACTGAAAAGACGTGAATAATTTCATTTATTAAATTCCTTCGTCAAAACAACAAACAAACTAGCAAAAATCATTTTTTAAATTTTTTTTTGAAGAATTTTGAAAAATAGCAATTTCTACGAGGAAAACCAGGAAATCTGAATTTTTGCCTGGAAGTGCGAAGAAAAAGTGACTTTTGAGGGGGAAAAAGTGACTTTTGAGGGGAAAAAAGTAATCAAAATTACCTTTTAGACGTGAAAAGTAACCAAAAGTGACTGAAGTCGAAAAAAGTGACAAACACCCTAAAAAAGTGACCCGCTATGATGCCTAATTATAGGTTCCTAAAAATTGGACAAGTTTCCAAAACTTGGTCCATTTCGTTCTATACCCTACACAAATTTTCCAAAAATTGAACAGTTTTTCGAAAATTTAAACAATTTTCCAAGAATTAAAGAGTTTTATAAATGTTAGACAATTGTCTAAAACTTGGACGATTTTCAAATCTTGTACATAAAAAAAATAATAAAAATGAAAAATCCTGTTATTTTTTGGATTTTTCTGGCCATTTTCATACAATTTTTCATACTTCAAATTTTCCTAAAAAAGAACCTTCTTTTTTATCTTCTAATTTGAGAATTCAAGGAAAGAGGAAAATGTCGAAAATGTTTGCTTTCTGTAGTAAAATCATCAAAATTCACGCTATTTTCTGGTTATCTTACCATTAAAGTGAAATTCTTGCTATTTTCTGTTTTTTCTTGTTTTGTTTTTTTTTACCAGTAAACCAGACACCATGTCTGGTTACCTTACTCAAAATTTTCAACTATCCTTCATCTCGCTAAATTTCCCCAAAATAATTCGTCGAGACCTTCCATCAGTGCCAATCGTCATCGTTTGATGACCCATCTCGCAATTTTTGATCGAGTCGACATGAAACGATCCCACGAATTTTCAACCATTATCAATATTCACTTTAAACTCAATACTCACCTTGTGAATTCGGTTCTGGTAATGTCTCCCTCGGTACCAAATGCATCACAGTTGTCTTACCAAAGGGTAAAGCCAGAGCCCCTAAGGTCACGTTACTATGTAGAAATCGGCCTTGATATATTAATCGTAATATTTCCGCTTTCGATACAGCTTCATCGGCCCAATCTGCGAAAATAGCAATCCATTAAAATAGGCTGTTTTGAATCTTGGATATTTGCCCACTCTACACTACATAATTCTACCATGTTACCTAAATTCTGTCGAACCGCAAGAGCTCCTCGGAGCTAGTTCGGTAATATATTCTACACTAACCCTTTTATCACCTCTACCCCTACTTAAGAGCGCTCTTAGCCAGAATATCTTTTTAAATCCTCTCTTCGCGTATCTATCTTTGGGTATCTTTCTTTTGACAATAGTACACACTTTCTGCTATCATTTATTATAATCATGCCTACGTCGCCGCCATCGTTGCACTTGTCCTCTCCTCTCACGCATCGCGGTATCTTCATCATTCTCGCGGTACGGCCAGCAGATGATTTTCGTCGTCGTCTTATGCCACATCGAACAGCATCGCCGAACGAGTTACCACAGTTGATTATCATTTTCCCAACTTCGAACATTGGAACATTACATCGCCGAAGCAACGGTATCGCTCGTCTGGAAACCGTAGTGTATTGTGTATGAATCGAGCTTCGTTAACGAATCGCATCAATCACCTTTCTCGACTATTTTTCCATTTCGTTCTCTTGTTCTTTCTTTCTCTGTCTGTTGACCCCGCCAACCCCGGACACCGGTCGGACGATTTCTCGAATCAGACCCGCTCGCGTAAAGACGAACGTGACTAGTACGAGTACTTTTTCTCTATGTATAATTTTTTTCCCTTCTTATACAGCACTTTAATTGGAACGATGATAAGAGTTTCTTCGAGTAATGTGAGTAATGAACGCAGAGATAGGCTTCTGGATGTACCCACCATCTGTGTAGGTTTTGCCGGCAATAAACGTTTTGTAGGAATACGATTTATGGGGAAAATTTTCCAGATTGGTACATTTTTCGCTCAGTTGGAAAATGATATTTGAATTATGAGAATGAGAGGAAAATAATACAAGATTAGCAATCAAAGAGGGTTATATTTTTTTAAATGGTAGGTCCGGGTAAGAGTGGTCGATCGGCCCCCCGAGCGATTTTGGAATGATACTTGCAGGGCATATACGGGGTGTCCGGTGAGTGGTCTGCCATACTTCATTAAAACCTTGGATGAACAAGTTGCATATCTTGAAAATTGAAGGGGCAAATGCTGTTTTTTGAAAAATCAAGTAAAATTTTTTTGTTCAACCATGGTTATGGATTGTACTTTGAAAACTGAACAAATTTTCATTGCACAATTTGAAAATTGAAAGGGCTGCAAAAAATTTTGTTCAAAAAAGTTCTGAAAAAATAAACTAACCAAAGGAATGGATAGTAAGTTCAGGCATCATAGTGAAATTTTTGAAGAAAAAAGTGACCAAAAATAATCAAAAAATCAATTTTTCGAGGGGCAAATTTTATTTATAATTTTCTGGGGGGGGATTTTTTGTAGTTTTCTGCAAACATTTGTAAAAATTTGAATTTTTGCCTAGAAGTGTGAAGAAAAAGTGACTTTTGAGGGGAAAAAAGTAACCAAAGTGACCTTTTAGACCTGAAAAGTAACCAAAGGTGACTGAAGTCGAAAAAAGTGACCCGCTGTGATGCCTGTATGTTGAAAGAAGAACAAATTTTTTCTACAGACTTTTTGCCTAACATTGAAAATGAAGGGGCTACGAGTCATTTAAAATAAGTGGGCTTCAAAATTTTTTAGTTTCTCAATTTTGGAGACCCATAGCCCCATCATTTTTCATGTTAGGCAAAAAGTCTAAACAACAAAATTTATTAATTTTTCAACATACTATCCACTCCCTTGATTAGTTATTTTTTTAATGATTTTTTTGAACAAAATTTTTTGTAGCCCCTTCAATTTTCAAGTTGGGCAAAAAGTCAAATAATGTAAATTTATTCAGTTTTCATGCAAAGTACTACCTATTTCCATGATTAAAAAAAATTACGTGATTTTTTAAAAAAATAGAATTTGCCCCTTCAATTTTTAAGATAGGCAACTTGTTCATCTGACTTTTTTTCAGTGGTCCCCGGTTATATGCAAAAATGAAGTATGGCCGACCACTCGCCGGACACCCTGTAGGTGTGTAGGTACTCTAGGGATACATTATTCTCCCAAATTTCAGACCATCAAGTTGAGTTGTTCTCAAGTAAAGACTCAAAAGGTGGAAAATGAGTTCTAATTTTTTTTCATGATTGACTCGGCCTATTTTCCTCAAATTTGGGTATAAATTTAGGTATACATGTGAGGACTTTACACAAAAAAATTTACAGTTCCCCCTCCACTTTTCCCCTCCAAAAATTTTATTCAATATTTTGAGGCCTTCCTTACTTATGAAAGACTTTGAGCAAAATTTACAAAAAATAATTTATAGGTACGTTATTAATTCTAAAATAACATAACTTTTTCAAAATTTTACCTCTGGTAAGCCATGCTCAAAATTGACCAAAATTGTTGTTTCAAATGATCAAAAGGTGTTATTTTCTTAATTTTCTCCAATATTTACCAAAGGTAACTCAGGTTCTGGCCAATTTAAACCATGGCCCACTCGAGGTAAAATTTTGAAAAAATTATGCTATTCTAGGAATTATAGAGGTAACTAAAAAATTATTTTTTGAAAATTTTGTCTGGAGCCCTTCATAGGTCAGGAGGATCTCAAAATATTGAGTCAGATTTTTGGAAGGGGAAAAAGTGGAGAAATGAGAGCTATAAATTTTTTTGTGAAAAGCCCTTGCATATACCTACATTTAAACCCAAATATCCTGAGAAAAAAATTAAAACTCATTTTCCAAATTTTGAGTCCCTACTGAAAAATCATTCAACTTAGGGATCTGAAATTCAGGGAAATGATGTACTTATCTCTACCAAAAAAAAAGTACCCTACCTTGCAAGTATCATTCCAAGTTCGCTGGGGAGCAGATTTACCATTCCTACCCGGAAATGTCCTTTGATTTCAATTTTCCCCTTCCCTCCCCTCGCCTCCCATCCCTTTCCTTTCTTTTCCCTTTCTTTCCTATTCAATGGGTTCTGACTAAACGGGGTGGGGTTGGATTGCCTCGTTCCACCACTTCAGAACAGCGGACTTGCATTTCAGCCAAATACATTTTAATTAGAGTCGAAAAATTAGCAATTTCTGTCAAAAAAATTTTATCTGAGTCTGAAGTTTTCAATTATTTTTGTTCCAAAAATTATGTCAAAATGTCAAATTTGATTCGTCCCTGATTCCGCTGGTTCCTAATATTTCGAGAACGAGAAATTTGAAATAATATTTCGAAATTCATTGAAAATCTTACGTTAGTAAAATCAGTGTTTGTAATATTCTGCATATCATTACGTAATATGATGAAATTCCCATAAAATAGTGATGAAATTTTTAAAAATATAAGATTTTTTTTATTCGAATAAAAAAAAGTGATACAATTTATGTGGCGGAAAAATTCGTCAAATGTTTCACTGGAATTTGAATGAAACTCCAAAAATTACAACTTTTTTAAAATTCACGATTGTTTAATCGAAGATTAAAGTTGAATATGTTTTTTCATATCCCCTTTTCCTCACCAAGGAAAAAGTGGAAAAACTCATGTATACTAGAGGAAAATAAATGCAAAAATGGGAATTTTCCTTGAATTGGATAAAATATTTTTCTTGGACTTTTCATCATCTCTTGAATATAATTTTGTTGAAGAAATTAGATCATATCTCTTGAATTTAATGTTTCGAGGAAATTTGATCATTTATGGGGAATTTTTATTCAAGTGTAGTCTCACGTACCCTTCGTACGTTGGTATAAGCATCTGACCACCAAACTATGATACATTAGCGGGGAAAATTTGACTTGAGCGAAATGAGGGGAATTTTCTTCGAAAACACATTTTCATCTCAAAAATGAACCTATGTACATATTTACCATGTTTCACGTTTTTTTTTTTAAATTACTGAAAACTCCCCATACTGGTTAAATTTTTACTTCGGAAAAACAATTTTTTCGAATTAAATGAGATGAAAAACGTTAAGAAGCAAGAAATATTTTGATGTAAACCAGTTCAATGACTGATTCATAATGTTGCAAAACCAACATTACCATTAAATTTGATAGTCAAATCAGACGTACATTGAAGAGGGGAGGGAAGAGGCGAAACATGTACTTACATACAAAGAAAAATGATGATACCAAAAAATCATAAAAATGATGTTTGTACCAATGATGAATCAAAAACTCACGTGATTTTTAAAAGAATTTTCATAATAGGTACCTACAAAGATATCTGGGATCTGGGAAAGTCCAGTATTGAAACTGAGTCAAGGAATGGAAGGAAAATTTCAAGTCGCTTATTTTGACTCAGGAAAATTGGAGTTCCGCCATTAAAAAATTTTTAATAGGCGATTTTGTGAACTTTCAAGCTCTGTTTTTTACTTGAAAGTTGAAACTTGAAATTGGGTTTTATGATCTAGAAATTTTGAAATTGTACCACTCATAGGAGGGTTTCCAACTGGAAATAAAATTTTGGGCCGATACTAAAATATATCGAAGGTACATCCAAAAAAAATTTCTTGCTCTAAATTTCAAATGATGAAGTTCATTTTTCAAATTTTGGCAAATTATTGAAAATTCCAAATTATCCTATAGCCCTGTAAGAAAGCAAACCATGAAAATAATCGAAGTAAAAAGCTTAAATCTGGTATAAGCCCTACTTTTGATTTTCCAAATCGATTAGAAGTGATTTTAAGGCATTTTAAAAGCTCTAAAGTTTTTTGGAATTTTCCAATAGTATTGCAAAAAAGTCCATATAAACTTTAACACCTACTCTCTCAATTATAAATCAGTGAAAATTACCGAAAATCACTGAGAAACAGTCAGAATTTCAGCACAGGAGAAAAGCAGTGAAATTTTTTTCACTGAAAACAAATCAGTGAGAGAAAATCACTGGAAATCAGTGAAAATTCACTGAAAACTCAGTGATATTTATGAAATTCACTGAAAAATCTGTGAAATTCTTTGAATAATCAGTGAACAATCACTTTTTCCCTGTGCTGTAATTCTGACTGTTTATCAGTGATTTTTCACTGATTCGGAATGAGAGAGTACAAACGAAGATTACTCCGAAAAAACTGGTTTGAAAGCTGGATTTCGCCTACACGTGCTCTTCTCCAAAAATAGTCCAACCCAAAAATTTTCATAAAATTATTTTCATCATCAATTCTAATGTGAAATTTCACTAGGAATTCAAAAAAATTTGTTTGAGGGCCATTCCATTACTCCAAGCGTTCCAAAAACGGCAAAAATGGTCACAAACTATTAACATTTGGAAATAACGATTTCTGTTTTTAATTTTGATCTACTGTGAAATAGAATCTGAAAAAAGTACGTAGTTAGATGGTCAAATGATGCTCCTGAAGTCCTAAGTACTCAAAAAAGGTCCCCAGCCCCAAAAATTCTAGGGTATCTAATGAATTTTTCTTGAAAATCACTACTTTTTCTCGACTCGATCCCCCCCCCCCCCAAAAAAAAAAAATCGACGAGATCAAATTTATTACAACGAAATTTCAAACTGGAAGGAAATGTGTATTAATATTTTAAATCAATTTTTGAAATTGGAAAGAGCCCTAAATTTTCTTTTAAAAAATTTGGACACTTACGACCTTTCTTTGTCCGGGATCGCATTTATGAAAAAAAGACACAAAAGAAGGAGTAATGATTTTGAATGAAAAAATATCGGATTTTTTCATTTTTTCAGCACTTTTCCTTGAAATTTTCACTCAATTCATTAATTTTTCACAGGTACTCATTTTTGATATTACTTCCTTTTTCACTACTTTTACTACTTTTCAGATACCTTGAATTTGGAAATTTTGAGGGAAAAATAATATTTCTAGATTTTTGGGGATTTGGGAGCTTTTAGGGATACTTGGGGGCATGATAAGACTTCTCACATTTAAACTTTTTTGGATTCCTAGTAAAAGTTCCTGTCATTATTTTTCAAAACAATTTCAAAATCGTCCCTCTAGTCCAAGTGCCAGTTTAGTTGTTTACAAGAGAGCCAAAAAACGTAACAAAATTTACATTGCGCTTATGGAATTGGCAGACTTTAAAATCCACTGCATTGAGGTTTAAAGTAATTTTTTTACTTCCTTTTTTTAAATCGATACAGCTTGATTCCCTGAATCCAAAACACTAAAAATCTCAATTTTGAAAAAAATGGCACTCACGGTTTTAACATTAACGGAACGAATTATTGGCAAAAAATTTGTAAATTTTTTCAAAAACGTTTTACTCGAAAGGTCAATTTTACAATTCACCCCTCCTCTCCCCTCTTCCCATCATTTCTGGAAACTCATTTCTGGGTGTTCTCTTCAATTTCAATAAGAAGACAAACAATTTCAAAATTAGTGGAAACGTGGTTTAGGAAACAGAACCAGGAACGGAAACGGAAACGCTGGTTTAAAAATGGAAACGAAACATGAAAATATAACAATGAGTCAATAAAAAGGAAACGGAAATGGAAACAGAAAAGAGAATACCTATTTTTCTTACATTTCCGCAATACTGATTTTTACAGCCTTTTTTTTCAATGCTGAAAAATTTCCAAAATTTTCTGAAAAAACGTCTAGAAATTCCTTTTCAAATCGATTTGGGCGGTCGAAAATAAGACACCAATTTTAGCTTCTTTCCTTGATTACTCTCTCATTCTAAATCAGTGAAAAGTCACTGATAAATAGTCAGAATTGCACCACAGGAAAAATCAGCAAAACTCACTGATTCGCTGATTTTTCAAAGATTTTCACTGAATTTCATAAATTTCACTGAATTTTTACTGTTTTTCTAGTGATTTCTCTCACTGATTTGTTTTCAGTAAAAAAATGTTCACTGATTTTCTCCTGTGCTGCAATTCTGACTGTTTTCAGGGATTTTCGATAATTTTCACTGATTTATAATTGACAGAGTAGATCAAATTTTCATATTATGGTCTTTTACAGGTCCATCCCAGTCCATGGTTTATGAAGTAATTTTTAATACATGCTAAAAATTTTACCAAAATTCAAAAAATGAACCTCAGAATCGGAAATTTTGGATAAGGCTGGACATTCTTTTTGAATGTATTTTCAATATTTTTTTTACTTCAGTCTTAAATTTCACTGCCAGCAGTTGGGAAACCTCTCCTGTTATGCTAAAAAGAGCTTTCCGAAATATGTATTTCAATTTCGATCAAAAATTACCCTCTCTTCTCTCCACCTCACCAGTTCCCAGCCATCGAGGAAAAAGCTTCATCATCAAAAGTAGCACAAAAAACACACGCAATATTAACCAAACAAATTTGAAACAGTATATTAATGAGTTTCACGAGCTCGTAAAACGGATTTCAAGCCTCTTTTCTCCTTCCCTGCCATCTGTGACGTTGTCACAAAACCTAAACCAACACATTAATAGCCTATACCTTCTTTCAATCAAAACGACATAAAGAATTCGGTTATAAACAAAGGAAGACTAGTTCATTACCTACGATATATTTACAGTCGGCAGTGCTGTCTACGATAGTTTGAGCACATAACTATACACACAGACAATATCAACTTTCAGCACATGAATAAATTCATTTTACTAGACATCGGATACATTTGCGTTTGAAATACCACACGCACGCACGCTTCATATCCGTAATCACTGCCATCACTATTTACCATTTAGCAACGAACCAGGTGAACGGTTGGTTCGAGAGGCGATAATAGCGTACTTATACTTAAACATGCACAAAATTTGACCCTAATTAACACATAATGGTGTTATGACAATGTATCCACCAAAACACCGCAGAGCACAGAGCACAGAGCCAGCATTTTACACAATGGTGTGACGAGAAAAACAACGACGACGAAATAATGAAAGAAAGAGGCAGAGAGACGATGAGGTGACGAGGTATAAGGTGAGGGAACCTGTTTATACAATACAAATAGATCTTTGAACGGATCAGTTCCTTACCTTCGGGCCAATTATCGAACACATATTGTGCAATTTCGCCGGCCGAGTTGCTAGCGCTGAATAAGAATTCCTTTGTTTTACCGCTAACCAATATTAAACGCAAGTTGATCTGCGAACAAAAAGAAAACATAAAATAACCATTAGCGAATAATTCATTTAATATGAAATTTCACAACATTATAATACACAAGCAGTACGGAACACAGGTATCGTATCGTCGTACCAGGCTCCAATCCTTTCCCTTTTTTTCTCACGCGTCCGAGTCAGCTTCGAATCAATTATACGACTGATTAGTTGAGTCTGACCGATGACGATGACGTTGAGATGGTGATCAGCCACGATGGCTACGATACGACCACCGGTAGAATGGAGAATACAAAGGAAAATGCCACGTACATTCCTTCTCTAGAACCTGATCCGGTGCTCGGGTACAAATAAGTAGAGTCAGAATGTCAAATTGAATTGGCTTCCGAAAAAAAGTGACCTTAGTAACTCGATTCCATCAAAAATGTGACCAAAAGTCCTCGCTTTTGCAGGGGATTTTCAAGCAATTTTTTTCAGAGACAGCGAGTTTGGACGAATTGGACGATTTAAAACCTGCGATGACTTCGCCAAAATTGGGAAAATTTTCAAAAACATGAGCAATTTTATAAAAATTGAAGAATTTTCCAAAAATTGGATGATTCTTCAGATCTTGAGTGATTTTTTTCATAACCAGGACAATTTTTCAAAAATTGAAGAATCTTCCTAATCCTAAACGTGGATAATTTTTCAAAAATGAGAAAAAAACTAACAAAACGAGAACAATTTTCTAAAAATTTAATTTAATAAAAATTTTACGACTTTTACAAAAAATTTATTTTGTAAAAAATTATACAAAAACTGAAAAGCCTTTTTCAATTACCTACTTTTTTCAAGGACAGAATGTTTGGAAAACTTTCAATAAACATGGACAATTTTTTAAAATAGGATAATAGTTTTTAAAACTCAATCATTTTTTTAGAACTTGTGACAATTTTCCAAAAGTCATAATAAATTGCATAATTATTCCCAAAAATAGAAGCATTTTCCAAAGATTTTTCAAAAATTTGTCAGTTTTCAAAAGTAGAGAAAATTTCCAATATGTAGGTACTTTTATGAGTAATTTTCCAAAAATTGAACGATTTTCTAAAATAGAATGATTTTCCCAAAAATTGGTCTTTTTCCAAAAGTTGAACTTTTTTCAAAAAATAGAGAATTTTTACAAAACAGAAAGATTGTTTAAAATTTGGAAGGCTTTCCAAAAATTGAAACATTTTTCCGATGAAAACTTTTCCAAATTTTCCAAAACTTGGGTTATTTTTTAAACATATTGAACGACTTTCAAAACCGTGACGATTTCATTCCGCAACGCAGACAATTTTTCAAAAATTGTATAATTTTCTAATTAAAATATGAATAATTTTTTTAAAAATAGAAAATTTTTCAATGCCACATCATTTTACAAACAGGATGAGTTTCCAAACATTGAATAACAGTTTTTCTATAAACCTGGTAGATTTACTTGAAATTGAAGAATTTTCCAAAAATTGGATGATTCTCCAGATCTTGGGGTGATCCAAAATTGAAAAATCTTCCTAAACGTAGATAATTTTTAAAAAATGAGAAAAAGATTAAAAAAACGAGAACAATTTTCTAAAATTTTCAAGATTTTTCAAAAAATTGTTATTTTATAAAAAATTACTCAAAAACTGAAAAGCCTTTTTCAATTACTTACCTACTTTTTTTAAGGACAGGATGTATGGAAAACTTTCAATAAACATGAACAATTTTCTAAGGATAATAGTTTTCAAAATTTAATCATTTTTTCAGAACTTGTGACAATTTTCCGAAAGCCATAGAATTTTTCTATAATAAATTGCATTGTTTTTCCCAAAAAGAGGACCATTTTTCAATGACTTTTCAAAAATTTGTCCGTTTCCAAAAGTCGAGAAAATTTTCAATATGTACGTTTATGGGTAATTTTCAAAAAAATTGAATGATTTTCTAAAAATAGTATGGTTTTCTTCCATAATTCAGACGATTTTCCAAAAATCGGACATTATCCCAAAAATCGGACATTATCCCAAAAATTGGAAATTTCCTAAAAATTGGAAATTTTTCCAAGAATTGGACATTTTCCTAAAAATTGGACATTTCTCCGAAAATTGGGCATTTTCCCAAAAATTGGATATTTTCCCGAAAATTGGGCAATTTTTTAAAAATTGGTCTTTTTCCAAAAGTTGAACTTTTTTCAAAAAGTAGAGAATTCTCCCAAAACAGAAAATTATTTAAAAGTTGGAGGATTTTCCAAACATTGAAAAATTTGGTAATTATTCAAAACTGAACGACTTTCAAAACTGGGACGATTTCATTCCGCAACGTGGACAATTTTCCAAAAATTGTATAACTTTCTAATAAATGGTAATTTTTCCAAAACGCGAATAATTTTTTTTTAAAACAGAAAAATTTTTCAAAGTCACATCATTTTACAAACATAGAATGAGTTTCCTAAAATTGAATAATAGTTTTAGATTTACTTGAAAATGAGGAATTTTCAGGAAAAACAAAACCAAATAAAAAAAATCCAATATTCGTTTTCAGCTAGTTAAAACTTAAAATACCCGATAAATACCCTTTTTGCAATCGCTTGACTAAAAGTCTCGAAATTCATTTTTCTTATCATGAAAAATCAGTGAAAACTTAATTTTGATACTTCAATTAAAACGATCGCCGAGAGAATGTTTATTGGGGTATTTCGACCCGTTGAACAAGACTCTGACGTCAGTTTCTTCATTTGGTTATGTCTTTCTGTAGGTATAAAACGCTTAAAATTTGAAAATCTGCTACAATAACAACATTTATGTACAGTTTTTCGAGATTTTCAGCCCTCAGTCCAAATCAGCCAAAACCAAATACACAAGGAAATTTCACACAACAAATGAATTTTTTAGTAATTTTTCCAGCATATTCGCTCTTCGCTCATGACGTTTTTCACGTTCAAAAACTTCAAATGGCCAAAAAGACATGATAGAGGGCACTAAAATCGATGAAAAAATTATAGTAAATACATTTCTACGAGAACGAGATGTAACTTTGTGCCAAAGAACAAAAAATTTCCTGTCTTTCCGTTGAATTTAAAGAAATTAATACGATGAAATGGCCATAATTTCAAAAAGAACAGGAGGGGGGGGGGTCAAAAATGTTTTCAAAATTTTCTTTTATCAATTCAAGAACACCGTTTGAGGGGGTTAGAATGAGAATTCGAGCTGGGGTCATCATCTCTTATCCTGCTAGAACATTTTGAAGAATTTCCCAGAACTTGGATAAGTTTTCAAAAAAATGAAAACCATTTTACAACTTTATAAATTTTCCAAAAATTAGAGAATTTCTCATAGACTATACAAATTTTCAAAACTTATGCAAGTTTCCAAAAATTGGAACATTTTTCAAAACTGGGGCAAATTCTCAAACCGTAAGAGATATTCTAAAACATTGAATGTTTTTCTAAAAATTGAAAGATATTCTAAAAATTCTTCAAAACAGAAACGAGAATGATTATTTAAAAAAAAACAAAAGGATTTCCATAAACAAATTGAACTTGAAAAATTGAAAAAAGAAACTCAACAATTGAACAATTCTGTTAAAAAATAATAAATGATGTACTTACGCAATTTTTTACGAATCAAAAAAAATCAATTATAGGTACTTAAAACCACAAAAATTACTCAAATTGTTTAAAAAATTTCAAAATGTTGGAACTGTTTTAAAAATTGGAAAATATTTCAGCAAATAAATTTCATTTCATGGATTTTATGACCATTCCTCCAAAAATGACTATTTTTCAAAAATCCAAAAACCTGGAAAAAATACCTGGAACGACTCTGGAATTTCAAGAATTCCAACACGACCACTTTTCCGAAATGAATTTGTCCACGATCTTAGCGAGATTCAAAATTATATGCAAAAAAGGTCAAACAAAAAGCCAATATTTCATCTTTTTTCCCAACATTTCGTTAGTTGGAAAAAAATTCTTTTTTTTTTGTAATTTTACTTTTTCATCTTTTATTACAGCAAAAATTGAAAAAAAATATGTGAGGCGAAAATAGCGACTAAAAGTCGCCAAATATGAAAAAATTGACCAATTAGGCACACTGCAGTGCAATTTGACAATTACGTATTACGAAGACGGCTGCGAGCATTTACGCCTTCATAATCCTCCTTATCGACCCGAACCATGTGTTTAATCCTATATCGATAAAGTTAGGGGGAAATATCGCGAAAAATACCATAAAATTGGGACCATTGAGGAAGTCGTTTCGTATACGTCGTACTTCGAATGTTAGGTACGTGGCGTTGGCGGTTTTCGCTAGGCACCGGTACGACAATGAGGAAAACACGAAACACGATTTAACCAATTAAATATAAAACCGTTTTGGTGTTAAGTGTAAAATAAACACTGGAATTATTGGCCCGGCGAGCTTACACAGCCGTCGCACGCGTGTAAAAAGCATTATCCTCCAGATTACGAGTTACGATGCCCTGGTTCGCCACATATACGTTGTATTACGCGGATCTTCGAGAGGTGTTTTTTTTTTTCGTACTCGAACTCTTGTGTTAATCGTTAAGGGTACTTGGGAAACCCCCCTACGAGCCTTTGCTTCCTCATACACACATGTTTACCAAAGAGGGATAATAAACCGAGTATATTCTTGATTTACCTTCGTCGTTATTGACGGACGCGTCCTTGCTTCTAATTTCGCGTTTGTTTATAGCAAGCTCCTCTCGCTGCAGTCTAACACCCCTAACTTACTCCTGTGCCGAGACACAGGGCTACAGGAAAGCTCGACAAAAGAATAACGCGGTCACGGACATATCACGTTGCGGTATTCGCCTCTTCTCTCCCAAGCTCGGCGTCGTCCTCAATCTGATCCTCGTACCACTCAGCAGCAGACAGTGTTAAATTCAGATAAACCTTTACTCTGCTCCACACGTAGACGTATATCTCACAGGGGAAGGATAAAAGTTTCTTCGGGACTGCTGTGTGTTCACGTCATTCGCATCTCTTGACATAATATATCATTCGACGAGGAAAATTTATTCGTGTATTCTTTTGACGTCAATGGGTATTATAATTGTATTGTTTAATAATGTATCGACGTTATGATTGAAAAATGAATGTATTTTTTTGAAATTTTCCAGCCAAAGGAGAAAATAAAATGGTATCAGTTTTATTGAAAAAAGTACAGAAATCCATGTTTCAATGCTTTGAATATATTTCTGGGGTTATTTTAGCCCAAACTCAACGAGGAGGGGGGGGAGAGAGAAAGAGTCTGAAATTTAGAACTACAGTATATGACAAAAATTAGAAACCACCTTCATCTTCTCAAACGTCCAACCCCCAGAAACAGATTCAAGGTTTTCGAAACCCCTTCACAGCCACTTTTCAATTTTTTTGGATTATTTCATTTCAATTGCTTTCCTAATTTTTTTGTTACACTTTGCGACTTGATTCATTCCACTCTTCAGAAGAGGTAAATTTTGAAAAAAAAATGCTCACGTTTCAAAAAACATCTCAGGGTATCTAATAAAATTTGTTGCGCAAAAAACTCGACTTAGCTTGAAATTTTTGCATGAATGTTTTGACTTTTATCCCCCCCCCCCCAACAAAACAATTTTTACGAAAACCTATTTTTGCATGAATGTTTTGACTTTTATCCCCCCCCCCCCAACAAAACAATATTTACGAAAACCTATTTTTGCATGAATGTTTTGACTTTTATTCCCCCCCCCCCAACAAAACAATTTTTACGAAAACCTTCGAACAAATATAATTTTAAAAAATCACAATGGGCTCCTAAATTAAAATTTTTGAAATTTAACAAAAAACAATACCTACGACTTTTGATAGCATTTTTTAAAACACAGAGATATTTTCTATAACAGGTAAAGGAACACTGCCCGAGCGCGAAGATGAAAAATTTGATAAAAAATCATGTTGGAAAATCAAATGTCATTTTTTACTTTTGAACTTCGAAATATTTGAAAAAGTCTTGACTTTTGAGTCAAAAAGGTTGACTTTGCATAACCAGATTGACCAAGCTTGACTCATCATGACCGTTAGATACCCTATTTTTTTGTGCATCACGATCAACAAAACTGATAAATAAAAACATCAGTGAAGAGATATAACAAACATTTTTGAAAAATTTATAATAAAATAAGCAAAGAAACACTTTTAGATAATTTAGCCTTCTTTTGGATTTTTACAAGGATTTTTACAGAATACCAAGGAAAATTTCAAAACTCCTCGACTTTTCCAGGTTTTCCAGAAAGTGAACACCCTGTGAATGGAATTTTTCCTTTACCTTTTTGAGTCAAACGAGTCAAAAGACTTGACTTTCCATGACTAGCTTGACCTCTTGGTCAAAAGCTTGACTTTTCAAGACCATTAGACACCCTGCATATGTGAGTCTAGATGCTGACACTACCTTTGGGGGTCAAAAATTGGTTTTTGAGTTGACACTGATTTTAGGTCTTTCAAAAGGAATAGAATCAAGGGAGAAATTCAACTCAAAAACCAATTTTTTACCCCTATAAGGGTGGTTTAACATCTAGGTTCACATATATTCAAAAAAGACTTTAATTACGAGTAATCTTTAAAACTCCCCATTTTCACAAAACTTTTGAAAAAAAAACACGACAATTGTTGATTTAGGTCTTCACGTTGAAAGCCAGGATTCAAATCCAGTTTTCAGTATTACTTTTATTAATAAAAACATTTGGAAGCATACTCGTTATAATTTTTTCATTTTTGACGTTTTCTCCTGTATTCCTAAATTCTCGAAACTAGAAAAAATGAACTTTGAGTAGGTGTTTAAAAATCAGAAACTCCCTAACAAAAATCACCAGAAATTTAATAGTGATCATTGTAAAAACTTGTTTCAACTTCGACCATTTTTTCAAACATATCTTTCAATATTGTTTCAAATTCAATAGAATTGATTATTAAAAAACATTAAAGTTTGTTAATATTAAAAAATTGTGTACCTACAACATGAAAAATTTGGAATTTTGTTTCGAATTTTTGGGGAAAAAAATTTTAACATATTAAAAAGTAAACTCGATCAATTTTTAAAAAAATGATACGTTGACGTTTCATAATTCATGATGTCTACCGGATCAAAAAATGAAAATTCTTGCTATTTTTTAAAAAATTTTCTCGCTATTTTTCTTGCTTTACAATTTACTTTAAAAAATCCTCTTCTTTACGAACACTCGCTTTACAGTTTTATAGAGAATTTCAAGCACTTTTTTTTTGACAATTTCATTCTGATGAAATAAGGTAAAAAAATAATACAAATTTAAAAAAAAAAAAAGATAAAAGCATTCAAATGCTCTCGAAATAAACAGGCAGAATTTTAGCAGAACCTTTCAAACAAATTTTGCACAACTTTTCCCCTGAGCTTTGGAAAAATATACCTACCTTCTTCCCTACTCTTCAATATTTTCCAACTGATGAATTTTAACTGGTTTCTAATTACCTCCTCCTACTCCTTCTTTTCTCTTCTTTAAAAGGTTGTACTCCAATTCGTCTATGAATTCGGCCCCAGCGAAACCAGGACGTAAATTTTAGAAAATAGAAACTTAGAATATCAAAAAAGTACCCTTGGAACGAATTTCATGGATTTTTTTTACCAATATTGAAAGCAAAAAGATTAAAATAAAAAATCATTGAATTTTAAGGGAAAAAATTATTCAACGCGAATGAAGAAAATTCTTTCAACCTTCTACCCGAAACTTGAAACGACATTTTAAACGCAAATCGATTTTTTGAATGAATTTCATGACATTTTTACCCATAATAAATTCACTAAAATTCCAAAAGTCAGAAGGAAAAATAATTTTGAACCCCAAAATATCAAATATACCCAAATAAGAGCTATCAATTTTCAACAAAGTTGAAGAATTTAGCCTCACCCAATCATAGTAGTTATAGGAAGTCTGCTGACAAAGGCTCTTCAGGATTTCCTAAAGAAGGGAGTCAAACATAAAGGCAATTACAGAGGTAATTCCAGACAGAAAAATCAAAATTTTGAAATTTTCACTGAAAAAATCAAATACTGATTTTTTAAAAGAAAAGAAAACGGAAGTTCTTTCCAAGTGAAGCGAAAATTAAAGTTGAAAAAACATTTAAAGGCAATCTTTGGATTAAGAAATTCCAAAAGAAATGGTAAAAAAACTTGTTTTTTCTAGTAAAATTATTAAAAACCTTGTTATTTTCTGATTTTTTTTTCTTGTCGGTAGAACACCATGCATTTATGTAATATTTGCAAATATATTCCACAAACACCGATTTTTATTTTTGCGATGACTTTTTTTGGAATACCCTACCAGCATGTATAAAAAAAATACTCATTTTGGGTACTTTTTGCTTCGTATTTCCATAATTTCTAAAAATACTGTAAATATTGAAAAAATAGGTGTTTTTCACCCTTAATTTTTGGGCAAAGAAGCGGGTGTTTTCGAAAAAAAAACGAACCGGTCTGATAGGAAATTACACGTAGAACATGATTGTTCATAACCATTTTTCCATTTTGAGGTTTTTTTGAGGAGATATTGCCAAAAGTTTCGATTTTTTCCAAAAATGCTGTAAATTGTTGAAAAATAGGTGTTTTTTACCCTTAATTTTTGGTCAAGGAAGTGAGTGTTTTTGAAAAAGAAAAAAACCCTTCCGATAGGAAATTACGCGTAAAACAAGATTTTTCACAACTACTTTTCAATTTTGAGGCTTATTTGAGGAGATATTCACGAAAAACCTGTTTTCAGCGGACGTTTACCCCCCTCCCCCCGGTAGCGGAGGGTTGTGGGGTGTCCATTTTAGTATGTTGTGTAGTAGACCATTACGAACGTAAAACGTGAAAAAAAAATTAGGCTTTAATTTTTGGGGGTCAACTCCTAAAATGCCTGGACTATAAGCTATTTTCAAAATACTCGTAAAATGTGAAGACCTCGGTTCCTATGTCCTTTTAAATCCATTCAAATGCCTTCAAAGCTCCGATTCACAACATCCAGAAATGAATTCTGCCAATAAAAATTTGGTTTCAATTTACTTTCCCCCAGTTTTTTCGAAAAATCTACATTCCACAACTCCCAGAAATTCTCTCCAGAAGGCGATTTGCCCAAACAAGATGAAAATTTCGCAAAAACTTGGCTATTCGATGAAAAAAACACACCTTCAAAAATGATTTTTTAATTGAATCTCCTCAGCATCCAAACCCCAACACTAAAAATCCACGTAACAAATTCAAATAAAATCAAACCAACCAATCCGCGAACACCATTTCTTTTTCGCATCACGACTCGCTCCTGCAAAACAATCACTTTCACGCGACCGCTATCCCAGCCATCTCTCTAATTAACTGTCAAATCGGCTCGGTAACCTTTTCATAGCCCATTTTAAGACTTTAATTACGCCATTTTGTCACGACAGCGTTACTTGGCAATGGCTCGTCTGGCAAAGGAGCGAATATCAATCAAACCTAGACGTGGCGTCGACTAAATTATAAACCTCGACACTTTTCCGATTCCGATCAACTCGACGAACAATAAAAATATGCCACGTAGTTTTTTTTTTAATACCTACATTATTCCGCAAATGCAGTTTACTATGTTAAGGTTTATTGCAGAGCCAGCCGAGGCAGCTGCGCGGAGCATGGAATGAAAAGTTTCGCCCATCAAAAAGTTTTTACGTTTAGAGAGTAAAGATTAAACGGGTCTTCATCGTTTTCTCTTTGTCTTTACAGCGTTGTTTTATCATTTCTTGTGTATTTTTGTCTTATTGTTTCGCTGGTATTAATTTTATATTTTACACCCTGTTCTTGCTTCTGTATCGTGGGGGAACCAGCAACACGCTTTTTGTCGCCATGTTTTAATTATAAAGTGCTTTTATTTATTTTTTTTAGGTTTTTTAATAAAACCCTCGGAAAGGGGAGAAAGATTTCCTGTAACGTAAATGAAGTTCGTTCGTCGTACTTTTACCGAAGTTTTCCCATCCATTTTCGTTCGAGCAGGAGCAAGAATTGAAAATTATGTCATCCTATGATGAAATGTATGCGTTTGAATAGAATTATTAAGAAGAACACTACTCAGGTTTTTTCCAACGTGAAAATTCATCTGAAAGTTTCATCGTACAAAAATAAAAACAAATTGTTCATCGGTTTGTATGATCAGGTTACTTACAAGTAGATTTTTTCGAACGTCTCATATTCGTCATTCATCCCACATTGGGAAATTTCCACAAAAACTCATTCAGTCACATTGAACTCGCATTAGCGACATGTGCGTTAAATTTTATGTAAAGAGAAGCATAAAAATTTGATACGTGACAAAATCAGAAAAAAAAATAAAAATTGATTGCAGAAAGTTTTCAAATATTTGCGAAGTTTAGAGTGGGCTTCATGCTTAGGTACGCATAACAATTTGATATGTGACAAAACCAGAAAAAAAAATGAAAATTTATACGGCGGAAAGTTTTCAAGGATTTGCCAAGTTTGGAGTGAGCTCAGGTACAGAATATTTCCAAAGAAAAATATATCCCAGATTTTCATGAAAATTAAAGAGATAGTTCATTTTGAGAGGAGGATCTTTCAAAAAATGTCTATTCCCTCAGTCCAAAGGGAAAGGAAACTTGGGGTATTTTGTGTGGGAAAAACACTGGTTTTTGTCTTTTTTGAATGATACTACTTTCTGAAAACCTTGGTCATCTTCCTCCCCCTATCTTCCTAAAAAGTTGCGATTTGAGTTTCCACACCTTTCAGAACCATTGACCTTACAACTGAGTACCTACAAATTTTTCCTTCTATATTATGTACAAGAGGTTGAAAAGGTGTAGAGGATTTTTTGATTTTTATTTGTACCAAATTCAAATCGGTCACTCAAAAAGCTTGAAATCAAGTCGAAAATTTTCTGATTACCTAAAACCATTTTTGATGAAATTATTCAAAAAAAATCAAAATTAAAATTAATTCCAATGCCTAAAAAAAATGCTGGCTTACCTACTTCTCAAGCCATTTAATAAATAACTTGAATTTTTATGAAAATTGGGTAAATAAAAATGCAGTTTAGCAGCACTGCAGTCTTAATTTTTTGAAAATTTTCACGAAAATTCATTTTTGGTGATCGAAAAAATTAGGCTCGACTTTGGAGAGCTTGAATGAGCGATTAATTTTTTTTTTAGTAAAAATCAGTTGACCTTCAATTTTGCGATTTGCAGATTTTTAGTTTCGTAATAGAAAGCAAGAAACGATATCCAATTTTATTATCAATGGGTATAGAAACTCAAATCGGAATTTCGGGAAGCGATCGGAGTCCCACGCCGATGGCATGGCACTATGTTTTTTCAAAAGTGGTACCACTTTGAGAATCCTCCAGCTTCGTAATTTTTTAGGATCCTCTCAGTACATTCCTGGTGATGAAAGATATGCCGAAAAAAGGTTGTTGTTTGATGAAAACCAAAAATGACGAAGTCTTAAAAAAAAACAATGCGATCAAGTTTATTACTGAGAAAATTTCAAATTGGAAAAAATCTGTATTTTAAATCGAAAATATAAAGTAATGAACGCATTATATACTACTGATGAAAAAAAAGATACAAAGTATGGAAAAATGACTTAGAAATAAAATGAATGCATAATAATGCTCATCATCTGAAAAATATAGGTATCTGAGTTTTTTCATTTTTTCTCCAATTTTTATTGAAATTTTGACTGAATTCACTATTTTTTTCACTACTTTCACTATCTGTTAGATACCTTGATTCATCTGAATCTAATTTGGTATCTTTCAACCTCAATCACACGAGAGGACCTTAAAAAATAATTTTAGATTGATCACAGGTGTAAAAAAAAAAGTCATTCAACACGTGAAAAAAAGTTTTTATGGTTTAGAGAGGCAATCCATAGAGTTTAAAAAATAGGAAAAATTTCAATTTAAAAGGTGTAAAATACTTGAGAGGATGTAAGTAGTACTTACTCTCTCAATTATAAATCAGTGAAAATTATCGAAAATCACTGAAAAACAGTTAGAATTGCAGCACAGGAAAAAATCAGTCAACATTTTTTTACTGAAAACA
Source organism: Pseudococcus viburni (assembly GCA_033439095.1). NCBI lineage: Eukaryota > Metazoa > Arthropoda > Insecta > Hemiptera > Pseudococcidae > Pseudococcus > Pseudococcus viburni. The sequence goes on along the minus strand of JAVBJF010000080.1, from coordinate 525,529 downwards.
AAATAAACGAGAAAAATCACTGGAAAATCAGTGAAAATTCACTAAAAAGTCAGTAAAATTTATGAAATTTGCTGAAAAATCAGTAAAAATCTCTGAAAAATCAGCGAAAATTCGCTGAAAATCAGTGAATTTTGCTGATTTTTCCTGTGCTGCAATTCTAACTATTTATCAGTGACTTTTCACTCATTCAGAATGAGAGAGTACAGTAACTTTTTCGGCACCTAAAAAAAGTTTCAAGGGTATGAATCACTTATAAAATTATTATAGTGGTCGGAAAAATCGGAAAAAAATTTCATTATAATTGTGGAAAATACGATGAAAATCGCTGACTTGGCGTGAGGAGCGTGAGATTCGATTGGGCGAAGTGATCGATAGATGAAAAACGCTTTTCCGAAATCGGAAAATTCTTCGAATTTTCCGAGACGTAGGGAAAGCGGTCGGAAAATTTTCGCGTAAATATTATCGCACGAAGCAGATATCGATACGAACTGCTCGGAAAATTATTCTGGCCAATAGCAACGCGCCTACGATTGATTTTCCCTAAATTTTCGTATTTAGGGAGACTTTCGACTGCGCTACAATTTTGAACAGTTTTTCACGATGGATCGGAATTTCGACGATGGTCGTTTCTACGGAAACGATAATTGTTCGATCGGACGATACCAAAACGATAATAATTTTCATTGAAAATTATTTTCACAATAAAGATGAATTTTTCTTTAAAAGAAAATTCAGACAGTTTCACGAAGAAAAAAGAAGGAAAAACTCGAGTTAGTTTTTACCTTATATTAAACTGAATATAACATCGCGTGAGGCTGTAAAAACTCGGTAGTTTTTAAGCCTAAATAATTTTAAGTTACAAATCGACTATACGCGAGAACGGTTAATACAATACAACGATCGCGGGTTAACGAACGGTACGAATAAATAAACAAAAATAATTAGAGGCCGTAGCCAATAATTTTACATAAAAAATAACCGCGTATAATTCGATTTCGGTACGGTAAAATTAACAATAATCTCAAATTTCCTCAATTGAAAAAAAATCGATTGAAAGCTCTTGGAGTTGGAGAATCTATGTAATATAAAAATTGAATTTTGTGAGGATCCAGGTCTCCTGGGTTGGGATCAAAAATCTTAAATATGCAAGTAATCATATTTTACCAGTATCTAACGAGTACTTTAACCACTTTTTCATCACTTATGGAAAAAATTCACCTCTCATGGAGTCGGAATCAAGACCTTGATAAGCCAGCAGACCACTGATATTATGGATGCCGGTGTCGGCAACCCGTATCCGAATCATTCGGTCATTTAAATAATTTTCGGTATTTTTTACGACTCGATGACAAAAACCTTGTCTTGAGGAGCATAGTTTGACGGTTACAACACTCGACAGTCGACACTGTGGCAGATCGCTATCACATCGTGAGTCATACAAAACACGAACACTTTTTAACGATCGGTCGTGCGAAAACACCTCTGAAAACGTACTCGGCTTTGTTTGAAATTAAATTCAATTCGAATTAATCACGTCGATCTGTCCGCAAGTTTCAGCGATGATGTAGACATTACTTGTACGCGAGGGAACTTGTACTATTTGGCAACATTGCCATCATTAAATATCAATTTTTTTTTGGTCATAACACTTAGGTACTGCATGTACAAAATTATTTTAGAATTTTGAAGATCTCATCCCCTAGGTTGGCTCATTCTCCACTAAAAATGAGATTCTCAAAATTTTAGTCTTGCGCTACGCTTTCCATGCTAAAAACAAAAAATAAAATTGGAAAAAAATACAAAATTTTCAAATATTTTTTTCAAATATGAAAATATTACTCAGTTCTGATTTCTGGGAATTAACTTTGAACCCGAAGAATCATCCTAGAGAAAGTTTTGGGGGGAAGGGGCTCCAAACAGTACATTTTAATAATTTTTACCCGTTTTAAAGAATATTTGGAAATTCTGCATTATTTCTCCTCCCTATTTTTTTAAATATTTGGCATGCTATCTTATAGCCCTATTGAATTTTATGTCTAATCGTAAGAAACAGAAGATCCCAATGTAGGCTCCTAATTCACAAAGGAGACCAAAATTTACAAATCTCATTTCTAGAGGCGAATGAATCATCCCACAGATGAAACCTCCAAAATTTGAAAAAAATCGCTTTGTTATGACAAGGTATCCTCAACATTTCGGATATTATTTTTCCTGACTTTTTCAGAGTTTCTAGGCCGATTTTTCAATTTTTTAAAATTTTCCAGACCTCTTACGAGTGATATTTAAGAAGTATGGAGGAAAGAGTAATTTTTTGTGTGATGTACTGTACAATCCGAAATTGTGCAGAATGATTTGAAATGCATGGTGTCGAACGATTTTTTCTTCCAAAATGATTACTTTTTACGAGATTTTTTAATGCCCCTTTTTCCGGTCACAAAAACCCCCAGTGTTCAACAAATATCCGGATATCCAAATACCAAATACTATTTGGATAAATATTCAAATATCCGGATATCACACGGAAATTGCCGAACAGCTCCGAAAACATCCCGAAAACGGTTGAACTTTTCTGAGAGTTCCCGAATTCTTTTACGAACCCTCACAAAATTTAAAGGTCGATTATCGAAATTGAAGAATCGATTATCGAAATCGAAAAATCGAAATTGAAGAATCGATTATCGAAATCGAAAATTCATTTTTTTCCCGTTGAAACTCTTCATTTCGATTATCCGGATATTTGTTGAACACTACAAAAAAGTCTAAAATTCAATTCTGAAAATTTCTGACACCCCCCCCCCCCCGCACAAAAACTTGAGAACTTGAATTTATTACAGAAAAAATTTCAAGTAAAAAGTTGAAACTCTGTTTTAGAGCAAAATTATGAAGTTTTGAAAAATTAAGTAGTGTATTAAAAATTTCTTCACAATTCATTGCTTCTCCAACCTCCTCCTCCCCCCCCCCCGTAAAATTTAGCGGGTTCAAATTTATGAATCCCACGTAAATCCCTGCAATCTTTTCGGCTTATCCCAGAAAAAAATCTCTATGAGGAAGTAAAATATCAATCATTTTGTTGAGATCTATCAATACACTCAATCCAAGTGAAATGAGGGCGAAAATTTTTGCGAAAAAAGGCCTTCAAAAGTTGAAAATTTATCTCTTTCCTTCATTGAGGTTTTCCAAATCATGACCAATAATTTCGAATCCTTTTCCATTCTCTCCACTTTTTTTCAACATCGTGATCGAGGGCATCGTGGCATTTTTTTTCTTATTGCAGCTTATTGAAAAGTAGTTTCAAAAAAATGATTTTAAATGAATTTTGCAGGGGAAAAAAAAACGTAAATTACTACCGAGCAAAGCGAGAGAATTTTTTTTTGAAGGAAGTTTAAAATAGAACAAGCAAAATAACATTTTTCTACATGATTAATCCTTCTTCTGGAGTTTTAAAAAATTCCACGCAAAATTTCAAAATTTTCTGATATTTCCCTGACTATTCTAGATTTTCAAAATTCCCTGTCTTTTCCAGGTTATTTAGGTTTTCCAGAAAGTGGACACCCTGATTCCAAAAATTTCTTTAAAATCTGAAAATATGGCTCAGTTTAGATTTTTAGGAATGAACTCGAGGAGTCGAGGAATCATTCTATTGAAAGATTGGGAACCTAGAACAGTACATTTTAGCCATTTTAACCCAATTTTAGGATCTTCTGAAACCCCTAGAATGATTCCTCGGGCCCAAAATTATTCCTAAAAACTAAAATTGAGTCATATTTTCAAATTTTTAAGGAATATTTGGGAATTTTGTAATATTTTCTCTCTCTCTCATTGAAAAATAAAAGCCCAGAACAGAAGCCATTAATTGCCAAAAGAAGCCAAAATTTAGGAAATTTCATTTCTAGTGGAAAATTAACCATCCCAGAGGTGAAAACCTCCAAAATTTGAAAAAAATTCCAATGTCATGAAAAACACCTTAATATACTTCCTCATATGAAGTATGAATCATATTTTGGTAAAATTACACTTTTTCTTCGCTCTGATCTTTCACTTTTATAGATGAGTAAGAAAATCATAACACCTCCGCAGCCCACAACCCAGACCACCTACACGCTCTCGATAAAGTTTTTATTGAACGCAACAGTCTTCGGGTCGTAAAGTTGGCATCGTAAAAGCTTCACCAAAGACATTGGCTCCACTGCCGTCGAACTCATAAACCAAAAAAAGTACCTACGAGCTTAGCAAACGCAAACACGTACAGTTCATTGAGAAAAATCGTTATAACCCAAATACACCAGGTATATTCTCCGACCACTAAGCAGTCTGCTGGTGGTAATTTATCAAGTCGAACTCGAAATTTCGTTCTGCTTTTTGACATTGGTAGTGAGGCCGCGACGAGCGTATGTTTACCCTCTTTGAAGCCATTAATTTCACAATTAAACGTTCGACTTTGGGTTTCCCCTTCGGCCCGACGCCAACGCAGCACTTTAACGCTGGTTTTTTCATCAATGGAACCCTTCCACCTCGTCCCGGGAGTATTGCGCGCGATTTTTCATACTTGCTTTTTTCTCACCTTAGCGAGTACATGGTTTAATGGCGCAGCAGCGACAACGGTAATAATATCGTATCATGATGACGTCACCGAGCTTAATACCGCACCATCATCGATCACCCAACACCTTATTTCCTGTTTTGTACAAGTGCGCACCCATCGTCCTACGAGGTGTACTTTGTACCATTTTTTTTTTACCATTTTGTCTTTTCTCAAAAACCAGCTAAGTAAATTTCGATCATCCGAGTACTGGTAAATGGCAGTATACCTGGGCCGAGTCTGAGGCGGATGGATGAGTATGCTTGCGTGTCTGTCTGTGCGTCAGCAACGGCACCGTTATAACACAAAGCGAACCGCCAACAACATAACTCTCTACCAGATCTTTCCATAAAGATATTATCCCACATTTTTCAAAACCATTATTTAACCAAGACGACCAACCAGACGTGTAAGACCGAATACTACACACAATGGTGCGAAATTACAGTACAGGTACCCGAGAGCAAGACTACGGATAGCTGCGGGTATAAAATATGAACCCAGAACCCGCACCTTTTATTCCTCTCCGGTACCTAATATTACCCAGCAGCCCACTTACCGGATCGTTTTCTCGTCATCGTCGTCATCCTTTACCCTCTTTTCATCTCTACATCTACCGTGTAGATACATTATAGATAAAAGGGAATAAAAATTTACTATTTTTGTAACCTTGACCACTTTATTCTCGGTTACACTACGAAATGTTCTATTTTCAAAATGAAATTTATTTTCGCTCCTGTGTAACGTTTTCGTAGTAGATTGCAAGTGTATAATGTGTTTGGAAGGTGGAAGGGACCTCTGCCTCCTCTGCCTGCTCGGGTTACCTACCCTGACCAATACGACTGTCTTGTTATCGCCCTCGTTCTCGATACGAGATATCTTTCGAATTGCAAGCGAAATGGGTAATTTCCTGTCTTTGAGATGCTCGTATCGTATGTATTTTACGGATCTGAACTAACTAAAGAACTAAACAACTACGAATACGAGTGTATATTGCCTCGGTTTCAACCCACCAGTCTCGTATTATCAATTCGATTTTGTATAATGTAAATTCGACCGAGATTTCATTATTTTTAATGCAAATTGAATTCGAGTTTTGGAAGAGCAATCGAATTTCGAAGTATTGCTTTACCCTGTACCCCTTTATCACCATTACCAATTATTCAACCGGGGGGAGGGGGTAATAAAATTTCAACGTGGATGTTACGGCGTGAGGCAAGGAGTCAATCAATTAAATGAAAGGACCCTGAAATTTTCCAAATTTCATTTTTTTAGACACTATGCCTGAATTATTGGCTTTTTTGGGACACTTGTCCTTTATTTTTACAAGGAAGATATCCCAACTTGAAAGGAAATTTCAAGCCGAAACAAAAATAAATCAAAAGTACATTGTAAAAGAATCCAATATCCAAAATTTCAGGCGCCTAAGTTCATTTCTCTAATTTCGGCAAATTTTTGAATTTTCGAATTTAAGTACCTCTCAAACGTCATATAAAATATAAAACTTTGATCTAATCAACGAAAAAAACTGAAATTTGGTATACACCCTATTTCCCATCTCCCGAATCGATTGGAAGCGGTTTCGAGACGTCTTGGAGCCTGACGAAAATTTTGAAATTTCCCGGAACTGGAAAAAAGATTACCCATATTGAGAGGTTGATAATAGGGTATCTACCGACTTTCAGCTTTTAACCTCGATGCAAACGCTGTCGGCGTATTTTCAAATTTTTTCCAGAAAAATTTTCTGCCAAAAAATGTGATGTGTTTTGTGATAACATACCATATGTCGGAAAAGCATTTTTTGCAGGAGAGGCAACACATCGAATTGAGTCGGAAAAATCGATTTTTTACGATTTTGTATACTATGAAACCTAATCTATCAGATGACATTGCATTGAAGTCTCAGAGACATCGCTTTCTTGTTCAAAAACTCCTATTCATAAAATCGATTTTGATTTTTTTTGCTCATTGGATAGTGTTTTTTTACCTTTTGAACGAAAAAAAAATTCTGAAAAAGAAAATGTGGTTGTAGAGGTATAGAATGACGCAAAAAAGAAGGGGAAAAATGTCATTACCGTGATAATCGACATATGCAAAAAAATGAAAAAGTGGTACGTAAGCTTTAACGCTCATTTTCTCCAAATTTTGGTTTTTACTACGACACAAAAGCACAAACTTCAAAATTCAATTGTGGAAAGAGATTTCAACCTTTCTCGGAGATTTTTTTTCATTCGAAAGGTAAAAGATGACTCTATCCAATGAGCCAAAAAAACCGAAATCGATTTTTTCGACGTATGGTATGTTATCGCAAAACACGTCACAAATATACTCTCTCATTCCGAATCAGTGAAAAATCACTGATAAACAGTCAGAATTGCAGCACAGGAAAAATCAGTGAATGATTTTTCACTGATTTTTCAAAGAATTTCACAGATTTTTCAGTGAATTTCATAAATATCACTGAGTTTTCAGTGAATTTTCACTGATTTGTTTTCAGTGAAAAAATTTTCACTGATTTTCTCCTGTGCTGCAATTCAGACTGTTTCTCAGTGATTTTAGGTAATTTTCACTGATTTATAATTGAGAGAGTAGATTTGAACTGGAAGTTACGAATTTTGGAAAATTGTGTTTTAATCGATCGAATAGGTCACCAATATGAGTAATCCGTGATCATAGGTGCTTAAGTTCATATAGACCATTTTTATGGGATTTCCTTCAGTGCTGGAATATTCTAAAAATTTTTAGTGACTTCGAAGCGTATCGAAACCACTTCCACTTTTAATCGATTCGGGAGGTCAAAAATAGGGTATAGGCGATGAGGTAATTTTGAAATATTGGTACTTGAAATTTTAGATATGGGGTTCTTTTATGAGGAACTTTCGATTTACTTTTGTTTCGGCTCAAAATTTCACTCCAAGTTGAGATACCCCTTTTATTGGTAATATAAATGGGGTTTTCCGGGATCTGGGACATACTTTTCAAATTGCCCAAACTTGCTTTTTTGGAACACCATGTCCAAATGGCTTCTAACTGGGTGTTATAGTGTTAGGGGTCAATTTATAAAACGTTGGAGAAATTAATTTTGGAGACAAAAATTTTAGAAGTTGAAGAGGAATTAGTTGAAAAATTGTCGCTGCGCCTCAAAACGACAAGGTAAAAATTTTATTTTCCGCCCATGAGCGTCCATAGTTGATAGATATTTTCTTCTCACCATCAAACTTTAAAATCTGACAAATAAAATTTTTTTAAAAATTCAAAACATTCAAAAAAAGAGAATTAAAAAAAATTATTTTTAGTATGGATGTCTTTGTCTTTACCTAAAACGTATTCGTAACTTGAAAATATTTTTCTGGGAGTAAATTGTCACGACTCAGTCAAATAAAAATGTCATTAGTTTTCTTTTGGAAAAAAAGCTTTTAAATCATGATTTTTTTTCATCAACGTGTCAGATATTGAAATTTTTTTAGTTTCGATGACGTTTTCTAAAAAAAATTAGGTACCTGATTACAACCTTCTCCCCTTATTTTCATAAATTGTCAGACTTTAAAAAACAATACACTTCGATTGAATAAATCAGACATAGTCATTATAAGTTTATCAAATCGAAGAAATTTTTGGAAGTTCTCAAAATTCTAATTAAATATCATTCAATACTCTACCAAAAGTCATACTAAGAACAATTTTCCAATTTTTTTTTCAATTTTTTCAAGTTCGACAAAATTTTATTAGTCAGCGATCTTCAAAATACGGTCACCAAAATTCTATCACAAAAATTGGATCAGAAAAATTTGGTTCCGAGTTTTATAGATTGACCCCAGCACTACAACATATCCCGATTGAAGAAAATATAAAATTTTAATTCATTTCGATATTTTCTTTGATGTGATTACTTTTCAATTTATTTCAATGCTCTCTCATTTATAAATCAGTGAAAAAAATGTCACTGAAAGGAATCAGAGAAAAAAATTGCTGGAAAATCAGTAAAACCTTTGAAATTCTTTGAAAATTCTGTGAAATTTTTTGAAAAATCAACGAAAATCCACATAAAAATCAAAGAATTTTGCTGATTTTCCCTGTGCTGCAATTCTGACTATGTATCAGCGACTTTTCGCTGATTTAAAATAAGAGAGTAACTAAACGATTTCGAAAATTGGAAAGAGATAGAAAATAAATTGAAATATCTGAAATTTTAATAAGAATACAACCTTGGAACGTTATTACCTATCTTTTTGTTTTCTTATGTCTGGCCAAATTTCGAAAAGCTAAGAAATCATAAAAACACATCTATAATTCAAAAGTTTCTGCTCTATACCAAAACTTGTTCAATTTTTAAATGGAAATTATCTCATTATCTTTCACTTTCCAATTTTTTATCATGTTATTAACAAAAATTAATGGATTATTTTTCAACATGATTCAATATTTTATATTTTTTTGTTCATCATTAAAATTTAATTCTTCCCGCCAATATATGTACCAGTGTACATAAACAGATACAGGTATTTTTAGGCTGAAATGGAAATAAATCCAAAAAAAAAGTGGAGAGAAAGTCAAAAATTATAATTCTAGCAAAAATCCGTTCACTATGTAGAAATATCGAAGAAATGATTCCAACAAGAAATCATCAGTGTCTTATTAGATAAAAAAATGAAACAACTTTCTTCAATACTTGATATTTTGTTATCATGTCGGAGAATTAAAGAATTTATTGCGCCATTGACTTTTCAATGAAACCTCAGGTTGCAATAAGCAAAACTGAAAAACATACCGATTCGTAATTTTATAAGATTTCTCCCCCTCCCCATCTACGAAAAATCTTACGCAATTTTTTAATAAAATTGCACGCTTTAAGAAAACAAATCACTTGATTCAATATTTTGTATACTTGGAGGAAGACTGGCCCAAGAAGGGTGGGGAAACAGCTTACCTTTTCCAAAAATTACAAATTTGAGTTTTCAGTTGAATAAATTGAATCGCAGCCGAAAAATTTACCAATTTATGATGACATTTTCTTTCAAATTACGAGTCGTAAAAAATTACTATTCTGAGTTAGAAAATCCAAATATTATATTCCATCCAGAGGAAACTTCCAATTTCTAGTCTCCCCACTTCTATTAGTGGAGTTTTCCATACAATTAAATGGAGAATTTGATAGCCATCGAATATGAATATAACAACAGGTATAATCGATACATATTCTTGCATCAGCAAAAACTAATAATTCATTCGGGGAATTAAACCCCTCGTATCAATTTCTATCGCGATTAAAAAAAATCACTCCCGACGAGTATCGTATTTCAAATACCATACACTGCGTAGAAATGATGAAGTGGGAAGTGCAAGGAAGGAAATGATAAACTCGATACAATGCGTGCTGTGTGTTTATAAATTCTGTACGATTGCGATACAAATTGTACGTACAACGCAATTATTTTTGTATTAAAACTTGCGACGTATTCCGTATCGATTCTTCAGAAGGGGTTTTAGAGGAGAATGAATTTTGATTGATTTTCTATTCATTATTAATTATTTTCAATTTTTTACTTTTTTTTTACCATCTTTTCCTATTTTTATTATTTTTTATAGTTTTTGTTTTCAGTATTTTTTTATTGCCACTTGTTTCAAGACGACTTCTCGATACATTTTTTTTTCTGGACATTTCCGTTTTGTCGAACAACCTTTTTTTTTTCTCCATTCTAAATACAAGTTCACATTTGTTATTCGATCAACCTATGGATTCTCAATTGATACGATCACGTTTACGTGTTCTTTTTTCCTCTTAAGTAAACGGAAACCATGCGAAGGAACGGTTCCCACAGGTTATCCACACGCAATTCATATGCTAATAGGTTCAGCTGGTACATGTGTAAGTGTATTCCGAACACAACTGATTGAAATTATTGATCACTCGAATGGGTTATTTTTTCATCTTGATGTACTCGAGCCTTTTCTTCAACGTAATCTTTTCAAGGAGCTCGGTTCGAAAAGCAAACAAAACGTCTGGTTGAAATTTTCGAGGGTGATTCAGATCTGATCTTGAAATAGTTCACAATTTTCGTAAAGGTTGCAAAAATGAAGAATAGTCCAATTTCGAAAAAAATCCTCGAAGTTTTCAATATTATTACATTTTCCACTCACATTCTGTGCTTACTCATTCCGAATCAGGGAAAAGTCACTGATAAACAGTTAGAATTGCAGCACAGAAAAAATCAGTGAAATTCATTGATTTTCAGTGATTTTTCACTGATTATTCAAAGAATTTCACAGAACTGAGTTTTCAATTTTCACTGATTTCCAGTGATGTTTTTTCACTGACTTGCTTTCAGTGAAAAAATTTTCACTGATTTGTTACTGTACTGCAATTCTGACTGTTTTTCAGTGTTTTTTGATAAATTTCACTGATTCAAAAATGAGAGTGGATTTTCGAAACTTCAACAATACACAGATCCTTAAAAATCAGTCCAATTTTCCAATTTCTATTTCATCGCAGGTTGAAATAAAAATCTTTGCCTCAGTCGTCGAAATTCAGCAAATCCGTCGTTCATCTTCTCACAATCCAAACATATGGCATCATTTTGCAAAAATTCGCATCGTCGATAAACTCGAACCCGTCGACGAGTAACACGCAGCTTTATTTAATCGTTTCAGACGACCCTTGGAATATCCTTGAACAGTCAGCTTATTTCACATTGGCATCGAGACGGTGACTCATCTCGGTTATCATTTCCCATCAAGTTGAGCTGTTTCAGCGTCTGCTTTCGTCGCATTCGCGATAATCTCAATTTTATCAGGGTTTAGAGAAGCGTTTCGCGAAACGATGACATTTTTTTTTATCTCGACGAAATTCTCATTTTACCATCAAAAACCCCCATCCAGAAACCCAGACAGAATACGTAATTCGATTCGAGTTCGAGTATTTTATTTTCTATTTTTCAAATTTTCCTCTTCTTGGCCAAATAATCGGGTATTAGGATTTAGAACCAAGTCGATTACGAATTAATCAAATTCTAATCCATGAAAATACCGAGGAAAAAACCAAAAAAGTGGGAAATTCGCACCAAAAACCCAAAGGTGTGAACTTCTCGTTTAAAATACCGAGGAAAAACCAAAAAAGGTGGAAAATTTGCACCAAAAACCTAAAGTAGTGTACTTGCAATCCGTGTTAAACATGTTTCCGTTACATCGTCGAAAAAAAATACTAAAAAAAGGAAGACACCGTACATCATCGAGTTCACCTTGATTTCGTGACATACACGATTAAATTACCAATTCCTGACGACTGTACATGAGTCCCGCACACCCCCACTTCGTAATTTCCTCGCTAACGTATAAATTAGTAATAACCTTCCGCAATGTGGCGATTTTTTTTTCAAAAATAAATATTAAATATGGAAATCGTCGACGATTTTCACTCTTTCGTAACGCTTTTTTTTTTCTTCGCTGATCGAATCGTTCTGTGTAGACAACTCGGCTGGCTACGAGTTCTTTCTCTTTGGGAAACTTTCTTCGGATGGTCACTATAAATGATGATGGTGCTGCTGCCAACTCCGCCACCGCCACCGACCGATACAGACGATGTATTTATATTTATATACGCGAATAGTGAAAGTGAATTTGCACGATGACCTGTGCTGTGCAGCGACGTCGGTTCTCGATGCGATGCATCTTTTTAGTATAGGTATATTGTACAGAGTTTTATTTTATATGGTTAAATAGCGTTTTGATGAGATAATATTTATTTTGGTATTATTTTATAATTTTTTTTATTCGTTTCTAACCTATTTTTAAGTAAAAATATTGAAATTTGAATGCGGTAGAGCTTTTATTAATAGAATTAAAATTTAGAAAGTTCAAGAACGAAGATTTTTACAAGAGTCCAAACTCACTGACGGGAAGGGCGATTTCTCAGTTCGTAGGATGCACTTTTTTCCACATGACATAACTATAAGTAGCATCGTTTTTTTCCAAGTCTGCAGATTTTCGACATTTTTAAACCGTTGAAAATTTTTTCAATTCTTTCTCAAAATTCTTTAAACTTAAATTATTTTTTCAAAAATTTTTCAATTCAATTTCTTTTTAAAAATGTTACAAACTTGAAATTTTAAAAAAATCGAAGCTCACTTTTGTTTAAATATATTTAAATTATTGTAAATTTTTTTCTCAATTTTCAACCCTAAGATTATTTCCAATGTCAGAATTCTTTTGTAATTTTTTCTCAACTAGAAATTTTACCAAAATTTTTTCAAACTCAGTATTCTTTTCAGCTCTGAGATTTTTTCTTTAAAATTTTCTCTACCTCCTTAATTTTTTTTTAAATTGTTACAAATGCTTTGAATTTTTCATTGGATTTTGGAAAAATGAGGTTTAGGGACGTCAATCGAAAACGGTACGCAATGACGTCACGAGTAAGAAAGTGCCAACCAAAATGTTGGATAAATTTTGAAGTTTGATTAAATTTTGAGAAAAAATTTCATAGTTAAAAAAATTTAAATTGAAAAATAATTCAGAAAACTGAGTTGAAAAAAAATTAAGAAAAAATTGGAGTTTGGAAAAATTTTGAAAAAAATTGAACTGAAAGAAGTCTAAGAAAAAATTTAGAGTTCTAAAAAAAGATACATTATCATAAAAAAATAGTCAGGTCTCAATCGTACAAAAAAAGGCTTCCGCGCGATATTCCTGTTAAAATTGATTTTATGATTGATTCTTGTTTTGGACACTAAAACAAGGAAATTAAGCCCGTATGTCCTTTTCTCCCCTTCCCCTTTCCCCAGGCTCACCCCAAACATTTCAAATGCGTGTATCGCCTTATCTATGGGTTGTAATGAAAAATAAAAATAAAACAAAAGTTGTTCTTCAGCACCTAATGTACACTTCATTTCTTATCAAAATCCATTTTGGAGCAACTCCTGACTCCCAAATTTGGAAATAAAACATGTTTTGAGAAAACTTCAAAATTACGTTTTCTTCATTTTCAACGAAAAGTTTCGGAGATACGGCAAAATTTGTAACTACCAGAAGTATTCAGAACTGAATTTCCTTTCCAATGAGCTTTATAACGTCAACGATCATTTTCTCTCTCCCCTCCCCCTTATCTCAAAAGTTGGACTCACGAAAAAAAATTGAACGAGTTTTGTTCTTCGATAACTAATGTGTAATTCCATTTATTATCGGAATTCATTTTGGAGCAAATATTGTTCATGGGTCCAACTTTTGTGATACCGAGGAAGGGGAAGAGGTTCACTCTGTCGGGAAAAGTTGGTGAAAATGGTTGTGATAAAGCTCATTGGAAAGTAAATTCAATTCTGAATACTTTTGGTGGTTACAAATTTTTCTGTATCTCCGAAACTTTTCGTATAATTTGAAGAAAACGTGATCTTGGAGATTTTTCAAAACATACGCTTTATTTCCAAATTTGGGGGGGGGGCAAGAGTTGCTCCAAAATTTATTTTGATAAGAAATGAAAATGTACATTCGGTGCTGAAGAACAACTTTTGTTTTATTTTTTTTTTCATTACAACCCATAGATAAGGCGATACACGCATTTGAAATGTTGGAGGTGTGTGGACCCTGGGGAGAGGAGGAAGGGGGGAAATGGGAATCAATTAGAGCTCCACCTCTTTGAGATTACCATAGATTTTTTCAGGGAAATTATGTCAAAAAACGAACTTGCGAGGTCAAATAATTTATAATGTTTTGATAACTCACTCGATATCACTAAAAAGTCTCAAATTTGACTCATTTGTTTGTCCTGTAGGACTTGAAGTGAAAATAACTCTCAAAATAAATTTAGAGGCTTTAAAAACCACTTTGGATGTTTGGCTGTTTTTCATTTTGCCCTCGAAGGAATTCATTTGAATTTTTCAAAATTATTTTAAACGTGGTTTTACCGGTAGCAATTTGAAATAAATTTGACTTGCCTTCCCTGAGATCGAAAAAAAATCGAAAAATGTCGTATCTCAGTTGAAAAACTTTAAAGAAACGAATGCCCGTAATCAAAAAGCTCCTACATTTTGCAAACGAATAAAATAAACTATCAAAGCATATTCGAATCGACCAAGAATTGAATTCGTTATTTACTAATTCGCATCTCGAGTACAGCACTATGTTGATTTCCAATGAACAAAACCATATTGACCTTGACTTTAAAATCAATTAAGAAATCAGATCATCAATTCTGCATTCAATTATAGAATTGGCCGAATCAAAAATCATTGAGGTAGGTTCAATAAAAACCTCATTAATATTTCACGTTCTCGCCACCGCATACTTCACACAGTCGAAAATCTCACCTCGCGAAATTCAAACCTATCGATATTTTATTCATCAACTCGACCATCACGATACCGGCGCAGCATCCACCAGACCTCCAATGGTATTTATTTCCGATTTCCTCATCGGAAACTCCACGATACCATAACTAACCTACTTTTTTCTGCCACAATGCAGCAGTAAATGAACGGCACTAACGTCAATTCAAGTTCATCAGCGAGTTCTCCTCCACCCTACCTCTCACGACAGGTATAGCGAAAAAAGAGAGAAAAAATGCAACAGCAACAGAGAGGTTTGAAACGTCGATAAATAGAAGGACGTCGGGTTTTAGGATTTTACGTATACGAACCCAAACCCACCACTACGAATGTAAAGGTAAATCGTACGTACGAGTTGCAAAGTACACAGCTTCGTCCGCGTAACGAGTGCATCTGCATAATCCACGAAGGGCAAGAGGACGCAGGGGAAGGTGAAATTCGGCGAATTTCTCGCTCGATTTTGGGTCAGAAGATGATTAAAAGGGTATGAGAGGCGCTGAGGTGAGCTTTATGCGACGTTAGTGAAAATTTCGAGGTATTTTCGCATTTACGTCGAATTACGAGTAGATTATGGTATTTTTTTTACAAATTAATGGGTTTTGTACAAGCAATGAGGAAATTGAAGGAAAAACTGAACTATTCGATCGGTACAAAAAATTTTCAAAAAAATGATACGAAATTTATTTTAATGGTCGAAGGAATTTTTTGGCTCATTTTTCAAGTCGCTGAATGCTCTCTCATTTATAAATCAGTGAAAATAATCGAAAATCACTGAGAAACAGTCAAAATTGCACAACAGGAGAAAAGAAAATCAGTGAAAAAATTTTCAATGAAAACAAATCAGTGAGAAAAATCACTGGAAAATCAGTGAAAATTCACTGAAAAGTCAGTAAAATTAATGAAATTAGCAGAGAAATGAATGAAAATCTTTGAAAAATCAGTGAAAATTCGTTGAAAATTAGTGAATTTAGCTAATTTTTTCCTGTGCTGCAATTCTGACTGTTTATAAGTAATTTTTCACTGATTCAGAATGCGAGAGTGAATAATTTGAATTCTACGAAAATCGTATAAATCAAAATGCAGCTAATTGCGCTGCCATGAAATTTTTTAAAAGTAAAAATTAAAAATTCCTCAAATTCGCGATCTGCAACTTCAATCCATTTGCAGAGGGCAAAACCTGGAATCCAATTTCGAGTTCAATGTTTCAGGGAAGCGAAAAAACTCAAATCACACCTTCTTAGGAGTAACTGAGGCAAAAGTGACAAAAAATTGTATTTTTTCGATAATGTCTTCACTTTGAGGTCCCCGGAGCTCAAAATTTTTTGGAAGATCTCCTCGCCAATTTTCATCGAAATTTAGGAAATGTTTTTTTTCGACTCACCCTAATATGTATAGTTGTAAACCTATGTACATGTATTTCATAAAATTATGCAGAATCCGGAAAATTTACAGAATAATTCGTCAACCATCCAAGGAGATGGATCAATAAATATAAAATGTGAATACAGAGATATCGATAGTGCACCTTGCGAACAAATTGCAGCAAGCTACCAGACTTATGTTTCATATTTGTACGAGAAAAACTCCGACGTAAGCAAATTGTTCTTGAAAAAAAAACTCCTTGAACCATTCAGCAAGGACACAACAGCCTTTAAGCAGAAGGTACATCATAATGGAGAAAAAAAGGAACGATCCTTTGATGTTGGATGGATCTCAAACTATTGAGGAATAGTTAACAGATGAGAAATACATCACACCAATACTTCATTAAATGTATTCATTAATGGATGATTTTCTTTACCACGAAAGAGAGTAAAAATCCATTCGAATAAAATTGAGATAAAGGAATTTTCCTTTTCAAAATGATTGGAAAATTTGAAAGGGCATCCACAAATATTTCGAGTGATTTTATATTCTTTATAAAAGTGGAAGGTTGAATTTTTTGAAAAAACAAGACATTTTTTCATTAACTGCCAAATTTTTAGAAAATTCTTCAATTTTTATAATCTTGTACCTACATAATGGTAAAAAAATCCTTATATTTTTAGAAAATTGTTCATGTTCGGAAAATGGTTCAAGTTTTCATGATGTCTACAAAATACTCAATATTTTCTGAAATTTTCTTCTCATTTCCTTGCAATTTTTTTTTGGCTACGAAATCGCCCAAAAAGAGCCTCCTTTTTACTATCAAAAAAATTCAAGAAAAGAAAATGTTGAAAATTCTTTTTTTGCAATAAAATCATTAAAATCGTTGCTATTTTCTGGTTTTTCTATAGTTTTTCTTGCCAGTAGACACCATGATTTTGTAAAAAGAGTTTTTCAGAACATTAGGGATTTTATGACTATTATTTGCATCCTGCATTCAATAGAAAATTAATTTCACCAACGAATAACCGTTTTTTCAAACACTTTGACAAATCATCTATCAAAATTTTCAATTATTACCATCCAAAGATAAAATTAGTGGGGAAGGAGGGCTCGGATCAATTTTTTCAATAACTATAATTCTTTCTGGCTCATGCTGTCTACTAGGCCTAAAAAATGAAAATTTTTGCCATTTTCTGGATTTTCTTGCTTCAAATTCGCCCAAAAGAGAACCCCCTTCTTCATTTTTTGATAAAAAAAATTCAAGGAAAAAGGAAAAATGTTGGGAATTCTTGCTTTTTCCAGTAAGATCATTAAAATTCTCGCTATTTTCCAGTTTTCTGGCCACTATGGAGAAATTTTGACCATTTCCTGATGGTTTTTCTAGTTTTTCTAGCCAATAGACACTATGGGTTTCACACATTTTCATGTAGTTTTTACCAATTTCAATGGAAGAGTTTACTAGGTATTTGAAAAAGTTTATTTAAAAGTGGTATCATGCCACAAAATTCCAAAAATAATACTGAACCTCAAAAATTAGAAAATTTTGGAATGAAAATTTCACAGAGAAACTGAAAAAATTAGTTAAGTGTTTCAAAAAATCCCAACCTCAAAAATTTGGTCTTTTTAAAAAAAGGAAACCAAAATTCCTACATTTTTGGGGTTTAGCTTCTAAATCTACAACTTTCAATTGAATATTTTCTCAATAAGATTCTCACGAATCAAAATATAGGAGGTTTTTTAAGAACAGAAAGAAAAATTCTTCTAAAAAAAATATCAAGATTCAATTATCTACAACCTCTCGATCACAGGGATTCATCGAGATTCTTACTAAAAAGCAGAAGAATTTGTCTATCCGCAACAATCCGAATCTTCATAAATCTAGATCCTTTTGCATTCGCATTCGCGTACCACGTGCCCCAGGTACCTTGGCACAATTCAATTCTCATATAGGAAATTTACTATTAGCACTCGGTATACCTAACCACAGCGGGGACAGGGACAGGGGGTATTCCGGCGTTAATATGATGCTATAAATTCGTCTGAAACAATAGCCAGACCTCGGGTAGGATAAGGCGAAACGCCAAGGGAGGTCGCCTCGCGAAGAGCACATTGTTTTCGGCGCAGACCGCGTGAAAAGCGTGCTACCGCTTGTGCCCCGGTTAATGAACAACTCACCAGCGTTAACGTTAACGGTACCCCGAGCCCGAACGTCACGACGCGGCGCGCTCCGCTGGACCCGTTTTTTTCGCCGACGTCGCGCATTCGTCGCTCCATGTTGAGCTGCGCTGAGCAGTGTGCATGGGTCTTCTTGATCTTGTACGTTCGTCGTATTGGCCTAGTTTTTCTCTCTCGAGTACCCTTTCGCGTCAGGAGGGGTGTTTTTTTCCCTCGACCTTACTTCCTCGCGTGTTCTTGCACTTTCGTCCTGACTACCTAGTTTTTTTCTTACTCTGTATAAGGCTGTCTCTCTCGAGCATACTCACTCGTAGCTTGAGAATAACTACGTAGACTAGATCCGATTGTTATCAGCATTATAATAAATTACAGGAAGGTTTATTTTGATATGCTTGGCTTGGGTTGCAACGAGTGTTGCTCTCATAGTCGAATTATTTTGTATTTTTCAAATAGTCAAGTTTAGAATATTGTAATGAGAAAAAAATTACGCTGAAGGTGTAGTAGTTCAGGAAATACCTAAATAAAATATTAAAAAATACGCAGCACCGATTTTAGAATTTTCTCGAGGGGAGGGGGCGGGGCACCACAAAAAAATAGAAATCGATGACATTCTGCAAAAATTTTTATTCTTTTTTTTCAAAATTTTACTTCCTCCTCCTGACTTTGATCAAAAAATTAAATAGCAGATTTGGATTCAGGAATATCAGAAATTATAACAAATCAACTACTCACATAGGTGCCATTTTTCAATTCATTTTTTGTTTAATGGTCTCTAGAAACTATAAACATTTTCAAGTTATTGCCTAAAATTAAAATTTTGGCCCCTTCAAACACTCTTATGCATCTTCATGTTCTTAGGAACGTCTAAGGAGTTCAAATCGAAAAACAAAGACCAAGACCAAATTCGGAATCAGCGACCCAAAATATATATGTTTCCGAACTTCGAGTCTATGTCCTTTGGAGCCTTTTCAGGGTGTCTACCAATTTTTAAAAATCAAATTTCGCGACTTTTTCGCGACCTTTTTTAAGGTATCTAGTATCTACCTCTCAATTTGACCCCCCCCCCCCACCAAAAATCAACGAGATCAAATTTATTATAGAAAAAAGTTTATACACGGAAGAAAATACGCCTTTAATTTTGAAAAAAGACAATTTTTCACAAAAAAATTTCCAAAAGTGAGTTATTTTATGGTAAAGAAGAGTAGTTACTGCCCGAGCGAAGCGAGGGTGAAAATTTTACGAAAAATCATGTTAGAATGGATAAAATTGTTAAATGACTATTGAGAAATAAATTCATGGAAAGTCTGGAATATCAGCAGATTTGGCCCGAGCGAAGCGAGGGCGAATTTTTTTTGAAGAATTTATTTAAAAAACAGCAAAAAATACATATTTCCAAATGATTTTCTCCTTTAAAACATCCCTTGGAAAATTCCAAAATTCTCCAATTATTTTAGATTTTCCTGACAATAGACACAATATTACCTTTGAAATCCCCGATCGTGATCGCTACTTACGTCTCCCACAAGAACATATTTTTCCGCTTCAAAATATTCAATTGTCTGAAATAGAAGGGAAGGGGACGAAGAGGTATATAATTTCAGAAGGGTTTTTTTTAAATTTATGAGCCCGAGCGAAGCGAGAGCGAAAATTTTTAGAAAAAATGTTCCAAAAGGTGAAATTTCTTTACTTTTTCTGTTTTGTAAAAGGCGAAAAAAATGGAAGTAATTTCGGAAAAGTTCGCGACTTTTGATGAATTTTGGGTCAATTTCGCGACTTTTTCGCGACTTCAGCGACCTAAATCTAAATTCGCGACTTTTTCGCGACTTTCGCGACTTTCGCGACCGGTAGACACCCTGCTTTTTTTTTGCACAAAGGAGGCGTCTCCCGATAAAATTTTTCTGTATAAAATTATAGAGAAATAAATTTACTAGCGTCAATGTGTCATTCGATTTTTTTTTCGAGTCATTTGCGTACAAAGTTCGGATAAAAAGTTTAGAAAAGCTGTTTACAAATTTTGAGCCCCCCCCCACAAGGACCACACACCTCAACCCATTGAGCTAAAATTCTCATCGTAGGTAGGATCTCCTACCCATCCTCTGCCATCTGTAAAAATTTTTGCTCATTAGGTCGAGGAGTATCGAATTTTAGATGTTTCTATTTTCAACTGTTTTGTAAAATACATGCGTATTTTGTACATATGTAGATGTACATATGTTCTTATCAACAAATACGTGTGAAGAAACTTTGAGGGAGGATATAAGAGAATATACAGAACACATACACATCTGGTTTGCTGCGCGCAGAAACCGTGACCGACCATTCTCCGTATGTTTTTCTTATGGATTAACAAATGATAACAGATATTTTAAGCATCCCACACCTCTGCACTTGATGTTTAATCAAGAGAAGAAGCGAGAGGAGAGAGATTGCGGGGAAAGAGAGAATAATTAATTTTTGAACGCCTCTACCACCCACTAACGTTCTATGATTCGCCATCAAAAAAAAAAAAAATGTATTTTTCAAAAGGTTTTGAAATTGATTGGATAAGAGAGGTACCATGAGAGGAATTTACAAAAGAGAATACCTAAAAGTCGAAAAAATTCAATAACAAATCTGAATAGATTTTGATAAAATTATAAAAAATTAGAATTTAGATTTTTTGCAAGAAAAAAAACGAAACTTGAACAGAGAATGATTTATTGAAATTGAAAAAATCATTTCCAATAAAATTACTCAACAAAAAACAGAATTTTTTTTTGAGAAAAATCCCCTTTTTCACGTTCGAAAAATGAACGAGAAGAAAAAAATTTAAGTTGAATTAATAATTCTAAAAAAAAATTAAGTAATTTTTAATGAAATATGTAGGACTTTTTCAGCACGCCCTATCAATTTCTTACCAAAACTCAGAAAATTCGAAATCAAATTCGATGATCGAAATTAAAACTTACTAGCTCATAACCTATAATATGAAAATTACGAGGTAAAAATTGTCACTTTTCTTCACTTTCAGTTCACTGTCGATGTTCATTTGAAAAATTTGATCAAAATTTTCAAAATTGAAAAAATTTCGATTTCTGACCAATTTTAAATCATCTGTCACCAATTTTTGACACGTAACTTCTTCGTGTTTAGTACTGAAAAATTACACTCAATTTTCTCAACTCCTTTTAATTCGAAACAAAAATTTTTACAAAAAATGGTCATCATTTTTTTTATAACTAAATTTCGTCATTTTTGGAAAATGAGC
Source organism: Pseudococcus viburni (assembly GCA_033439095.1). Lineage (NCBI taxonomy): Eukaryota > Metazoa > Arthropoda > Insecta > Hemiptera > Pseudococcidae > Pseudococcus > Pseudococcus viburni. The sequence continues at coordinate 503,853 of JAVBJF010000080.1, read as the reverse complement.
TGCCTTCTCGCCCTCTCCATTTCGCCAACAATGCTTCAATACCCTCGTGAAAAAAAAGTAGGTAATTTTGCAGACCTGAATATTTCATCGTACCAGGGTGTCTACTCGATTGTCCTTTCGAATTCTCGTGACTTTTCTATAATTTGTTTCTGGTTTGCCCTTTTCATGACTTCTATTTTTAAGAAGAAAACTTTCAGAGCGAGAATTGAATTAAATGACATATTATGTGTTCAATTGTTCATCATTTATGGTTGCAACTCGATTAGAAAATTCAGTATCTTTAATTACAAAGGATTAGGAAAGGCTCAAAAAAGGAGAAAAAATTGAAAGTTCTTTCATTTTTCAAATAAAAAATTATGACTTTTTATGACTTCATGACATAGTATAATTTCCATCACTTTCTATGACTTACATGACTATTTATAACTTCCATAACGTTTCCAATGACTTTTATCACCTTTTTATTACTTTTCATAAGTTTTACGACTTTCTATGAAGTTTATGACTTTTCATGACTTTTATGACTTTTTGAATGACGTTTCATGACTTTTATGACTTTCTATGACGTTCATGACTTTTTATAACTTCCATAACGTTTCCAATGACTTTTATCACCTTTTTATTACTTTTCATGAGTTTTACGACTTTCTATGAAGTTTATGACTTTTCATGACTTTTATGACTTTTTATGACGTTCATGGCTTTTTATTACTTTTCATTTCTTTTATGACTTTTTGAATGACGTTTCATGACTTTTATGACTTTCTATGACGTTCATGACTTTTTATTACTATTCATGACTTTCTATGACGTTCATGACTTTTTATGACTTTTTGAATGACTTTTATAACGTTATATGACGTCCATGACTTTTTATTACGTTTCATGACTTTTTATGACTTTTATTACTTTCTATGACGTTCATGACTATTATGACCTTTTTGAATGACTTCATGACTTTCAATGACTTTTATGACTTTCTATGACGATCAAGACTTTTTATTATTTTTCATGACTTTCATGACTTTTTGAATGACTTTTCATGATTTTCATGATTTTCTTCAAATTTTATGTTTTCATGACTTTTACGTTTTTCCATAAATCAACTTTCCTCCAATGAATAATGATACAATTTTTTCAAGATTGAAGACAGAGACAGACGGTTTTTCGCTTTTTTGATGAAGTAAGCAGTCCTTAATTGCAATTCAATAAATCACAGCTCGTAATGATGAATCATTCAAGAACGAATGAGAAGAATCATTTCAAGAATTGAATCAATCTGACCATTCGATCATTCTGCCTCTGCCTTATCAATCTGGTACACTTCAAATTCTGATACAATACCCAACTCATCGCGAACCCGGGCTCATCTCCCATCAGCCAAGCTCGCCCGCTTATCAAATCTGACCCGTCGCGACGGTAATATCTTTCCAAGACATCATCGTAATTTTTTTCATACACGTAAATGGCGCATACAACGCGAATAACTAGACTAAAAAAGGAGCGAAGTAGGTCGTCGGTGAGATAAACCACATCGTTACCGAGTAAACCCGGCGATTAGTTCTGGTTCTGCTTAATAGAATAGTGGTACAAGCGGACGATGGCTAATATGTACAAGCCAAACAACCTGAGCACCGAAGAAAGAAGCCGCGGAAAAGAGGAGGGCACCGTTTACGTAAACGTAATCCGCAAAAAAATTGTCGTTGGCCAGGTTTCGTGAAATCTGCATTTTTTTTTTTCAATTCTGCGGCCTCAAGAATCCCCACATAAAACAGGAGCTACGATCTACTTGTATTGGATCAATTTTTAGCAATTTAAGGAACCAACGAAACTCGCAATTTGCGCAGTCTGGAGATTACACGTGGAGTAAAGATACGATTACGTACAATTGATAAAGAAATTAAAAGCTAAGTGTTTTATAAAATGAAGTCTGATTTTTTAATTAATTTCTTCCGCGCGACGCTCGTCTTATTTACGCCGGGATGGAAAAAATTTTAAAAATTAGGAAGTTAATTGTACGTACTCGCTCGAAGAACTCGGCGATATACCGCAGCGCGAGTTATATTCGAATTTTGCCACCACAACGACCGTCGACGGTTTAATTATCGAAATTCGTACCTACGACGACGACGAGATGGGATTTTAATTAAAAATGAATTTTTTTCCCTCTTTATTCGCCATCGCCAGCTCGAGCGGGACACGAATCGACGACATTTCACAAATACTAGAAAGGTACGTATGTGCGGCGTGGTGGCGGTCACGAAAAGGCAGGTGTCGGTCGACGACCAACAGGAATGTTGGGGTGATTTCTTTTCGTTTTTCCCCCTTTAATTCGTCCCTTTTTTTCCAGAAAACCGACCTCGTGTTCGCTTCGAATACATACATTTGGGGTAAAAGAGCGAAAAAAAGTCGAGGGAGGATTGAAGTAGTAGGTTCATTCGTGTGGGTGTTGAAAAAATATCAAGATGATGACTTGTCATATCGTTTCAATCGTATTATCGTTAATTAGATTTCAAATTTAATTCTTTATTCCACTCGAGTCAGTAATTGGCAATTTCGAAACGAAAAAGAAAATCAATAAAAGCAAAATTTAAGTACTTAAATGATGCAAAATTGTACACAAATGATTTTTTCAGTACGTTCGAGAACGATTCTCGCAGAAACGAATCTTCTTTATCGTTTGTGAATAATTTTCAAAATAATCAAGGAGTGTTTCTTGATCATTAATCGTTCACGAACAGCCTTTTTTTTTGGAGTAATAGGTAAATCACCGAGAAACGATTTTTTGGTCCTTTTTTTTAAATTACGAAACATTTGTGAACGATTCATAAAAAGACATTTGTACTTGTCTGCCTTGTTTTCTTGATTAATTTTTTCAAAAAAAAAAAAAACACAAAATGGTTCACCAAAGATGAAGGATTGATTATTTGAAAAAAAAATCAATCGTATACACGTCATTTATTCAACATCCTCCAGTTTCACAACACCTGCTCATTATACAATGATACAATCAAATAAAAATAAATGACGAAAAAAAGTAAATCACAAAATCGACCTCGATGACTATCAAAATTATAAGAAAAACATTCTTTCAAAAATTCGTCAATAATCGAAAAATGACATACAAAAAGCTCCAATTTTAATGGTAGGTTCAAATTGAAATTAAAAATTGTTCAGCAAAGCATAAAAATCATTCAAATATCTTTAAAGTAGTACAAAACTCGTTTGACTCGTAAAAACAGAAAAATCGAATAACATTTTCCATAAACAAAAAAACTCTAAAATGATGAATATTTTTTAGACATCTTGGCAAGAAGTCGTCATAAAGTCGACCTAGTATTTTTAAAGAACTAATTTACGATTTTTAGTTAGAATATACTAGAAATTGAAAGGAAATAAATGATTTTTCATAGATCAGAAATTTCGTAAAGTAATAAAAAATTACATCACATGAAATAATAGATCGATCGTGTAAAAGTTTTCAGAGAAGAATTTTAGTACTTTTCAAATCCCCCCCCCCCAATCATCAGACACCTATCTAATATCGTTAAAACAGGTAAAAAAAAGCTGCTGAAATGTACAAATTATGAAAATGCGTCAAAACTGTTCAAATTTCAACTGAAAACATTAACAAATTTGAATTTCACAATGATTTGCCAACTTTACAAGCAATTTCCTTAAAATGCATTTCTGAAAAAATTCAATGTTTTTCTTTCGTATTTTAAATAATTTTTGTCATATTTCAGTAAATTTTTATTCGCTGTTCTGTTTCACAAAATCAATAAAAATGCAACAATTTTTAAAATGACTGAAGTTTCATCAATTTTTACACATTTTTTAACGATGTTTGTTCGAGTCAATGAATTTTTTCTTTCATTTCACAGGATTTTTGAGACGTTTTGCGTCATTTTTCCAATATTTATAATGTAATTTTGGAAATAATTCAGATTTCAAATAAATTTGATCACATTTTTAGAAGTTTTGCGATATTTTTGAAAATTTCAGTTATAAAGGATCGACTTTTACATGATTTTTAACGATCTTTTTTCATTTTAAACAATTTTCACGATATTTTGAAAACTTTTGTGATATTTAAAGAAGTAGCCATTCTTTTTGAAACTGATTTGTCGTGAAATAAATTAATTCAAGAACACTACGTATCCATTACAAGATTCGAGAAACATCCATATCATGTAAAAAATGAACACAATATGCAGAAAATTTTCCAAAAAAATTCAATAGGTAGCCAAAAATTATTAATTTTTTTCATTGATTGAGCTGTTAAAGGTAAACGATCTTCGTAGAAAGGTCTTTGAAAATTAAAACTGAAGTTGGAATTTTTATAAATACCTAATTTTTCAAAGCATGGGAAGTAAGTACTGTACCAAGTAGGTGAACCCACGCTAAGTGAGGTCAAAAATTTTTTTGGAAAAAAGCTCCCATTTTTCCAATTTGAATACGAACGATTCGCTGAAAACGAACATAATTCATCTTTAAAATAATCTTCAAGTTTTACAAAAAAAAGTTTATTCTAGCTCCTAATATTTCTAAAAATCATTAAACTAAAATTAAAAATGAAACCAGCTTCGTAAATCGAAGTCGATTAAGGAGGGTTTCCATCAAAAAGAAGAATGAATTTCACAAAATTTCATAAAACATTCATTATTTAAATTTTCAAGAAATTATTATTTTCGTTCCAATTTTTCAACTTGTCTAAATACCCTTCCCCGCCTCCCTCAAATTCAATCCTACTTCTTTCTCTGTAGTCTTCGACTTTCACATTTTTTCGGAAGAGGAAGAAACTACGAAACTTAAAGCTTTGATTATTACCTTTTTTTTCTTAATAGTAAATATGAAATACAAAATAAGGCTGAGCGTAGCGATGCCAAAAGTTTAAAAAATTGGATTTTGAAATATTGAAAATGCACTTTTTCTAACGAACAGAACGATTTAAAACTCACTTTGTGGTTTTAAAGAAATTCTACGACTTCAGAATAAAAAAAAATTACAGAATTTTTCCAGTTTACGAAAAATCGAGTGTCCAGGCATCATATCGAAATTTTTGAAGAAAAAAGTAACTTTCAGTAACTTTTTTTTTACAGTTTTCTGGGGGGGGGGGGCAATTTTTTGTAGTTTTCTGCAAACACTTCAAAGATAAATCAACTGAAAAGACTCGAGATACTAGCAAAATCTCTTTTTTCGGCGGCTTTTTTCAATTTTTTATGACTCAACGAAAATGTTTCGTCGTATGTTTTTCGTTTTGCAGCCACTTTTTCCTGGGCTTTGAGTAAAGACTTTTTAAATCCGTCAACATCCTCTCGATTCTTTTCCAACTTTTCTTGGGTTTCTCGATAACTAGAAAAAATCAGTTTTTTCAATTTTTTTTTTGGAAAATTTTGAAAAATAGCAATTTCTACGTGAAAATTTGAATTTTCCCTGGAAATGCGAAGAAAACGTGACTTTTGAGGGGGAAAAAGTAACTAAAGTGGCCTTTTAGACGTGAAAGGTAACCAAAAGTGACTAAAGTTGAAAAAATTGACAAACACCCTGAAAAAGTGACCCGCTATGATGTCTGAGTGTCTATTGAATCAATCAATCAATCAATCAATCAATAGTTTATTTTGTAATATATGACATAGCCATTTTTACAATGTCTTAAGTACTATTCTTATATTATACTAGGTGGAGGGGATCATTGGTTAAGTGGAGGGATGGGTGATTTTCTATAGCTTTTTGAATTTTCATGACTTTTTTCATAATTTTTTGTTGTTTTTTCCATGAAAATGAAGAACAATTCTCTACAGTGTTTAAATCAAGAAAATACTTGAAATTATTTGATTTTTTTTTCAAAAAAAAATTCGTGACTTTTCCTGACTTTTGTGACTTTAATGATTTTTCTTCAAATTTCAATGAAATTTATGACTTTCTGGACGAGTATGCATCCTGAAAATGGGCATTTCGCTAATAAATCATTCGAGAACGAGCCCTTTCATAATCTATCATCTTCATCTGCATCTCTGGAAGCAACCAGGCTATCAGCAAAATGACTCTTCCAGAAAATACTTGAAATTATTTTATTTTTTTTCAAAAAAAAATTCGTGACTTTTCCTGACTTTTGTGACTTTAATGATTTTTCTTCAAATTTCCATGAAATTTATGACTTTCTGGACGAGTATGCATCCTGAAAATGGACATTTCGCTAATAAATCATTAATTATTCGTTTGCATTTTAAATAGTCGGTAATCATTGTAAGATAGTAGTTATCAACAACTTCAATATTATACGTATAATAATTCAAACCGCTTCATTATTGTCAATCAGCCAAGTATTTTTCGCGATCAATTTCATGGTGTGACGTCACCTTACCAGATTTGACCACATTTCCGTTTTTGAACACTGCGAGAAAACGCAACTTTCAAAAAATCATTGCGAGAGTTCTAATGGACCAAATTTCTTTCTTTTTTTTTAAATCTTCATCTTTTAATGTCTACTTTCGATTTTTCATGATTTTTTTCCAAAAAAAAATTCGTGCAACTTGTCCATTCCAACAGTTATTTGTTACTGACTCGGATAATACAGCTTCAATATCGATTTAAATCTGCGATATTCGAATTTAAATCAAAAAACGACACAAAAATTTGACTCAAAAATCATAAAAAATTCAACTCGAATTCAAAAAATGGTACTCCAGCTGGAAAATTTGAAAACAAATTCTATTTATAAACAGAATTTTGTTTTCAAAAGACCCATTTCAGCATTCTCCAGTACCCAAAGCACCTCTTCACCTTCGCCTTAGCTTACTCAACTTATTTCAAATTGGTTTCCAACACCTTACTCAGCAGCTACCTCAATCAATTCACAAACACCCTTGATTTCCGTTTCTGCAACACTCGCAAATCAGCTGTGCGCTTTTGTTCAGCTCGTACCCATCCTCTCACCTTCTTCCTTCCACAACGCCAATAAATCGTACCAATGCAAACAAACTCGCGTATTCCTCTTGCTGCGGCGATACCGGCGTCGTCGTCACCACCTTCATCATCATCATCATCGCACAACAAAGAACAATGACCCACTTTCTAAACACATGCAGTACGTCCCGCAAACGCCGCCGCGACGCTGGCTCGCGCCGCGCGAACTTCGACGTCGTCGTACGACGCACACAAGCACACCGATCTTGGGCTGCGTTTACATCATGAAAGAAACAAGACCGCCGGAACCGGGTAATAAACGCGTACCTTTTTTTACGCACCATCGGTAACGGACCACTGTCGGTCATTAGGAAGACGAAGAGCAGAAAAAACCAGCAACTGGTTCGTCTGATGTTACAACTCTGGCAGAAGATGGCTTATCATCGTAGTCGATTTGACAAAGATCTCGGATTGACGAATCCAACAATCTACCGAGTTTGGTTCGGATAGCTCTGGATCATGAATCGTGATCTGGTCGATGGTCGTCGTAGACACCTTGTACTTGAAGGCGGCTTCGACATCGGGGCGCGTCAAGTACCAAACACACACCCTGTGCAACTCGTTCGTGTGAAAAGCCCACACAAGTCGAAGGTGGCCTTATGTGCCCATACCTTATCGCTCGAATGATGACGATGACGGGTAATCAGGCGAAACAATGGAGAATCTTCGGCGGCGTACAATTGAATGGCAGTGCACTCTAAAACACACATCTTCGCCGAGTGTTACGTTTGGTGAGTACCGAAACCAAAATTCTTTCGACCGTAACACCGATAACCTTCGGGTAAAGCTTGGCTGGCTCGTCGTTTCGGTACCATAGACCTTCATCGGTCGTCATCTTCCCTGGGTATCATCGTGTTTACTTTTCAAGCTCTCGTAACGCAACAAACGATTTAAGCCAATTGAAACGCAGTACCTACGTCAAACTAAGAACAAACAAAACGCAAATAGTTCGGTACACGCAATAATCGACTCGTCCTTCGACTCCCCTGGTGACAAAGATCGCACAAAGCTCCGATTCGGCGAGGAAACAGGGTATATTTAGCCCGAATACTCGTATTAACCACCAGCACTGTTTTTCGTAACCCTCGCGACGTATTTGTACGTACCTACGAATTTTTAGCTCGTAATTTAAAATTTATCATTCTCAATTCGAGTATTACGACGTATAACGAGATCTACCCCGGTCTACGTCTCATTCCTCGAATGCAAACTGAAGACTGGCTCCTAAATAATTTTAAAGGAAATGGGATTTCGAAGATCCGAGTCCAAATTTATTCCAAGTTCAAATTTTTTCAATCCTAAATTTTTTCAGTTTCTTGGATTCTAAATTTTTTTTCAAAACTATATCTAATTTTTAAAATTTTCCATCAGTAAATTTTTTCAATTTAGATTTTTCCAACTTTGATTTTATCATATTTTTTATTTTACTTTTTTCCAATTATTGAGTGAATGAAATTTTGAAAAACATGAAGTTAAAATTTTTAAAAAAATTCAAAATTGGAAAAAATTGATCAAAAATTTTAAAATTGAAAAAATATGACGTTGAAAAAAAAATTTAATCCAAAATTGGAAAAATTTTGAAAAGATTCAAATTAAAAAAAAAATACAGTTGGAAAAAATTTTATAATTGAAAATATTTTTCCAACTTTGATTTTTTCAATTTTTTTCTAATCCATATTTTTTACCAATTTTTTAAAATTTCTTCCATACTGCTTATAGTCCAGTAGAATTGGCAAAAAAAAAGAGGGTATGTGGAAAGACTAGGCGGCCACCTAAATTTTGGCTCTAATATGGTCCATTTTTATGCCTGAAACATAAATCTGAGGGGTCCGGTCACGTACGGTATGCCCATCTCTCCCAAATTGTAGGCATTTGCCCTAAAATCAGGTTTTTAGAATTTTGACCCATTTAGAATTTCAGACATGACGAGTCATCTGCAATTTTAAATGGGTCAAAAATTTTTATATTACAAAAAGAGATCAGAATATTTTTAAAAAAAACTCTAAAAATTATTACATGAGAATATTGTGGCATCTCCTACACCTCCCTACGAAGACGTATGAAGCTTAGATATAAGTCTTTAGATCGGGTTTGACCTCAACTATTCGAATATCGTATTGAAAATTTGTTCCTGACCATTGTGTGTGATAGTAGGGTAAAAAACTGCAGGCATCATAGTGAAATTTTTGAAGAAAAAAGCAACTTTCAGTAACTTTTTTTTGAGCAAAAAATGACCAAAAAGTGACCAAAAGTAACCAAAAATTCAATTTTTTTGAGGGGCAATCTTTTACAGTTTTCTGGGGGGAAGGGGCAATTTTTTTGTAATTTTCTGCAAACATTTCAAAGATAAATCAACTGAAAAAACGTGATAATTTCATTTATTAAATTCCTTCGTCAAAACAACAAACAAACTAGCAAAAATTTATTTTTTTATTTTTTTATTGAAGAATTTTGAAAAATTGCAATTTCTAAGTGAAAATTTAAATTTTTTCTGGAAGTGCGAAGAAAAGGTGACTTTTGAGGAAAAAAAGGTAACCAAAGTGACCTTTTAGGCGTGAAAAGTTACCAAAAGTGACTGAAGTCGAAAAAAGTGACAAACATCCTAAAAAAATGACCCGCTATGTTGCCTGAAACTGCGATTTTCGGGTATTTTCCATAAATATTGGTAATATAGGGGAACTTTTATTTTGAAATTTAGGACACTTCTAGCAATTGCATTTCAAAAGTAATAGAATATTCGTTTTCAGAAATGGCGAAATATGAAATCGACTCCAAGAACGCAGATTTTTCTCAACCTTACTAGATAAGGGGATTGGAGCCTCAAAAGACCACCCCCCGCACCCTTCATGGCAAATTTTAAGTGGCTTCCCTTCTGTAAAATGTTATTTTGGTTTTGTTGTTCATCATACCAAGCTTTATGCAACTTTTTTTTGAAAAATATACAGTTTGCGACAACATTTTAACGCCTAACTATGAATCACATCAGAAACCCCTCTCTTTGCTCAATTTAAGTCATCTGAAAGGGAATTTGACGTAGATTAAGCTTTATAGACCCCATTTTTGAACCAAGATCAATATTTGAGCAGATATAAACGAAAATATATTTTTGGAGAAACCCCCTCTCTTTGATCAACTATAGCTCCAGCCCCCTTAGGTTTGTGAATATCATTCAAAAGTCATCGGATAGGGAATTCAACTTTGAATAAGTTTCATAAACCTAATTTTTGCTCTAGCACCAGTATTTTGGCAAGTGTGGGCCAAAAACCTGATGGAGGGCAAGGTCCTCAATTTGGGGGAGATGCGCACACAGGACTGACACCTCAGTTTTATGTTCAAGACATAAAAATGGACCATTAGAGCCAAAATTCAGATGGCCATCTACCTTTCTCTACGCAATGTTAAATCCACTGAACTATTATCAAACTCAAAACATTTTAAAATTCTAAATTGGACAAATTTTGAGAAAATTGAAGCTTAGAAAATTTTGTAATTGGATACAATTTTGAAAAATTTTTAGAATTGAAGAGATTGCAAACATTTAGGAGTTGAAAAAAATTTGAGCTTATAATAAATTTGAACTTGAATCGTCAAAATCCGATTTGCGTTAAAATTATTTAGGAGCTAGTAAATTGAAGAGGGAAGTTAGAAATGTACTGACAATGAGACGAGTCCTCGACAATTCCGACATCGCAGCGTTTCTTTACAATTCCTAGCATCTGTTTAAATATTGATTTTAGATTGAAATTAAACGCAGCTCGATAATCTAGATTGCATTTACCCGTCGAATGGCAAGGTTCGGCGAATATTACTTATTTAACAGAGAGAGAAGAGGGAATGAAACAATTTCGAGCATCGTACGAGTAATTAACGTAACGAGCTTCTTATCAGATCGAAGTCTGGTGCAGATTATCGCGAAAATATGCTTCGATTTTTCATTAAAACAGAAGGTGTCGTATTCTGAAACCTTACTCATTCGGGATTCGCAAATTGAACCATAAATTTGACGAATTTACGGTAATTACCGCAAAAAACTACGCTGCTCTCAGATAATGGTAATTGAGGTGAAATGGTGACAACTGGCACGAAATGAAATGGATATAGTTTTCAATTACATAATACCTGATGATGTAATCGACGCAATGAAGACGTGGTAATTTTAATATTAAGGGTAATTATCGGTAATTGATGTTGAACTGTGATAAAGGGTATGGATGAACAGGTGAAATCGACCTCAGTTTCAATGTTTTCCCAATTCCCTCAGATGGTATTCTTTGATTAAAAAAAAAAATCAAAAAAATGTTGACTTCTCATCCAACTGATTCAAATGTTTTTAATGCATACTTTATTACTTTTACAAATTTTCAACTAGAAACGAAGGAACGTTTTCATTCATTTTCACAAATGTATATTTTAAAGTGACGTATTTACGATTTTTTTTATTCGGGTTTAATTCTCCGTTTTTTTTTTCGTTATTTCAAGTTTTCAAACAAGAAAAACACCATAAAAGCAAGGATCGATTACTCGTGGAAAATTACACAAAATTCGTGTTTTCGTGTGGAATTTTTTCAACTGTTTGATGTTCGAACCAAGGGTTGAAAATGCCAAAAAAAAACGAATTATACCAGAAAAATTAAAAGAGTCTAATATTTTCATATTTTCCTCCCCTCCCCTTCTCACGACGACCATTTACCATCATTTATTCATATTTTAACATTATTTTATTAGTTAAGAACAAATTAAAGATTGGCAAATTGACTTTTCAAAAAGCATAAACTTTTATAACTTTTGATCCCTGAATTTGAAAATACTCAAGACCAAGAGTACCCATCTATAAGTCATCTCATAATTTCTGTATTTTTCTAATTCCATATTTTTTATTAATTTTTCAATACTAAATAATAATCTGAATCGATCCTCATTTTTAAAATAGATTTAGAAGTTTTCAAATTGGTGTTTTTTTGAAATACTTTCCAGCTGGGGATGACTTTTCTGAAGTTCAAAAAACTGGAAAAAATTCCATCTGAGTTGGAAATTTCAATTTTTCCCCTACAATAATGCCAACTAAGCCAACTTCAATTAGTACCTGCTTCGGATACTTTCTACTCTCATCGAAAACTTCAAACATCGAATTACAAAAACAAACCCAAACAAAGTAAAAATGTTTCATAAAACGATCACAAGACCCTTTAAAAAGACAAACGGCCATTTCGATAAATTCGAATAGGATCGAGAAATCTACCTCGATTCGCATTTTATGGGCCATTCAACGTTTACAAAATCGGTTTCTAAAATACGACCATGTTTTTGCAACAAATTTTCCAGAATTGCGTAAACCACAGGATCGTAATTCAATCCGACGTACTTTGTTACGATTCATAAACCACGTACCGTATACGACGTACAAAAAATTCTCTCCGCTTGGCTCTCACAACCTTGTGAAAAATCAATCAAAACATATCGGCAATTTCAAAACCATCTCGTAAATTTACTTATCGATGATTATCGGCGATAATTTTCTACGCATCTCATACGAATAAAGTACATATTTTACTCACGGCGTCATAATTTTCCAATATACCGGAGAGAATATCCTAATAAAACGAGACGAATATTTCATAATAAAGAAATTCTATCGATCTCGCATATTCGCATATCTCTATTATGAATTCCTTTCTACGAGCAGAAATAACCCCCAAGTAGACAGAACTTCCAATGCAGCCTAAGACCCTTCCCCTCGACGTATTTACCCTCTTTACGTGGGGAATTCGCTTTCACAAACGAGCCACATGGTTCAGATAGGCGATTACGACAAACGCAGACGTACATCGAGAAATCATTTCTACAAAGATGCTTATCGTTCGGAATCAAGAATGAAATAAATTACTCCTCATACGGTTAACAAATGCAAACTGATGCATCGAGGAGTTAAACTTGCACAGGAGTTATTTATCCACTTCGCTACATTAATCACGAAAAAGATACGGAGACTTGAAAAATTACAACGAGTTTTAAAAATATACTCCACCGAGGCGATTCAATCTCGAACGTGAGACGTGGCTGGGGACCGCGGGGGAGTAATGGAAAACAAAAACATTCAAGAGGGAACACTTTCATTGACATTTTTCTGTATTTTAATTTCGCAAACAACGTAAACAATGAGTCATTGTTGCGAATTGAAATACCGCCAGTGAATCGAGCGTAAAGAGGAGAAAAATTCCGATGTGGGATCCGGTTCAGATCAAAAGCCACATCATTCTCATGGCAACTAGGTGGTGTCTACTGACATCAATCATAGGTGTACGATAAATCTCAATAGTCAATAAGATAAGGGTGAAGTTGGCTTGTAACAAAGCATCCGAACAATCGAGTTTCAGGTGCACAACCATAACAAAATCTTGGGTCGTAAAAGAGGGTAACGCGGAACTTGAACAAATGAAATTCCATCAAGTGTCCCTTGGATCTTTTCGACTGCCGAAATCGTAAACACAAAAGGTATCGCGAAAAGGTGCAGCTGACGAACAGATGTTTATAGAAACGCAACAACAAAACATCGTCGTGGGTGCACGGTGCATTTTTCGCTGTCCATGTCCCCTAATGCGTAAACCTGTCCGTAGGGTGTGATTAATTTAATGCGTTGAATTCCGGGTAATTCTTTACATTTTTATTGAACCGTGTACACCTTCGCGATCAGATGGATGGTGAAATTGCGTATAATTCGACACCTGGATGATACACGAACGGAGAGTAATCGAATGAACGTACTATCACCGTGTATGGTATCAATATCTCGACCACTAAATACATTAAAAGGTCGAAATGGTGCAAGAAAATTGTTAATCCGTCTAGCAGCACGAAGACGTATAATATTATTAAACGATTAACCTTTTATTTTAAATCAATAAATAGTTGACTCACTTTATCTGCTGGAATCGTCCTAATACTAGTCATTGTTGATGACACTAGAACCAAATCCGAACACTACACTTAAACCAGTTTATGCATTAATAATAGAACCATCGAACGAAAAATTTTCATTTATCTAGCTTCTACATTTTACGCGAATTTCACTTTCGATTTAAAATAATACCAAATCATCATTTGACTTTAATTGATTGATAGCGAATTGCTATTGGGAACGTTTATGTACAAAAACAAACGACCATTAGATATGACACTATTTTTAATCACATGCATAACCGGAATTTCGAACATTAACCAAATTACTAAAATTATTACACTGCAAAAAATATTATTTAACCTAACACGAATTCACTAAAATGAAAGACACAGCATCAGCTTTTATAAATAACAGCACGAAACTGATTATTATTTCTTTCACTTCTATTCACTTCTCTGTATTCCATATTTTCAAGGTAACTTGAACGACAAGGTTGTTGGGTGCCTCCGCGATTTTACGATGCTACAATGTACGTAATCAACCAATCACGTTTCAGGAAAAAATTACGTATTGAATACCGACCAATCAGAAACGTTTATTTTATGACGTCATTTTTCTATTTTTATTTTTTTTCGCATTTCGAAACAGTGTTTTGAAATTTTGCATCGGTTTTTGGTTAATTAAATTACTCATTAATTTAATTCGTTTCCTAATGGAATATTTTATACAAATACACAAACAAAAGATTATTGAATAAAAGTATTGTATTCTTTGGTATAAATAAGATATTAATTCTGTTACAATAATAATTATCCGATAAAATTAGCAAAATTAAAAAAATATATATAAATAAAATTGATTTAATTTTGCATCAAGCCAGACCTACGTAAATATAAAAATAAATGCACATTACGAAAAATCTCTGAGTACTGTAAATTGGAATGCAAACAATATACACACGCACGAGTATCAATCTGCAGGTTAACATCAGTCAGTCTCGACGAAATTACAATCATATATCGAAGTATTGGCAGAATTCTAATGGTTATGCTGAACCATTTGATGCATATGTTCGGTGGGTCGATAATAATGACCATGTGCGTGAGCTGCGGCTATAGAAGGATGTACCGGAGGTGGAACACATCTGACGTGCTCCACCGAAAGCGAATCATTTTCGCCAGTTCGAAGGTATTTGTTGAGTACGGCGAAAATTTGAGAATTTAGAACTTGGAATCGCCTGATACGGTCTACCATTCGTTTCAAGTGCTGTAACGTGAAATATTTAATGAGAAGGGGATCCGGTTTGAGAAGTGAATAGGCGTGGATGAATACTTACGATTCCTTTGACGTTTTCATCTTTACCGTCGACTCTTTGGACGCGTAAAATATGATAACAGAAGTCCAGAGCTTCGAATCTGCGTTGTTGTCCTAATAGAGTTATCATTGCACATCCGGCCCAGTTCAATCCTTCGCCAAAAAGTTCCCTAAACAGAAACCACCCCATTAATACATCTTTACGTACAGATTAAAGCATTTTTAATCTCTCTGCTAAGACATACTCGACAGTGAATTCGGTTTCGCCGACAGGAATACAATATACAAATTGTAACGCTGACCAAAGACGATGGAACTCTGTACATTCGTCGATATTCATGACACCGTTCATAGGCGGAGGTCCAACCCATACAGGATCATCTAAGTAACTCCTTAATCGTGATAATATGACTTCGAAAATCGATAATCCGCAACATAGGCGTTCTCTGGTAAGTAGATCACCTTCACGAGCGATCATTGCTTGCTGCAAACAAATCTTAATGAAATTTCCAGCGAAAGAGTTGGTTATTAAAATTACCTACGACATACTTTGGCGGTTCCAAATTTATCGATATTTGGTACGACGTGCAAAGCTGCGAATTTCGTTTCGAGTCTTTTCTGTTTAGCTTCTGCTTTTTCTCCTTCTGCAACAGGTTGAGAAAATCATTTAAGTAGAGATTTCAAACAATTTGAGTTACTTCTAGGGATAATTTTACCTTTGCAAAATGGTCTAGGGAATATATTTTGGAACGGAGCAGCGTGCAGCAAATCGCAGACCTCTTCCTGCGACAAGGCTTGTTCCATTTGCAAACAAAACAATATCGTGTTACCTAATTCTCTAAAATTATGGAAAAGTTCGGTTTTCGCGTCTGGATATTGAACGATATCGTTCAACTGAGCGTGATAATATCCTAGAACACCTGTTAATCGAATTTTGTATTAATAAGGTGTTTTCATTTCGCTGGAAATTATTTTGAAAACAATGTACCAGGTGATCCGTAATCGTATCTAGGTAATTTGCATAGTTTAGGCATAGCTTCGATCAGAGTTTTGGTGAATTGCAAAATATTTCCTTGAATGAGAGATTTGACAATTTTCAGCAGCTCTTCCATAACGAAAGCTATACCTTGGTAGCCAAGTAATCGACAAATGGTTCGAAAATGAGGAGCACCGACGAAACCTATGAAAAATTTCTGTTTAGCTCGTATCTTTTTTAACATTGCATCTCATCTGATTCTGCCTACCTGAATATTGACCATAAATTGTGCTATAGGCAAGATTGAGCTGTTTACTTCCCCATAAGTATTGGTGCCCCATTTGAGGTGTCTTATCTCGGTGGACAGGTTGGGTGAAAGATAATCCTCGACATTTGACGAATCTGAAATCAAAATTAATTATTTTCCATCTCGATTTTTCCTTTTCTACTCGAAACAGAGAGACGTACCTGGCTGTAGCAGCATTATAGCAATAATTCGGTAAAAAGTCGTAATTCAATTCGTAAAATACATGAATGGTAATACGTCCATAGGCAGTTAAAACACTATGGTTGGCTTCTCTAAGCATCGTATCATATTCGTCCAACGCCAAATGCTTACTCAGCAATTTATGACATAATCGATTAACTTTCAACAATCCATCCAATTCCTAGAATCAAAATATGTACTTAGAAATTGATTATTTTAGGTGAAATCTAACTCGAGAAGGTTTCACTTACAACTGTACCGGTGATATCGCCGGCTACGAATTTACTAATGGCTAAATCTAGAGATTTTAACATATCTACGTTGATACGCTGAGTGATCAGTTTATTCAAATCAATAGATCGACCGAGTAATTGGACGTGACGCTGGCGCATTAATGTTTCGTATCGATTTGCTCGCGGATACGCCAACAAGTACGTACCCATGGCTTCGCATTCTGCTCGGAATCGTTTATCCAACAAGATGCTGGGAAAAATATACGTTGATCAATATCCATGCACGACTATGAGCCTATCACTAATTTTTCCAAATCAATTCGGTACGTTAATTACCTCGAGGCAAGTTGTTTATAATACGAGAAAATCTGTTCGCTGAGTTTATAAACGAACTGATCAAAACACAGATTCACTTCGGCTTCGACTTCATCGTAAAGGAATTGTTTTTTGAACACCGTCAACGCGTAATGAGCGCTATCATTGTATAAATCCAAAGGATACAGGACACATCTACAGAAATGAAACATTTTTTAAATGCAATACTTCAACAGAGTCAACAATTTTTCTCACGTCACACTTACTCCATTACAGATTGCTCCTTCGTACGTAATATGTGATCAGTTAGAATCCAAGGCATCGACATCTCAATTGGAAACTAAACAAACATCATGAAATTAGATAAACATCACATAAATATTTCCACTAAATTAAATTTTTTTAAAAAAACACTTTAATTTTGCAAGGCAACTCGAAAAAAAAACTATCTACATAATAATATCTCGATGAAGAAAAAAAAAAGAAAAAAGCATCATGTTCAAAGACACACGTTCAAAATAAAACAGAAAATCTAAATACTGAAATAAAAAACAGAAACCGTCTCGGTTAATCGAATTATGTACAAAATCTCGGCTCATTATATAAGCTTCATTAGTAATCACCCTGCGTATTAGCTTTACACGTCGCGTCGCAATCGCGATACCAAAAGGTCCAGGGGATCTAGAGTCAAAAGCTAGAATAGCAAATAACTCACGAAAAAATCATGCAAAATGTTATTTTCGTTAATGGTGAAATAAAAAAATACGCAACGTGAAAATTCAGTGATAGAAACAAATTCTAAAGCAAACTACCGTAAAACAGAAAAAAAATGGAAACTAAAATGGAAATTAGTACACGTGAGTACGAATGATAAGAAAAAAATCCACATGTGTGCTATTGGCTATTTATACCTGTATTCTTTTTTCCATTGTAATTAGATCGCTGCATTCTTCGTTATGCTGGTGACGTACCGTGCATTTCTGATTATCAAATTTAAATCGATTAAATTTTATAATTTTTTTGTTCAGTTTTTAGATAAAAAAATTTAATTCTACGACGAAATCGTAAGGGGAATAAAGGCTTACACACGCTACCTCTTTGCAAAATAAATACAAAAAAAGGAAGCTTATATAATGAAATATATCATATCGTTGCTGGTTGGTAAATTCGACGGAAAAATTTGTCGACAGATCATCGCTACTTCGTTCAAAAGGAAAATAACAATTTAACCATCGAATTCGAATTACTCTCAGTTAAAAATCATTTTTGTAAACTTACTTGGATTCTGCGACCCATGGTCATTTCCAAATAAAATTCACGATACCATAATTGCGACAGATCGCAGCATTGTTGCAAGGAATCTGTATTCGATAAAGGATTAAAAACATAATTTTAGATAAAACACAAAATTACAGAATTCATTACCCTCTATATGATACAGCCGGGAAGCATGAACCGGCAACATCGCAAAAATCGCGACTAGTGGTCCTATTTTAGCGTTGTGTTATATGACGCGCGCGATATTTTTCCTTATATCTCAAAATTTTGAGTGAGCACATAGGTGTTTGAGACATGAAAAATTATCTACTTTTCACGGGCTACAACTTGGTTTTTGTTCCAAAGCTCTATCCTCACCTGATCAAAAGTTATAAAAGTTTGAAACTCAAAAAATTTCATGTTCGACTTTTCAAATTGAAATTACTCAAAATTTTGAGTGAGCACATAGGTGTTTGAGACATGAAAAATGATCTACTCTTCACTGGCTACAACCACGTTTTTGTCCCAAAGCTCTAGCTCAAACCGATCAAAAGTTGCGAAAGCTCGAACTTTGAGCTTTTACAACTTTTTATCGGTTTGAGCTAGAGCTTTGGGACAAAAACGTGGTTGTAGCCAGTGAAGAGTAGATCATTTTTCATGTCTCAAACACCTATGTGCTCACTCAAAATTTTGAGTAATTTCAATTTGAAAAGTCGAACATGAAATTTTTTGAGTTTCAAACTTTTATAACTTTTGATCGGTTGAGGATAGAGCTTTGGAACAAAAACCACGTTGTAGCCCGTGAAAAGTAGATAATTTTTCATGCCTCAAACACCTATGTGCTCACTCAAAATTTTGAGATATAAGGAAAAATATCGCGCGCGCCATATAACGCAACGCTAAAATAGGACTACTACTGCTGCGTTGCCGGTCCGTGCTTCCCGGCTGTTTCATATAGAGGGTAATGCAGAATTTCATTGAATTTCGTTTTAAGAAAAAACGCACCGCTGAAATTTAATAGATAATTCCAGAAAAAAGATGTTTTATGGAATTGATCAATTTGCATCAGGTATTGTCCATCGATATCCTTCCTGAGGGTTCGTTTACCTCCGGACTTGTCCGCGATCAGAGACTCCAACATGGTACGTACCATATAGAGCTGTGTCGACGAAGGTCCTACAATCAAATTACGATTAAGATACAAAAACCTTTCAAGATTACATGTTACTATTTAATTCAGGCAGAATATTCTCCTTACCAACATTCCTCCTGGGTACTTTGATACCAAACCCAGTGTCGGGATCTTTTTTGCCTTTTAGAGCTGGATCTGTTTGAGGTTCAACACCTCTCTGCCAATCAGCACACGTTTCTCGAACTGATATTAATATACTGAAAAATGACAAATGATTAGGACACCGAACCAATCAATAACAGTACAAAAAATATTCACAAACCTCCTGATTAAATCCTTCTTATTTTTAATAGCTTTTCGCAACGGTTCTCTGAGAATTACTTGAATAAAATCTTGCAATTCGGCATAAATATTACGACGTATCGCGTCCGTGAATACGGTTTCCATTCTGGACATCAAGACTTGTAATCCTTTGATCATTGCGATTACTTCGATGAGGGCAAATTTTTCTTCGTCTGTGTAATTATAACGAGTTGCCTGTAAAAAATCAACTTTTCAGTAATTTTTCGAAAAAAAATATACGTCTATTTCAGCCATAAAATTACTCTTTCGTATTCTTCAGCTTCTTGAGGACAATCTTTATTTTGATGATGATCTGTAGGATGCAGTAATTTCCAAGAGTATAATTCTGTAACAACGCTGGTCCATTCAGATAGCAATTGCAATCCTCGTAATGCTAAATCTGTGGTGTCTTTATTTTCAGCATCCGTTCTAGTTTCCTTGTAGGTGGTTGTAACCTAAACATTATTCAAAATTAGAGAAAGTAATCTCCAAAACGAGCATAAATCTTGTACAAAACTTACTTCATTACTGTAACGAGCCAGTTCACTGATATATTTAACGTGATCTTCTCGTATTTGAGGCAAATGCACCATGAGATCGGCTTGAGAACTTATGTTTGTACAACACGAAAGAGGCCATTTGCTAGCATCGTAATTTTTCGATCGTTTTATGTAATTGAAAGGGGCTATCTGCATGTCTCCGAATAGAGGCACCACTTCTAAATTTTTGAAAATACGGTCGATTTTGGTTAAATTCAGACGCTTTTTTTGATCCAGTTTATTTATGTTGCAGACTTCGTTATCCATCAAAAACAAACCAAATCCCATGACCTGTAAAATTAAAATTAGGTCAGATTGATTCGATAAAATTCGAACATGAGAATATTTTATACTCACTTTAACCAGCATGTGTTTTTCATTCGGAGTAAGATACATTTTAGTTTCAAACATCTGTACGCAAAGTGTAACCACATCAGCGAGTAATTCTTCGTATCCGGCAATTTTTTCTAAATTTTCTTTCACGGTGTCTCTTATTTTATTTTGAGTAGCTAAAAACATGGAAAGGTTTTGGGATTCTTGAAGAGTTTGCGAATCTGACATCACTTTCAAGAATTGAGCAGCTCTGTAAAATTATAAGTTATTAGAACTGGATACGATTCGTAGGATTATTTTAAAATTGGTAGAATTACCTTCTATAAGTGGAATAGTCATTTTTAACACTGGATTTCATATTCTTCAGTTCATCAAGTACAGCAAACATGTTTATGAATTTGCCCAAAGTAAGCAGATATGCTTCGGAGATGAAATCTTTACGTTTTTCTGTATGACATAGACGTTTAACTTCGGCTGAAAATCTTTCGATGGCTTTTCTCTGTAAAAATTACAAATTTAGAGCATACCCAGATTTCACTTCCTAAAAAGTTATAATTGGTACCTGGAAGTACATAAAACTGAGTAATTTGTTCACTTCGGGACCTAAAACTTCGACTGTCTTTTCATATATTTCAACTCGATTAGGTTGCTCGTTTGATTTTGGCTGAGGTATAGCTCTGGAACAGCATCTCCAAGTGTACAGCATCACCGAATGTTTTAATCCTTCTTCGAGTAATTCGTTCTGCATAAAAAATCATCATCAGATGTGCTTCGACTTCGAATAACGAAAAAAACAATGTTCAAACGTACCAGACTGGCATGTACTGTCGCTTCTTCGATATACTTCGCTATTCCGGTAACAAATCCATTACGATCTTCAAAATTGGTATCAAAATTAGCTTGATATAACACCGAACAGGGCTGAGCTTCAATACATGGTTGTTCATCAGGAAGTGTGAGTTCATCTAATACGTCCACATTGGACAGAGCATCGGTTAGAGTAACTTTATCGGTTGCCATTCCTGTAAGTACAATATAGCATAATGAGATGATGACATTAAGTATACATTTTATTAAAACGATAATGAAATACTTACTGATGAGTTATGCAAAATCCGAAGTCCAGTTCCACCAATCTTTCTCAAGAGGGTGTGATGAGGCAAGCGACAAGTGTTAGAACTTACCGACCGTATCACTGGGCAGTGTAAAATTATGTAGATTAGGTGGGGTTGAGCATCTTCGAAGCTACCTCACAGCACTGTGAGTATTTCAATTAAATTTATAAATTGAACGTTTCCTTTTCCGAAAATAAAAACAACCAAAGGATAAAATTAATTAAAATTATCAACTCGATTATTTTCTATCAACAAAAATCAACGTAGGGCGAAGGGAGAGGGAGGCTAAAAAAAATTCGGCTCCCATGGGGAAAAAAAATCAGGTGTGTTTTAATCGACGATTTTTGATTGGTTGAAATTTTCAAGTCAGACGTGAATTATTATTAAAAAGCCAAAAAACGAAGAACCTGTTAGGTTCGCCCTTTCGCCGCATTGATCAGATTTTCTAAATTTTGAAAAGTTCAAAGTTGGCCAAGTTTTTATTTTTTGATAACTTTTAGTAAAAGTTTCGCCGAAGTTCATTACTTTTCTGTATTAAATCTATTAAATAATCAATTCGAAATGGCCGATGATATGTTTGACACTTCGAAGTTGGGAGATAAAGATTTACAAGAGTTTCTTACCATTGAAAAACAGAAAGCTCAATTCAATTCTCAGGTAAGTTGGTTTTTCTGTTCTCATTCTAATAAATGATAAGTGAAGGACTTATGCTGTATAGATTTCGAGAAATTATTATATCAATTACTAATTCTAGTTCTTAGATCACTATTTTCATGGCTTGATCAATTGCTGTGTTTTAATGAATGTGAGGTCAATGTTGCATCATATTTCTTATCAGTTTTGTGATTTTTGTTTTAGATCCATGAATTCAACAATATTTGTTGGGATAAATGTATAGAAAAACCAACTAGTAAACTCGATTCGAAGACTGAAGTTTGCCTTGGTAATTGTGTTAATCGATTCATTGATGTTTCTTTATTTATTACGAAGAGATTTGCAACTATGCTTCAAAAGAGTAGCGATGGCATATTATAGTCTTTGATACTGTTTTTTCCTCAATGTTTCATTAATGTACGGTGTTTCGTTAGTTATAATTAAATTTTTTCAATAGCTACCTTGCTTTAATTTAGTTTCTCATATGATAAAATATGGTTGAAAATCTTTGTCAATGTTCGTTCGAAGTTTGAGTACAGAAACACGAAAGAAACAAAAAATGTTTGTAATTATAAAATGAGCGTAGGTACATACAGATTTTTTAAAAAAATGGTAAACTTGATGTGCATAAATACATCTACTACTAAATAGATAACGTACATTCATCGAACTTATTTGTGCATCACAACGTTGCATGTTCAAAGTTCAATTACAAAAGATACGATACCATAAACATAGTAATTGATACCTTCTATCGAATAAAAGCATACGAGAATTGACGTGAATAATGGTAAGCCTGAAATCCATAAATTACACCTGTAATTTGTAACTAAGATTCTATACATTCACCAAACATACTAGGGAACCAGTACAACGTTTCCTTATTTTTATTATCTATCCACGCCAAACCTTCTTTGATCATATGATGCAATGCTTTTTCAGCCCTCAATCTTTCCCAGTTCAGTCTACTGGTTACGATAGATACAGAAATAAAAGCGGTATTTTCAGACGATGCTAATTGCAATAGAGCAGTATGATCCAAGCTCAATTCACCAGGAATAGACTGAATGAAATAATTATTTCGAGTCACTTCGATAACCGTTAATCCATTTCCAAAAATACGTAATTTAGAAGCAGCCCATCTAATATCATCGTTGTTTATTTCCATACTAGCTTGTTTACTTTTACGTCGAGTTTTCACCAGTCTTTTACGTAATTCATCTACATGAATGATTCCGCCATTCTTGGAACTAGTTGCTAAACAAACTTCGACAACTTGGACGGTCAATTCGTTGTAAAAATCTCCAATACCTAACGAAGCCCAGAATCCTTTCGTACTGGCCAGGGGATCTACGCCGATTGAGGCACACATCTCTTGAAACTGTCGTCTGAATTGGGCGTCCTTTTTGATTTCGTGCCTATGCTTGTGAGCGAATTCTTCGAGCTTACTGTGAAAAACCTCCAGCTGTTTTTCCATTTGTTCCAACTGGTTTTCTTGCAAGACGTTACTTTTATCGCGATATTTTTCTTGTTCCAAGCGTTGTTTTTGAATGGCACCGATTCCTGGTCTCTTCCTCATTTTGATTTTTGATAATTATAACTATACAACGTAGAAAAATTGTTCGAACGGGTAAATTCCGATACAAAACACCAAAATTTGTTTCAAATTTGAGGACAGAAAAATTATCAGTGTTTATGTTGACAATCGTTTTGATAATCGATAATCGATATTTTCTCCGTACATCGATTGGTCGATTGTCGATTCATCATTTGTTCGAATTATGATAGAGCGCGCTGTTTCCATTATTTTGATGCCTAGTTGCCTACCTAGCCCAAAAGGAAATTTTCTGTAAAATAAGTCATAAATAGGGCACTAGTCATAAATTTTCACAAAACAAGTTTCCAAACCAGACCTATAAAAATCAAAAGAATTTGTTCAATATCAGCCACAAAAAAATAATAAAATGTGAATGAAATAGATAAAATAAAATGAATCACCTGAATACCTACCTCATTCCTCATTCAATTAATAAAATAACAGACAAAAACTCAAAATAAATACGATTACTTTTGGAAAGTGAAAACTCAACAATATACGAAACTCTACTCGAAGTAAGAACAGGGTTGACGCGAGTCCTTAAAAATTGCGACTCGGAGTCAAAAGGCGCGAGTCCTTACAAATTCCGGCTCCGAGTCGACATTCAGCGAGTCTTTCATGAAAAGACTCGAAAGAAGACTCGGAGTCTTTAGCGAGTCTCGAGTCTTATTCAGAGTCTTTTTTTCCGAGTCTTTTTTTGGTCATTTGATGTGTGGGTTAAATGTCGTAGTCACGTAGTCCCTACTTAGTTTTCGCATTCTCATTCTAAAACTTTCATGTTTCACTCTTTCACTTATAATAATTTTTCTAAAAGATGTTTGTTTCATATAAAATTGTAAATTGAAAATCATGCGACTTCACTGAGTCTCTCTGTTCTCTGTTCATGGCATCACGGCTTCACGCGGGAAAAAAACGTTGAGAGAACCGCAAAAAAACGAGAAAAATTCACTTTTATACAATTATTAAAAAAAAAAAACTGCGACTGCGACTCGCAATAGACTCGCAAAAAGACTCGCTCGCATAGTTTTGAGTCGTTCAAAAAAGAGACTCCGAGTCTTCAAGGGACGAGTCTCTAAGAAAAAAGACTCGGAGTCTTATTCCGAGTCGACTCCGAGTCTCCGAGTCCTCTGCGAGTCCTTTTTCAGTGCAGACTCTGGACAACCCTGAGTAAGAATTTTCAGCGAGTTTAATTTGTTTTTGTAATTTGTATACGGTATCTAAAAGATGGGCATATGGGGTTTTCAATCTGGCATTTTCACTTCGGAACTGGTGGAGTTTTTTTCGAAACTTTTCAACCTCTTCTTTTCCCATTTTCAATGCCAATTTCGCTGTCTCAGGATGGATAACATCGCCTTCTTTAATTTTCCCAAAATATCTGAAATATCTTTTCGTAGGAGACAATACTGAAAAAAATAATAATAATAAATTAGAATCGTTATGATCGAAATTGATAATATTTCCTTTAATCACAATAAAACATAATAATTACCTACATTGTAAATCTGGGATGCATGTCATATTTTCTAGCAATGAACTCCTCCTATGTTTATTTCGAACCGAAACGTCAACATTGTTCATAATAAGCTCAGAATGATTAATTTGCCAAAGTATCGAGTTCTTTCTCGGTAGCAACGTTGGAACACTCGTTAGTTTCAATAATTTTCTTTGAGCGGAGATTCGATAGTCTTCGGGTTTGAAGTGTGGAACCCCGCATGCCCCCCCCCCCAAAAAAAACTTATGTTGTATTTATAAATTTACATTACACATACATCAGATCGGATTTTCAAAACATTAAAACATGAAAAAAAGTCTTATTAGGGCATTAAAAATCCAATTTTTTCAAAGCTTCGCCCTCGCTTCGCTCGGGCATGAACAAAATCGCATTTCTATGGTCTATTTGAGACGAAAGAGCAGAAAAGGCTCCCTTTTTACCCCCTCCCCATTTTTAGCAGGTGAAAAAAGTTGATCTCCACTCCCCCCTTCCACTCCCTCTTTTCCATTTCGAAAACGCAAAAAAAGTTGTCCAACACACGGCCCCTTTTGTGCCCCCCAATTTTCGATTCTGACGACGCCACTGCCGAGTACCCGGAAAAAATCTGCCTCTATTTTTCCGAGTACCCGGACCAAATCTGCCTCTTTTTCCCCGAGTACTCGGGAAACATCTGCTTCATTTTTCCGAGTACCCGGAAAAAATTAGCCTTTTATTTTCCGAGTACTCGGGAAAAAAATGCAGATTTTTCCGGGTACTCGGGAAAAAGAGCCAGATTTTTTCCGGGTACTCGGAAAATAAAAGCCAGATTTTTTCCGAGTACTCGGGAAAAAAACGCAGATTTTTTCCGGGTACTCGGAAAATAATAGCCAGATTTTTTCCGAGTACTCGTGAAAAAAATTCAGATTTTTTCCGGGTACTCGGAAAATAAAAGCCAGATTTTTTCCGGATACTCGGAAAATAAAAGCCAGATTTTTTCCGGGCACTCGGAAAAAAGAGGCAGACTTTTTCCGGGTACTCGGAAAATAAAAGCCAGATTTTCTCCGAGTACTCGGGAAAAAAACGCAGATTTTTTCCGGGTACTCGGAAAATAAAAGCCAGATTTTTTCCGGGTACTCGGAAAATAAAAGCCAGATTTTTTCCGAGTACTCGGGAAAAAAACGAGGATTTTTTCCGGGTACTCGGAAAAAAGAGCCAGATTTTTTCCGGGTACTCGGAAAAAAGAGGCAGATTTTTTCCGAGTACTCGGAAAATAAAAGCCAGATTTTTTCCGAGTACTCGGAAAATAAAAGCCAGATTTTTTCCGAGTACTCGTGAAAAAAATGCGGATTTTTTCCGGGTACTCGGAAAAAAAGAACCAGATTTTTTCCGGGCACTCGGAAAAAAGAGGCAGACTTTTTCCGGGTACTCGGAAAATAAAAGCCAGATTTTCTCCGAGTACTCGTGAAAAAAATTCAGATTTTTTCCGGTTACTCGTGAAAAAAATGCAGATTTTTTCCGAATTCCCGGAAAAAATCTGCCTCTTTTTTCCTGAGTACTCGGAAAAATCCGGCTTTTATTTTCCGAGTACCCGGAAAAAATCTGGCTCTTTTTTCCGAGTACCCGGAAAAAATCTGGCTTTTATTTTCCGAGTACCCGGAAAAAATCTGGCTTTTTTTTCCGAGTACCCGGAAAAAATCTGGCTTTTATTTTCCGAGTACCCGGAAAAAATCTGGTTCCTTTTTCCGAGTACTCGGAAAAAATCTGGCTTTTATTTTCCGAGTACTCGGAAAAAATCCGGCTTTCATTTTCCGAGTACCCGGAAAAAATCTGGCTCTTTTTTCCGAGTACCCGGAAAAAATCTGGCTTTTATTTTCCGAGTACCCGGAAAAAATCTGGCTCCTTTTTCCGAGTACTCGGAAAAATCCGGCTTTTATTTTCCGAGTACCTGGAAAAAATCTGGCTTTTATTTTCCAAGTACCCGGAAAAAATCTGGCTTTTATTTTCCGAGTACCCGGAAAAAATCTGGCTTTTATTTTCCGAGTACCCGGAAAAAATCTGGCTTTTATTTTCCGAGTACCCGGAAAAAATCTGGCTTTTTTTCCCGAGTACTCGGAAAAAATCTGGCTTTTATTTTCCGAGTACTCGGAAAAAATCCGGCTTTTATTTTCCGAGTACCCGGAAAAAATCTGGCTCTTTTTTCCGAGTACCCGGAAAAAATCTGGCTCTTTTTTCCGAGTACCCGGAAAAAATCTGCCTCTTTTTTCCTGAGTACTCGGAAAAAATCCGGCTTTTATTTTCCGAGTACCCGGAAAAAATCTGCATTTTTTTCACGAGTACTCGGAAAGATTTTATAAGCGAAATGAGTTGTCTATCTCAATTTTAGTAGGCAAAGTCAACTAAAATCATAAGTAATTACTAACGTAATTATTGGTCATGTTGACTTGGATGCGGTTTAAAAAAACTCCAATTGTAACAAAACAAAACATTGCTTGAAAGTTGGGGTAAAGGCTTTTGAAATATTTTTATTCAATTTTCCACTAAGCCTTTGTTAATTTTCAGCTCTTTGTTTTCTAGTTCGAAGAGTAAGTTTAGTACGAAAAAATGAGACAAAAGTTATTTTCTTTATCCAATTTTTACACCAATTAAACATTGTTTTGAGAAGGCTTTTTTGGGCTCTAAGAACGCAAAACTAGGTAAGTATTACTCACGTCCTTTATTCATAAAAAATTTTTAGAATTTTTTTCCCCTAGAATTACACTAAGGTTACAATGGATTGTTTTTTGATCACATATTTAACTATTTCGCAGTTTCGAATTTCTAAACAAAATATCATTCTGGGCCCAGTGCGATGGTTTTGGTTTTAAAAGTTTCAGAATTACTTTCTCTTTGGAAATATATCGCCTTCATTTCAACTGATCCGCCCCCTTCACAGGGAGGGGGATCAGTAGGGAATTTCGGTGAGAAAAAAGTCCTAGTTGCCAGAATTTAAACTTTCAAGTACTAATAGAACGTAATTTTCAATGTTGAATCCAAATTTGATATTAGTTTTTCACCTAAATCTTCAGGAGAAAATGAGGGGATTGGAATGGAGGAGCCTGGAGGGGTCAAAAATGTGAAATGGGTTATAAAGTTGATATGGGTGTCCATATCTACATTGTCAAAGGTGCTAAATCCGATATTATTTGTGTACCGAGACCCTCGTGGGTGGGGGGGGGGTCAAAAATGTAAAATGGGGTCTAAAGTTGATATGGGGTGTCCAAATCTACATTTTCAAAGGTGCTGAATCCAAATTTGACATTATTTTTTCACCTGGGCCCTCGGGGAGGGGGAATGGGGTCAAGTTATGTTCCAAACAAAATATTTTCTAATGAAAATCATGTTTATGAGATAAAAAATTTATTAATTTTTTTCAATTACTTTCAACAAATCAATTTTTATAGATTGTTTTAGTTGTTTAAAATTAACTAGATCTGTTTTCGAACTTCGGTATGTCAGAAATTCCTTCCCCACCGTCTCTAACGCAGACAGGATACTTCTCCCTGGGGTTCTGGTGCAAAAATAATATCAAATTTGGATTCAGCACTCTTGAAAATGTAGATTTGGACACCCATATCAGTTTTAGACCTTATTTCACATTTTTGAACCCTCTCACTCCCTCTCCTGAGGGTCTTAGTGCAAAAATAATAGGTATTAAAAATTTAGATTCAGCTTTGAAAATTACAGATATTCTGTTCCAAAAAATTTCAACTCAACTTCATAGGGCTTTTTCCCGCCTAAATTGTCTACTGAGTCTATTGTGCGTCTATGTATGCAGACCACATTCACCAGACGCCCTGTATAGATAAGAACCTATTTTCCGATAATTCCAATTCTCCATTTAAGGAAGTTGATTTTTGGCCTCAAAATTAAAATATCCGATTATATGTATGAACAGTGAACACAGCAACCGAATGGCGAATTTCATAAAAAGGCGGCATTAAAGTATTAATATTTTCACATTAACGGCGAATTTCAATTCGACCACAGTGGCACACATATTGGGGATAAGTGATGCTGATACGTGTACCCCGTTGTTATTTTTCGAATAAGTACAAGGGTAAAACTTGACTGTAATCGTCGAACGTGCGTGGCGAATTTATATTTTATGAGCATGTCGAATTGGCAAAACTCTACAATTCAGGAAACACATATTGGTCTAAAATGAATAAAAACTAGTTTAAGTTAGGCCTACCGAAGTTTCATATAAAAGGGATATTTTCTCGTTTCAGAAACATTTATTTTTCAAAAATTTTGTAGATCATGGCCCTTTTCAAGTTTATTCGTTGATGACCCAATAAAACTCTCTCAAAAATCGACGAATCTGATTCCCTTCAAAATAATAAATCTATGCCTTCATATGAGCTAAGTACATATTTCCGGTGTTATAATTAACAACCTCAAAGTATAGATTCTTTCCTCGAACTCCAGCAATCTAGGAAATTACATTTAATAACGATTTTTAAAATTTCGACACATGATTAGGTACCTGAGGCCTGCCATTAGGCCATTCTGTCGGCGTAACCGCATCACCGCCGCCAGATTAAAGAAGAAAGCCATTAACACCAGGTGTATGATGATTCCGTTCACAAATATCGAGGGTTATCGTAATTTTTTTCTATCAACAACGGCAACATAAAGGGAAAAAAATCCACCCGGATCAAAAGTGTGCTAAAGGCTGTGCGTTACGCTTTGGCACGCGAGATACCTAATAACGGGGATCCTAAGACGCGTGTTACCCTTAAAAAAAACTGGTTTACGGTTTTTTTTCCGCGATTGGGGAGATTTGTAAGTATCGCGACGTTTCTGGTTTTTTATTTTTATCAAAGAAACCGCCCTAAATGAAGTATATCTACTCGATGTTTTAGATTTATCTTACCAATTGCACAATCGTGGACAGTTCGATTTGAAATTATTCCAATGGCGAGTTGATCCTAGTTTATTAAAAACGGTCAGATTTACGTCATTCCATTTGCAGATTAATCTTGGCTAAAGGAATAGTGCAAACAAATGCACACGTCGTCGATGAACAAAGCAACCGATAATTTCCTCTTTTTTTGAAAAACTCACGAGGGTGAGTCGACAATTGGAAAAAACGGTAAAAAATGAAAAGAATCGATGTATTCGTAATAAAAAGGGCGTTCAAGTGTTGACAAATCTAAAACCCTTTCCGGGTTTCGTCTATAACTACCCTTTGATAACAGATTGAATCATTCTGTGTGTTTCCCAGATTATGCTTTAAAATGCTCCAGTTAGCGGTGGATGTAGAATTTCGTCGTAACTACGAATATTACTCGAGAGATATTGAATTAGAATCGTACGATTTGTTGGTCAGTTATTTGCTCGGATGTATCTTATCTACTCTCTCAATTATAAATCATTGAAAATTATCGAAAATCACTGAGAACAGGAGAAAATTAGTGAATTTTTATTCTTTGAAACAAGTGTAAATTCATTGAAAAGTCAGTGAAATTTATGAAATTTACTGAAAAATCAGTGAAAATTCGCTGAAAATCAATGAATTTCGCTGATTTTTCCTGTGCTGCAATTCTGGCTATTTATCAGTGACTTTTCAAAATGAAAGAGATAGGAAAGCTCATAGAAACGAATATTTTCAAATTTTATCGATTTCAATCAACTGAGGCCAGTTTATTTAGGAACCCAAGATTAGAAATTGAAGTCAATTCGATATAATTACCTATTTGTAAAAAAGGGGGGGTTCTCATAATTAGGACCGTGAGAGAAAATCTCGGGGCTCTAAGAAAAAAATGTAAGAGAAAAAAATGTCTTTTGAGCGTCGATATGGGAAAATAGTGAAGAAAGATGCTAATTTTCAATAATTCATTTTTAAAAAATCACTTTTCTATGAGTTTATCGAAAATTCTCGACCGAAATGGAATTTTTCCTGATTTTTTCGACCTGAAACACCATTTTCCCCAGTATTGTACCTCACTGCGAAAATTAAGGTCATCATTTTCAAAAAATTTCGAACTTGAACCTTAATTTTTTAAGTTAAAATGCAACTTTACATATATTTCCCTTTCGAATTTTTGAAATTTTTCAAAGTTTTTTCCATTTTCGTACTACAAAAAGATAATACAAATATCTACTTTCATGGATAAACTGAAATCGCCTTATTGAATGACGACAAGGACAAGGATAAAAAATTAAAATTTTCTAAGCGAAATGGATTTTTTCAACTCAAAGTAATTATGATTTTTCTCAATTTTTCTTCAATTCAGAATAAAAACTTTTCTAAAAAAGGTCACCACTTTCAAGAAATTTTCGATTCAAATCAAATTTTTTTCCTAAAAATTTATTTTTGCCATTATTGGGAGGCAAGCTATCCTCCTGCTCCTCCGACGCTTAATTTCGTTACAAATATTTCACTAAAACCAATCAAAACCGTAAAAAATAATCGGAAAAGGTAAAATTTTTAATTAAACTTAATTTTTCAGATATAAATATTATTCAAGGAGCACTAAAGTTTCATAGGTACTCAAAATTTCGAACAAGGTCTTCAATTTTTTTTTCGTCTCCTTGCTTCGAAACAAAAAAATGAATATTCTGGTGGAAGAACCGTACTTAGCTTATGGGTGAGAGGCGGGGGAAAAATTACAAATTTCTGTTCAGCGTAGATTTTATTCTGGAATTTCGATTCAAAAGTACATACTATTTTTCTCAATTTTCTTCAACTCAAAACGATAATTTTCCACAAAAAGATCGTCATTCTCAAAAAATTCGGATTCAACTCCAACTATTTTGACTAAAGATGCAATTTTACCCGGCCTAGAGTTGCTGTATCTGCAGTTTGAAAAATTAATTTTTTATCTTCAATATTGTTCTATTCAAATTTAATTTCATATTCAAATTTTCAAAAATCTCTTCAACATTTTCGCACCCTTCAAAATCCAAACAGAAGGAAACACTCTCCGGAACAAACCAAAATTGGCGACGAAATGACTCAAAAATAAATTCAAGGAATAAAAAAGAAGAAATTGAATAATTCATTCGATGGAATTGGATACCTGGATATCTCACTTGATAAAGTTGAAAATGTTTCATAGGTTCCCTTTCCCCTTTTTTGAGGGTCAATTTTTAGGCTTGAGGTAAAAAATAAGCTCAGAAATGGATTCAACATCTTCAAAAGCTCCCTAGGGTCATTTTTTCAAAAAATTTCTACATGTAGCTATCTATAATATTTTGACATTTTTTATTATTATTTTTTGATGTAGTTGGAAATTTACTAGGGCTTATTCATTCCTAAGGGATGTAAAAAAATTGAAGAAAATTCTGATTAAAATAAATCTGTGGAAT
This sequence comes from Pseudococcus viburni, assembly GCA_033439095.1. Lineage (NCBI taxonomy): Eukaryota > Metazoa > Arthropoda > Insecta > Hemiptera > Pseudococcidae > Pseudococcus > Pseudococcus viburni. Next base: position 470,868 of record JAVBJF010000080.1, on the reverse strand, counting down.
TGATTGCTGCAAACCTTAAAATTTTTCCTCTTTTCCCCTGCCTTTGGAGAAGTTTTTTCTGAAAAATTCGGTTCAAAAAACTTGAAGGAATCAAATGCCACAAATTCGAAACCTATTTTTTATGATTTCATGTTCCCAAAAAAATGTTTTAAATCATTTTTGCCTCAACAATAAAAAATTCACAGTTATCTCTCTTTCAGAGAATGTGCGTGTGTGTGTGTGTAGGAGCGGGGGGAGGGGTTAAAATTGCAAAAAAAAACTCTCAAAAATACCTGACACATCCTTTGTAAGGTTTTTAGAAGTACCTACTGAATCTGAATTTCTACCAATTTTTTAAACGATTTCCTCAAAACCTCTCAAACTTCAAATTTCATTCAAATTTGATTAAAAAATTGAAATACAATGTACATAATACCATTTGTAAAGTTTTCAAAGAAGTACCTAATTTCTGAATTTCGACTCCATTTTTGGATTAGGTGCATTTTCGAATCCTCGTAATTCGGACCCTGCAACCTTGAAAACGTTACGAACCATGTTGTATGGTATTTTCGATATTGTGGGTATTTTCAATGCCCCCTCTTCTTTAGATATCCCTTAAATGGGAGATAATTTTGGCAAATTTTTCATTTTGAAAATTTGTTGGAAAAAATTGTAATATGCGAGGAAAAAATGTAAAACCCCTCGAATCGGAGTGAAACGTCAAAGCGATCAAAATAATATATAGGTTCCAATTCCAATAATCTTGTTTTTGTCAAAATTAAAACTTATTCGTATAATTTATTTTAATGGAATTTTTGAATGTTTTTCTCATCTCCTGCCCTTTCCAGCCACCTGATTTTCGGTCGATTGATCCCTCCAAAAATAAAAAATTCATTCAAGTAAAAGAAAGCTTGAAATTTAAGAATTCAATCATTAGTTCTAAAAGTGATGGAGTTCATGAGAGGGACACCTTCATATTTTTTTAATCCATTTGATTGCTCAATTTGGAAAAAGTCTTCCAAGTTGGTCGATAAATTGAAAGACACGATTAGAATGAAACTAAATACACAAATTTTATAGAAATTTTGATGAAAAATACTCGATATTTTACTGTAATAAAGTACTTACTATGTTGAAATTGACGAAAAAAATTTCTATACGATTCATCTGTGAAATAAGTACGCCAATTCTGGCGTTGGCTCCACTTCTTTGAAATTATTCGTTCTACTTCATTCCATGAACAAAATTACCTATAAAATTTGATAGCTGAAATTTTACAATTGAACAGTCGTTTTCCAAAACGCATTAACGAGAAAAAAGTGTTTTCGAGATAAACGAAAAAAACTTTTCCATTCAACAAATCATGCGCATTCGGTTTGAAACCTTTTTAACATAGTAGTTGGGACGACCCTCGATACACCAGGCCACATTGCGAAGTTTCAAACATTGTTACCTATCCACAATGGACTGAGAAAAAACAGCACTAATGCGTTTTGGAAAACAGATTGGGATTCTGATGCGTTTTGGAAAACAAATTCGGACTTAATGCGTTTTGGAAAACTCATTATTGAGATGAAAATGCATCATTACCCAAAAAAAAACAGAAAATAAGATTTTATAACTTCGTAACTAATCATTTATTATTAAAATCACAATCTTTGATGGGATCCCTTCACCCCTGGGGGGGGGGGGGGATACAGGGGTTCACAATTTTGCCCACAATTGAAAAAAAATGATGAAACGTATCGATTTCTACTGATTTGAAGGCGCTGAGTTCGAATGTGTAATCGGTTTTTTCAACCAACCCCTCTAAATGCTCTTACTGGCCCCCTTGATGAGGTCAAAATTCAAAAAAATGAAAAATAACGTGTGACCTGTCGTTCATGAGGTTTTTGAGGGCGCTGAGTTCGAGTATTTGCTTATTTTTTGAATTTGACCCTTCGGTGCCCTTCTAGCTCCCCAATTTTGGGAACGGGGGCTGAGAAATGAAAATCAGTGAAAATCAATATTCCACACGCAATTTCATTTTTCAGCCCCCTTTTTCCCAAAATTGGGGAGCTAGAAGGGCATCGAAGGGTCAAATTCAAAAAATAAGCAAATATTCGAACTTAGCACCCTCAAAAACCTCATAAACGACACGTCATATGACATTTTTCGAAGATATAAAGCTGCGCCGTGTCGATAATGCGTTTTGGAAAACAGATGTTGAATTTAGGGTTTCGCTTTATGCTGGATAACACAAAGTTCAAGTAGGTATTCAGGTTTGTAAGTGCTACATGTTGTGTAGTATGTTCTCCTGAACAATTTGCCTCAAAAAAACGATTTTCGAAAAAATGGTCGATAATGCGTTTTGGAAAACGACCCTTCAATTCTTGGAAGTTTGAAAATACGCAAACTTCTATGCTTTTTTCGATAGAAAAAAATTCAAATTTTATTACTTTCAAAATGAATTGACAAATTGGTAGGTAAATGCTGTTTTCAGTTTTACGAGTGCTCGTGACAGTTTGACGTGTATTTTTTCAAGCTTTTCGCGATGATTACAATTTTCATTTTCTAATCCGATCTCTATGGTTTGAATAAAAGTCATACCTAATCTCTTTCTCGATTTTTTTTACGATTAAAACATAATAATAAATGACATACTTAACAAACATAAATTTTATGAAAGTTTTATTTATAACGATTAAATAATTTTCAACTTAAAAATTGATCAATTGACTTGAAATAATCTACGTCACAATAATTTTTTTGAATATGAAATTTTTTTAAACATAGACACTTTAACATTCATCACTGAACTCCAGTCAAAGTATTTTTTTTTCAAATTTCCATCAATAAACTTACAATCTAGCATAAAAAATGTATAAAAATATGAAAATTAACATAAAATATCACAACACTTATAATCTACGTACCTGCATAAAAGAATACAAAATGAAAAAAAATGATTAAAAAATATAACTCATGATAACAAAATATCGCATAAAAATATCTCAATAGTATTTCTTCATAGAAAGATCTTCGGGCTCGGATTGGGTGGAATTTTTCACAACCGTACTCAAATCCAAAACTTCAGGTATCGACTCGGTCTCCTCATACTGGGCATTTTGATCAGACCCGTTGGAAGTATGCGAATCTCCACTACTCACAGCATCGCTATCGTCATCCATATCATTCGCATGACTAATACGTAAACTGTTCATCCTCAAAGGGCAATCGTTCTCAGATCGATGATTAATATGGCAAATATCGCAGACGCTGCCCGAACTCAAATTATGCTCCAACGAATGCCTCCGCAAAGCGTTCAAATCATGGAACCGTTTATCGCAAATATCACACGTAATCGGATCGTGGGTCCTCAGATGTCTCCTTAAATTGGCCACTTGAACGAATCTCATATCGCAGAACGTACAAGAAAACGGTTTCTCGCCAGTATGAAGTCGCATGTGAGTTTTCAAATGATGATCTCTGGTGAATTTGTTACCGCAGACTTGGCACTCGAAAGGTTTTTCACCCGTGTGGATTCTTTGGTGATTTTGTAGGACGTGCTTGTAGTCGAAAGTTCGACTGCAGACGTTACATTTGAATTTCTTGACTGGTTTGCGTGGTCGATTCGTGGCTGGCGAAGTTTGAGGAGATGGAGGCGACGCAGACGAAGGAGGAGATAGAAGAGGTCCATTGGACGGTATCATCATGGGTAAATTGTGATAAGGATGTAAGGGGCTGTGATCCATTGGGTAGATTGGATTTTGCATTAGGAAATTTTGATCCATTGGATAAATCGGATTCATGTAGTTTTGCAGTCTTATTTCCAAAGGTAGGATGAGGTGGGGTGGCATTGTGACCATACCGTTGAGTGAGCAGGAACAGGGCATCTTTTGGCAGCGATTACAGCAAGGTGTTTGGGCTTCTTTCACGTTCACCATTTCTAAGCTGTCGGCACCTGTTGGCAAGAAAAATGTTGGGTTAGTTATCGAAGGAATAGGCAATATATTCGACATCGTTGTTATGCACATAAATATCGTAGGCTCGTTGCATGAAGCGATGAAAGTGGAAGGGTGGGGGGACCTTCAGAATGATTACCAAGATTATCTAATAATTAAATACTAAAAATTAAAGGGAAACGAATTTTTCAGAAAGGGAAAAGGCTGCAAAGAACGAAAAAGAACAAAAAATCAAAAAGAACCAAAATTTTGAAGAACGAGAACGATTGGAATAGAACAAGAAAAAGGACAATAATTTCCTTGCTATTTTTCACTCTTCACTTTTAAAATTTTTATTGTTTTCTAACTGAAATAAATCTGATGTGACCTGTGAAATAGTAAAAATTTCGCTGGATATTTACATTTCGAGAGAAGAAAATTTTCAAAGTTTGACATAAAGAAAAAAACTTAAAAATTTTAATTTTGAGAAAAAAAATTGATAATGGGCCAATTTAGTACATTTTAAGAGAGGAAAATTTTCAAATTTTTACATTCGAAAAAAATTTAGAAATTCAAAATGTGAAAATTTAATTTAGCGCTGCAACTGCAAGAATACAACAAAGTACAAAGAACCAAGAACCAAAAATACCAAAAACTTAAAGAATTAGAATAGGAACGAGAACAAGAACGGGAACAAAATTTTGGGGACAAAAAAAGAGCGAAAAACCAAAGAACCAAAAGTTCTGAAAATTAGAACCAAACGAGAACCAAAATTTCATCGTTCCTGCAGCCCTGGAAAGGGAACGTGGTGGAAAATAGTGTTCAAGTTCACTAATTGACGAAAATTTGGGACAAAATATTGTGCTTCCCTCTTCCATATCAACACATAAAAATTATAGTTCAGTTTATCGATAATTTTAATAGGTATTAAATTACCTATCAAAAATTAATACCATTTGAATAAAAAATAGAAAAATTTTAAGGACCACTGAAAAATGGAGTAAAAATGAAAAATGGGTGCTCCTCCTCGTGGTATTTTTTTGGGGAAAACATCCATACTAGGAATATTTTTTTGAAAAAAAATTTTACTCAATTTTTTGCTTCATTTTTTTTATTTTGAACGATGTTTACCAACTTTTAAAATCATAATTCAATTTTATAAAACAATTAAGGTGTTGAATGAAGGGAAGGGGGTCATTCAAACCATTTAAAATCATGATCAAGTATTAATCTATTAACAGAAATTTAAATCAAAATAAATTTTCTGTGTAAAGAAAGGGGAAGAGGCTGGTAAAAAATTACACAATTGACGAAAAATTGTACTAATATTGCTTTACCATTCCCCTCCTCCTTCCACAATTACCACCACCAACATCAAAATGAAAAAGTGTGAGCTAGTCTGCTTCTGATTCATAAAATTTGGTTTTCAAAAAATTACCTACCAAAGATGAAAAATCGAAATTTTTTACTTTGTTTCATTTTAACAGTCTTTTTTTATTTTTATACCAAAAAATTCGACACATTATTTCCTGAAAGTATGCAAATTACCTAATACCTAACATTTATTTATCATTTCTTGATAAATTTTTTTCAAAATTTTATCATTTTTCATTTTGATTGATTTCATGATTATTCTCGAAATTCTCATTTTCGCTTTCATTTGACTACTATTATTTTTTTATCCCCCCTCCATTTGAAACTTCAAATTATGAGCTCAGTCTGCTCCTGACTTCAGAAAATGTCACTTTTAGCCAATTTTCTAATCTAAAAATTCGACAAATTTTCTCAAAATTTGACATAAAATCAATGTCATTTTTATTTCGTATCTATTTTTTTTAAAAATTGTTTTTCATTTCATTTCATTTCATTTTGTAATTTTCTTCGAATTTATGCATTTTATTTTCTGCATTTTTCTGCTCAGCAAATTTTCGTCATTTTTTCTTTACCTAATGTTTACATTTTTTACATTCCCCCTCCCCCTCCCCACCATTTGAAACCCCCAATGGTGAGTTCAGTCTGCCTTGATTTTGATAAAGAATTCTTTAAAAGTATGTAGGTAGGTACCTATATAGATAAAAAATAAAAATAAATTATTCGAGAAAATGGGTTTTTCCTTCAGTGTTTTTCACTTCGAACAATTTTTGTCAATCTTTCTATTTATAAAATTAGACAATTTTTCTCAAAATGATCATTTTTATTTCATTGTTTTTAAAACCTTTTCTTAAACAGATTTCAATTATTTTTTCATTTGAAATTCACAATTTTTCGTTTTACTCCTTAGCTCAGTAGAATTAACATTTCATAGGGAAAATACTCGGCAGCCAACCGATTTTTGGCTCTAATGATCCATTTTCATGTCCTGAACATGAATCTAAGGGGTACGGTCCCGTCCGGTGTGCGCGTCTCCACCCGAAATGTGAATCTTGCCCCCCCCCCCCCATCAGGTTTTTGGCCCATAACTGCCAAAATATTGGCGGTAGAGCGAAAATGAGGTCTATGAAACTTATTCTACGTCAAATTTCCTATCAGATGAATTCTGAATGGTATTCACAAATCCAAGGGGGCTGGAGCTATAATTGATCAAAACGAGGGGGTTTTCTCCAAAAATCTGATTTTTGGCTTATATCTGATGAACTATTGATTCTAGTGCAAAAATGAGGTATACAAAGCTTAACTTGAGTACATCAAATTTCCAATAAAATGACTTATGAATAATACGCACAAATCCAAGGGGTCAGAAGCTACAATTGAGCAAAAAAAAAGGGGAGTTTCTAATTTTATTCATAACGCATAGTCGACAAAAAAATTGTTTGTTCTGTATATCAGTTCTAATGCCTAAATTCTGATTCTAGGTATCGAAATACACCAACATATGTACTTATTCGTGGATTTCAAAGTTTCCTTGGAGGGTGTGGGAGGGATGAGGGGTCGAAAAATAAAGTTTTTCGAAAACAATAAACACGAGCTTAAGAAAAAAAAAAATTGATTTAGTCTTATAAAAATTTTTACGGCGAATCGAATGGAACAAACCGCAGACCTCTATCTCATTTAGATAAAAAGTTACAGCTTAAACTTTCTTAAATTCTGGGGAAAAATCTCATTTTTTGTGCCTTACCTACCAAAAAGTGACATTTCTGAGCAAACTAAGCGTCTTACGACAAAAATGATAAGAACCAGAATTGCAAAGAATAAAATTTCCTATCTGGTAGAAGCGGTTAGATTATTTTTGGCACGCAAAGTTTTCAAGATATTTTTGTGTAAAGTTGAACATTAGTAATTTTTTGCTACAAAAAGTTACTAAAGTTCAACTTCACTCGAAAATATCTTGAAAACTATGAGTCCCAAAAAAATCTAACCGCTTCTACCAGATAGGAAATTTAATTCTCTACAATTTTGGTTCTTATCATTTCAGCATATATAAGCCAAAAAATAGTCAAATTTTTGGAGAAACCCCCTCCCTTTGATAAATTATAGCTCCAGCCCCCTTGGGTTTGTGAATACCATTCAAAAGTCATCTGATAGGAAATTTGACGTAGAATAAGTTTCATAGAACTCATTTTTGCTCTACCGCCAATATTTTGGTAGTTATGGGCCAAAAATCTGATTTAGGGGGCAAAGATCCACAATTTGGGGGAACGCGCACACCGGACGGGACCGGACACCTCAGATTCATGTTCAGGATATGAAAATAGACCATTAGAGCCAAAAATCGGTTGGCCGCCGAGTCTTTCCTTATGACTCCCTTTTTTTGGTTAATTCTCCTAGACTATCTCCCCTTTCATTAAAAACATAATAGGTATTGCAGACTCAGTCTGCCTCTTTGAAGATAAATTACTTGAAAAAATTAATTTTCTAATCGTATTTTTTTCTCCGAACGATTTTCGTAAAAAATTCTTCTTTTCAGCAAGATTATATCATTATTTTTCATTACCTACCAAATCTTTAAATTTCCCTCAATACCCCTCCCCTTCTATTTGAAAATTCAAACTACCTATGAGCACAATCTGCCCTTGGCTTCAATATTGAATGATCTAAATACTATCAGATACTAGAATGAAAAATAATAAATTATTATCAAAAATGTAGATTTTTACTTCAAATTTTTCACATTGAAATTTTTTGTCAATTTTCACATCATAAAATTGGAAAAATTTTCTCAAAATGATGTAAAATTAATGATATTTTAATTTCACCGCATTCATAAAATTTTTTCCTATTCTTCATCTTTGTTTCATCATTTTCCTCAAAATTCTGCATTTTTGTCTTTGTACGTATTTCTCTCTTCAACTGATTTCTGGTATTTTCTCATTTTCTCATTTGATATTTACATTCCTTCTCCCCCCCCCCTCATTAAACTGCCTAGTTTCGTAATTCGATTCTCGTAATTCTAATTGTAAAATGTAGTACTGAAATTTTTTTTAAATTAAAAATCATAAAAAGCAATCAATACTTGTTCAAATTCAATGTCAAGAAATTATTTGAAAATTTTATACTTGCTTCTGATTCAAATTTCGTCATAATACGTAAATATATTTACACCTCCCCCTCCCCCTCCCCCACTAATTAAAAAACCACCTGGTTTCGTAATTCAATTCTCGTAGTACTAAAATGAACAGAAATTTTTTTAAATTCAAAATCATAAAAAGCAATCAAAACTTGTTCAAATTCAATGGCAAAAAATTATTTGAAACTTTTAAACGTTTTCGTATTGAAAATACAAAAACTGAATCACATTTCATATTTTAAAAAATGATTTAGATTTTATACTTGCTTCCAATTCAAATTTCATCATAATACGTAAGATCCAAGAAATCTTCAAGATTTAAAAAAATCATTCTTGAAAATCGTTCCAAAAAAATTTCAATTTTCAATCAAATTATACTAACTGAAACTACCAACAAATCTCCAAAAATTCTACTATCAATCATATTCTATCGTATCTCAAGTTGAAATCACACTATTATAATACCAACGTAAAAATAAATTACTTCCACGAACCTTTTTTCAGCTGAGAATCGTTCGCGAAATTATTAAAATTGATCACACGATTGTAATTTTCAAGATACATATCAACACCGATTATCTAATAAATAAAAAATACGTTCGATTTCGTCACCGTAATCGTTCGAAAATCTTCAGAAACAAATCAAATCAAATACACCACAATGAGAACTATCAAAAAGAACAAAAAAAAGGCCGAAAAATCAACGCGAAACAGCACACCGAACCATTCTATGCTAACTAAACCGATGTAATAGATTGAACCAGTATTCTAGCATTGAGGAAGTTTTCATTTATGCGAAAACTTCCCTTTAAAATGAGAGATTTGGGGTAAACGAGAACTATTCGCCTCCCACCCTCCGTATTGTACCGTCCCTTATCTCCCTCTAGCCTCTATTCACCCTGAAAACTAAAATGAATGGCAGACTGCTACAACGCTAGCCAGATATGTTTATTTCCGCAATACTGGAAACTAGAAATTCATCCAAGGGAACGTTGTGGTGATTCCTAAACTAAGGGTGATGATTTTTTTTTCTAAAGGCATAGATATATTAGGTGATTAGTATCGTTGTGAGTACAATGTACAATTGGCTTGCAAATAAAAATTAAATTTTTCGTATTCGATTTTTTTAATTAGCAAAATGAGCTCGAATTTCAAAGAAGATACCTGCGAAGGTAGATTCTTTTCATAATTGACTTATTTTCAATGTGTATTATATTAATAACAATAAAGCAAAGATAAGATAACGAATTGTGGATGTTGAAATGAAATGATACAGATTTTTAAACCAGCTCGTCTTAATGTGCTTTGCCTTTGTTTGTCTCCCAAGTCTAGACATTTTAGTAATCACTCGTTATGATTTATTTTTCCGTATATTTGTAAATTTCTTTAAATACGAGTATTTTTTTTAACCGCGAGCACATGCGCGAAGCATCAGTTTTTTTTTTTCTAAATGAGGGATGTTTCCAAGTATTAGGGTGGTTGCTAAAAAATATATACATATTTCGCACCTGCTCTTCAAAAGCGTGCCTATATGTATATTGTACCTCATTATGCTGTGAATGATGCCTCGATATATCATTTTTAACAATCTGTGGAACGTACGTACGTCCACGTATGTGGGTAAGGAACGACGTCTAGACTTTGAAAATTGATAATTCTGGAAATGCTTGATGAATTGAGAAACAAAGGGGTTGATAAGGAGAGAGGAAATGGCCTGATAAATTTTTCATTAGTGGAATTATAGATAACGATAAGTACGGATCATTTGAAATGACTTTTGGTCTTTTTTTCAAAAATTTGTATGATTCAAAAAATTTTCAAGAAATTTCAATTACATATTAGTGACCTGGGTAATCTAGACCATCCTCTGATTGTTAATGAATAACAAAAAAATACCTAAAATCACAATTAAGTTATTTTGAATGATTCGAATCGTTGAAAAAAATTGTAAAATATTTAAATTGTTGGAAAATTGTTGGAAAAAGTACAAAAATTATAAAATGCATTCAATTTTTTTGAAAATATGTTTAGAATATTTAAATTATTATAAAAATGGTTCAGAGTTTGAAAAAATAAGATTAAAATGAACAGAGATTCAGAGAGATACCGAAAAACTTTTGACAACCAGTTGAATTTTTGAGCCAGTGTTACCAACATTTGAAACGTGAAATGTTTCAAGTTTTCATTCCTCTACAAAATACAGGTAGCTCATTATCGCAGGCCCTTCAATTATGAAATTGTGTAACCTGTAAACTCGAATTTAATCAAAACGTTGGAAAAATTGATTGAAACATTAAAAAAATCATATTCAAGTTTTTTTCGTCAGCAAAGCTAAGTATGAAAATGGAACGAAAATTGATTGAAAACTGAAATGAAAAAATTGTATTTTTAGTTGAGAATAATGATCTTTTTATGAGAAATATTGATATTTTTTTGGATCTGAAATATTGGAAAAAATCTCATTTTAGTAGGTAGAAATTTTTTGATTCTTTACCCCTTCTCCAGTTTAATTTGCACTAGTGTCAGTTTTGAACAAATAGTCAAAAATCAGTTTTTTTCCTTTTTTTGAAAATTTTGTCTGTTCTTTGGCCTTTTCTTTCATACGAGTTAAAAATTTTGCTTTGATTTTGATTTTTTCGCAATTACTCATCTAAAAATTAAAATACCTACTTTGGAAAAATCTTACTTCATTGAAATGTAATTGCAAAACGAAAAAAAATTAAAAATAAACAAAAATTTTATTTAAACTTGACAAATGGAATGAAAAAGAAATAAAAAAGAATTGCAATAGACAAAATTTGAAACTTTTTTTAAAAACACGAAAAAAAACCATTACTTACTGCAAAACTTTAGTAATTTTTGGAAATTTCTACAAGTAAGTAACAAATTTCAATTTTTTTAGTAACGTCAGACAGTTATTCTAAATTGGTATAATTTCCTCACCTTTTCAAAAATTTGACGAATTTTTTGATAATTTTCTGATTTTTGTATCAATTTTGTGGGCTTGCTGAAAATATGATAGAAACAAAACTGAAACTGAAACTGAACTGAAAAAACTGAAACTAAATGTGAAAAGTGACTACTAAAATGGATATAATTAGTTTCATAGTCCTGTTTGTCAGGAACATATCCAAAGGTGAGAGAAAGATTGAGCAACCCATTTCAGTCGGTAATTTCAACTTCCCCCCCCCCCAGCCAATTTTGGTTTGTTCCTGAGAGTGTTTCTTTCTGTTTGGATTTTGAAAGGTGCCAAAATGTTGAAGAGATTTTTGAAAATTAAACTGGGGGAGAAGGTAACTTCTGACCTGGCAAAATGGCATCTTTAGTCAAAATAAATGGAATTAAAACTGAATTTTTTGAAAATAATGATCTGTTTGAGGAAAGTTGAAAAAATCGCATGCACTTTTGAATAGAAAACTATCAGAAAAAAATTCACTCTAAGCGAAAATTTTTAATTTTTCCTTTCCATAAGTTAAATACGGGTCTTCTCCAAGAATATTCATTTTTTGTTTTGAATAAGGGGACGAAAACAAAAATCAGAAGAGTTTATTCAAAATTTCGAGTACTTTGATGATGCCTGAAAAATGAGGTTTTGAAAATTTTACTTTTTCCAATCATTTTTTAGGGTACAGATTGGTTTCGATGAAATATTTTTTGGTTAAAATCAAAAAATGTTTGATTTTTAAGTTGGAAAAAACGAGGAAAATTTTATTTTGAGTCGGAAAAATCGAAAAAATCTATTTCATTCGAAGATTTTGAATTATTTTTTCCCCTCCCTCGCAATTGAGACGTTTTGGCTTTTTGGTTCTTCTTCGATGTTAGTTCAACTTGTAACTAGAAATCAGATAGAAAAGTAAATGACAAGGGAACCAGGCTAACTACTAGAAGAGCGAAGAGCCCATTTTTAATTAAACTGAGAGTGAGATTTTTGAAGAAAAAAAACAAGTCCCAAAACAAACTCGAATTAGGGAGAAAGTGAGAAAATTCTCCACCCCTGAAACAGATTGGAATTCGATTTCAAGCAGACCGGATTAATTTTCATGCCTTCTAAAAAAACTCGCAAACACTGAGGAAAATCAAAAAATCCCCGGAGGCTCCAGAGGACCAGAACACCTGGAAATGAAGAAATTCGGTTTCAGAAGTTCGATAATAAGCTAGAACCTAATTTTCTTGAAAAAATAATTAATTTATGTTGAGCAGCAGAAATTTTAGTTACGGAGATTCAGAAACACGCTTTTTCCGAAAAATTTTCTCATTAATTTTTTTTGGAGGGGGGATGGAATTTTAAGGGATTCTCATTTTGAGGAAACTGAAAGGACAATCGAGGAATTTTGTTGATAGGTACCTACCAGAACCATATCCTAATTGATGAATTTGTAGATGTTTAAATACTTTTAAGCAATTTTATTGATGATTTATCAATTTTTGGAAAATTTTCATCAATTCCTCATAAAAATTTCAACAATTCTAACAAAATTTGAAGAATTTTTACAATATTTTAATTTAATATGGCAGGTAATTACCATTAAGTTTATCATTTTATCGATTTTTGTTTATTTTATTGACATTTATAATAGAAACTTCAACATTTTTTTGGTATTTTAATAAATTTATAATCCCAACTAAAAATTATTCAAGGAAGGGACTTAATTCGAGATAAAATGAGGACGGAAGTCAAAATTCATGGAAAAAATTGTTATTCAATGGCGTAGCCAGTGGATTTTCAAGGCGAATAATACCAACTTGGAACAAACAATCAATACCTATAATGAACCTATAATTGGTACTTTCCGCTTCTAAATGTCTAAATCAGTCAAATTTGGCGAAATTCTGACTTTTTAAATCAGAAAAAAATCAGTGATTCTTCACCGATCTTTCACTCTTTCAGTCAAAAATTACTAATTTTTTTGATCAATTGAGAATTGACTGAAAAATGAGGAATTTTTGACTAGAAAATCAATGAAAAAAAATTACTGATTTTCAATAAAAGTTATTTCACTGATTCAAGAAGGCATGAATTTCATCAAATTTGACTGATTCAGATTTAGAGAGCACATCATGTTCATTCGAGAAATTCATAGATCGATTAAAACTCCACCCAAGCGAAGTGAGGATGAAAATATTTCAAAATAATCATAAATATTTCATGTTTGAAAAGCAAAAAAAAAAAAGGAGAAATCTCGCCGAGCTTAAGAGCGATGCTCAAATCCCTTGAACCCTCCCCTTAGATGCGCCTATGGGAACGCTTCAATGATCTTTAAAAAACTTTCGAAGAAATTTTGGAGATAGAGATTTAGCCTGTTAGCTTCTCCACATATATCTAGTTTCATTGTACGCAGGTTATGATTGGTGTAGTACGATTTTTTTTCAACTTTCAGTGTCCGAATTCATATTATTTTCGTAATTTTTCGAACTGTGCTCTCTTTTTCTGAATATATTTTTCAACTGTAGAAAATTTTTAACGCCATATTTTCAACCCTGAATTTTTTTCACATAATTTTTCAATACTTGAAATTCCTACTCAAACTCAATGTATTAATTTTCTCAACTCCAACTACATTTCTTTCGCTATTTTCAGGGTTTTTTCGAATTCGAACTGTAAAACCATATTTTCAAAAATATAGGTACTCTGGCATTTCTCTCATAATATTTTGTAACTTTTGAAATTTTGTTTCAATTTTTTTTCACCTCTAAATTTTTTTCCATACTAAAAATTTTTCTCAAAATATTTTCCTAATGTACTTACTACTGTAAAAATATCTCAAAATTTTTTTCAACTTTTGATAGCTTCTTCTCAACAGTTTTTCAAATTTCAACTTTAATATTAACAAAAAATTTTTCTGCACTAATATTTCTTCTAATAACAAAAATCGAATAATAATAATGATGAAAATGTATTTTCTAATAAAGAAATCAAAAATTGAAAAAAATGATAATAGTGACATTTTTTCAAGGAAAAATGTTTCCAACTCCAAATTTTTCCCAAAACGCATTTTCAACTCATTTTTTTAAAAAATTGTTCCATTTCCAATTCCTTGTAAAAATATTTTCAAAATTCAATTTTTTTCGGACATTTTCAAGCCTATCTACCTCAAATTTTTTCAAACTACCAACATATTTTTTCTCAGGAGTTTAAAAAAAATTTGAAAGAAAAATTTGAAATTGAAGGTGAAAAAATTTCAGACAAAAAATTGAGTTGAAAGGTGGTGAAAAAAATTGAGACAGAATTTCAAGAGTTGCAAAATATTTTGAGAGAAATACCAGAGTATATTTTTAAAAATATAGTTTTACAGTTCGAATTCGAAAAAATTCTGAGAATAGCGAAAGAAATGTAGTTGGAGTTGAGAAAATTAATACTTTAAGTATGAGTAAGTAGAAATTTCGAGTGTTGAAAAATTATATGAAAAAAATTCCCGGTTGAAAATATGACGTTAAAAATTTTCTACAGTTGAAAAATATATTCAGAAAAAAAGAGCACAGTTCGACAAATTACGAAAATAATATGAACTCGGACACTGAAAGTTGAAAAAAAATCGGGTACCACACCAATCACAACCTGCGTACAATGCAACTAGACATACGTTAGCCACTCCCCTTTGAATTATTGCGCCTTTGATAAATTTTCATCAAATTTTAAAAAAAAATCGAATAGATTAGCCAACTGTACATCTTCATAAAGGTATAAGATAACCAATTGTTCTATTTCACAATTCGTTTCAAAATGGTGAAAAGTATCTATTTACATAAAAAGCATAATCTTAGGTAAGATCTCATCACATCAGAAAGTTCTTCAACAAAGGGTTTCTCACACGCCTAATCCTAAACACTTCCCAACTCAAACAAAATATCAACTCTGGTATCAGCCTGGTACCGTATTTCACCATTTTTATCTATCTGATTCGACACGGAATCATCACGTTGTAGGTATATATTTGCAAGTTAAAACTCACAAATCGCTGGTCCTGAAGTTGCCCATTGCGGGGGTCGATGTAGAAGCCAAGAAGGCAGATGAGAAGAAACGATTATGGTATTTCAAGGTTATACTGGCCTAGGTCTTTGGCCTCTTGATCGCTTCGTTGAAAAAGCGAATTGTTAAACGGTTTTTAAAAAAGAGTGCATTAATGATGCGTCCACCCAACAAAAGCCTTTTCTCTCATCCATCTATTGTCAGTGTTTTGCATTTGTGTAGAATGGTAAAGCTAAAATTTATTAATTTCTTTTAAGGCCCAAAAGTGTCCAGCGTCGAATACACGCAGTCGCGAATGCATTGTGTTAATCCACGATGCTATCCTTTTCTTCGCTCGCGTACATGGCCAGCATTGTGCTGTTTAATTAATGCTTATTCCGTGGGCAGGCGAATTACGCATTTCCACTCAATTTGTCCACGAATTCTCACCGTGCGATGACGATTGCCAATCGCTGCGGCCAGCAAAGGTTTAATATGCAGGTAACTCATTCGACTGACCAGTTCCCCTACGAGAGCCGATTAAATATAAAGGAAAAAAAACACCGTGATACGAGAATATGGCGAGTATTTGCACACACATAGGGATGCAGATTTCCATTTTTATGAATAATTGCTTTACCCCATTCTTAGGTTTTTTTTCTACCCTCGAGGCATACGAGTCTTTTTCTGATTTATCAAACCTATTGTAACGAAGGCGACGGTTCTTTTTACAAAATGTTGCATTTTATGTACAGCAGCTGTAGATTTTAAATATGCAATCTTTTTACACCCTGTCTGTCCAGTAGTAAGGGTTTTATCCCTGGATTTATAACGTCGGTGCAGTTATGTTGTGCACCCTTCTCAATACGTTTCTTGTTGAGTACTTGGACACGTAAGGGATTAAGTGATTTTTGGTCGACGTTTACGTTACATCAATTTATTGGGAAAAAATCGTGGTGAAGATGAAAGAAAAATCGTTTGATTTATATTCTAACGAGGTTTTCTTAAAATTTTGGACTTTTTTTCGTTTTTAGAGTCAAAAATGACAAAAATTAAATTGAAAAACAAATAAAACCGAATGCATTTAATGAACTGAAAATACCCATCCCCTTTGGAAGATTTAAGTAAGTACACTGAAAAAAATGAGAAATGAAAAATAAATAAAAAGTGTTTAAAAAAAATGATAAATTTCATCCCAAAAAAATAAATTTTATCCTTGCCAATTTTGTGAATGGTGCCCCGTTATTATTTTTTTTTGGAAAAAAAATATTTATTTGTTCTTTTAGTGTATGCATGTTGCTTTTCTGGAAAAAATCATCTGGCAATAATCAGAATAAATCAGTCTTAGTCACCGAGTCACCCCCTCGAATAATTTTACGGTCAAAATTTCAAAATGTCAATGCACTTGAATATACTTTTTCTCATTTTTATTAAGCATTTTTCAACTGTTCCATTTTTTTTCATCAAAACATTCCCATTTTTTGAATAAATTTTGACGATAAGTAGAATTTTTACAATCGTTGACATAGTAATATTTTATTAGATTTGAAAAAAACTTGGTAAAATTTTGAATAAAAAAAATAGGGTATGTTTCGAAAAAAATTGAAATATTTTTAAAAATTAGAAAAAAAATTGTAAATAGTGACTAAAACCGTCAGAACTAGACAGTGGTTAAGTCCATTTTTAGCATTTTTCAGAAGAAGCAAAAAACTGAATTTTATACAAAAATTAAAAATTGGTAAGAAAACATGCTTGCAATCACATGGGATTTCTTCCTACACTCAAGTACCTAGGTAAGTACATAATTTTAGAGTTGATCCCATTTCGATTGACCGAAATCAGCCCAAGTTAAGTATATTAAAGAAATGTAAAACGAAAAAAAATCAATTTTTTTTTAAATCCCCAATTTTTGAGTCAAAATTATGTTATAAATTGGAAAGATGAAACTTTTCGAAATATTTATTCAATATTCACACAAAGACATGAAATTGTGAAAAAATTTATCACAATAGTCAATTGTTAAAAAAATATGCTAAAATACGAAATTTTTTCAACGTGTTCCCGGCACGTGAGTGAAATTTCAACCACATCAGTCGATCCGCCATACTTCAATGCATCAATTTCCATCGCTAGGTAACTCAAAAATTCCAGAAATGAACTAAACCCCGTCTAGTTCTGGCGGTTTCGTTGAAAATTTTTAAAAAATGAATGAAATATACTTAAGATATTTGGGGGTTTCCCCTCTTTTCTAAATGTCCCAAAATTTCTGAAAAACAATTATGACAAAATGTTATAAAGTTTTGAAAAAAAAAATGAAAAAGTATACAAAAATGTTGAAAATTCAGAAAAAAAATTGAATAAATACTTGAGATAGGTATTTATGAATTTTCTAATTTTCAAAATCGCTGAAAACCAGTACCTATGACAAAATGTTGAAAGGTTATGAAAATGTCAAAATTTTTTGTCAAGTGTCGAGTCCAACAGAATGCCATGTCAGTGATGAGTAAAATTTGACCTTTAAAACGTTTTAACTACTTTTCAAAAATTAACCCCCAGGCCTGAAATATATCCATGTCAAAGCACAAATTTTTTAAATTGAGTCCTTTCTAGATCAATTCGAACCGAAAATGAACGTCTAGATTTTTTTTTATGAGCTCCTTTTGATGGTCGAATAATATAACCGCCATCTTTTCAATTTTACCTCTTGAAGGAACTGGAGGCGGAAGGGGTGGTGAACTTCGTAATTCTTGAAAAATTGTATGATTTTTGCCGAACCATCCAACTTTGAAGGTTTATATTTCGAGATCGGTTGTGCTTGGTGAAAAACTGTTTGCAGGGTTTGAAAGAGAATTAATGAAAGATTCAAAAACGATGATCTTATTAAAGCTTAGAGTTGAACTTTTGTGGTGAAACTTTCATAAGTACAAAATATGGAAGTTACTATTTAAAAAATTGAAAAATTACAATTAAAATCCTTTTTTACCCCTTTTCCAACCGATAAATTTTCAAAATGTGATTTTGACCTCTCTGGAGGCACATGGGTCCTCAATTCTGACCAGAATTTTAAAAAATCTAAAAAGTAAAACAACACATCGATTTCTACTGATTTGAAAGCGCTGAGTTGGAATTTGTACTCAGTTTTTTCCTCCGACCTCCCCCCCCACCACCTTTGATAAGGTCAAAATTCGAATAAATGAAAAATAACGTGTGAGGTGTCGTTTGTTAGGTTTTTGAAAGCACTGAATTCGAATATTTGCTTATTTTTTTGGATTCGACCCTTCAGTACCCCTCCTAGACTACCAATTTTGAAAAAAACGCGAGCGAAAAAACAAAAAGGGTATGGCAAATAGATTTTTACCAATTTGAGGACACCGAGTTTCAATATCGACTCACTTCACGATCAGAGCCTCATACCCGCGCTCTAACCCGATCTCCTTCCCTAATTTTTTTGAAATTATATAGAAAGGTCGATTGGAGCGCGAGAAGGGGTCAGATCGAAAAATTAAATCGATATCCGAATTCGGTGACCTTAAATTAGTGAGATTCGATGTGCCATACGCTATTTCGAAACGTTTAAATGACTGACGCCTGAATTGATTAAGAATTGATAAATCGAGGTAAAAATCAATTTTCTCGAATCAACGAAAAAATTGAATTTTTCAACTGTTTATAGTTATTTATTAGAAAATCTGGTTTAAATGAATAGAAATTCGATTCTTTCCGATTTGATGAAATAATTCAATTTTCAGATCACTCATAAGATCGAATTTCCAAATTAATAATAAGATCAGATTTTCAAATCGATGTACCAAATAATCAAATTTCTGATTGACGCTTAAATTGATTTTAAAAATTTGAATTAATCGACTGAAAATCAATTTTTTCAAAAAGTTGATGAAAATAGGGACAAAAAGAGACTACTAATGCCAAAAACACGGGCCTGTTTGGGATGCCTATCCACCATCGAAAATTGAAAATTTTTCATAAATCAAGATACCAGAGACGAATTGATGTGACATTATGAGGGAGAGATAAAAACAGAAAATTTTCAACCTAAATTCAATTTTTTCTAATTTTTCTGGGTTTCCCAAAAAATTATCATTTCGAAAATTTCCCCCAATTCGAATGTATATATAATTTTTCTAATTAAAACTGCTTCAGCTCGAATCGTCAAATAGCAAGGCTTGGATTAGTTACACAACAGACTTCAAATCCCCACAATCAAATTTTCAACAACATGGCTTGGCACGTGTTAAATATTCGGATATATTTTTTTACACAATCCTATTTATTATTATTTCCTTACAACTTGAAAAAAAAAAAGAATCGGGGTCTCATCGATCGATATAGGTTCGATATACAATCAACTTGAAACATCCTTGATGGTGAAATATGTAAAATCACCGAAGGGAGAAATCGGATCACGCCTTTCAAATAAAAAGGAAGTAGCCTTTGGTCTGATGCAGCATTTTCAACGCAGCTTGTAAAAAAGTACAAAAATTCGAAACAGTAACACGCGCTCGTTAATATTCTATTGACAGGAAAAAAACGAACACTCTCGAAATATTTAAATAAAGGTAACTTCCCTATGCAAAATTCATTTTTCAAAAGGGGACCTTTTTTTTACACAAAAATACGAAAAACATATGCTAAAATATTCAAAACCTAGGTACATCTATTGAAATCACAAGGGTCAATTCTTACAACCGTTTTTTTCCCAGAGAAAAATTTCCAGCCTAAACCAGGAAACATAATCACCTGATCGAAAAGAAACAATATTTCTAACGAACTTCAGCACAGTTCAGTTTTAGTCACCAGAGATGTCTAAAAACCCCCACAAAATGGTAGCTACCAATGCCACCGCCACCTCAAAGATCCTTTTTAAATTCTCCTTTGTAAGTTGTAACTCTTTTAAAGGATCACTTTGCGGTTTTAAGCCAATTTAACCCTAATTTGTACCAAAAGGGTGGAATCAATGGCGAAAAAACACTAAAAAGGATTCAGTAGCAAGGGTTAGGTAAATAGAAATCGGAATACTCAATTTACAGAGAAACATATCTCTTCGTGAGATGGGCGCTGGTCTTTGGCTAGTTTCACCACTCACATAACAGTCCGTCCATGCCTTTTTTTTTGCCTCACGTTGGTTGTTATACCACAATGGAATTAGAAACAGGTCTCGGTATAAAAATCCTTTTTTCTTAACTCCTTTATATCTTTACTCGTTTCGCGTGTAGATGGGTTTATAAAAGCGGCGCGACTGTCCAGTTATACCAGCGTTGTTGTACTGGTTCCCTTTGAACAATACGCCTAACTGTAAATCTTTTATTTTTTGCCATTTTCCGGCATTTTTTATGTAATCTCGATTAAAGGGGAGAAGGTTACCTTTATTTGTTCCTAGCGGGCGTAGGGTATATAGAGTTGACTCTGTTCGAACCATTTCCAAGAATTCTGCCAAATAGAGGGGATCTTGCCACGGGTTAACGAATAACGGTAATATCAACCTAATATACCTACGCAATCTTACGTACGAGTACCAAAAATGCACCATATGGCAAATACTTCTCATCTTATGGTGCGCTAAAATTAAATGCTTCTCGAGATTTCAATTGTTAGCAAAATATTATACCGCTATCGAGGTATGTTTGTGGTTTTTGTTTGGAGCATTGGAGCGTTCCGCCAAATCGATGGTTTCTAAGAATGAAATTTCAGATGGTTTTTTTGAATTCAGCTTTGAAATTTTTTCAAAATTTGCTAGATCTGTGGATGAAAAATTACTCTCAACGATATGCTTTATTTGTTTTTAATTTTGAAAAATTTTATATGGGATTGTTCGAGTGACAACGACATTTCGTACGAGTTTTTCACGTTTTTGAATTCGTTGTATGTTTGTTGGGAATGGAGGAAAATGTTTGAAAAGTTATTTCTATTGAATATGTTTTTTTTGTTCCAATTTTTATTTATTTTTTTAGCTCTGATTAAAATTTAAAACCCTAGTACCTAATACATAATTGGTTTTAAAACAGATTTCATTTCACATAAAGACTCTGATGTAGTAAGGGGGTCATTTGGCCTAGGGTGAAACTTGGAACTTTATCAAAATGTTTATGCCATTCGAGTTGTCTTGGTATAAGATGATTTTAGAGCGTATGAGTGAATTTTTATCTTACCCCTGGGGAGCTGGGGCCCCAAAATACGTGATTTCCAAACTAAAAATTCTATCTCTGAGAGTTTTCAACCGATTTTTTTCAAACTTGGCACGTAGGTAGAAGTACTAGAGGGGAGTACTATGAATTTTTTTCAGATTTTTTCGACCATTTGAATTACCTTGAATTTGATTTTGAAGATTTCAAATCGCCCTAGGGGACACAACATTGAGATGGATAGAAAATTTTTTTCGAAGTTTCCCAATGTATTTCACACCTCAAGGAATTTTTCAGATTTTTTCGAGTGGTGAAAGTTGGTCAAATATTTAAAAAAACGGTATAATTCGTTATTTAGCCCCCAAGGGAAAATAGCATCAGAAAAAGTTTTAAAAAGACATACATGTTAATAGCAATTTTATCGCTTAAAAAGCTTCTTTGAGATGTCCAGAGAATATGATAAAGTCGCACCTTTCCAGCCCTCATCGCTATTTTCGGGGGGGGGGGGGACTATATGGGGAAGAAAATTGTTTTGCCCTCCGATTTTGCTCAAATTCACGTGGAGGGTTATTTAGATGCAGAAGTATACCCGAAAAAAATTTCAGCTCTCCTCGACCTCAGGGGGCTGAGCCATCGCTTCCCAAAGTTGGACATTTTTGACTGAAATGACAAAAAAAAGTTTTTTGATTTTAAAACCGCCTCAAAATTTCAATTAAAAAAAATTTTTGGTATTTTTTATACACGTTTTTAAATGACAAGTCCGACTAGCCTATTAACTATTTTATTCAGGGTGTTTAACCCCTCTCCCTTCGGTTCCTACGAAAGTATACACATCGTGGTTTTTTCAGCAAAAAATGACTCGTTATACAGGTAACCTTAAAGTAACATTTCGTGAGAAAGTTGAAAAAATTTTATTTTAAAATTTTCCATATGATGTCCTGAATGTGTGGTGAAAACGCACCGCGCGCCCCTACCCTCGTACTTTCTGCAAGGGGTGGGGTTTAGGAGGTCTCGTTTCAAAAAATTGTATTTTCAAATTAACAAGGAAGATTATTTGAATTTAGAAGTATCCCCAAAAAATTTCAGTCCCGGTGACATCAGGGAGCTTGAATCATTGTTTCCCAAGTTTGAGCAATTTTTTGAAAAATGATGAAAAATTTAGCCACAACTCCCAGAGTCCACTATTTTGTTCCTTGGGAAACGACCGAACTAGTTCGAGTGTTGAAAACTCTTTGGCTCAGCTCCCTGATATCGCTGGGGCTGAAATTTTTTGGAGACACTTCTACAGCCAAATAATCCTACTTGTGAATTTGAGCAAAATCTATGCAAAAAATCACCCGGAATAAAAAGTTAATAGGCTAGTCGGATTCGTCATCAAAAGGCAACTTCTCCTTCGCATTTCTCAAAAATGATAGGTAGGTATTTAAAATGTTTCTATGCATTTTAAATTGAATTGTTTGATCAAATAGAGAAGTACCTATAACTAACTAGGAAACCGTTCGAAGTGCCAACCTCCAATTTGAACTAAGGTGAGATTTTTAGAAAAAGCTTATCCCAAAAACCTTTGTAACCAAAATTTTACTTAATTACCTGCTCAGTTGATTTTTCGATTTTCGTCGAATTTTATATTTAAAAAAAAGTCAAAAACACGCTTACAATGTCCTTATTAAAATCGTAGTAAAGGTGAATGTTCTCGTTAAACTATTTCAAAACAAAAAACTCGATTTTTAATAGACAAGGTCTTGGATTTGGCTCATAAATAATTTGATTTATAATTCAGTTTTTCGATCGATTCAAGAACATTAATTTATTTTCCATTTGATCAAAGGCGCACCCAGAAATTGTGTAAGACTGTAAAGGAAGGGGGGCTTGGATTTTGAGATTGAGAAAAAAATGGGGGGGGGGTCAAAATTCAATGAAGAAATGAAGTAACCTGTTATTTCAGTGGGGCTGAAGTAATTCGGGTATTTTTAGTAGGCAAATAATAATCATATACCTACAGATTTGAGTGAAGGAAAATTGAAAAATGGCAAGATTCAATGATTTTTTCAAAATCAAATTTACTGATTTTTTCTGATAAATGAAACATTGACTGAGAAATTAGAAATTTTTGACCGAAAAATCACTTTTACTGATTAAAAAAGACAGAATTTTTGCAAATTCAACTGATTCAAATTTGAAGAGTGGTATGTTTATTTAAGAAATAGTTATACTAAAATACTGCCCGAGCGAAGCGAAGGCAAATTTTTTTTTAAAATCATACTCTTCTTGACATTTTTATGATAAAAAATTCTCCTTGCCAAGCTGCGGGGAGGGGGGCTGTTGCCCTCTCTCCCCTCGGGTGCGCCCCATGCATTTAATTGACCAACTTTTAATACTTAATAAGATGTCCACAATATTATTCATAAATAATTTTCCCTACTTAAATTTTTTTTTAATTCATCATCCCCCCCCCCAAAAAAAAATCATAAAATTCATAAATTCCACGCAAGCCCGTGCAATCTTTTCTACTCATCCCAGTAAATAAAAAATCGATGAGAGGGTAAAATGTCAATAATTTTGTTGAGATATACTCATGTATTGAGCCCGAGCAAAACGAGAGCGAAAAAACACCTTCAAAATATGAAAATTCATAACTTTTTCCCTCATTGAGATTTTTCAAAACGTGACCAGTAATTTGGAATTCTCTTCCATTCCCTGTTCTTTTTTTTAACATCGTGGTTAAGGACATCATGGCATTCCTTTTTCACCACAGCATATTAAAAAGTACGTTTCCAAACAAAAAATTACATTTTATGATTTTAAATGAATTTTGTAGAAAAGAAAAGTGCAAATTACCAACGTATCGAGGGAATTTTTTTCGAAAAATTCATAATTTAATATGCATTTAAATATCAATTTCTTGTACATCAACGGTCAACAAAAAAAATTCCAAAACTCCTTGACTTTTCCAAGTTTTCCGAAAAGTGGTCACCAGAATAAATTTAAGCGTCAATTAATGAACGATGCAAAAATTTGATTATTTGAGTGATTTGATAATTCAATTAAATACATGTAGGTATATTCGTCAATTTAAAAAAATATATCTCTGTAATTTTTTTTCAATTCATAAAGCTTTACTTACTCAGTCGATCACCAATTTTAAAAAAATTTCAAGTAATAATCGAGGGATAGGGTTGTCTCCTATCCAGAGAAACACATTGAAACAATAAGCAAACCAGGCACACCGTTAGGTACTACGGTATCTAACGTTACTGAATCCAAATCCGGTATGTTTTTTCACTCAAACGCGCCCATTTTAGAGAAATCTAGGAAATGTATCCTAATAAAGGCATCTTCGACCTTCGTAAAAACATACATTGTTGACACAACCATCGAGAAAGGATAACAGAACACGACCTACATGAAAAATCTGGTTCAATAGGATCTTTTTTTTCCTTCTAACGTCACATTTAGGTAATATTGGCACATAAGCGTAAACATCTTCCGCCTAGAGGGGTTAATAGGTTTAGGTGTGGGTACGGTTTTTAGAAATGTGAAAAATAATCGTACCTAAACCTTTGAAATTGAACATACGAATCCTTTCCGTTAAATGTACTCAGATTACAAACTTAGCTGCAGATTTCAAGCACATACGACGATTATCCCTTTTTTTTTACCATTTTACACCTGCCTTTGATATGACAACTCGTTGCAAGGATTGATATCAGGTAAAAAAAATATTACGACTAAGATCGATTCGATTTTTTGGTTGGATTTGAAAAAAAAGTACTCGAATGGTATCAAATCATTTCGGTGATTTTTTCCAAATTTTTACCTAATTTCCCCAAAAAAAAATCACTTAATAAAAAATTCTTTCAAAATGCTGTAGGTATTCGCAGGTAAATCAAGACATCAATTTCAAAGGCAATTCGGATCCTTTGTACCTCAAAATCCCAACAATTACCCTCGAAATTGCTTCCCTTTCGAAGCTCGTAAACACCTAATAAAACTCTAATAAAAGGGTTGATGGGACGTGTAACCGATACCGATAAAAAAAACCCTATTATTCTAATAAATCTCTCAAAGAGTACACCAAGAGCTACCTGAAACATGGCGCACGTGATTCAGGCACACGACCAACCCTTCGTTTTTTTTAACCCTTCGACACAACGAAACTATTACATCTTATAAAAAATAACCTGTTCGAACCCTTTTTTCATAGGTTACCCTTTGATGTTTTTTTTACACTGGAAACCTGTGGCTTGCTAACAAATCGTATAATTGGTCCTTTGACGCGAATCTTTTTACTCTTAGGCTGTTCTAATTGATACAAGGGTTAGAAAAAGATTTCAACGCGAGGGTGTAATTACAAAAGACCCTCCCATTATTGCGATGGCTTCCGAAACCGAAACACAGCCGGGCGATCGATACGATTTGTCATGCCGTTTTGGAAAGCTTTTTCTTTACACCGAATAATTTTAATTCTGTACCAGCAGCATCGCCCATAAAAAGAAAAACCTATCGTTTTGTCGTGCTCGGTCGGCGTGACTGTGTTCGCGCTTCATAAACACTTCACGAAAGATTTACCATTTCCCATTAAAGATTGATTTATTGCCAAACGATACCGAATAAAAAACACCCCACGATAAAAAATAAAGAGCCTTGGGTGAAAAGAGGAGGAGCTATGTAAATTTAATAAAGACACCCTTTGAACACGAATACGATTGGTACATGCTGAATGAAAAATCGTACTTACGTTGCCAATGGAATTGAGCCATGGATGGATACTCGTACGCGAAAGGGTTGCAAATTTGGTGCTGGTGAAGCATCGTCGGATGAATATCCAAGGTACACATTTCAAACGAAAGACGAGACGGTTGCTGTTAGAAGACTGAAACTAAACTGGACTGAAAATCAACTCGAGACTGGAATAAGGATTTTTAACAATACGTCAAATAAAGAGTATCTTTGTATAGCTATGTCGACTTGTCACAGTCGAGTTTTGCGAAAATGAATGAGTATTTTCGACGAAACGTTTAGTCCTTATAATTAATGATGATCGCGGTCAATAACATCTTTGGTATCTTCGAAAACGAGCAGTTATCGGTAGGTATAGGTATAGGCAGAGCTATTGAAAACCACCCTTTAGCAACCAGTCTTTAAGATTTTTGCATTTGTACGACACTATCATTGGAAACGGTGACAAAAAGATTTTTGAATTTTTCATCAATTTTTTTAGTAACGTTTAACAAAAATTTTGAAAAGGTAGGATGTTGCTGTATCTATCGAAGTATCGATATATTGATAAGAAATTGAGGATGAAGACACATCCGTTTTTTGAAAACTTGTTTTCTGATAAAAATTGATAACGAAATGGAAGGATGCAAGTTTAGGAATTTTTTTTAATAAAAGAAAATATGGAAATTTTCCAGGCGTACGTGTCTTATCGACTAATCAAGTTTTTTTATTGTGACCCTTCCCCTTCCTCTTCCTCTTTTATTATTCAAGGTATTATTCGAAGTTGGAAATTCGGAATTTTGAAAATGCATAATTTGGATATTGAAGGAACCAAGAACTGAGGACCTTAAAGTCTGAGTTTCTGCTATTTTTTTTTCTTATTTTCAATCAGATAATACCTACTACAACAGATGACTATAAAAATATTGATTTTTTACAAACTCGATTTTTATCAATTTTATAATTTTTTTTTACAAAAATTGTTTTAAAATTTCTTTGAAACATGCAAGAACAAAAACGAACCGAAATTAACTTCATTATTTTCAATTCAGCGTCAAAAATAGAATTTTTTCAGATTTTTCCAAATTTGGAATATCATTTTTCTGACTCCGAAAACAAATTTTTTGAAAAAAAAAGGTCGCCACCTCCTCCAAATTTCAGGGCAGAATTGTATTGTTTCCAATTAGAGTGGAATTTTGTGATTATAAATTATTATTTTTCAACTACTACTTCGTAAAGAGAACCCTGTTCAATTAAATTGCATCTGTAGGTTCATTTTCGAAGCGAATGAGGGGATGGAAGTGAAAAATGATCAACTTCTCCAGATAATTGCAGGTAAAAAAAAGTAGTTGATGTCTAGTTGCAATAAATTTAAAATGTTGGAAAATTTATCAAAAAAAAACCTTGAAAAATCAAGATCTACGAAGATTTAAACTTCTATAAAATATCTACAAAGATTTTCTGAGTAAAAATACAATTATTTGGATCAGCGTTACCATTCAATCATTTTTCTCAAATATACTTGAATTATATTTTTGCGAGTAGAAAATCGCATTTTCCATTCTTTTATATTTTCACTCCTCAGGGGAAAGTCTTCAGGTATGATTAGGCATGAGCATGACTGGATCATCTCGCTCAGCCCTAAATGGCCCCGATTGGGCAGGCCAGAGCAGGTTTGGCTTCTAACAATGGAAATTTATTCAAAAAACCTTATTTTTATTGTCCTGCTCATGCCTGATCAGGTATGATCATACCTGCTCAAACGCGGCCATTTTTCAGGCCTGCTCATGCCTGACAATTTATCATAAGTAGTGTACCCAGAAATTATGTTAGGGAGGGGCGGAATTGGAGAAAAATGGGAAATTGAGTAATCTGTTATTTCAGATGTGTGTAGTCGGGTTGAATAGATTGGAGCAAAGAAAAATTTTAAAATTGTGAGATTTTTGGAACAGGCATCAGGTAATCAATCTGGATAGGTACTTTCTAAATCTGAATCAGTCATATTTACTTTTGGGAAAATTCTGCCATTTTAAATCAGTGAAATAAATTTCGCTGAAAATTAGTGATTTTTTACTGAAAGATCGGGGAAAAATCAAAGGCATGAATTTCATCAAATTTGACTGATTCGAAGCAAGTACGAAATTTTTTGAAAAGCAAAAAAATGCACTTCTTTTTGACATTTTTATAATGAAATATATCTTTGGCGAGCTTAAGGGAGGTGCTCAAGCTCCCTGAGCCCTTCCCTTGGGTGCGACTACGCTCAAAATTACCTAAAATCACTTTTTATTTCACCTGTTCCAAGTCTATAAATTTCGACTTTAATACTGGCAAAATCATGAACTCCTCCCCCCTCCTCCCCCGAAAAACAGTCAAAATTGCAGAATTTAAAAAATAAGTGAAAAGTGATTTTTCAAATTATTCAAAGAATTTCACAGATTTTTCTGTAAATTTTATAAATGTCACTGAGTTTTCAGTGAATTTTCACTGATTTTCAGTGATTTTCTTTCACTGACTTGCTTTTAGTGAAAACATGTTCACTGATTTATTATACGGTTCTGCAATTCTGACTGTTTTTCAGGGTTTTTTGATAATTTTTTCAGTGTTTTTTGATAAATTTCACTGATTCAAAGATGAGAGAGTGGGGCAAAAAGGGGAAAAACTGATGTTTTTGTCGCAGAGGATTTGTATTCGTCGGTTTGACTTATGTTGTTGTGTTGTTTTATGAGTTTAGTCGTAAGTTTTTTTTGTCGATCAATTTTTCCAAAAATGATGAATTCGTGGATTCGTAGATTCGAATTCACGAATCCACTCATTGATTTAAAATCGAATTCGAATCACGAAAACGCGAAATATATTCAAATCTAGATTCGAATCCAAAAAAATCAATGACTCGTGGATTCTAATTCGAATCTAATTTCGGGGGAATTCGTTCCAACCTTGCAAAAACCAAACAATTAGGTGCCTAGCTACCTACCTATTTTTTAAATGGTGAAATTGACCCAAACGTAAAAGCACTAACAGACATTCACTTGGATAGGTTTGGGATCAAAATCCAAAATTTTCGAGCTACAGAAAAGAATGCCTATTAAAATTAAAATTTTCAACTGCCCTCCCTCCCTTCTCCCAATTTCATTTATGATACCACTTCAATGAAAAACCCAAACGAAGGATAAAAGGAACATACGTGGAATTCAACTCGAATTCTTGGAAAATTTCGAATAGGGTATCAGAATCAGAGCGCATCTTTTTCGACTTCTGGAATCAAATTTTAGGATAATTTTGACATGAAATTCTAAAGGGGATCGGTCAAATGAAGATAAAACCAAAATTGAAAATTTTCAGTTAATTGTTTTGAATTCTAAAATCCATTTTCAGAGAAACGTTGATCCCACTGCCTCTACAAAAGGGCTATTTTTCAAGTTTAGGGTCAAAATAATCTCATAAATGGATTCAGTGACATCGAAAAGACCGAAAAAAATTTCCTCTTTTGTTGGGTAGGTAGTAGGTACCTAATTTTTTTGAACATTTTTTTGATGATTTTCTATGTTTCTTTCTTTTTGATTCATGAATCAATATGAAAATCACTGAAATAGTCAGAACTGCAGCACAAGAATGAATTAGAGCAATTTTCTGAAAAATCAGCGATGTTTTTCGAAAAAATTGTAAAAATTCACCAACGCTAACAAATTTTACATGGCTACAGTGTCTCCTGGACATAAAAAAATGAAAATTCTCGTTATTTTCTGGATTTTTCTTGACATTTTTCTTACTTGAAAATTTCTCCCAAAAAAATCCTCTTTTTTTATTCTTCGATCACAAAATTCGAGGAAGAGCAAAACGTTGAGAATGTTCACTTTTCATGGTAAAATCACTAAATTTTTTTACTATTTTCTGGTTTTCTTGCTACTACATTATTATGTGCGAGCCTTGATATAGAAACCACCCTTAGGGGTCAAAAATTGATTTTTGAGTTGACACTGATTTTGAGACTTTCAAAAAAAGTAGAATCAGGAGGGAACCTTAATTCAAAAACCAATTTTTGACCTCAAAGAGTGGTTTCTGTATCTAAGCTCACAATATGGTAAAATTTTTGCCAATTTCTTGTTTTTCTTGCCAGTACACACATTCCATACTCAACATATTTTCCCATGTGTTGCAATTTTATCAGCTCAATAGTTGTTTTTATATTTTTACCCCCCCCCCCCAGCGGATTTAAAAAAAATATCGTTTTTGAATCTTTAAAATTTTAAAGAAACTCAATTCTATACATTCAAAATCGTTGGCAACATAAATCAATTGGCTTATAATTTGCCTTCACGACACATTTTTTTGAAAATCATTCAACTGGCATGCAAAAAAAATATATAAATTTTGGCTTTTTTTTACACTATTTCAAAAATCTCAACACATTTGTTCGATAGCAAATTCGCTTCATATGATACCTATACCTAGTAGAATTTTTTTTAGCAATTTTCGATCCTGACACGTCTTTGAATTCAAAATCATCTCAATTTGCGAGGAACCTCTGTTCACAAGAATCAGATGTGGGGAAGGGATGTAAAAATTCTGATTATATGTCTAGTGAAAATTGAGACCAAACTCCAATCAAGTCCTCTGCTCTCTCATTTTTGAATCAGTGAAATTTATCAAAAAAATACTGAAAAACAGTCAGAATTGCAGCACAGTAATAAATCAATGAAAATTTTCTCTCTGAAAACAAGCCAGCGAAAGAAAATCACAGGAAATAAAGTGAAAATTCTCTGAAAACTCAATGATATTTATGAAATTCACTGAAAAATCTGTGAAATTCTTTGAATAATTACTGAAAAATCACTGAATTCACTGATTTTCCCTGCGCTGCAATTCTGACTGTTTATCAGTGACTTTTCACTGATTTGGAATGAGAGAGTGAGTAAACGTATAGAACCTTTGGCCATTAGTACCTCACCAACTCTTTGAAAATCGATTCGAAACAAAATCACTACCTCTAACAAAACCACGACAAATAACATTGGTTCTCAAAAATATTTAACCCAATCATATTTTTTGATACATCATTACCCCAGTTAACTCTTTTGGAAATCGGTCACAAAAAATCACCTAGCAGGATACCTACTTTTTAACCACGATCCTTAGACATATCTCTTATTACTTTATTGGCCATACGTGTGGTGCCAGTATGTTGAAGGAAGTCACAATGGTCATGGGAACAAGTAGCCAAACGCGTTTCAACGTTTTAGCGCGTCCTTTTCACCAACGAAATAAAAAGAAACCTATTGTAAAAGGATACACACGTAGAAACGGTCATTTGTGAAAAATGTCCTCTATTGTTCACCGTACGATGAACTCGCTCCAACCAGATCGAAACTTTCTAAAAGATGGAATTTTTGCGTCCTTGTCGCACTGGTTAAAAGCATCAGGTACGGAGGGAGTCGAACCTATTCCGTTGTCATTTCGCATCTCGGATAAATAATTAAAAAAAGAAAGAAACAAAATGGACGAAATAAGATCAACAAACTCATTAGAATAGGGGGTAGGAATTTCTGAGTCGAAGGTGATTCTAGGAAACTAGCTGGAGTCCCGGCGACCGTACGACGACGTTTTGTATACCTAGCTGGCCTTTTTTTTATTGTCAACCAAGGTACAATGAGATTTTAATTCTCAGATCTGCACACATTAACTCGAGTTAAAGGGAGGAATAACCTTTAATTTTTAAACGTGGTGGGCGAAGGTCGAATGTGAAATGAGTCAGATGAAGAATCGAGGCACCGTGGACGCGTCCAGCGTAAAGGTGGCCATAGAGGAGGTTCAGGTGTAAAAACAGAGATTTCGAGATTTTTTTTCAACGAATCGAATTTGAATAGATAGCGTGGAATAAAAAAGTCGAATAGTGTATTGTTTTGGCTAATACGAGTTCATACAGTGAAATAGATAACGGTCAGGTTGCTGGAAAAGGTCTCTATAAAGTGTATGCCTACTTATATGTAGGCATTATGTGATGCCTTCAATAGATTCATTCATGAACATTTCCTAGAATTCGTTTGTACTACATTTGGCATCGTTAATAAAGAAGTTAGGCATGACTGATTTTTTCCAGCAAGTGCTAATGCTGGTGATTTTCGAGATGGAAGTTGATCTATTAAATGAAAGCAGGAGATGGATTGTGATTGTGAATTTGTGAAGCGGATATGCGATTTCGCAGGTAAACGAAATTCTACAAACTTGGAAATGTTTTCCAA
This sequence comes from Pseudococcus viburni, assembly GCA_033439095.1. NCBI lineage: Eukaryota > Metazoa > Arthropoda > Insecta > Hemiptera > Pseudococcidae > Pseudococcus > Pseudococcus viburni. The sequence continues at coordinate 438,418 of JAVBJF010000080.1, read as the reverse complement.
TTTCTTGAAAAAAATTGATTTGAAAAAGAATTAGGCAGGCTTTTAAAAATCCATAATAAATTTTATCAAACAATACCCTAAGTATTTCGATCTGTATTTGAATATATTTTTTGGATTAAGTTGAGTTAGCCAAAGAACAGGTATTTTTTACTCATGAATACGTATTGCCTAATTTGAAAATTAGAGGGGAAACATAAAGATGGTTTGTGGTACCTATGTCTCTTTATGTTGAATTTTTGAACAAAATTTGAATTCTAATTCTAAGGCATATCACATTTTTTTGAAATTTGATCCTCTAAAAAATTGAAAAATAAGATAATTTTTGGTAGGATTTTCCAAAAAAGAAAGAAATATTTTGTAGAAAATTAGAAAGAGCAAAAATTTTATACGAGAAATCTTCCTAAGAACTAAGAAGTAAAAACTAACTATTTTGATTTCTCTGGCCTTGTAAATCAATTATGACTGTATTTAGTTTAGAAATTTTATATAATTTTTTGAACCTTTTTAATACTTTGAGTTACTGAAATTGAATCATGGAACTATTTTTTTTTTAAATATCCAAATTTATCCTAATATACCTACCTATTTTTTAATTCAACATTGTTTTAATGGAACAAAAAAAGTTCAGAATTCTAAAGAAAAAAATTTAAATATAGGTATTTGGAGGAATTTTTCCAAGTAGTAAGATAATCGTATAAAAATATCACGAAAAAATGATTTTAAAAACTCTCTCAATTATAAATCAGTGAAAATTACCGAAAATCACTGAGAAACAGTCAGAATTGCAGCACAGGAGAAAATCAGTGAAATTTTTTCCACTGAAAACAAATCAGTGAAAGAAAATCACTGGAAATCAGTGAAAATTCACTGAAAACTCAGTGATATTTATGAAATTCACTGAAAAATCTGTGAAATTCTTTGAATAATCAGTGAAAAATCACTGAAAATCAGTGAATTTCACTGATTTTTCCTGTGCTGCAATTCTGACTGTTTATCTGTGATTTTTCACTGATTCGAAATAAGAGAGAACGGCTGAAAATTGTTGAAAATGTCATTTTAATCAATTGAACTCCCCATATCTATGGAACTCCATCCTTCAAAAAACCTGAACTTTTTCAAAAATTCAACAAACATCCATTTTTTGGTGGAATTTCCTGAAATTATATTTTTAATGGATAAAATTCACGAAAAAAAAAACAATCATGAAAAATTTCACCAAACTCTATAACTTAAAAAAAAATCTACTAAATCTAAAGAGAAACTACTCCAAAACGATGCAATAAAACCATAAAAACAGAATTCATCAATTATAACTATAAGCGATCACTCCGCAGTCTCGACACACCAAAAAAAAAAAAAACGAATATTTTAACGAGACTTTCAGAAACAAACGTATTACAACTTTCAAATACCGAAATGAAACCAACTTTGAGAAGTAGGACAAAGCCACTTGGTCATTAGCAGTTCATATGATAGCGATGGAAGCGCTCATATGTGCTTAGTACAGACTTGAAAGAACAATTGAGGAGAGGGAGAGGGGTTAAGAACCAGTTTTCAGCCAAAGGGGTGAAACAAACATGAATATGAAATGAAATTGGTATTGGTGCCATATAAGTATACACAATACAGATGAGCTTACGAAGTCAGTTAAGCATTATTTTTACTTCATTGAATACTCTCCTCTTCCCCTTCGTCTTTTCTTATCATTCAGAAAATGGTTTCACACTTTGAACTCGAATCCTATTCTCATAACTTCTCCCTTTATTCTAATACATTTAGGAGAAGGGGGTTTCAATCGTGTAAAGTAACATTTGATCTCACAAACTGGAAAAAGTTGCTCTTGAGATGATGCCTAGAAAAAACATTTGTTTTTGCCAAACCACACTACTGAAGAAGTTAGTAAATTTACAATTTCTATTTTTATTTTTTTCTAAACCTCGCTTCTTGTCTCTCAGAATTTTTAGAATCTGATCTAGAATTCGTATTCGATATAGGTCAAAATAAGTACATAGGTATTAGGTACATCCATTTTAATACTCAGCACACAAATCTAAAACTTTTGAATTTCGCCTCTCCTATTCAACCCTTTTTGATTTTGAGGTCAAAAAGATGGAAATAATTGACTCAACACCTTTAAATTAAAAATCATTCATGGCTCTCAAGGCTTGACGACACAGCTGGTAAATGAAAAAGGAAAAATGTTTAAAAGTGTATTAAACTATAGGTAGTTACATATTTTTTAAAATTTGGAGAAAAATTGTTAAATCAAGAGAAAAGTTTTAAATAAAGTTTTTTTTTAAAAAAACTCATTCGTTTTTATGAATTTTTTTTGCGAAATTCCCCCCCCCCTCCCTCGAGGTCTTATTAATAATGATCCTGACTTCATTCCCATTTTATGACGTTTCAATTGGAAGCCCAATGCACCAACTTTCAAAATTGGAATTTTAGTCTCCTGAATTCCTGTAATGCCCTTTGTGAGAGGAGAGTAAAAAAATTAATTGATTTTTTTTCGATCCAAATTACAATACTTACTTACCTATTTCTCATTTATCCAATTCAAATCAAAATTTCTCATAAAAGCAAAGTAATTTAATCTTTGTACTTACATCAAATAAATTGGTTTTCAAATTTCACAAATTTCTGAAAAATGTACTTTTTGTTCATAAAATTCCTAAATTTTAAAGTTGAATTTCATAGTTATCAGAGAAGCTTTTCAAAAAAAAAACATTCATTATGGTGTATGTTAAAAAAATTAAAAAGAGACGGAAACCGTTGGATCATTTCCAATTATCCGGTATATCAAAAAATGCTCAATTACACTCGATCGTTTTTAAAATTTTAGAATTCAAATATAAATTTTACAGTTTTCAGAGTATCTTTTCGGAAAATCGGCTCTAAAATAGTCAGAATGGAGTGAAGAGAATTGAGGAGCGTTTTATCAAACCGCACTAACTCCATTTTGGTCATTTCTCAGAAAACGCGATTTAGTGTAACTTTGGGGGGCAGGGGCGCAGGGGTTCAAATGTGGTATCGACGGGTAGAGGAGGTCTATACGAGTTGAAAACATGCAATTGTCCGGTTTTGTACACACTCTGGGGGCGAGGGGGGCAAAAAGAAAAACAACTTGTGCGTTTTGATCTAAAATTTGTCTGTTATTGCGGTTTGATCAAAAAATCACGAACTTTCATACAGTTATTTTTTTCAAAACGATGTAACTCCACTCACAAAAGTCATTTTAATGAACACTCTAACACTTATTTTTGACGTACTGTTATTATTTATTCGATATTAACGCCATATAAACCTCCGAGCGAAAAGAGAAATCAAAATTTCAAAATTTTTGAGAATCGAAAAAAAATGAATATTTTTTGATATCTTTCAGGCTTACTTTTAGGCTATCATACCGCACGAATGTGGTGGAAATCACTCGTAGTTATGTAAAAATATCTGTAGAGTCGTTTGCGATGCTTCCCGGAGACCGAAACGCAGTGTTACCATGAGAAAAACACGAAAAACGCTAAAAAAAAGTGGAGTTAGTTACGTTTTGCAGAAAAACGGGGTCAACTAAACCGCTTTTGAAAAAAAACGAGAATTCAATGGCAGTTTTATGGCACTAGGAAGGGATTTTATGGTCTGGCGATTGCGGCAATCGATTCCCCGCTAAATTTTACATACGAATCAAGTCTTATCTCATTTTTGCCAAAAATGGAGTTAGTGCGGTTTGATAAAACGCTCCTCAGATTTTACTTATGCTGTTATTGTGTAAAAATGTGAATATTCCAAGTGTTGCAGTACATTGACAATTCGTTTCTCAATTACGCTTGAAATATTTATCAACTCATAAATTTTATCATTTTCATAGATTATGTTTCCAATTTATTTCTCATAACAACTGATTTTTAGAAAAGTAAGAAAATGAAAAAATTGAGCAATTTTATTGGAGGAAGGGGCATTTCATTTTAATTAAATTGAATCTATTTTTTTTTAATACAGCATGAAACATTTTAACCAAGGCAAAAATAGTGATAAGTGATTTCAGGAAAAGCAAGGAGAAAATTATTGAAATATAATTCCATTTGGAGGCCGAGGTCAGTCGAATTTGGAGAATGTACTCTCTCATTTCGAATCAGTGAAAAATCACTGATAAACAGTCAGAATTGCAGCACAGGAAAAATCAGTGAAATTCACTGATTTTCAGTGATTTTTCACTGATTATTCAAAGAATTTCACAGATTTTTCAGTGAATTTCATAAATATCACTGAGTTTTCAGTGAATTGTCACTGATTTCCAGGTGATTTTCTTAATTTTTTACTGATTTTCTCCTGTGCTGCAATTCTGACTGTTTCTCAGTGATTTTCGGTAATTTTCACTGATTTATAATTGAGAGAGTAAGAAAAAAAGAAAACAAGTAAGTACTTACGAAAAAAAAAAAATATTTCAAAGGCTTTCAGTTTTATAATTATTTTTTCATTGATTTCTTCTCTTAAGTGTGTGCAGGTGGGTATCATAAGAATCTGAAAAAAATCAACTATCCCCCCCCCCATTTTACAAGGAAAAACTTTTCTTCGAGAATATATCTTCACCTTACCTCTGTAAGATAATTTTAAAATTTTAATCTCAATTTTTTGGTCTTATCTTTTATGGATTGACCATGCAATTTCAGCTATTATTGAGAAATTATAATCTTGAAGAACATACCTTCGACCATCTAAATTTAAAAAATCTGCAGATTTATGAAATATTGGAAAAATTTCAACAGTTTGGATCAGGGATGTCAAGCCGTAAGATAAAACTTTCAACTTTCAGCTTTAGCTTGATTTTTGACAAGAATGTTTTAGCTTTCAGCTTTTTAAAATTCTAAAAGCTATCTTTCGACCATATTTCAGCTTTTTGCATATTCGACTTTCAGTTTGATTTCAAAAGCTTTTGGCATTCCGGTTAAAACTTTTCTTTTTTTTCTTTTTTTTTTTTCAACAACAATTAAAGTAAGAAAATTAACAAAACTTCTTTAAAATCATGAAGGTATTATGCGATTTTCTCAAACGAACTCCAGTTGGCCTTTATGAACATAATTTCATCTATTTTTACCCCATTCAAATTGTACCTCAGATCTCCTTTAGCATAGCATACAGCATTCAACTTTTTTTTTAGTTCACTCAGTTTGGGTAAAAATTGAAAAAAAAAGGTGCATTTTTAAATGCAATTGAGCAAATAAAAAAGTTTTAAAAAAGCTGAAATAAATCGAAATTATAAAACTTTTAGCTATCTTTTCGGATCAAGTTTATTCAACTTTTCAGCTTTTAGCTTTTCCCAAAAATTGTCAAACTTTCAGCTTTTATGGCTTTTGGTTTTCCGTTATTTTGACATCCCTGGTTTGGATTATTTTTCTAATTTTTTTTTATTTTTAGATATCATAAAAAAATAATTAAAGTAAAATTCTTAGCCAATTTCAAGGACTAAACTCAAAATCCCACATCCTCTCTCAACCACCTCCTAAAATTTAACCCTGAACCTCTCAATAAAACTCGAATTTATCCGCACCGGAGCCATAGTCTAATACGACGACGTTGTACCGGAAATAGCACCAAAAGGACAACCATGGCCTATGTAAAAGCATTATTAACGCCTACTTTCATTCTGACATGTGTAATCCATCAAATATATCGGGTTATTTTTGAGCCTACCGACTCGACCATCGGTATGCAAAAGGTTTATCCATGTTTTCGAACATAATTCAAAACATTTCCCACAAAGTAGCACCCTTTGATATTGTATCGATTGTGAAATTTTAATGAGCCGCGATGGACGGTCCACTTTGAACACGCACGCGATTTATCATCTGTTATAATCGTATTATCAAAGCATTGATTTTTGCATCGAGGCGAGAATTTGTTAACACATCGGCAGGGTAAATTCCAGAATTCGGAGGAGGTAATCCCATTAGAAAACTGCCACGAATCGCATCCTTTCTTCAAGTACACCTTACAAGATGATTTTTAGTATTACAACGTCACACTGTGCGATAAATATATTCGGTAGCTAATGCATCTGCGATGCTCTCGAACAAAGAATCAATGCGTAGACAGACGCCGGTCATTCGTAATGGCGTCCGTCCCTTCACGATGATGTAGCAAAGGCGAAAAAAAAAGATTACCGGAGCCCCTAAAATATATTTCTGTCTCTTTCTCAGTGTATCCGTAGGTGTATTTTAGGGCCAGATAAACTGTCGGGGTTATTGAGTGGAACGAAACGAGCATTCGCTAATTATTATTTTTTTCCTGGTCCCTTTGATAAGGGAAATACTAATCCGACTGGACGAAAATTAATTTAATGCTGTCTTTTCAAGTCTCTTTATAAGGAGGACCCGAAATGGATGAAAAATCAATTGATTATTTTTCTCTCTTTTTCTCGGTTAGTTTCTAGGCCTTTTTAATACGTTGAATGGGTTGCAAAGTATTATTTTTTCGATTTTTTGGAGGAGAGGGGGAGGAGAGCAAACTGGATGAATCAGGCAGGTATTCAAAGACTCAATTGACATGCAATATCAAAAAAGGTGGATTTTGGTATGATTTTTCGAATCCAATTCCCCTCCCTCTTCACCATACTTGATGAAACTCCTCGTATTTCCTCGAATTGTTCTCTTTTTGAATTTTAACTTCCTCCTCCCAAAAATCCCTTGATCGTGAATGAAACTGGTGGGATTTCCAAACTTAATTAAACTCATCATAATCTCGCAATTTTTTACGAATATTTTACATTTTTGTGATTTTTGGGAAGAACGAGACAGACAATTTGAGGGCGATTTGAGAGTCCCTAGTCAATGAAATTATTGTTCTGTCTCTGAATTTTCATCTAATTCAAGACGAAAATTTCTTGCCTGACCCTAGCGAAAGTAATATTTTTGAAATAATTATATTTTCAGCAAAAAAAAAAGACTCAGTAGGGAATGGATACATTTTTTATGTTTTTCACCTAATTTTACTTACTGAATCAAATTTTAAAAAACATTTGTTTATGTTAATTGCAATTCTGTCAAGATAGACCAAGTTATCGTCCAATTATAACCAAAATTTTAGGGGAAAATGCCTAACTGGGGAAAGGTGCCCAACTCAAAGTAAAATTTTAACCCCAAACAAAAATAAATGGAAAGTACATCACAAAAGAACTCCATATCCAAAATTTCAGGTGCTGAAGTTCATTTTTCGAATTTTGGTAAATTTTTGAAATTTCAAAGTTACTTTATCATCGCCCTACAAAATATGAAAATTTGATCTGATCTACGAAAAAGGCTAAAATTAGGTATATACTCTATTTTCGACCAGTCGAATCGATTGGAAGGGATTTCGAGACTTTTCGGAGCCACTAGAAAATTTTGAAATTTTCCGGCGCTGGAGAAGAGCCCATAAAAATGGTCTTTATGAACTTCAGAATCTATAATCGCGGATTACCCATATTAGTGACCAACGCATTTGATCGATTAAAGCACAATTTTTCAAAATTCGTAACTATGAGTTCAAATTTACATTTTTGGGCAGGAAATTTTTCTGGAAAAAATTTAAAAATACGCTGACAGCATACGCATTGAGGTAAAAAGCTGAAAGTTGGTAGATACCCTATTTTCGACATGCCAAGGCGATCTTCAGAAAATGGTGGTAGTCTCCAACTCTCAGATTTTTACCTCGATACGTGCTCAGTGGACGTATTTTTAAATTTTTTCCAGAAAAATTTCCTGTCCAAAAATGTGAATTTAAACTCAAAGATACGAATTTCGAAAAATTCTGCTTTAATCTATCAAATAGGTCGCCAATACTGTTTATTCGCGATTATAAGAGCTGAAGTTCACATGGACCATTTTTATGAGTTTTTCTCCAGCGCAGCGCTGGAAAATTCCAAAATTTCCTAGTGACTCCGAAACGTCTTGAAACCTCTTCCAATCAATTCGGGAGGTCAAAAATAGGGTAAATACCAAATTTCAGCTTTTTTCGTAGATCAGATCAAATTTTCATATTTGCGGGGCGGTCAAGTAATAATTTTGAAATTTAAAAAATTCGTCAAAATTCGAGAAATGAACTTCAAAACCTAAAATTTTGGATGTGGGGTTCTTTTATGATGTATTTTCGATTTATTTTTGTTGGGCTCAAAATTTTACTTTTAGTTGGGATACCTCCTTTGTAAGTAGTTTTTCTGTAAAACTCATCATTTTTGGTAAAAATTTTAATTTTCTGGATTTATTAACCGCTGCCTTCAAAAGCGGACCATAATTTTTTTTTAATACAAAAATTCAGGAAAAATGCCAACGTATTTTCAATCGTTTTGTCTGCAACCCATCGAAGCTTTTTTGGCTCGATTTTTAAAACCGGATTTTCTCCAACCTTGAACGACTCTGACGAATTTTTGAAACTTTTACCTTGGCTCAAAGATGATAATTTTTCAGAAGTAGGCACCGAACTTCATACTTCATCATTTTGTTGCAAAAATTTTCATTTTCTGAAAAATCATAATTTTTAATCAAGTAAGTACCCAGGAAAACATTTCTAGGCCTGAAAATTGACCGCATTTGAGCAGGTATATTATCATACCAGATCAGGCAAGAACAGGTCAATAAAAATAAGATTTTGGAATATATTTCCGTTATTGAAAGCCATGCTTGCTCAGCTTGCTCATGAGCAATCGAATTTTTTGCATGGACAGATCTGAGCACAGACATTATCATAATGATTAAAACCTGCTCATGCATAGAAATGGTTGCCTAGGTAGTAAAAATTACCATTTTTTTTAAATTTCCATTTTCTGAATAAAATTATCATTCTGGGTAAACATTTTTATTTTCTGCGAAATAATCATTTTTTGACAGTACAAAAAATCCGGGAAAAGTACCAACGTATTTTCAACCGTTTTTGTCTACCTTAGCCCACCAAAGTTTTTCTTGTTCAATTTTTAAACACGTCTTCTCAAACTTTGAACTTGAACGACATTGGCAATTTTCCTTGATTTTTTCACCACGGCCCGAAAATGCAATTTAAAAAAAAAGTACCTAATGAAATCCGAGAAATTATCATTTCGTAGTAAAAATTTCTATTTTCCGAAAAAATCATCATTTTTAAGCAGTAAAAATTACCATTTTCTAAAAAAAAAATTATTATTTTTTGAACAAAATTATCATATACTTGATTTAAAATAAGAACCTACCGAATTTCGAACGTTGAACTGTGTTTCCAAAATATCCAAAATTTAGCAAAACTTCAACTTTTGACCAATTTTTTTGAAAATAAAAATGTTTCCTGAATATTTTAAAAATTATTTGATCATAAGACAATTTTTTAAATAATTTACCAATTACTTCGAAAATGTGGCCTCTTTTTTTCCGAAAATTGGTTAAATTGAGAAAAAATACGTGAAAAATGAAATTACATCTTAGTTTTATCTCAGGGGATAGATAATTACAGGAAATTCTCTTTCCTTTTAATATTTTTAAAAAGTTGGTCTTTAAAAATTAACATCACTGCACTTTTGAACAATATCGTTCAAGTTGATCTCGAATTTTCGGTAATAAATGATGATTTCTAACCAATCTCCAATGCCATATGCTTGACCATCGACAATATAAATAATTTGAAACCCATATGTTACATCAACACAAACGTTATACGCCATCGCCAAGGAACACGGACGATAATAAACGGCACGCGAGAACCTAGAGCTAATTTATCATCAACAGGGACCTCGGAGAGACAATCGAAACATCAAAAAAGGCGCCTAACGGATCAGGTAGCCCAAGGTTCTATAAAATTTCCCAACAAATGTTACTTTTCGGCATCGCGGCTCCTCGATACCTCGAAAGAGCCAAACACCGGTAGCAAAAATAGTGTTTCGGATACGTTATAAAATATTACATCCTTCTGGAAGGAATGACGCTTACCCTCGCAGGCGGGATACGCTCCGAAAATGAAAATTATGTTGGTGCAGTAAATCAAAGGATGCGGCCAACCTTTTCTGTACACGGTCAGTACGAGTACGTGATATACCACTCTTTCGAGTTGAAGATCTGTTCAGTTACGTTTCGAATTTCTCATTCGTAGCAGGTGGTCCGCTGGTAATGGAACGAATTTTCAATCTCTCGTTAAAAAGGTTGCTAACCTTAGTTTCTTGGAAATTAAACAATACGAAATGCGTGGTTTATCGCACAAAGGCATCTCGTATTTAAATATGCAAACTGGGTGTGCGAATCGGTGGATGCAAAAAAAGGAGAAATCCCTCTGTTAAAAGTAACAATACATCGAACCAAAAGAATACTCGCCAGTTTCCAGAAATCGCCGAAAAAAAAACGTGTAAACCGATTTATGCGAAATTTCGCTTCGTCGTGGTTGAAGTGATGTGAAAGTACTGCGCAGATGGGTTGGGGTTTCGATTTGGAGCGATTTTTCGTTATCGACGGATTAGATGTTGAATTAGAATCGTAATCGTGTTCAGGAGCAAGCATCCTGTAAAAAAAATAATTTTATATTATAATGACGGTAGCTACTAGCTAGATGTAAAATGTTATTCGAAAATGTTACGAAATCAAATAATTATGCATTAAAATTTTCCTACCTGGTTGCAGATAATTATTCAAATGATCTTCACTCGACCATTGTAATATCAAACTCACTCGACGTTTTATTTCTGTTCATAATCTTTAAACAAACGAGAGATAAAAATTAAGTAAATATGGATTAGCAATATGGCAATATATTAACGTCATCGAACCCTTTAACCCATTAAACTGCAATGTAATAAAGAAGCCATATTTTGTAGGGTTGTTGGAAAAAGTAACGATGACGATGAGAGAATACAGGAATGCTTTTAGCATCTATTGTGAAATCTGTTCCTCTACAAGGCCACTTGTCCTTGTCCCTGGGGTTTGGTTTCATATTCAACAACCTCGGACGTTCACCTTTCTCGGAATCGCGGAATAAAATCATTTTTGTCAAGTGAAATGGAGCTCAGTTGACGTTAATGATGCCAGTCCACTGTCGCCACCTCGGCATGAAAGTAACTGATTGTTGGAAAAAACCATCAACCGGAATAATGGTCTTTTTTCTAAAATGCCTTCAGGAGCCGAGGCATCGGTTAAAATTCGCCAGCGTTTTGTTTCATCACACGTTCGAAACGTTTTAAAAATCGAAATCGCAGAAGAAAAGAATGGTTCTATCTTTATTTTACTTACCTACATTTGTCTTCGGTGGAATAATGCGAAACGATGAAATGGTAGTCTATCGATCGAGTCGAAGGATTGATAGTGATCGAAGTTGAAACCACACGTGTTCGTTGCTAGGTATAAGGTTACGAGTAACGTCCAACGTCCAACCGCACGAACTAGATGAAAAGTGGTAAAATTAGAAACAAATTGTATTCAATTATCGTGCTTATAAGATAACTAATTAATCCGAGTAGCACAGCGTTCAGTTTATTATGTAATAGTTTTCACTGAGAATCGTCTCTTTTTCCTTTACCGGCGTTCTAGTGTTTTGGATGATATAACGCTGATGACCTTGCATACACAGCGTTATTGAGGTGTGTGCCTAAATTTTTGTAAAAAAATTTAAAATTTACATATTTTTTCGCTAAAAAAAGTAATTTTGGAATAAAATATACTTTTTTACCAAACTTGATTAAATTTAAGTCTCTATCAAATATTGACTTCCTGAAGCTAAATTTGGCCATTTTCAATAGGTAAAAGAAAAAAAAACAACGAATTCGGTATTTTTTCAATTATTATTCGGGTTAGTCAGTGGAAGGTATACATGTATTTATTGGAAGTTTTTTTCGAATTTACGACAATCGTCATGCAAAATATGAATCTTTTTTCAAAACCAAGGAAATAAAATTATAATTCAAGATTTTTTCTAAAAATTGTCCTACGATAGGCCTGAGGAAACTAAACCATAAAGAAAAAAATTAAAATTCAAGAAATTTTTTTGAAAATTGTTCCAAAATGTGTCTAAATAAACGAAGCTAAGGCGAAATTTAAAAAAAAAAACAAGTTCAAAGAAAATAAAAATTTGTTCTTAAAAAAAGTTTTTCGACCAATCGGAGGAAAAATTTCATATTCTTGGGCCACCAATTGGGTATAGATTTACCTGAAATTTCGAAGCTGGGCCTTTTTACAATTTAAGATTAAGGTATGTATAATAATAATTATTAGTACAAACTGAATGGGAATGGGAAGGAGGGAGGCAGATTCCTTCCATTTAGAATGAAGGAGTGTATTTTTAGTTTAAAAAAATTACAATTCAGAATCAGAGCTGAAAATCGTCAAGAGTGAGGACCTATTCTTTAAAAAAAATTTCGTTTGACTTGGAAAAAATTTCGAATTTTGTAATTTTTGCCAAAAAAATATGTAGAAACTTAATTTTAGTCAATTTTTTCTTTGTATTGCTCCCTCTCCTCTTAATAATGGAAATTCTAGTTCGTCCACGAGCCATAAAGTTTTGAAGAAAAATTCTTCCAATAAATTTCACTCGCACACACGAAACTTCGCTGCTAAATTAGTGAATTTGTCTGAGATTTAAGCTCACATGGTTGATTGGGGGGGGGGGGGTCGTGTCAAAGTGAAACGTTATCTGGACATTAGATCCACAATTTTTCTGCTTTATTAAAAAGTATAATTAACAATATTTCGAGAGTACTACGCTACTACTACCCACGTTTTTCAACATTTAAGGCCCTGGATATGTTGTCAAGGACTCTTTTCTGATTGCAATAATAAGCAAAAGAATGGGTATCCAATGTTTTTGCCTGATTTTTATCCCAAATCTTTTTCACTACTTCAGCTGTCTTACGTCTTAGTTATTTTGGACACTTTATGGAGAAATTCGAAAATACTGAAAAAATAGAAATTATGCTGGGAGTTCCGGAATGTCTGGAAATGGTCGATTTTGAGTTCGGAGAACCGATATTAGGTAGACAAGGTTCACTGACAGTGATTTGGTTCAAATTTTTTCTAATTATTCAATTTCGAATCAAAAATGCGCACTTCACCTACCTTGAGATCAAGCCAAAGGTGAATTTTCTCGTTAATACTGTTGAAAGGCAACGAGAACTACGATCTTAGCTGCCCAAATTAATTTTGATGTCTTTTGGAGGATTTCGAAAATACGAATGCTTCAGAGTCCAGAATTACAGGAAATGGTGAAATTCGAGTTTCAGGAAGTCACTATTCGGTAGAGACCTAACTGGACCTAACCTAAATCTCATCAAATCTTTTAAAAAGTAAGAAACTGGGTTTTAAAATTTTTTTAAATTCGCTAAAAATCGTTACAATTTAGACAGCCAAAATTTTAATAACGGGCGTCTCCAAAAAAAAATCGAAGTCCTGTTCCCATCGGAGGCGGACACCTCAATTGGTTCCTTAGTTAGATTTACTGTACGAATGCATTAGGTTAGTAAGTGAAGGTAATTGAAGCTATGAGCAATGAAATGTAAGTAGTTATACCTATTTTCCGCTGATTTCAGAAATATGATCGATGCTCTTGAATAAGTTGCGTTGTCTGAAATTTGTCAAGACTTCAGAGGACTGTGATCTTGAGTTGGAATTTATATTGAACTTCGACGTCTGAAGAAGGTATTGACAACAATCAGATTTTCGTTACAGAGCCAAAAATCTTCGCTGTATTCAAAATAATCGATAAATTCGTCTTATTTTTCCTTGAAGGGTTTCATTTTCTGCACATTAATAGATTTTTCTCGATCACCTATAAAAATAATATTTAAAAAATATTTAATAATTGTTTTGCAAAAAAAATGATGAAATGAAAATTTTTAGTAACAATACTAATAGCTAATGTGGAAAAAATAAATCATGAAGATTACGTTGACATCTACCTTTCTCATAAAATAAATGAAATAAAAATTTGAAGAGGTAGTTTGAGTTGGAGTTGAGCAGGCACTTTGTTTGTAATAGCTATTTAAATACACTCAAATCGTTTACAGTCTGCAAAATAGATGAAAGTTTTCTCCATCACCTCAATACCTATCTCTCATCTTTTTTGTAATTATTTCGTCTGCGTTCTCGCTATTTTAAACTGGGGACTGAAACAAGTTTAAACGTTATCCAAACTGTTATCAAAAAATTAATTCAAAGGCCTCTTCTTTCCACAGCTGATATCGAAACATACCTAATTATTTTTCTGCTTTATCCGAAATAAAATACGAGATATGTGGTTATTCGTAACGCAAAAACAGGACTAACTTTATCTTTTGCAACTTGTAACTCCAGATATGGTATCTCTCTTCTCTCTGCCTACTTCTCAGCCGAAGTATTGTACCAATTCGAACCCATATATTCGTGATTCGTGTTTGATGTAACGATTTCGGTTCCATCTTTGAGATTTGTGATACGCCTAAAATCAAATTCATTAGTTTTAATTTTTTTTACTCGTTTGAAACAGTTTTTTTTAGCATCTGAATGCGATTCTTAACTAAATTATTTAATAAGTTGACACCTGCCATGAAATTATTGTATACAATATGGAACAAGGCGTCACGATTATTCATGTCGTTTTCAAGTGCGTATTTTTGTTTTATAGTAATTGTCTGATGTACTTTCTCTCATTAACTCTTCTATAACTTCGTCCATATTGAAATACTTTCGTTTCTTCTTCCTTGGAAAATTGAAACTTTGCATTACACTGTCAAACCTAATTTGAAGAGTATTTATCAGGCTCTGAAATAATAGACAGTTAAGATTAATCGACAAATACCTATTTATACTTAAAAAATGAAATCAATTTGAATTGAGGTTGAATTCGTTGGAGATGTTTCGACGACAAGAAAATAGTGATTTACTTACCTTTTCTCGATTATTTTTTATTCAGCATTTACTCGTAAGAAGTAGAAATCTGTTTCATACCAATTAAAGAACTAAAAAGAGATCAAAATCAAAAATAAATGCTCAATATTCGTAATAACTTTCAACTTTTTTGTAATTATTTAGCTCTTTCTCTTATCAAGTAAAACAAAAGCACTATGATTGGGAGGGTGGATGGGAGGAACGGAAGGAGGGAGGAGGGGGTAAACACGAAGGGATTGATATGGTCTAATTCTACCGGATTAATTGAGGATTTTACTATTTTTTGAGATAATTTGGAATTTTTTACGAGATTTTCTCAATTGTTGTTCAGTTCATATTTTTTTCCATAAAAGTAATTCTATCGAAGTGTAAAATGGTAGGTTGCTTTGTATATTTCTATTTGTGAAACAATGTAAACAAAGACAAAGAACGAAGATGAAGAATAATTTTAGTCACGTTTTTAGCATAATTAATTATCGTGAATAATTAAAACTCAAGCTTTGAAATACATTTTTATCAAGAAGTTTTACAAGCTTGTAAACTGCAGATCAAAGAATTTGAAATCCGAGCATTGAACAAATCAATCCAGAACGATCAACTTCCATTATCGTGTCCTGTTTTACTGGAAACTGCTATTAAAGAAGATGTCGTAAATTCATTCATTGTGATAAATTTTATCTTGATTTGAAAAAATATTGTTAGATTATTCCATTGATTACCACACGGTTCGATTTTCTTATCAGTAGGTATCTCGGATATTTTAACCATCTGCCCATTGCGATTATCAGCAATCAGCACCCAGTTTATTCGTGCTTGTAATTAGTGGTGTTCTTAACTGTAAGTACGTATTCGAATTTCGATGTGTCATTTGCTCGTTCAAGCTGGTAAATTTAAATTGAAAGTGCAATCGATAAAATGTTATTTATTCGTATCGATAATTCAAAAATCTTTCGGCAGTTGAAGAGTTTACCTATTCTAAAATTTATGGATATTCGTGAATTCTTTGATTTGTATATTTCAATCGAAACAAAATTCTATGAACTTAGTTTTTCATATAAACGAAAACCATCTCTGGTTTACCTCTTAGCTCATTTTATTATCAACCTGCAATCGTGCAATCTATTTATTTTTTGATTTCAGATGTGAACGACGAACGTGAACCCGAAACCAACGCCGTATTAAATCGTAATTTTCAGTATACTCTGAACGATCGATTGGAGAGTTATGAAAAACAGATAGACGATTCGTTCGATAGGTTACTTTCAAGATTAAAGCACCCAGACAACATGCCCTCGTCAAATGGAGCCGGAGATGGTAAACTCGATGAATTTTCATTAGCCAGACGTAAAGAATTCATTAAAAGAGTCAACAGTGTTAGAGAAGTTATTCATAATGATTTCCGTAACGATATAGCCGGGTTGATCTTTTCGAAATATTCTACTGATATGGATACTCGTAACAGAGATTTCACCAGTGAATCGTTTGACGAAATGGTGCAGCTTTTTAAACAATTGAAACTCACAGATTCTGAAAAATATTCCGATGTGGTAGATTTATTGGATAGCTTTGAGGTATCTGATAAGGATTCTAACGTTGATGAAATCGAGTTATTGGAAAATGTAACGTTGGTTAGCAGCAATGATCGTAACGATGCCGGAAAAAACGAATGTGTTGATAGCGATGTGACCGAAGTTGTGAAAGAAGTCGATGTTGTGGTCGTGAATTCTTCAGATGACGATGATTCAAGCAGTGAAAGTGAAGCTGAGGAAAATTCTAACGCGATTTTGGAAAATTCGTCAGTTAATCAGAAGTCCTTTTGTGATAACAAACCTGTCTCCGAAGAAAGCGCCGAAATTGAAAAAAATGATGATGTGATTGAAGTTGTAAAAGATATCAAGCCGCTGGGTTTAAGTTATTCCCCTAACGATGATTCAAGCAGCGAAAGTGAAATCGAAGAAAAATTTAATCCAGTGTTGGGCAATTCATCTGCAGTTGAACAGAAAGCCATACCCGATATTGAAGATGACTTGATCAAAGTTGTAAACAATATCAAAGCGTTGGTTCTAAATTCTTCAGACGACGATGATTCAAGCAGCGAAATTGAAATCGAAGAAAAATTTCATCCAATGGGCTGTTCGTCATTTAGACAAACAATCATATCTGATGACGATTCGGCTTCCGAAAAAAGCTTCTCGTCAGATGAATCTGAAATTACTGTACCTGAAGGAGACGCTTTCAAAACGTTAATCGAAAAGTTGAGTTTTTCGACGATATTTTCTCCCAGACAATTGGCCAATAATGGAAAAGGTATGTGTCCATTATGGTTAATTTTTATGAACAAACAAGTTACCTATCAGTGATTTTTTTCAGGTACTGCTATTGAATTCGCCAACTTTATGGTTGATCGAAGATTAATAACGATCGAAAGTCGACTTTCGGAGCTCGAATTGAAATCCATGTACGACACGTACGAAGCTGAGATCAATCCTGAAATTTCCATCGCCGATCAAGTCCTGTCAGTCTTGCAGTCTAACAATATTGTCAAAAAAAATGTCACGCTGTCGGATGAGAATAATAACGAAGTGGAATTTAAAGAGACCGTTTTTCTCAATCGAAGTGACGGTAATGAACTACATACGTTGAATTATATCACATGATCGATCTCTAGTGTTAAAATTGATTCATTTTTACAGATTTAAAAGTTAATCTCAGTGAATTGGTACCTTTCAAAGGAAAATTGATCCGAACGCTCAATCCGGGTTATTTTGGTAGAGGAAGAACGTTCTATTGTTCTGTTTGTAAAGATTGTTTCCATACGAAAGATATATTTGATGGTCACAATATCTCTGAGATGCACATTCTAAAAACAATTCGTCTTAAAAATAGGTATTTGTCCGTTTTTTAATTTTGTTTGCTCGATGTATAACAACGTATTGATAATCGAAATCAAAATACGTAGATCTTGGTTCGTGGAAGATGTGGATTATTTGCAAATCACTGGAATACCTGACCAGCAATTGAATCTCGGTGAAACTAAAACCTATGAAATTTCATTTACCAATATATCCCAAGATGCCAATAAAGCATATATTTGGAAAATTTTCGAACTGGTTCATCTCGGTGACGATATGCGAATCGAATATGGGTCCAATTTTTGTCTGGAAAAAGGTGTGTATAATTTTTGCTCATCCGAGCACATTTTATTTGAGTTTTCTTTAATGACTGGAAAATCGTGTTTGTAGGGGATTCGTTTAAGATCAACATGAAAGTAAAATTCGAGGATATTACAACCTCTGAAAAACTATATCCGATTGTTTTGAAAGTGTCTCAAAATGACGTCAATGAGTACAATTTTATTTTAATCGAACCGGTTAGCTGACTTTCTATTATTCTGTACGATGTACCAGTTCAGCATCTAATCTTGCTTATGTATTGTTTCAGCACTTCAAAGTGGTCAGAGTTGCTAAAACAACCAACTGCGCGATGGGGAGCTTGAAAAATTACAGACCACCGTTGAAAACTCAAAATAATTATAACAATAAACAATGTTCTGTTGTCGAGTCATCGGAAACCAGTGGACGTATGGTTTCTGGCGCTTTCAAGTCATTTCATCAGAATAGAAAAAAGCCAAGGAAAAACGTTGCGATTGCTAATTGCAGGATACTGAAAGATATACCTGAAAAAGATCAGTCGAAATATGACGAGGAATCATTAGGAAATCAGGAAAATGAGGGAAAAGCTGAGATACTTCATGCTCCACGAATCTCGAGGTTAGTTCGTGATTTTCCTTCGAAACGTGACTATTTTTTCTTATGTACTGTTTGAATTGCCTAACGAGAGATTGTAGGAGCTACGACGTATGAGTGAAATTGTACCCTGCTGCTTGATAAGTCTGCTAGCCACATGGCAGATGTGTCCGAATAGTTGAATGAAAAAAATAGTTGTACATTTGGTCAATATGAATCCAAAATTTCGGATTATGAACTAATTTGAATAAATTCTCGTAAATTTTAACCTGAAATTCTGTTTCAGTTTCAATATCGTGGCAGTTGATGATTCTAGGACCTAATTATTTCTCGTTATTTTTTTTCCTTTCAGAGCCAGAAGGATACCGAAATTATCATTACCTGAAAGTCCCATGCCATCCGTCCTTCAAACTTTGTTGAAATCACGATTCAAAATGACTGATTTCCAATGTTCACTTAGAGAAAAAGAAGAACTCAAAAATATCACGTAAATAAATTCTCCTTCCTCCACAACTTGCCCATTCTGATTTCTCTTTGATTATTTTTTTTTCATTTCAGAAAGCTGCTTCTCGAAGAGGGTACCCTCAAATTACTACATAATAAAGACGTCCTCACTGAAGAAAATTATTCTGATCGACTTCGTTATGAAATGTGGATCGAGGAATATCAACTTTTCGAAGATCTACGTTCTTTCACCCAAAAAGATGTCGATTTGCTGACCGATAGATTGCTAGAGGATTTGATTGGGATTTCTGTAAAAATACTCATTACCTAATTTATTTTTCTAATGTGAAATTTTACCAATTAATACGAAAATTTTTTACAGTTATCCGGTCTTTCCGAAGGTAGACCTTCGCTCATGCGGGGAGATATAATTTTTATTAAAATCAAGTCGACGACCTTTCCTGTAGGCTATGTAAAATGCGAAGGACGTGTTCAATTTATCGAAGAAAAAGCTGTTTATGTTAAACTTCATAAAACGTCAGTGATTACCTCTATAACGGCTCTAACTATCTTTTTTCAAAGATTTCATGTTATTTTTTTGCGCAGATTTTATGAGGAGAAATACTGGAGATACAAAGCTGACGTCGAATTCAGTTTCAATCGTAATCCTTTAAGAATGAGCCATACAATTTTAGACACTCTTCGCTTGTACAAGTGGCAGAAGTCTCTATTCCCTACAACGTTCGACGAGAATCCAAATAATCTGCAGTTGAAGTAATTTTCAGCAAGGATACTCTCTTTAATCAAAACTTTAATTTACCTCGAATTTTTAATTCATCGATGAATTGTTCTTGTAGGTCTTTTTTCAACGAATCTGTGGCACGTAATGAGCTCCAAGTTCAAGCTGTTACAAATATCGTTCAGAATAGAGCCTTTCCTGCACCTTATGTCTTATTCGGACCTCCCGGGACTGGTAAAACTTCTACACTTGTCGAAGCAATAGCTCAAGTACGATTTTACGATATTGATTTTATTTCAATTTGTTCTCAAAACTGATACAAGTATGATTTACTGTTTTAGGTTTGGAGTACGATGGAATCGAGTCGAATTTGCGTTTGTGCCTCATCCAATTCAGCCGCCGATGTGATAGCCAAGCGCCTGTTACAATATATACCATTATCGGATATTATTCGTATTTACGGTTTGTCTCGTAACGACGCCGACATCATATCGGAATTACAAGATTGCTCCAATTACGATCCTAGAATCAAAGAAATATTCTTTCCGAATTTTACCGAATTGAAATCTAAACGAATCATTGTTATGACTCCGGTGACTGCTGGAAGGTATAGAATTTGATTTATCCTGAGATATTTTTCGTAAAAATGAACTTCGAATTCGTTATTTTAGATTCATTTTAAATGGTATCACATTCGATTACGTTTTCATGGACGAAGCTGGACATGCATTGGAAGTCGAGGTTTTGATACCTTTCAGCGGATTCCTACGCAGTAATCGATGCAGTATGGTTTTGGCTGGTGATCCTAAACAGCTCGGACCAATTGTTAGATCACGTTATGCGACGGATTTGGGATACGGTTGGGTTTTTTTGTGCAATTTCGTCAAAAAAAATATGAAAATTGTCCTTGAAGTTATATTTTTGCGCAGGTATGTCGTTGTTGGAGAGATTAATGACCCAATGTGAGATTTACAAAAAGGATCCAGTCACTGGAAAGTATAATTCCAAAGTTATCACGAAGCTGGTGAAAAATTATCGATCTCACTGTAAAATTTTAGACGTCTGTAATGTACAGTTTTACGATAATGAACTCGAAGTGAGTATTAATATCCCATTTATCGGCTGATTCCTCAGATCCTCACTCATAAATATTGATTTTCGTCTTACTAACAATTTCTGATAATTTTGTAATCAAATTAGGCAACCGCTCCCGAGACTTTAATTTCCAGTCTATGTCTGTGGGACGAGTTACCAGCCAAAGGATTCCCAATCATTTTTCGTAGCGTTAAAGGCACGGAAGAAAGAGAGAATAATTCGCCTAGGTAAGCTATAAATACGTATTCGAGTCGTATATTTTCTTTTTCTTCCCAATATTAAACTTATTTTTCATTTTTACAGTTATTTTAATGTATTTGAAATTGACGTTGTGCAAGATTACGTATCCAAATTACTCAATTCGAAAGATAAGAAGCTCGATCCGAGTGAAATTGGTATTATTTCACCGTATAGAAAACAAGTGAGCCATAATCAATAAGGATCGAATTAATAATGTAAAAATTTCTTCATTTGTAATTTTAATTTCATAGGTTCAGAAAATAAGACAGCGTTTGTTACAAACCTGGTCAAAAATCAGCGTAGCCAGCGTCGAAGAATTCCAAGGCCAAGAACGAAAAGTTATCATCATATCGACTGTGCGATCTCGACGGGAACTGGTAGCCACCGATTACAAATACGGTTTAGGATTTTTAAAAAATGAGAAAGTAAGTTGAATTAATGGCTTGCCTATCACTTCAACGTGAATGATTAACGAAATATTTTACTGCCGCAGAGATTCAATGTGGCTATCACCAGAGCCATGGCTCTTCTCATCGTGGTCGGTAATCCCGACATATTGCAATGTGACCCGAACTGGAGACAATTTTTGAAATACTGCTCGGAACATTCAGCTTTTGTTGGAGAACCTGCCAGTGGCACCCTTCCCGAAGATTTTGGTATTAATGTATAACAAGATTTCTTTGTTGGTGGATTTTCTAATCTAAACTAATGTCATTTGATTTACTTAAATTTTTTTTGTATTGTGATTGCGATTTCGTGGTTTTGAATTTTATTTGTGATTTAATCGAGTTTACAGATTTTCTTTTAATTGTGATATTTTTAGATTTTTTTATTCTGCAGCCTATTAGGTTCTATTTTTATTGGTATATTTAGTCGCGATTATTGTTTTGTTTTTTTTTAGATTTGGAAGTTTTGAGGATATATTTTTTGTATTTTATATTCGTTTTTTAAAAGATTTTTCGTATTAAAGAGAATGACGATCGATGTGTTTTACATTATTTATTTATAAAAATCGTAAAAAAGTATAAAATCAAACTATGATAACTTACAATTTAGTAACTTCAAATTTTTATAAAAATCATTGAAAAAGAATAAAATAAAACTACGAAAACTTACAATTTAGTGATTTAAAATTCGAAAATATAATCTATAGCACAAATCTCTTAAAATACAGGTAGTCTGGCGAGTGGATTTCTGAAAAAATTTAGACAGGAATGGATATAGAATGTCACCAAAAAGTGTTAGATAAAGAAGTTGCCTATCTTTGAAATTAAAGGATCAAAAAATAACTTTGAAAAATTCAATCCTTTTTTTCGATAAAATGATTTCAACATGTGCCAACAATGTTTTTTGCATCAAATTCTAACTTTTACCAAAACAATTAATTTTTTTCATGAAAATGGCTTCCGATGGTTTTAGTGTTAATTCTTCTATCAAAAAATACCATCGGCGCACATTTTCGACTTTAATCTCATTTTTCAAGGACATGTATATTTTTTAAAGAGTAAATTTTTCACCTTTTTTCTATCTTCTATAAAAAAAAATAAAAAAAATAATTCGATGTAATTTTTCCTGAAATGATCTTACGTAATACCTAGGTACGAACATTTCCAACCTAAAATATCATGTTTTGATTTTTGTGTCACCCCCAATTTTGAAAAAACCTTGCACAATTCATTTTCCTTCATTTTTGAAGTGTCTTCACTGTCTTCAGTTTTCACGACAAAGAATAATGCTGAAAGGTTGTCATCCCTGATATTCAAGGGGAAAAATATTCAAAAACAATTTTAGAAAAAAATTTCCCAAAAACAAATTTTCAATTTTTTTTATAGGAGATGGAGAAAATATAGAAAAATGTGTTTTTTTAAATACCCCTGAAAAATGGGTTGAAGGTCAAAGGTGTGTGCTGAAAATATTTTTAGATAGAAATATCTATCAATAATAAAAATTATCGATAAAAATTTTCAATTTTTTTTTTCAATTTCATTTGCTAAAAGTCGAAAATTTAGTTCAAAAAATGCTGGACGGTACGTGTTAGAAATTGAAAAAATTTTATCCGAAAATTAAAAAATATAAAAAATTCCTATATTTTTATTATATTGAAATTTACTTTCAAAAAATAACCTTGAATTGGGTTATTTACGTTTCAAAATTTACATAATCAACTTGAAACGACCAGGAAATTCTGAATACGCATTGATTAACAGAGGAAAAAAATTAAAAATGAAATGAAAATTCGACGAAACGTTTCTAAACACTTTCAGGGAGCAGAGGGCAGTATTTCATCACTTTTCTTGAGTGGTGAGGTCGAGGAAAAAATTGTGAAATGACCTCAACAAACGTGATAAAAGTTTGAGATGTTTTGATCAAAATAACATTTTTTAATACTTTTTAATAAATTGTTGATCTTATTATTATTTTACCAGTATTGAAAAGTGAAAAAAATTCAGAATTTTCCTATTGGGGGGGGGGGGATTTTGTAATTTCAACACTCTGGAATTTTTTCGCTTTTTAACACTGGTGATATCAATTGATATGACTAACATAAGTAGGTATTAACAGAAATCTAATTCAAATTTTCTAAAAAATTCATTTTGAAACCTTGAGCTTTCAGAGGGTTAGGTAAACATTAAGCAAAAAAACTCACGTAAGTACCTAGTTTAGATTTTTTTAGGACAGAATAAGTTTTGAATGTTAGTCATCATATGGATACTCATTTTTATCGAGAAAACATAACACGTCGGATGAAGGATCAAAAGTGAGGGATATGAAATGTAAAAAACCGAAGAAAAGTATTATAAATAAAATCCAAAGACTTAAAAACGTGATCAATAAGCACCATTGTTTTCCCTGGGTTCTCTTCACCCTTGCGTCATGTGAACGTGCTAATTTTACAAATCCATAGAAGCCGAAAATAAAAAGCATACCTCCGAATATTATCAACATTTTTCCTCCAAAGTAAATGTTGCCAAAAGGTGCTGGAAAAGAAAAAACGACATTTGAAATTATATTCCAAGAAGAAAATAAGTAATAAAAAAATTGAGAAAATATTCTCATTTTACTTTTTTCGATTGACTTGACTCTTTCGGGAGGGACTACGCTATAATCATCGGCTACCCTTTGCATCCCTGGTGAATTCAACTCCAGATATATCGGCTTAGTTTCGTACTTCAGTTTGTTATCGATGTACCCAACAATGAACTGGAACGGTAAGTACCCGTAATAAGGTAATTTAGAAATGATAACGTAATCTTTGTAAAATTCATCAATTTGATTGAAACAAAGATGATCTATCCTCCTGCAAAATATAATTATTTTTTAAAATTAAAGTTTTCAGTAAAACATTTCAGCATATCTATCGTAATATAGATATTTTATTTACCTGTATTTAATATAGAACTGAGACCCCATTGAATGTTTAGAATGGTTAACACAATCAGCCCAGGGGTTCCAAATCATCTTTTGATAATCATAATCTAATGAAATTATTTGATTATTAGGTACATATGCTTCGAAGTTTGAATTGACTCATATAACTCTTACAAAAAAATAATTTGAGTAATATATTAAATAGGTATCTAGATCTACATCAAATACAAACATTCAAAGCTATCTTCGATATCTTTAACATTACGATGGAATACTGGTGTACATTGTACGATTAGACGACTGTCCGAATTTTCCAAAGTTTGTTCTTCAATTGAAGACCTGTTTAAAAAAAATTATAAAACAGAAATTCATGATTACTCATTATTCATTTCGAAATTCGAATCAATGTATGGTGTTGGAAAAATCAATGGAAAAAAGCTTACGTTTCTCCTGGACCAACAGTGGTAACAGCATTGATACTTATTTTATACTTAGTGTTTTCTTCTAAGTAGTTTAATTTGATGCTCGTTGGATTAAAATCAGTAACACCTTTAAGACTTCTTTGAACAACCCATGATGTTTGGCCCCATATTCGATAAGTAATATTGTACCCAATAAGGGTACCGAATATTATTTCAGGCTTCTCCCAACTTAAAAGCAATGCTGAACTACTCAAGGGCATTGCTTTAAGGGAACGAACGACTTCTGCGTTTACTGAAAACCGAACATTAAATTTTTAAAAAGCCATGTTGTCATCTAACGCACGTTAAAAAAATGACGGGTCAAAAATCTAGCTCCTAAATAATTTTGCGCAAATGTGATTTCGACGATCTATAAATAAAAATTGATTTCAAGTTCAACTATAAATTTTTTCCATTGTGAAACGATCTGTAGAAAACCGGTTATCGTGTAATTTTTTTTATTTTTGGTCTCAAAATACCTTTCGAGGTATTCTAATACCAAAATCGTAAAAACTAGAAAAAAAATTAAAAAAATTTATGCCAAAACCAGGGTTTTACAGATCGCCACACAATTTCTTTAATTCTTTCTAAAATTCTTCCTAATTATTTTTCAACTTCATATTTTTAAAATTTTCTTTCATTTATTGAGTTTAAAACAAATTGAAAAACATAAGATTGAATTTTTTTTTAATTCAAAATTGGAAAAAAATTTAAGGAAAAATATAAAAGTTGGAAAATATTTTACAGTTGGGAGAAATTGTTAAAAATATGAAGTTGAATGTTGAAACATAAAATTATGATTGATCAAGTTTGACAAAAATGAAACTATTAAATTTACCGATTTCTCGAGACCGTTCTTCAATTTGTTTCTCAGGTAAAATTACGAGTTGTTTTTCGGCAGTAGCATTATCCAAACTTGTCTTGGCAACGCATGTGTAGTTTCCAGCTTCCAGTGCGGTTGTTTTTTTTATTACCCACGAATCACTGACGACAGCGTATGATTTTATTAATTTACGAAAACGCTGCGCTTCTGATCTGAAATCAATAACTGTCCCGTTATGTAGCCAGATGATCTTCAACTCTTGTAACATTGATAGGCTTGTGACTAGAACCACACATTTGAATCCAGCTTGGTGTCCTTCTATCACCTCGTGATCTGTACTGTTCAACTCGAGTATTTGCGTTGGCGCTGCAAATAATTTCATTTGTATATAATCACAAATTCAGAATGAAGACAGCACGGATTTAGAATGTTATGCACTTACGTTGAACTAATAACTTCCTGGTACCACTGACCGTCGTATATGAATCTTGAACGCTACACACATATGCTCCTTGATCAGTAAATTTAACATCGCTGAAAAATTTCACCATGCGTCTTATTTTCTTATCGTGTAAAATTTTGGAATTTTCCAGATCTTTGAATTCAAATTTATATTTTTTTAGCAAAAATTATTTTTTTTTCAGGAAAAAATTCCAAAATTTTCTCGAGGCTCCGAAACGTCTTGAAACCATTTCCAATCGATTCGGGAGGTCAAAAATAGGGAATAGGTATACCAAATTTCAGCTCCTTTCGTTGATTAGACCAATTTTTCATATTTTGCAGGACAATGAGATAATTTTGAAATCTCAAAAATTCGACAAATGAACTTCAGTACCTGATATTTTGGATATTGGGTTCTTTTATGATGTACTTTCGATTTACTTTTATTAGGGCTCAAAATTTTACTTTGAGTTGGGATACCTTCCTCGTAAGCAAATTAATCTTTTCGCAAATTATTTGAATATTGACCATTTTTGAGAGCAGTTAAAGGGGGTAAAAATACTAAAAGGAGAAGGAGAATCGAGAAAATCTCTCCAAATCCATCAACTTTTGAGTGACTTCTCCGGCTAAGTAGTAAGTACCTACATAACCTAAAATAGAAAATTGTGCGTTGCCAGATCGAAATTTTTTCGCATATTGCGCCGTAGGCTTCGAAATTTATTTTTTTGAAGATTTTCGCGATAGGCAAATTTTTGAAGACGGCTATAGCCCGATAGCCATCCTTTCAAGTGCACCCAACACAAAAACAAAATAAACAGCAAAACTTTGCTTGGAATCCTCAAGGTGGCTGGAACTAAAAAAACGGTGGTTTTCTTACCCTAGATAGTAAGAATTTTGTACAGAAAATGGAGTAAAATTTGGAGATTCGCGTTCTAGAAGAATCTGGATTAAATGGCCCCATTCGTTTAGTAAAAGTATGTACTCAATCAATTTTTGAACTTTCTTACGTAATTTGTAAATCTCCATTTTCCAAGGTAGTGAAGCGGTTACCGGTCACTTCAGCGTTATCCTTGAACCATTTTAATGACGATTGCGGTGAATGCGAGGTAGGACATTTTAGCCTCGCTGTGAAGCCAATAGCAGCTTTCACATCTTCCAGGAATCCAGAAACTTTATTCTTCGTGGGTGTTTCAGCCTCAGCTAAGCGATTACAAAAATGAACAAATTAGGTTGAAATATGCAATACCTATGCGCCTATATTTTAAGGCTTATGAAAATTAAAAATTCTTACGGGATGCATGTACTAGAATTGTGATGAAATAGAATGATAAAATACTCAATTTTAAATTCATTTTGAAGTATTTGCGATACTGAGGGTCAAACAACGAAATCAACACCACGTTGTTACTCTGTAAACTGGAATACAGAAAAAATATTAAAAATAATATAGGTAGTATTCATGATTCGAGCTAGCTGTTTTGTGACTACAAATAAAACCAACTTGAAGATAAATAGACATTTTTTTCGAAATTAGGCATGATTTGTGAGATAATTTGCAAAAATATTTTGTACGTATGTGGAATTCAATAAAACACTCGGATTTTTCAGTGCCTATTCAGTTGGGAAAATTCATTTCTACCCATGGATTGGGGAAATTTACAATTTGTACTCATATTTTCCCATGTTGGGAAAATTGAACAGTCGTACTTGTATTTTAGTGCCTCGAGTTGCAAAAATTTCATATATTTCTGAAGATGTAAAAAATTTTATACTCATCTTTCCAAATTGGAGAAATTTTTACATGTTAAAAATTTTCATATTTTTCATAGGTGGGAAAATTTACGATTTGTAGTTTTTGACCAAATTCAAAAGAATCTTGAAAACTCGCGAATGCATGTTTTCCGACTAATTCTGCGTCGCTGATTACGAACCTGAAGTACGTTTGCCGCGATAGCCACTCGTTTGCCCAAAAACCGCTTTTTTGAGGCGAAAATCGTTCATAACTCGAGAAAGAAGGTCCAGCGCAAAAAGTGGACAGCGGATTCGGAATCAGCGACCTCGAATTAGTCGAAAACGACACCTATCTCGATTTTTTTGGAAATTATCGAAATTTGAAAAAATTCAGGAACGTTAAACCCCTTACCATTTTTTTGGGCCAAAATTTTTTTGCTTCCGATGGACGTGCGAGGTGTCTAGAATAGGGTATTCGGACATGGCGAATTTAATGCTGGCATTAGTTTTTTCCAATCGATCGCCGTATTCGAGAAAATGACCATTTTTAAGGCCTATTTTGACATTTTGTACTTTTACATATTTTTTTTTAAATTTGAAAAGTTGAAAATTTTTTGTACTTTCGTGTTTTTTTTTTTTTTTTTAACAAGAAAGTAGAATTAAGTAATAATTTTTTAAGGTGAAAGGTATTATTTGTATCTCTTTCCTAAGCTGAGAAAATTCTACAGTTTTGTAAATTGTTTTTTTTTTAAAAATATCTACTTACTTAGGTATAAAAAAGCAATAAAATTTTTAAAAGCTTTGGCCTCACTGCGCTCGGCCTAATCATATATTTTCTCTTTTTATAGTTTTCGAGTAGAAATGGCCGATTATTTTGAATATTTATCAATCCAAAACATTATTTTATTGCAAATTGTAAAATTTTCGTCCTCCCTTTGTTCCGGCCGGATTTATCTCCCTCCTATTCACATTAAAATTACAAAATTGATTTAGGTACGAAATCATAATTTTTTAAAAAATTTTCCAGGTTTGAAAAAAATCACAAATTTGGAATAAGCAATGGAGCGAATGAGAGAGGTAGGTGGTCAACTTCTTAAAAATTTAGTTCAGTCGGAAAAATTTGTATCATCCGCCTACGCCCCCCTCCTCCAAAAAAGTGAGTTCATTTCAGGCCTAAATAAATTGGTTTTCAAAATGTTCGTTGCAGCTACATACTTTCTATATAAAAGGTCATGGTAGGTAAGTACACAGTAAAAAAAGGTGGGGGGGGGGGTAAAAAGCCTTGTTGATATTATGCAGATATCATAATTATACAGAGTCTATAAATGAACCGAACAATATCAGCGTTAAATTTCCGTTTTATGCGTTTTTTCAACATTACCAATACCAACATAAAATGGGAAAAAGCTGAAAAAAAGGGAATTTTTACGCTCAAGTTGATCGGCTCAATCATAGACCCTTAAGTTAAGAAAATTGAAAATCTGAGTTGAGATTTTCACAGATTTTACTTACCCCTCGAAAAAATACTTTTGGAACGTCACTGACTGAATGTAACCTTGGAAAACAATACTTCGAATCCTGTTTCTGCTTGCACCGGAGTGTTGGAATCGAATGCAGCAGCTGTAGATTCTGGACCAAAGTCTATTGTAACGAGAATTGAAATATCACTTCACGAAAATCATAGTTTTGTAGGAAACGATGTTTCCCTTTCCACAAAATACGACACAGGCACTAAAAAAAATGATTTTCATTATTATTTAATTACAATTAGACACTAAATAATTTAAACATTGTTACTTTCTTCACGCACAGTTCTCTTTGTGTTCTCTTCTCTGTTCTCGAACTCGTGAGTCATCAGCATCATCATCCCTCTTACCCTTCACCTAAATGCCCTAAGGCCCTAACACAGATGGTGAAATTAAACAAAACCACCCTTCTTCAAAACCACCCTACATAACGCGGAGGCACTTTTTTTTCAGTACCACCACCGATTTAACCTATACAGTGGGAGTTGAAAAAAATCATGACAATCATTTCGATTGGAAATTTTATAAAGAATATTTTTTATAATGACCAGTTTGTCGAAAAAGGAAAAACAATATTCTACGAGATAATTGCATAAAACACCGCGGTGGGACATATTTCCCGCTTCAGCGGTCAGCACGCATGCAAGCAATGTATGGATGATGGGGGGGGGGGGGGACTTTCAGCAAAGGATCCCTCTTTCACATAAGAAAATCGCAGAAAATCCTTTTGCAGTAATTCTTTTTGACATATCTCTCCCAGTGTATGGCGTGAGAAGTTCAATAATATTTGACAACGAACGAATTAAAAAACATTAGCGTTAGAAAAGGCAAGTGGACTGTATTTACATTATTTACAACAAGTAACACATTAAAAACAATGTACATGACAAAAAGGTGCGAGAGAAATACATTTACGCGAACGCAATGAATAACATGACGCGAGAGGTAAAATTACAACAAGAAGAATTCGCCACAACGTATGTAACGTAAGCTACGAACGTCAGGGACTAGGCGGGGAGGAGGGAGATAACGCAGGCGCGTTACTAAAACAGAGCCAGTTAGAGGAAAAATCTAACTGGCGAAATAAAGGCGAAATATAGCTAAACAAACACCCGGCCCTGACCAGCTAGGGTCTGAGCAAGAAAAACGATTTAAGCGGTTGAATTAGGCACATCGGACTCCATTGGTAAGTATATCACATGAATGGTCGGGATTGTTTTCAGCTGTCCATTGAAGGAGATTTCAACAGTTCGTACGACGTTGTTTGTATCGGGAAAACAGCGTGTAATTCGCGCTAGAGGCCATTTCGACGGCTGAGTATTCGCTTCTTTATACAATACGATCTGACCTGGCTCAAGATTAGGTCTAGCGGTTAACCACTTGGAGCGATTTCGCAACTGGTTCATATAATCGCACGACCAGACCTTCCAGAAGTCCTTTATGCGCTGACGATTCGCGCGGTACTGGACTGACAATTTGATCGTATCGTTGTTTGATGGTTCGGGTAATGCGGTTAAATTGCGACCGATTAAGAAGTGACCTGGGGTCAGCACTTCTTCACATGGTTCAGATGTTTGGCGGTATGCTAAAGGTCTCGAATTGAGCAAACACTCAATCTGCGTAAGTAAGACTCGGAGCTCATTTTCGCTAAATGATTGTTCCTTGGTTACAATCGGGATAAAACGTTTCGCGCTTTTGACGGCAGATTCCCATATACCACCACGATGAGGGGTATATGGAGGATTAAAATGCCATTCAATTCGATTTTCTACCGCGTAATCAGATATTGGATTATCATGGAAATCCAGGTTAAGGAAACGATCGGCTCCGCGAAAATTGGTACCGTTATCAGAATAAATCGCTTTCGGCATTCCACGACGGGATACAAAACATTTTAACGCATTCAGGAAGTCTTCGGTAGACAAGGACGGTACGACTTCAATATGCACGGCACGAGTAACCATACAAACGAATATTGCAGCATAGGCTTTCGCATATTTAATGACTCTATGATAATTACACTTGACATTAAACGCGCCAGTGTAATCGATTCCAACAGCTTCAAAAGGCGATTTTGGGTTAACTCGAGCGGATGGCAAATTAGCCATTTGTTGCGGTTTAGTCTGTTGAAAATAACGGCGACAATCTACGCAATTGTACAGCACGTTCTTGATGACACGGTTTACACCTCCAACGAATACAAATTTTGTTGAAAGATGCGCTGATATAAACGGACGGTTAGCGTGAAAATATCGCTCATGGATATTACGCACGAAAATGGTTACAAAATGTCCTTTCGCTGGTAGGATAATCGGACATTTGCGATTGAACGGCACATTTGCATTTTGCAATCTTGATTTCGAACGAATTAAACCATCTTCGTCGATATATGGGTTCAACGTAAGCAGACGACTACGCTTACACAGCTTACGGTTTTCGCTTAATCGCTGATAATCTTCAGCGAACTCGTTTTGTTGAACAATACGCAAGAGATACAATTCAGCAAAATTGATATCTTCGGTTTTCACGATTATTGGTTCCTTGGATTTGGTACGCTTACGATGTGCAAGAACTTTGGCAGTTGCATATACACGAAGTAACTTCTGGTACGATGAATAAGAATTAATCAGCTTGAGATTATCGCTTTCTGTGATCAATAACACAACAGGTTTCGGTTTTGATAAATACGTTAGGCTTCGATCATCCATTTCAAAATCTGGATTCAGAATTTTATCGCTATGAAGGAACTCTGGTCCATTTTTCCATAACGTTGAATTGATTAGGTTTTCGGTTGACATACCACGAGTCGCAAGATCAGCTGGATTTTGCTTCGATGACACGTGATTCCAAAATGTAGCTGGAAAACTGGAAACAATTTTCGCTACTCGATTACGTACAAAAACTTTCCAATCCGTGGGCGGACGAGCAAGCCACGAAAGTACAATTGTAGAGTCCGAATACAGATGTACCGACTCGTCAGGTACGGTTACGATTTTACGCACACGATTAACCAGCTCAACAAGCAAGACAGCAGCTTGGAGCTCCAACTGTGGTATGGTTAACGCTTTGACGGGTGCTACGCGTGTTTTTGAACAATAAAGTTCCGCTTTCGTTTGACCAGCATCACTGGTTAGCAGATACACTACTGCGTAATAGGCCTGTTCGGACGCATCTGCAAAACCAATTAGGCGAGTGGATTCGTTAACACAAGTGTAACGTGGACAGGAATAACGCTTCAATTCGATTAGATCGTTCACATAAGAGTGAAAATCCGCAGCTACTTCTTCGGTTACTGGAGCATCCCAGGCTAGGCCTAGCTTCCAAACTCTCTGAAGCATGAGTTTGCCACGAATTACAACTGGTGATGCAAGACCGAGAGGATCGAATACCTTCGCAATCGTTGATAGCATCAAACGTTTGGTTATCGTATCGGTTAAGACGGTTATATCAGCTTTGAGCTGGAAAACATCAAGTGTAGGTATCCAGGACAAGCCTAACACTGACAGCGCTTCGTTTCCACCAAGAGTCTTCGATAACTTGGTCTCGATAAGTTCTGGTTCGATTGACTCGAGAATCTTCTCAGAGTTCGACTGATATTTACGCAGAATGAATCCAGCACTGGCCAATAAACTGTGAATAGCTAAGCGGATGCGTATAGCTTCTACAATCGTCTCAGCACCTGCCATGATGTCATCCATGTAGACACATAGGCGCAATATCATCGCAACGATCGGATCGTACGGTTCGATTAAATCAGCAAGGATCAGGAGGCACTTTGTAGCCAAAAATGATGCGGATGCGGTTCCGTAGGTAACTGTATTTAGCTCGTAAATGTTACCATTCCATATTATCGATTGATACCGACGATCATCTGGATGCACAAGAACGCAACGATACATCTTCGTGACATCTCCGGTTATCGCATATCGGAAGGTTCGAAATCTGAGCAATATGTCGAATAGCTCTGGTTGTAATACTGGACCAACCATCAGTATATCGTTTAAAGAACGGTTTAAATACGCTTTGAACGATGCATGAAATACTACGCGTAATTTTGTTGTCGTACTGGATAATTTCATCACATGGTGATGTGGAATGAAATATCGTGATGATTTATCAGCATCTGGCACGAGCGTCATATGCTTCAAATCAATGTATTCTTGCATGAAGTCGTCATACAAGTTCGCAACAGGATCAGCGGAATCCAACGATTTTAATCGATTTTCAATTCGCTTGAGGTACTTCAACGCGCTATCGTAATTACCGGTTATGACTGACGGATCTTCCTTGAACGGTAATCGCACAACGAATTGACCATCATCATTTCGCTTATAGGTTTTCTCAAAATGAGCGTTACATAGCTCGGCTTCAGTTGATTCAGTTTTAATTTGCGTAATTTCTTCGGTTTCCCAAAACATCTTTAAGCGCTCATCGACACGGTCGACGGATAGGCAGCATAACGATGAATCGGAATCAGGTTTCGATTGATTAGTAGGTTCTGGATCCAACGTCGATGTAAGTGTCCAGCCTAACTTCGTATTACGCAAGAATGTGGAGCCAATTCTCACAACATCGCCACCAACGATGCGATCATAGGCCTCTATACCGAGCAGGGCATCGATTTCGGGTATATTTACAGTTGAACTATAATACGCAGGGTCAGCGAGTTGATATTTATCTGCATTAATCGGTAATTGACCGAATTGGGCTTCGCACACGCTATACGGCAGCTTGGTAACGATGACATTGAACGATGTATCGTATACAAATGATTCGGTTCTCGATTCGATTGACAAGTTGACGACTCGATTGCAAACTTGTTCTGTATCGTTAACGCCAGAAACTTTCTGGTTAAAACGGCTTTCGAACGTTGTAAGTTTGTGACGGTTGATAAACGCTTTTGTTATGAGGTTAATCTGCGAGCAACTGTCTAGTAACACACGCATTTCGCCCATTTTATTACCGGTTTTGAATTTAACGACAGCGGTTGGAAGTAAGACGATAGGCTTACGTACGGTTAACAGCGATGAATTAGGTATCGATTCGATTGGATTTGCAATACATGCAACTGAGGCTGATCTATCTTCGCTAGGCTTTGCTTCAGGATCAGATTGTGCGGATTCTTCGTCGAAATGCAACAGCGTATGATGCGGCAGCTTACATTTCTTGCAGTTAGGCGATTTTATACAACTAGCGGTATTATGATTGGATTTAAAGCAATTTCTGCAGATAGATTTCGGTTTTAAGGCTTCATAACGTTGCCTCGGCGATTTCGCTTTAAAATCTTCGCATTCAATCAGTAAATGAGACTGCGAACAGATTAGGCACTTAGGCCTACCACTCTGGGTGTTTGTATTCGCTTTAGGCCTAGCTTCAACGGTTAAAGCAGCAGCTTTCGTAGATCGATTAGGTGTGCTAGGCTTCGGCGATTTATCGATTTTATCGGTTTTATTCGGTTTAATATCGGATTTACGCTTGGTAACGGAACAACGGGTTTCCAAAAACGTACGCAGGGAATTCCAGCTGGGAAATTCAGCGTTAGTGGTTAGCGATTTTTCGAATTCTTCGTAAGTTTTCTCATCCAGCTTTTCGGACACTAGGTATGAGATTATTTCACTCCAGTCATCAATGTTCAGGTTACAAGCTTCTAAACCTTTGAGTGACTGCATTACGCTTGTGTACAATTCCTGTACTTCGGTTACGCTTTTGATTCGGTTGATGGAAAATAATTCGTCAAAATGAGTACGAATTATTGCTCTCATATTTCGATATGTGGTGTTGAGCAGCTTCCACGCGTTATCATATCCGGTCTCGGTGAGCGGCATATGTTCGATTAATTTATTGGCACCAAGCTTGCATGCCTTCTTGAGTAACACAAGCTTCGACGGTTTGGGAATATCAGGCTCATGGTGAACCAAGTTTTCGAAAATAGCGGCAACTTCTAAAAACTTCTCAGGATTTTTCCCATCGAATTCTGGAATCGTAATTTTCGGATGTCTGACTCCATTTCCGGATGCACTGGTGGCATTAAGATTTATGGATACGTTTGGATCGCGAACTGAATCTTCATACTCTGAAATGTACAGCTTCGCTTTCAATATCGCAGGTTTCGCTACTTTATCAATGTTCTCAAGATCGGCCATGAGTACATCTTCAGCTTTCTTCTGCTCAGCTTGATTTTCGTCATCAATCAGGTCAAAAGCTTTACGATAATCGAGCTTAAACTGGTTATAGATGGTTAACAATTCGTCCAACAGGAACTGCACTTCAAGAGCATTTGCCTTACTTGCAACTTTGGATGCTGCCGCAAGTAAAGCTTGTGCACATCTTGGGATGGTTCGATTCGCATATCTTGAGCAGCGCTCGTAGTCGAATGTATCCACCATGGTCAAAAATTAGGTTGGATTTAGCGTTAGAAATGATTCAAATGGTTGAATTCACTCAAAAACAATCGAAATTGTTTGAAAAACGGTTGTAACGATTAAATTGACCCACGAATGGTTCAAAACGGTTAAATCTGCTTGAAAACGAATAAAATCGGTTGAATAACGGTTGAAATTGATCAAGAACGGTTGAAGGTTACTTGAATCCGGTTGAAAATGGTTGAAGCAAACGAATTCGCTCAAAAAACGATTGAAACGGTTGAAAACGGTTGAAACGGTTGAAAACGGTTGAAAACAGTTGAAACGGTTGAAAATGCTTAAAACTCACTGTGGAGATTCGAATTTATCTGCTACTTGATCCAAAATATCCAATGGCAGGAACAAATCCAACAATATCCATGGAAAACGTCAAAATCGGCAACAGATAGCTTGTCAAACATTGCATGAAACTTACACACTGAATGCACGAAAACGTGGCTGGCAAAAACGAATCCGGTTCAGAAAGGACCAAAATGTATGGCGTGAGAAGTTCAATAATATTTGACAACGAACGAATTAAAAAACATTAGCGTTAGAAAAGGCAAGTGGACTGTATTTACATTATTTACAACAAGTAACACATTAAAAACAATGTACATGACAAAAAGGTGCGAGAGAAATACATTTACGCGAACGCAATGAATAACATGACGCGAGAGGTAAAATTACAACAAGAAGAATTCGCCACAACGTATGTAACGTAAGCTACGAACGTCAGGGACTAGGCGGGGAGGAGGGAGATAACGCAGGCGCGTTACTAAAACAGAGCCAGTTAGAGGAAAAATCTAACTGGCGAAATAAAGGCGAAATATAGCTAAACACCCAGGATGAAAATACCCAACGTTCTTTGCCTTAAATTCTAAATTTTATGAAAAAATTCGTTTTTTTTTCTGAAAACGATTTTGGATGATTTTCGATTTGATATCTTTGCCAAAAATCTCGTCTCATTTTTCAAAGGCACATTTTTTAAAAGTCAATTTTTCACGTTTCTTAAGCCAGCGATCACCCAAATTGTTTCCTTCATTATGTCGATGGTATCCAAAAACGTTCGTCTAACAAAAATGCCATAATATGTATTAATGAGCCGCAAAAACGTTTAAAACAGTCCAACAGAATATCATTTTGTCAGCGATCATCCAAATTTTTTCCGTTTTTTCAAGTCTCACAAAATGCCATTAAGACGATGGAACACAAAAGCGTTACGTTACGCTTTTCAAATTTAACCCCTCCCCATCCCCCCTCAGGCCTAAGACATATCCAAGTCAAAAACATATTCGAAGGAATTTTTCCTGAATTGATCTTATGTAATACCTACTTATGAACATTTTTAACCTAAAAGATGATGCATCGATTTTTAATCATTGGTCGGTTTAGAAAAAACTTGCAAAATTTTTTTTTTTCATTTTTGAAAAGTCTCCACAATAAATAATAATGGTGAAAAATTGTCAACAATGATATTTTAGGGCAAAAATATTTATATTAAGACCATTTCGGGAAAGATTTCCCCAAAAATGATTTTTTAAATTTTTTAGAAAGGATAGAAAAAATATAGAAAAGTGATTTTTTTTAAAAATACCCTGAAATTGAAATATGGGATAAAAGTTAAAGGTGGGCGCCAACAGTATTTTTAGATAAAAATGTCTATCAATACTAAAATAATTTTTGGCCTTTTTTTCAATTTTTTTGAAAAAAGTCAAAATTTAATTTTGAAAAATGCTTGCTGGTACGTGTTAAAAATTAGAATAATTTTATCGGAAAAATAAAAAGTAGGAAATTATTTTCCCTACCTTAATTTTAATCTGTATTTTCAAGTTACTTCATCCACAAAAATGGCTTATACCAATATCAGACAAATAACAAAAGTTACTAAGTAGTAGGTACCTAATATCTATCGAACAAAATATTCTCCGATTTTGTTGAATTAAAATTGACTTTTAAAAAATAGCCCTAAGCTGAATTGGGTTATTTACAATTCAGAGTTTACTGAATAAAATTGAAACGAACAGGAAATCCTCAATACGCGTTGATCAACAGAGAAAAAAATATAAAATAAAATAAAAATTCAACGAAATATTTTTCAACATTTTTAGGAAGTAGAGGGCAGTATTTCATCACTTTTCTTGAGTGATGAGGCACAGGTAGAAATTGTTGTAAAATAAGCTCAAAAAAAAGTGGTAAAAATTTAAGAACTTTTGATCAATGGAAGACCCCCCCCCCCTCTGTAAAATCTAGAAATTTGAAAATTTTCAAAAAATCTAATTTTTTATGCTTTTTTGTTGATAATTAATACGTAGTATTACTAAACCATTTCACCTTTAGAGAAAATTGAAATTTCCGAACTTTCTCAATTGAAGGAAAATTTTTACATGATTTTTGTATACTATACGGCAAAAAGGTTATTTTTGGATACTTCTCGGAATCGAATTAAGATTTGATCGATATTAAGAGGATCAATTTTCTACTCAATGAATAAATTTAAAGAATAAATAGAAATGTGGAATTTCAATTGCATTTTTATACCTATTTTAATTTATATGTGCAACTGTTTTATTAAAAATAAATATTGGGGAAAAATCTAACTTTAGCATAAATAAAATTTTTAGTGTTTTGTTTTTTGCAATTTTTGTTCCCCCTCAATATGGATTTGGATTTTCCTTTAATAAAACAGTGGACAGATAAAATGTTGGAACTCGGATGGGGAGTTAAAAGTGAGGGATACAAAAAAGTAATCGAAAATCATAGTTATTATAAAAGATAAAACAAAAGCTAGACATATGATACACGAGCAAGTTTCGGATTTTGTTAATGTAACATCGGATGGATCTAGCTCAGATAAAGCGTTTAAAATTCCACAGCAGCAGCAGCAGCAGAAAATAAAAAGCACAGATCCCATCAATACTATCAAAATTTGTACTAAAATGGAAACGTTGATGAAAGGTGCTGAAAAAAAAAAAAACGAAACTTACTTGAAATTATATTCTAGTTGAAAATAGATGTAGGTACCTAGTTGAAAAATTGAGATGTTCTCATTTAAATACTTTTTTCGATTGACTGGCCCAATTCAGGAGGCAATATGTGAATAATATCAGTTGGGCGTTGGTCCGACTTTGGATACAACTCCAGATATATAGGGTTCAATTCCCATCTCCTTATGTCATCCATGTACCCAACAATGAATACGTATTTTTTGTGAAAGTGTAAATCAGGAATGAGAATGTACTCTTCGTTAAATTCATTAATTTGATCGAAACAAAGCTGATGTATCGTTCTGCAAAATATAATTATTTTTCAAAATAAATGTAAATCTTTTAATAAAAATGGTTCAGCACAGGTATCTATTATTATAAATATTTTATTTACCTATATTTAATATAGAACCCAGACCCCATAGAGTGTTGAGAATTTACGTTATCACAGTTGACCCAGGGTTTCCAAAGCATCGAAATAGTTTTTCTTGAAGATTCATCTAATGAAATTATTTGATTATTATACATGCATTTTGAAGTTTAAATTGACTAATATAAGTAAGTACCTACAGCTCTTATGAAGAAATAATTTGAATAATTTAAATAGGTATCTAGTCTACATCAAAATCAAATACAAACATTCAAAGCTAGTTCGGTTATGCCTGTGATGAAGATCGAATACTTGTGTACATTGTACGATTAGACGTCTATCCAAATCTTTCATCGTTTTTTCTTCGATTGAGAAGCTGTTTAAAAAAAAAATTATCAAACAGAAATTTATACCTATTATTGTTCACTTCGAAATTCCAATTGTTGTATGGAATTCGAAGAATCAATGGAACACAGCTTACGTTTCTCCTGGACCAACAGTGGTAACAGCATTGATATTTATCTTATACTTAGTGTTTTCTTCTAAGTTGTTTAATTTGAGGCTCGTTGGATAATAATCGGCGATACTTTTAAATCGACTTCGTACAGAATTTGATTCAGTTTCATCCACGGCTTGGAATGAAATATTGTACCCAACGAGAGTACCGAATATTATTTCAGGCTTCTCCCAACTTAAATGCAATGTTGAACTACTCATTGGTGTTGCTTTAACAGAACGAACGGTTTCTGCGTTCACTGAAAACAGAAAATGAAATTATTAAAATTTATTGTTGTCATCCAAGTTAGAAATGCCGGAGCGGAAAAGCACCGATATTATATTATAGGATCACTTGTCGTGAAGTTAGTTTTTTATGAGTGGGAGATCGCACAGAGAAATTTTAAACTCCTCAGCCCAAAGGTAGGGAGTTTGAAGAAAATCTATTTCAAAAAAACGGAATTTTCTTCCATTTGGGTAGTGTCACTTTTGGACTTCATGCACTCCACAAGGGAGTTAAAAAATTGCAGATCACAAATTCGAAGATTTTTTTATTTTTACTAAATTTAAATTGTTCACTTTGATACTTTAAAATCGAACCAAAACATTCTTTGGTCATCTAGAATAATTTTAAATTAGGTAGGTACTCATACTTTTCGAAAAATTTTCGTGGCAGGACTACCAACTGCATTTTGATTTCGCATATTTTTTAAAAATAATACTAAAGTTATTTATTTAGTAGCCTGAAAATTGAAAAATAAGGCATAAATTTTTTTGGTTATTAAAATAAAATAAAATGAATTTTTTGCAGCACTTACTGCCAAATAAAATATAAAAATTTTAAAAAAACTGCGAATCTAGGCGACCAAAAAGTTTACTGGCTCGATTTCGAGGTGTTTTTGTCAGCAATTTGAAGTTGATAAAAATCAAAAAAAATCTTCAAATTTTCGAGACCTGCAATTTTTCAACCCCCTCGTAAAGGCTAAAAAAGGTGACATCTAAGTTCTAGGTCATACTTCCCAGGGAAAAACCGTCAGGCCTGAGTAGGCCTGACGATTTTTCCCTGGGTTACTGTTTTAGGAAGGAAAAATCGCAAAACAAATTCCTCGTCAAGGTCTTCTATCCCCGTCCCACTAGGGGCGGGGGACTTGAAAAAATTTTGGAAGGTCTCCCACTCAAAGAAAACTATCTCGCCAATTTTCATCAATTTTTTTGTTTTGAACAAGTACCTATTCATATATTTCGAACACACGCACTAAACCCAGAATTGGATTGTGCTACCATATGACAACAACAAATTATAAACTCTTACTGATATTGTTATGACAAAAATGAAACTAGGTAGGTATTCAATTTACCGAATTCCCGAGACTGCTCTTCAGCTTGTTTCTTAGGTGAAATGACGAGTTGTTTTTCGGCAGTGGCATTATCCAAGCTTGTACTGGCCACGCATGTGTATTTTCCAGCATCCAATACGGTTGTGTTTTTTATTACCCACGAATCACTGATGACAGCGTATGATTTTATTACTTTACGAAAACGCTGCGCTTCCGATCTGAAATCAATAACTGTCCCGTTATGTAGCCAAATGATCTTCAACTCTTGTAACGTTGATAGGCTTGTGACTAGAACCACGCATTTGAATCCAGCTTGGTGTCCTTCCATCACCTCGTAATCTGTAGTGTTCAATTCAAGGATTTGCGTTGGTGCTGTAAATTATTTCAATTGTATATTATAATCACTAATTCAGAATGAAGACAGCTTGGATTCAAAATTCCAAGTATGCACTTACGTTGAACTAACAACTTCCTGGTACCACTAACCGTCGTGAATGAATCTTGAACGTTACACACATATGCTCCTTGATCAGTAAATTGAACATTGCTGAAAAAATTCATCATGCGTCTGATTTGACATGGACTAACTCGAGTTAGTCCATGTCAATTCAACCTATTTTTTAACTTGGGTCCTAAAAATAAAATGGGTGCTGCATGGAATTGGGGAACCAAAACAACAGTGGTTTTCTCACCTCTTGGAATGCCGAGAACTTGGTAAAAAAAAAAAAATAGAGCAGAATTTGAAGATTCATGTTCAAAAAGTGGCTGAATTAAATGACTCGTTTCGTTTAGTAAAAGTACATATACTTAAATACCTAATGGATTTTTGAGCATTCTTACGTAATTTGTAAATTTCCATTTTCCATTGTAGTGAACCGGTTACCGGTCACTTCAACGTTATCCTTGAACCATTTTACTGGCGATTCCGATAAACGCAGTGTAGGACATTTTATCCTCGCTGTGAAGCCAATAGCTGCTTTTTCATCTTCCAGGGATCCGGCAAACTTATCCCAAGTGGGTGTCTCAGCCTCAGCTAATCGATTACAAAAATGAACAAATGAGGGTGAAATATGCAATATGCGTCTAATATTAAAGCGTATGATAATTAAAAATTCATACTAACAGGATGCATGTACTGAAATTGTGATTAAATAGAACGATAAAATACTTAATTTTGAATTCATTTTGAAATAATTGCGAAACTGAGTATCAAACGTGATCATACGTCGAATTCAACACTTCGTTGTTACTCTATAAACTGAAATAATACAGAAAATATGAAAGATAATATCGTATTCATACTTTTGGACAGCTTGTTTTGTGACTACAAATGAAGCCAACTTGAAGATCAATAGTCATTTTTTTCGAAATTAGACATAATTTTTAAGATAATTTGTAAAAATATAGGTACTGACGTACGGATAGGTACTTACTATATGATGGAGTTTTCGCCGTTTTCAGGTAAAATCACTTGTCTAGAAGCTTAGATAACGTAGAACATTTTCACTGCACGTTTCTCTGCCTCTCTACAGGTCATCTGCAGGCCAATATCAGATCAGGTATAAGTGATCAGCGATGGCACCATTGCCTAAATTAACCGTTGCCTTAAAGTGATTATCACAAAAACACAATAGAAATTAGTCACCATGGGGATGCGTGCATTAAAACCGGATGTAGTAGGTATCTAGTTGCTAGAAAAGCCACCTGGTGTAGTGTAAATTGGATGAAAAATAATTGAAAAAACTGAAAACATATGTGTTCTTTTTATAGTTTTCAATATATTATATCGTTATGAATATATGAGAAAAAAAAGTGCAAGTCAGTGGTGTCGGAAACTTGTACCCTGGCCCTAGATGATACTTACTTTCCGATGCCACTGGGGACTGGATCAAGTGATTATAGTAAATTTACCTATCTATTTTCTCAAGTTTTTGGAAGCTATTTTTACTCGACCATATCTGTAAATATTAAAACAACATTAAGAAAGGACAAGAAATAAGAGTGGTGGAATCCAAAACACTCGTGAGACAGAGAATATCACCTCAGATTTGAGAAAGAAATACTCACCAAATCAAGCTCAAAGTCCAAGCCTGAGCTTTTAGAAGCACGTTTCCATTTCAAGTTCAACTTCGGCGTACGAAGCATTGCATTCATTGTTGCGGTGAGTAAGTAAATCTAAAACAATTAATATTCAATTCAGATTCGTTTTTAATATAAAATCACTCGACCTCGACGAAAAGGAAGAAAATTAATCAAAATCAACATTTTTTCTCAATCTAAAATTTTTCCAACTGAATTTTCAGTTTCGATATAGTTTGATACATCGACTTATCGATACTAGTATCGACTTTCTCTTATTCTTATCACTAAAAAGTAATTAAAATTCAGTCATAACAATGGTCTGAAAATGTAAATACTTGGAAGCTGTTATGTTAATTATTAATATTAATCTGTATATTTCGAATTAGTGTTGTTTCGATAATTCAAGGTAAATTAAACCAAACAGTTTCAAGCGATGTCGACTCGAATGCAAAATTTTTAATCGTTTTTGTTTCATAGCCATAAGTAAGTTCCACATCATCTTTTTTCTTTTTTTCTAATTTCTGCCGTCGTGTTAAAACGTATTTATGAGTCACGACCGAGTTTCTTGATTTTCTATTCATTAGCTCGTTAGATTAGCTATTTATAACATCCAATCTGATGACCAGTCAATAAAATTGCTACACCATCAATTTTGCGCGATTATCGTTTCTAACGCCGTCGTTCTAATTATAACAGTTCCAGTAGCCGAGTAAAAATGCCCATTGGACGTTCAGTTGGTGATCCACCGATGGCTTCGTGTCAATTGACGAAATCTGGTAAGTAATTAGTAAAAACTAGTTCTCAACTCGGTCTCATTGAAATCAATCATATTCTGTTTCGTTTCCAGAAATAGCACATCGATTTACTCATTATTTGATCCAGAATAAATTTCTCAAAGACTCTGGTACCGTTCCCAAGCAAAGATTAATTCAGCTATTTGAAATTTACAAATTGAGCCATGTTGTACCGATCAAAAGTTACGAAATTTTAGCCATATTGGACGAAGCACATCTACTTAAAAAGAAGAGTATACATAGCAGTAGAGATAAAACGTCTTACGTCGAGTTCAGAGATCATGTTTTTGAAAATGGTACAGTATTTAATTTAAAAATTAAAGAGGTATTTATCTGAGTACTTCGATCCGCTAAATTATACTTTTGTTCGC
The DNA here is from genome assembly GCA_033439095.1 of Pseudococcus viburni. Taxonomy (NCBI): domain Eukaryota; kingdom Metazoa; phylum Arthropoda; class Insecta; order Hemiptera; family Pseudococcidae; genus Pseudococcus; species Pseudococcus viburni. The sequence goes on along the minus strand of JAVBJF010000080.1, from coordinate 394,135 downwards.
AGATTTGACCAAGTATTTGAAATTTCTCAACAAGCTGGATCCCAGTTCGGATGAATTAGAGTGTAAAATTTGTAAACTAACGTTTGCCAATATTAGCGAACGTGATGAACATCTTATTACTGATATTCATAAGTTGAGGGAGACTTATCGCAAGGATCGGTATGATTTTAATATTTTATGTATGATTTTGTTTTACAGTTTTTAATTTTTTATCTGTATAGGAAATCGTTTCCTAAAAAGGTACGCAATGTTGAAGTAACATCGTTGCCAATGATCAGAATGGATTTAAATGAGCTGAGAACTATAAAAATTACCTTGAACAATGTTGCGACTGAGAAGTATTCGATAACAATTCACGATGTTTTTAAGTTGGTCGACTTAGAAGGTGTTACAGCTGTATATACGTGTCCTCGTACGATTACCGAAGGTAATATACTTTTGGGATTTAAAAAATGAAATCTCATTGTGTGAAATATTTTGATGTGTTTTATTTTTAGGTCAAAGTTTCGATCTATTGTTGAAAGTGCGATTCTCCGATTATGGTGCTAAATTATTTCCAATTGTTGTGAAGGTATCAAAGACCAATTCTGCTGATGTTAAAGATTTATTGATGGAAGCGGTATGCTCTTTTAATTTACGTTCGTTGCGAAAAAAAAAAATACCATACCATATTGAAACGAATAATTTTCTATTCAATTCTTGAATTCAGGTATTCAACGTAATGGACGAAGAACTCGATGCATTGGCTCCTAAAGCACCTTACAAACCACCTTCCAAGAATGAAATCAGTTTCAACCATGCTAAGGTTGTCAAAGGAGATTATCTTCCTTCGTAAGTAACGAGAAAATCAATAATTTATCATTTAGCGTCGATAAAACTAACAATATATTTTTTGCGTAGCGATTTAAATTGTTTGGTTAAGAAAAAACCTTTCGGATTGTATAGAATTCCTAAAAATTTGAATTCTATTCTCAATAACAAGTTCAAAGTGCACGATACGATGAATCCGGATGAAATAAAAGAACTTCAACGAATCAGGTATATTCTTTACTCATTTATATTGTTGATTTCAATTCATGTACTGATATTCTGCTCTTTCAGGGGATTACTTTGTAATCCAACCCAAACGAAAGTATTGCCAAACATCGAAGCTCTGACAGATATAAATTACGTCCCCAGATTCCATTTACTTATGTGGATCGAAGAGCACGAAGCTCATAAAGAAATGTTAATTTATAACCAACTGAATGTTGAATTGATTACCTCACGTAAAAAGAGCGGAGTGTTTGGGATTGAAGTGAGCAAAACCCTTTTCTGATCATGATATGGTTCCAATTTGATTTCTAATTCGTTTTAATTCGTCTCATTTAGGTGCCAGGATTATCGGAAGGACGTCCGTCGGTTTTAAAGGGAGATACTGTTTATATTCGTCGAAAAACTGAAGATAATATTAAATTCGAAGGAGTCGTTCATGCTGTCGAACAGAATACCATTTTCGTTGCTCCAAATATTAAATTCAAGGATTTGTATAAAGAAAACGAAAAAGTGGATATCGAATTTACGTTCACTAGGCAACCGCTGAGATACTGCCATCGAGCTTTAGATCAACTGAAGGATCGTAAAGTGCCGTCTTTCATGTTTCCTCAAGTATTAGAGAAGAAAGTTCGTAAAGTTAAACTCAAGTAAGCATCGTGTTGAGTTTTTTTTGTAGATATCACGTTGAAATAATACCATCGTATTTCTAGATAGGTACCTTTTTTTTTGAAAAATCAGTCTCATTTTCGAATTGCATTTCTCTTCTCGTTTCCAGACCCATGTTCAACAAGTTGATCGCCGAAAACAAACAGCAAAGCCAAGCTGTAAAGAACATAGTCGAGAACCGGGCTTATCCGGCTCCCTACATTTTATTCGGACCCCCTGGCACAGGAAAAACAGCCACGCTGGTCGAGGCAATTACTCAAGTCTGGAGTATAAATCGTAATTCGAGGGTTTGCGTGTGTGCCCCCTCAAATTCGGCAGCTGATGTGATAACCGAACGTCTCCTGAAGCATATTCCATCCGTTGAAATCATGAGATTATACGGTTTATCCAGATCTGACCAAGAAATACCAAAACCGTTAGAGAAATGCAGTAATTTCGATAGATCGAGGAAAGAGCTATTTATACCGTCAGAATTGCAAATTAAAAGTAAACGAATTGTCGTCATGACTCCAGTTACCGCTGGAAGGTAATCCCGAAGTATTTCATCTTCCAATAAAATTGCTTATTGACGAGTAAATTTCACTCTGTATAGATTGGTGACAGCTGGAATCAAAGGTGGATTTTTCGATTACGTTTTTATGGATGAAGCCGGACATGCTGTTGAAGTCGAGATGCTTATACCGATTGTTGGATTTTTAACGAATGAGAAAAAAAATGAACTATTGGGTAGTTTGGTATTGGCTGGTGATCCTAAACAGCTCGGGCCTGTTGTGAGGTCTTCCCTAGCGAGTTCTTTGGGCTTCAGTAAGAATAATTTGAATTATAAAGATAAATATTGTGAAATTGGTTTTATAATGTTTTGATTTGTGTTGACAGATATGTCGTTACTGGAAAGAATCATGTCGCAATGTAAAATTTACCATAAAAATCCAGAGTATAATCCTCAAGTTATTACGAAGCTGATTAACAATTACAGATCGCATAAAGAGATTCTGCATATACCCAATTTATGCTTCTACGATAACGAATTAGAAGTAATTTTACAATTTTTTTCATTTTTTCGAGTTATCTGAAATAATGTATTTAATTGAAAATTTTACACAGGCTAAAGGACCTATTGATGTGATCACATGTGCTAGCGAATGGAAAGAATTGAACGATAAAGATTTTCCTATGATTTTTCATGGTGTCGTTGGATTCGAAGAACGCGAAGAATCTTCTCCAAGGTGAATTTTAATTTTCAAAATATTTTTTTCAATTTTTGAAAAAATGGGGAGTTTAATCATTTTTAATTTGCAGCTATTTTAATCGAAACGAGATGCAAATTGTTGCCTATTACGTTCAAAATTTACTCGGATGTCAATTTAAATCGCACGTAGTTACACAACGAGATATAGGAATTATTACACCTTATCGAAAACAAGTAAAAATTAAGAAAGCATTTTTATATTGTCATGACTACATTTTTTTATCAGTTTATTGATTATAATTTTTTATTCAGGTACAAAGAATCCGAAAGTATTTCGAGGATAAAAACTGGGAAAATATCGAAGTGGCTTCCGTCGAAGAATTTCAAGGCAAAGAGAAATTAATCATTATCATTTCCACGGTTCGATCTCGTTCCGAATTTGTTGCCACTGATTACCAATTTGGGTTGGGATTTTTAAGAAATTCCAAAGTACGTTGCAACATTCCTTTTTTTTTTTTTTTTAAATTATAAAATACTAATAATGTATTTTTTTAATAGAGATTCAACGTAGCTCTAACTCGTGCTATTGCCTTGCTGGTCATAATTGGAAATCCCAATATATTACAATGTGATCCCAATTGGAGAAACTTGATAGAGTATTGTATAGATAAAAATTCGTACAAAGGTATCAAACCATCAGGATCGGTTCCTAAAAATTTTGACCCGAACGAAAAACTTGCCTTGGATTTATCTGTATTGACTATAAATTCCGGTAATTAAATTTTACATCCCCTATCGTAATCAATTTGTAGCCTCGATTAATTCAAATCATCCGATGATTTCAGATACGATGCTGAATAATGAAAGGCCCGGATTTAGCCGACGCGATTAATTGTGACTGGTTCCAAAATCGTTTTACATTGTGATATTTTAGTATCATTTGAAGTGATTTTTTGCGGACTGTTTTTAAATTTTGTTACTTTTTTATACTTTGTTTTGTGTGTACGAAAAGGCTTCCAGTTTTATTCGATGTCATTTTGTACCAAGTTATTCTGGAACTTCTTGTTAACCCTAGTATGGTCGTACCTCTTAATTTATATGTTTCGTATTACCTACCAAATTTGTATACACAAATTTCATTACCTACTTATTTTTCTAGACAAATATATTTTGATGTGAATTATAAATCCATAGAATTTATTTCACTTTTGAGAAAAAAAAACACAAAATGAGCATGGAATCATTGAGAAAAACTTGTTTGATGAAAATACTGCTCATTTTGTTAATATTTTGAGAAATTTTGATCGTATTCCAATAAAAATTTTACCGTGAATTCGAATAAGGTCGAGATTTGTAAAATGCCACAAGTTCTTCAAAAAAAAACTTCAAATCATAAAATTATAGAAATTTTTATTTACTTTCTCAAATTTCCACATTTTTGGGATCAAGGTCTTTTTTGGTGTTCTTCAGAGCATGACAAAATTTCTTAATTAATTTTTTCAGATTCTCTGCGAAAATTCAGATTTAAATCAAAATCAAAAGTGAAAATCTCTAGTGAAATTTTCTATCAAAAAAAATTGGCAATAAAATTTTATAGAGCATTTTGGAGCGAAATCCGGCTCTGAAATTTACTATTGTGTTATCCATTAAATTTTATATGGATATTTTTAAAATAGGCTACTTGACAGTTTGACCTCCCTTCTTGGTAGTACCCGCAGTACCAGAACACGAATATGTTCATATTTTGAGATTCGTGACATTTGAGAAAAATCATTAAAAAAACACGATTAATTCGAATGAACTTTATTTTATTTAATATAAAAAAATGGTATCCATGAGGTAATTTGCTTATAAGGAAACAATCATAAAAATAAGCACCAACATGAAACACATGAAGTCTCATAAAAAAATATCGAAAAGTAACAAAACGAAACTAAAAAATAAGTCAATAACAATAACATATCTAACTGCAATAATAAAATCTTCGAAATATAAACTTAATCAAATTCTTAAACAATACAAGTAACTCATATCACACTTTGAATTAAAAAAGTAACAAAATATGACCGAATAAGTCAAAATAGTGAAATAAAAATAAAACAAACTTCCCAACTTTCCAATTTTATCGGTATAAAAATAATCAAAATATAAAAGATTAAATTAAAACCTCGTAACGACTTGATGTGTAACATATAACGTGTCATAAATTCGTAATACGACGTTCCCTTTCGAGAATTTACTCATCTCGGATGAACCCTGGTTTTTCGTCAATTGGGCAATCATCTGCAAAAAAAAAAACCATCATTAAGAATGGTTTCTTTAATGGGTATTTTAAATTCATAGAGTAAAATTTACCGGCGTTCTTGACCAAAGCGCTCAGATCCATTTGCAATTTTTTATTAACGTCGAAATCTTCGGCGATTTTATCGGCAGGCTTTTCTCCGCGATAAGAACTATTGTCGCTGCAATATTCCATTAACGTACGCCATCTTATATCACATTGTAAAACATCTGGATTACCAATTACAATGAGTAATGCTTTCGCTCTGGTAATCGCGACATTGAATCGCTGGAACGCAATTGAAATTAATTTATAAAAGTTGTAAAGAATGCAAAATTGCAAATAATTTTCATTACTTTCTCGCTTCTCAAGAATCCCAAGCCGAATTGATAATCCGAAGCAACGTATTCGAATCGAGAACGAACGGTTGAAATGATGATTATCAGCTTTTCTTGTCCTTGGAATTCTTCAACGGAAGCGACGTCGATATTCGGGTATCTCTTTGAGTTCAAATATTGGCGTATTTTTTGTACCTACGAAACATATAAAAATTAGATCAAATTCACTGATCACGAATTTGGCCGGAAATAGGCTAGAATTCTATGTTACCTGTTTCCGGTACGGAGCAATAATACCGATATCTTTCTCGGTAACTTTACGACCGCTCAACTTAGTCGTCATAAGTTTTTGGACGTAATCGCTCAAAACTTGTATTTCCAAACGATTAAAATAGCTCGGAGAGTTCCTCTCTCTGTCTTCGACACCTTTCACACCGTGGAAAATCATTGGGAAGTTTCTGGAAGGTAATTCTTCCCAACGACAGGCGCAGTTGATCTTATCTGGAGGTCCTGCGGCCTAGAACACGACATTTTTAGGAAAAAAATCTACATCAAGAGAAATTTCACGAATAGACGAAAATCTTACGAGCAGATGACCATCGTAGAACAATTCATTGGGCACTTTCAAGATCACAGAATGAGATCTATAGTTTTTGATCAATTTAACCATAACGTCCGAGTTATACCCATTGGTTCCTTCATTCTTTAAGTAAAGTTGACTGTGATTGATTAATCGTTCCAAGAACGACATACCTGAGGAAAATATTCGTTTGTACAATTGAAAAATTAATCTCCAATTATTCTATTTAGTTCCTCGAATACTAACCGTATCCTAAATTGATCGCCAACGAAGATCTCACGATAGGACCGAGCTGTTTAGGATCACCAGCTAAAATAAGACTTCCTGTAAGACCAGGTTCTTTTTCATTGGTCAACAGACCAATAATTGGCACGATCAGTTCCGTTTCAATGGCGTGTCCAGCTTCATCGATAAATAAGTAATCGAAATGACCACCAGTGAATCCCGCGCTGATTAATCTGCACAAATCAAAACAAATCGATTTTAAATTCGACAAGAAATAGAACGGAACAAGTATCTTGATGAAATAATGTGATAGAACTTACCTGCCAGCCATAATCGGCGTCATAATGACGATTTTTTTATTTCTGATTGTAGCTTCCGCAGGCAAATAGAGTTCTTTACCGTGAGTATCATAGTTACTACATTTTTGTAATTCTTCCGGTACTTCAGCTCGGCTGGGGCTGTATAAACGAAGAATATTGGAGGCTGGAATAGAACCTAGTAAACGTTCTGTTAATACATCGGCTGCCCAGTTCGACGGCGCACATACGCAGATCTTTTTCGATGGGAAAATAGTCCAGATCTGTAGAGAATTGAATCGGTCAGTCACATGAGAAATTCAACATTTTTTAAAACGAAAAATAATCCGAAGAAATGAAAACTCACTTGCATGATTGATTCAACCATGGTGGCGGTTTTTCCAGTACCGGGAGGACCGTAGATTGCGTAAGGAGCTGGAAACGCGGTATTATTAACGATATTCAGAATCGCCTGTTTTTGTTCTTCATTATCTTTGATCAACTGATTAAACAAAGGCCTATAAAAAAATACAGGAATCAGTTAAAACTACTCATCTATGTCAAAAAAGCAAAAAATATATAAAAACGCACTTCAAGGCTACCGGTGGCGTTTGTTTTTTGGTACCGAATTTAGACGGAAATAAAACGTGACCTACGCTTCTCTTGCTAATTTGATCCAAAGCTCGATGACAAATTCTCAAACAGTAACGATTAAAAGAGAACTCTACTTTCACTTTTTCGCCAAAGTATTTCTCCAAGAACGACTTATTTGGCATAAGGAATAATTTATTTTGCTCTACGAAGTGAACAACGCCTTCATATTTCACGGTATCAGCTTCTTTGCGAATAAAAACAGAATCCGAACGAATAACCGAAGGTCTTCCTTCCAACAATCCGGGAACCTAAAGGAAAATAACTCGATTAATTTTATAGAGAGGATTAAAAACTTGAAAATTGCCATAACGTACCTCGAGTGCCAGAAGTCCCGATCTTATCCTTTCTTTAGTCATTACAACATCTTGGAGATTATAACTGTGGATATCCTTCTCCATTTGATGTTCTTCTATCCACATCAAGTGACGGAATCGATTGACGTAATTTTGGAAATTTAAAGCAGTAGTATTATGCAGAACTTCGGTTTTATCGTCGTTGCATAATAAATTCCTGTAAAAATATCACTTTAGATCATAAAATACACACAAATCTACAGGTGAGGTTTTCAATTTACCTGACTTCTTGCAATTTCTTTTTATCTGGTTCAGTCATGGCGACGAATTTCTTAAATCCAGAGTTTAATATTTTACGTAAAGGTAAAGGAATCTCGTGCGACATTAATGGAGTTTTACAAGCCATTGTTTCACCTTTAGGTCTGAAATCAGAACAGCTTTACGTGAAATCGGCCTTAGTTTTTCCAAATTGATCGACCAGATCGTACTTTGGAACAGGAATGCCAGAGATGACTGGAAGGTCGTAAACGGGTTCGTAATTTTTAGCCATGGGCTCGTAAGGTTCGGAAGCTTCGAGACAACGTAAATCTTCTTCCAACACAACGTATTTCTAAAAATTTAAAGTCAATATTTAGCATTTAAGGTAGATAAGTATAAATTTTGTGAAAACAATTTCATTTACCGGTTCTAAAAGGAGATCAATAAATTGAGAGCCTTCGTCTAACGATATTTCAACCACAAGTGGATACTTCTTGGCATCATACACGTTGAAACAAGCTTTCAACGTAACAACGAACGTTTCGCCTGGAAAAAGTACAAAAATTAGCAAAATTCTAATCCACTAATGGCAAAATGGTTGAAAAAACTGCTAGATATTACAATTGAATTTCAATTTTAATCGTTACCTTTATTAATAGACGTTGGAGCGTCATGGATGATGGTCAACGAAGGAATATCCACCAAGCTAACAATACTATGGAATTTGATTTCCTGTTCTTTCTCGACGTTATTTCGAAACACAATTTGGGCTCTGGACTCTTGATGAATTTGGAAATTAAACTCTCGCGCATTCTCAATCTCCAGACCGTCAATTTTTCTTAAAAATGAAGTCCTGTACAAAAATAATCAATAAATATAATAGGTACATCAATATCCTATCAAACGATTATTTCAGTTCGAATTCACACCTGTTATCACGATACGTTTTTTTGAGAAAATGCGGTCGAGTAGTGCAGTGTTCCATAAGAGCCACCTGGTCCTCATATTTCATTCTGCATAATAAGCATTCCAATCCAGCAAGTTCGGGATCTTTGGTCAGCTTATTTTTAAACATGTAATTCTGATTCGTCAAGATACGGAATCTTGGCTTCATTACGTCTTCTTTGTTGTCAACTGTGAAAACCGTGATACGAAAGTGAAAATAGTTATTTGACTGAAGAGCAGAATAATAAAAAATATTACCGGTAGAATTTTGATTTTCGCTGTGAAAGATTTGATCTTTGAATTCGATGTTATTATTATCGCCTCCGGCGGCCACTCTTCTTCTTTTAAGCAACTTCGCTTCGCGTAAAGCTTCAACAATTTCCGAACTTTTGACATGACTAGGGTAAGATGGCTGATAATCGATGTATAATTTTATCAAATCGTTTTTCGAGATCGCAGCCGGCTTTCGTATAAGTTTGGCACGAACTAGGTAGTCGGTGAAATGGAACGCTACATCTGTACACGGAAATAGATTAAGAATTAGATAAGATCATAATTCAACTCTAATGGAAATTACGAAATAAAGGCGTACATTTCAGCTCCTCTTGACGTGAAAGCTGACATCGTTCGGTTGCCGGTGGAATTGGTATCTTTGGAAGCGAAGTAACGACACCAACGGACGCCATTGTCGACTGTAAAATTAAAAACTTGAGATGAAGATAAAATATAAACTTGACTCGCAGTTCGGCGGGAAATTAAACCGAAAGCGTGGCGTAGATATCGGAATGTTGAACACAGTTCGATTTGAAACACGATGACGTTTACGGTATTGTCGCCATTTTTCTAATACATGAAATAGAACCCAGTTCTTACCTGCCTATTTCGAAGATTGGTTAAAGCAAAAATTGTAAAATAAACGATACGAGTTAGTTGATTATCACTGACATTTCTATACCTATATCACAAATTAATAAAAATTATAATTAATCTGATATCAACTATCTTTTTCTAGCAAACATCGATAGAAATAGCAAATGCTAAATGCCTTCTAATACAAAAATAGACCACGAAGGCACGAAATCACGAAAAGAAAATAAATGAAAGCAAAAGCCTGGTTCACACCGGTTCTCAAGTAATTACTCGTTATCAACTAAAAATCAGGGTTGGTACACACTTCGGCCATTCTCGGTTATTTCCCGTAGATAAGTGTTGCATTTCACCTAATTGTGGGAGAAATGCAATACATATTGAATTTATGTAGTCATGCTTGCCTACTTTCAGAGTTGAAAGGGTAAATCTATTCTTTTGGACTTTTTCAATAATTTTTGGCAGTTGCAGTTTATGTTTATTTACTGCTTTCTTCAAAGTTCAAAGTTCAAACCACATTACGTATTGCATGATTCTGACGATTCGTTATTTTAATTTCCATGGGAGGAGGGGGAGAGTTGACTGGAACCCTGGACAAGGTGCAAATTGAAAACATAAAGAAAAGATTTTTTCAAAACTTAAGCAATTATCTAAAAATTATACATAATTTTCTAAAATTTGGATAGGTAGTTACAATGTAGTTACCCAAAAATTGGGCTATTTTCTAAATTGGTGTAAGTATTTCTTAAAAATTGGACCGTAAGTAAGTATTTTTTTAAACTGAGCAGCTTTTTCTACTTTCTATTTTTTATAGGTATAGGTAAGATACCTACTCGACTAGAAGAATTTTTCAAAAAATAATTGAAGAAATTCTCAAAACTTGGACAATTTTTTAAAACTTGAATAAACAATCTTTCTCTTTTCCAGAGGCCATAGGCAAATGAAAAAACAAATGAAAATCAATGAAGTTAAACTCGATATTGAATGTACTGAGTATGTATAGGGTAAAGGTACGATGATGGTATTTTCAAATTTTCTGCCTCTTCTCCAAATCAGAAAATTTTTCAATTTTTTTTGGAAAAAAATTGTCAAGAACTGCATCCACTTTTTTAGAAATCCAATAAAATAGGCAATAACATTTAAAAAAAAAAACATTTTTGATAAAACCATATAAAACGTTAGAATGGAAATGTTTCCAATTTTTGCAAAATCCTTAATTTTTAGTTTTTTATAAAACTCCTGAGTTTATAAAAATACAGTCTCCACTTTTTAGAAAATTGTCCAAGTTACTGGAGAATTTTCCAGTTATTTAGTTCAGCCTTGCAGAGGAGTAGAGGAAAAAATTCAATTCTTCAAAATTCAGCCCTGAAGAGGGGTACAGGGAAAAATCAAAATTTCTGAAATTTAGTTCCAGAAGGGGGTACAGGAGAAAATTCAAATTTCTGGAATTCAGTTCTGGTCGGAAGTACTTACAAAAGAAAATCTGAATTTTTAAAATATAGCTCTGGACGAAGGTATAGGAGAATTTTTAATTATTCAAAATTCAGCCTTGGAGAGGGAACAAAAAAATCATAGGTAATAAAGGTTTTATAGAGGAGTGCAAGAATGAATTCGAATTTCTGAAATTCAGCTCCGGAAAAAGGTACAGGAGATTCGAAGCTTTGCAATTTTCAAACTGTAAGATTTACGAATCTTCAAAACTTTGAATTCGAATTCGAAACTTCATATTTTAAAATTAGAGATTGCAATTCAGCTCGAATCGAAAGCGTACGGGGATAGATTGGATTTTCGAAAAATTCCAAAATTCCCTGACTTTTCCAGACCACCAAAATTCCTTGACTTTTCCCAGTTTTCCAGAGAATGGACACCATGAAGATTGATAAGTACATATTTGATTTGTGTACAAGGTAGAATAATGAGTATCAGATTCTGATAATTTAAATTTTTAAAAAAGCTCGAAAAAGTAAATGAAATTTTAAAAAATTATTTTTTTTGAAAATGAACTAAAAAACACAAGTTACGTAAAGTAATGGCCACAATATCAGCGGAAATCAGAATTTTAAAATTTCAACAAGTTTCAGAAAATTTCTGTTTTCTACGATTCACAATGTCAATGACAATTCGTTTTCAGCCTAATTAAAAATTTTTAAAAGCTGTTAGCTGTTATCTAGGCTGTAGGCGGTTTATCTGACGTAATTAATTGAGACAGCAGGGAACTGAGATACTGAAAATCACCACTTCAACACACTAAAAGATCGTGCGAAAAAACAAATACAATCGAATCACCATTAAAAATATATTTTTTGTTAGTTTTACACATCAGTTGAGGTTTCATTTCGACAAACGGCGCTGCCAAAGTCTCACATATGCAACTTTAAACCACACCATTAAATTCATCTCCTACTTAGGACTTTTAAATGAACCCTCAACAACGATACAATTTTTCATCGTACATCTTCAATCGAACACATACATACACAACTCTCCTCCGCGATTCGGAGAATAGATAAATAACTTAGAGAACAGAAAAAAAGAAACGAAGAAAGAAAAAATAAATAATTAAAAACGGTACTTTCAAAATAAATAAATAACGGTTAAAGCTCGTCATCGACTTGACGCTTTAACCGGGCTAAACCTTAAATTGAGAGAAAAAAAAAACAAAATACTGTTCGTCGTTTTCGTAACACAAGAAAAAATTCATGGTCTTGATCGTACTCCGCAGAGAGCTACTCTTCAAAAATGATCGCAGAGTACGAGGCAATCCGGCGACTACGTCAGACAGTACATGACCGTTTCGCCGACCAATTTCGACGTGTTACCATTTTTAACGCTAATCACGCTACTTTTATCGTCGATCGTGAATTTATCACCAACTGAGAGTTTCTCTTTGTCGGAAAACGCGTCACCGAAGACTGGGGTTCGACGTGGGCCACCGACTGGATCTTTATAGCGCCATATTTCTATATTCGAATCTGAAAAAAGGCAAGAGCGATTAAAATGAAATTCTAGATTTGCTGTGTGGTGAAAAAAAACATCGATGATTACCTTTTCCTAACTTCAATTCTTTTTTAACTTTATCTATTAATTCCTCGACGGTTTGGCATTTTTCAATGTCGATTATAATGGAAAACAAACCGTTTTGCGGAACCGTATTGATGACTTTTAAAAAAACTGATTTACTATCGGCGAAAAGAATAATATGCGGGGCACCGGGACAACAGTCTTCCTTAACGTTATCAGGAACATCTTCGCTATCAGTGTATTTAAGCGTGATATCATCTAACTGCAAAAACCATCCAAAATCACACCGAAAAATTAATCACCAATGAACCATTGAAAAAAAACCAAATAAAACCAAATCGATTGAAATATCGTCAAAGTACACTCACCTCTAACGTATTTTTCAAATATTTTAAATTAATACACAACACTTCATGCTCGTCAAACGATAGGTTTTGCTGTAACGCCGCAATACCCATCTGTTCGGCTTTCTGTTTGACCGCTTGCACGAATGGCATTACTTTTTTCATATGCCTTTTAAGCTCTGGTTTAGGATTTAAAACGGCTGAGATTGTTTTATTATCTGGCATCGTCGAGCCACCTTTCTGCAAATAAAAAAATATTCGAGGTTTAGAAAAACGTCATTCAATATCATCGGGATTATCGTTTAACCACAAACCTGATATAATTCCAAAATAGCACTGAGAACTGTAGATTGCCAAGGTGGGAAGGTTTTCGCGATCCAAATAATAGCTTTGTTGGGTTTTTCCACCGGGGTCGCTGTGGTATTCTTATTTTTCCTCGAAACCACTTGGAAGTAATTTTTCTTTTGTAATCGGAACGAATGCGCAGCTTCCATTAAATACTCTGATGCCTGGATAAGCTTATCGTCGATTGGACCGGCCGCTGGCCAAGAGGATTTTAGAATACTTTCTTTCTGCAAGTTAAAGAATAAAAAAAATTAAATCTTACAATTTTTTCGCAACCTTTTTCTCGTGTTTCGTGGGTTTGGAGTAAAATTACGAAAAAGTGCTCCAGCTATTGAAATTAGTTCGAAGAACAGTGAGATAAAGAGATGTATTGGATTCTTGGGTTTATTCTGTATCCATCGACCCACAGTTCTTGAAAACCGGTGGGCACAAATGACCACAAAAAAATGAACTGAATATTTTTCAAAAAAAAATCCTGAGAAACATAAAAATCGAGGTCAACGATTTTTTGAGAATTTTGTGCCCCAATGTATTGATTTAAAAATTATCAAAAAAATTAGCATACGACCTATCAAAATGGGGTAAAATTTCGGGAGGAGATCCTAAATCGTAGTTCAAATTTTTTTCAGAATTGAGAATCTTGAATAACTTTTTTCGTTAAAATATTTTCAGAAAATTGGCGTTTGACCTATCAAAATAGGTTAAAATATCGCGACGACAACAAAAATTGTAGTTAGAATTTTGTGAAAAATTTCTGAAAATACTGCTTAGCTTGAAATTGAATTTTTTAGTTGAATATTTTCAAGAAGTCACGGGGTGCTATCTTGGAGCGATGAAAGTTCTGCGAATAAAAAATGTATAAAAGTTTTTCAATTTCTTAATTGTACTTCAAATACTCCCATATCGTATTTCGAGTTTCTGTGTTGTATTTTTGTATCTCAAAAAAATTAAATTTGCTCATTTTTGAGTGTTTGGTGTGATTTGGCACGCGATAGCTCTTTTAAAATAAACAAACATCAATTCAACCAAGGATTCCAAATTCTCTAGAAATCCTTTAAAAAAATTCAACCACCGTTTTCGTTTTCTTCGCAAAAATTTAAACCATTTTGATAGGTCACACGTTCGATTTTTGAAAATATTCAAACAAAAAAACTCAATTCAAGGCTCAAAGTTTTCAAAAAATTTCGACTGCGATTTTTGTTTTCCTCGTGAAGTTTTAATTTGTTTCGAAGTCACGTGATCATATTTTTTCTAGTATTTAATAATTATAAAATTTAATTTAAGGCTTAAAAGTCCCAAAAAATATTCCATCCATGATTTGTTTTCCTCGTGAAATTCCAGTCTACTTCAATAGATAACAAATTATTCAAAAAAAACAATTTGAGGCTCAAAATTCTAAAAAAAATTGACTGAGAATTTTGTTTTTTTCGTGAAATTCTAATTCATTTAAATGGATCACGTAATTATTTTCTAAAAATATTCAACTAAAAAATTTAAATTGATGCTCAAAATTCTCAAAATATTTTTTATGCATAAGTTTTGTTCCTATCGTCAAATTTCAATCCACTGAGAGGGAGAGTGTATCGAATTGTAAAAGTTTCTTGCTCGGAAAAGGACTTCAAAAAATAGGAATTGTTTTGGCCTCAAAACTCCAAAATACAAAATTTTCTTAAATTTGAACCCGTTAAAAGAATCAAACTAATTTTTTGTCACGAAATTTTGCAAGCTTGATGAACACTTTTGCAGAAGGGGCTACAAACTACGATACTAACATGTCCTAATAAATTCCAAACGTGTTCGGAGACATGAGGACATATCGGTGATAACAGCGAAGCTTGCAATTCGATGAATTGGAATACTAAATCGCGATGCATTCCACCTTCAGCGGTCAATTCACGATATTTATCACGAACTGCTTGCAATTCGAAGAAGCCTGTTCGTAGAGCTTCCTTAAAAAGCATCGAATTGTAATAATTATCAGTCTGCACGTTTTTCATATTCATTTCGCTGTTTGAAAAAAAAAAACAACAAAATTAATAAAATATCAGACTCAAATTACCCCATTTTTCCTTCCCTCTATAGAAATGATTAAACCTACCTAATGAACACTTTATCGTGAAAATCGTTATACGGTCCCGTTCTTAATGTATTTTTATTATTTCTCATTTCGTTGACCCATTCGATAAAAGTATACAAACGAAGAATACCTAAAATCAGAAAAAAACATCGTTGATTTATTCTGCCACGTGGTTGAAAATCCGATCAAAAACCACAAATTATTTACCAGCATCGGCGATACTTTCGACGAAATTGGCATCTTCGATAGAATCTCCGGCGTCGGCTAAACATAATCGCATCCCGTCGGCGCTGAATTTTTGCACAGCTTCGGTCAAAGTGAGGAAATTTCCCTCAGATTTGGACATCTGAAACAGCACGAGAATGAAACGATTTCTCTGGATCGATCTTCGGAGTAGAAAATTCACCTACCTTGGCCGAATTCAGCAGCAGATGTCCATTAGCACGAATACCTTTCGGCCAGTACGTATCGTCGGGCCAAATAGCGCAGTGATTGTAAATGAAAAAAGTCAAATGATTCTGAATCAAATCTTTACCGGAACAACGCAGGTCGACCGGATACCAGAAATGAAATTCGCGTCTCATTTTGTCTAATACTTCTCGCGGTATTTTACAGTCAACCGGAAACGGCGCTTCTTTCATGAACACATAGTCCCATACTTCGGGTGTCAGGTATTCAGGCCTAAAAGTATTATCGCTGAAATTAATTGCATGTACGACGCTCGACGAGCGTACCAGGAGATCATCCGTATGCCATACCTGATTCCGTTTTTGACTCCGTTTTCACCTTTGAAAGTGCCGTTCTGTAGGACGTGAGCGACCGTGTAGTAGGCCATGTAGATGGTCGAGTCTGATAATGATTCGATTAACCATTGCTCGTCCCAAGGGAGTTTGGTACCTGTGGAATAATTACGAAGATGAGTGCACGGTTCGATAGAAGCAAGATCATCGAAATTTAGGGCCAATTGAACCAACCTAATCCGTAGGTTCTGGAGCAGGCATATTCGTGGAGCCAGTTCAGAGACGAGAGGAAATTTTTCTTTACTTCGTCGTGATACGTATTCATCTGATCCAGGGATCGAAATGCCGCCTGTTTCCAGTTCT
The DNA here is from genome assembly GCA_033439095.1 of Pseudococcus viburni. NCBI lineage: Eukaryota > Metazoa > Arthropoda > Insecta > Hemiptera > Pseudococcidae > Pseudococcus > Pseudococcus viburni. The sequence continues at coordinate 377,618 of JAVBJF010000080.1, read as the reverse complement.
CTTCACCGTAATCAAGGTACCATTGATCGCATAATGCAACCACACATTCGTCACCGGATCTGCACCGAAAAAAACGTTCATACGTTAAAAATCTCTCATCTATTCAAACAGATCATCAACTTGAACAGAGTTAAGCGTAAATATCACCTAGATATGATTGTTTTATCAGGTTCATGATAAATAACCGCCTGATTGCTATCGAGTAAATGTTTCTGCAACTGTTTCTTAATCTCTTGCACTCGTCTTCCTTTGAATTCGCCGACCACCATGACACCATCATAGAATCCTTTCAAATACACAAGCTCTTTGGCCTCCTGCAGTTTCTCTTTATCATTTTGACTTTGTATTTTTAACTTATCGTACAACATCACAGCGGAAAGCTGGCCCAGACTGGGCACATCGATGATAGGTTTCGGTTCAAAAGGCAGCACCATCTCATCCTTGATACCGTACTTTTCTCTCAGAGGTTGCTTTTTCTTAAGATCCACTAAGGCAGCGTAATCGTCGGGCGAATCTGAAGGTACACTGGTCACAACGCCTGTTCCTTTATCTTCCTTGATCGTCAGCATAGGTAAAGTGTATATTTTAGGATAAGGCGCCATCGGCGCTTCTAACGCAACGCCCATTATATCCTGACCGGTAAATTCGCTTAAAGTAACATAGGAACCAGTTTTATCGGTAAATTCTTGATATGCCATATTTCTCGCCGAACGTCTCGTGCATATGAATACGTCACCGGTTTTCGTTTCAAAAGCTACGTATCGTAAATCAGGCCGAACCCAGCAGTTCGTCTGGCCATACATTGTCTCCGGTCGTAACGTTGCAGCTACTAAGAATACCTGTTTACCTTCGAGTTTTCTGTAAATTTAAACATCGAATTATTCCAAGAACTGGCAACATATTGAGGAAATAAATTCGGAGAAATGATGATTACTTCAATTTAGCAGGAAAAGGAGACAGCAGTTTCAGTTTGATTAACGTATATTCTTGCGAACCAACGCCTTCGCCGGTCGATCGATCGTGATCCATACATGGTTGATTGTCTTTAGGCGAAAAAATGGTGTACCTTTTGCCATATTTGACTTTATGCCGAGCACGTAGTTTATTAAATTGCCATCTGACGAAGCTGTCGAAATATGGGTTTGCATCTGTCGTTATGAACGTTCGACGCCAATCCACCTGCGAAAAAGAAAAGAATCGTGATTAGATAATCAGAAAAATAATATTTTTGATTTATCAATCAAATTGTACCAAATTTAATAATCGGAAATAGCGACAAGAGAAGGAAGGGAGAAAAATAAAACTTTGATAATCTTTATTCATTTCAAAATGTTTTTCAAAACAAGACTTCATTTTTTAATTGAAAAAATTACAAAATTTTGAGAAGTGTGGGAAGGGGATTCAACTCTGTGGAACAAAATCTTCGCAATAACCAGGGCAAAAGAAGAGGGGACGAGGATGTCTAATTTTTTCTGAATAAATTGTATTTCCGAGAATTTAGTCACCCAAACAGACGATCTATTTTATTTGGAATTTTTCGATAATCGTTTCCATCAGAGATAAGAATTTCATAGAATTTGTCTTACGTAATGCAATCGAGGTCTATTTTAAATCATAGATAGTAACGGAAGTGCGATTTGCGACATTTGATATTACCTCGATAAAAATATCTCGCAATAAATCCTTTCTCGAAGGACTCGAGAAATAATTGAAAAATTGATTAATTAAAACACGAACTCTTCTTTCGTAAACTTTGAAATCGAATCGTAATATTTCAATGACGAATAAAGTTTCCAAATATAACTTACTAATATTATTCCTACAAAATAACAATCATTTCGCCTTCATCACGATTAAATTATAATTAATGGGAATATTTCTTATCAATTTCCTAATAAACAAAACGACGACTAAGTAAAAAAAAGCCGGGATTTTCATTCACGAATGACGTCACGATACTCACATGGATACCAATACTTTTTAAATCTTCCATGGCCAATGGAGGGAAATGATCAAGCCAATATGAAGCATCGGCGAATTTTTTAATATCTTCGTCAACCATACCTAAACTCTGCATGATCTGCCATTGAAATTTTCCCGTACCAGTTTTAGCTAACACTTTGCTCTAGAAAAAAGAGACGTAAATTACAATTAGTGTTACGTCATCATACACGTGCATCGAATTGGACTTTATAATTATCTATATACGAATGCGATTGTGCAACTGGTCAGACAAAAAAGAAGCTTATAAGCTCATTAAATACTTTGATAAGGCCGCAATTAGTTGTAAAAGAAGATACGAGGGGGTAAGAGGTTGCACGAATCGATTACAATAGGTGTTTCAACTGTTTACTCGTGGCTTACCTTTTTACCTTTACTTTTATCTTTGATGATATCGTCATCAACAGGAACCACAGGGCTGACAGCTTTATCATCAGGGAACTTGGGAGGATACCCATACATCTCCATTTCACGTTTTAATTTATCGGCGCATGCTTTAATTGGCATTCCCGTGCAATGGAAACCAAACGGGAACAAAACGCTTTTACCTTTTAGCCGATGATAACGAACGGCGAACTACAAAAGAGAAGAATTTCGGTCAAAAAGCGTCGTTAATTAATGGACCATATATTCGGATACGTACTTCGCATTTGGACAGGCTGAAAGTGTGTCCCAGATGGAGCCTGCCGTTCATGTACGGAAATGGGAACGTCGTGAAGAATTTCTCCTTCTTTCCATCCTCTGCGGCGTCGATTTCGTAGATTTTCTCTTCGTCCCATTTCTTTTGGATTTCTTTTTCTATTTGTCGCAGAGATTCAACTTTGAAAGTTCCTTTCCTTTCAACAGTTGCCTGAAACACGCCGCTGAATTAGTAAACACTCGAAGATACCGTCGTTCTCGAGATAGTTATACCTCGTAGGTCGAATTAATTCGCATTATCGAAAGAGTTTTTGTTGACACAGAATCTATATACGTCTGATAACATGCTATCAATACGTATGATTTCGACCGACGATATCGAATTAATGGTCAGAACGCGGAAAAATGATTTTACGAGGTGGCAAACCAGGACAGGATATGACTCAACATTGGGAAATTCCGTATTCCGAATATAAATAAAACTTACCATGTCTAAATTGCCAACAGAAATCCACGACAATCAATCTGAATTGCATAAATACGAACGTAACTGATACATTTACCGATAATACAATCAAAACACCGCAAAATTTAACACGTAATAATGCAAATATTTGTCACCCTTTCCAGCACCATTCGTCCAACTAGATAATTATTGCATTCGTGTACGCATTAAGTCGATGTTATTTTCTTCTTTTCATAAATAATTGACGGCAATTTCTACACAACTAATTTATTTTTTCAGCATGTTTCAAAATCAAAACTGACATAACCTTTGTGCGAATTTGCATCATAAGCGTGTCAGCCAGTTTCAAAAGTGCCGCGATTTTGGCGGAAAAGTAAGGAAATGAGGTGCCTTTGGAATACGGTGCTTCGACATTGAAGTAAAAAAATATCAGTTTTTAAAAAAATTTTTCAAATTTTATTTTTTAAAAAAATTAATTTTTTATCTATTTTTGATTTTTTAAATTCACTAATTTTATTTCAATTCTTTAAAAATTCCGCTTTCATTTTTCCAAGAAAGTACAGACTTGACGATTTGAGAATTTTTCGAGATTTATCTAGTAGGAAAATTGAAAAAAGAAAAGTCGATGGGAAAATACGAGAGCCACAATATTTAAGCAATCGGAAACGAATGAAAATGAAATATTGATAAACAACCTATTTTTTTGCCAAATTTCGTAACTCAAAAAAATAGAAATTTTCAACATCTTTTTGAGCTACAAAGGAAATAAAAGCAGGTAGATGAGAAACCTCCAATTCCAAACACCAAATTAGGCTAAAAAGACAAATAACACGAAGCTTACACATATTATATTGTAACTTAACGATAAAAAAAAATAACTATCATTACGGTATCGTATATAATTTACTAATGCATATCACAACATGTACTAATTAAGTACGAATAACATTAAAATGCACTAGATACAACAACTTTGGGGAGCATGGGAAGGAAGAAAAAAAATGATACAAAATAAAACAATAAAAAAATCAAAATAAGCGAAGCATAAAGAAAATAAACATATAAAACAAAGAGGTAAAATATTTTGTAAAATATTGTGCAATGTTTTTCTTGGTACTCGATAAATTAACGTATTAACCTCGTTATTCGAGTACCACTTTACACGTTTAATAATAAGGAACTAAAAGCTAATCACGTCGAATCGATAAAATATATTTTTGAAAGTTTATCTTACTGCGTAACTAGAAAAGAGATTCTCTAATAAAACGTGCCGGTTTTTTGTAAAAAAAAAAATAAAAATAAAAAATTGTAAAACAACGCAAATGTCATAACATAAAAATTTGATTTTGTAACCCAAAAGTTCTCTACAGACTACATCGCGATTTTAAAAATTCTCAATCGCAAAATCTACAACCGATTACAACCATTCGCTAATATTAGAAAGCGTTAAAACGTTATTCTTTTTAAAAAAGTACAAACCATATAAAAATAAAAACAACGTTTAAATTTTCATTTACCATTCACATAAAGCTAAACTTGGTAAATTGGACGATCACTCGTAATTGATATGAATAAATTAACAAAAATTATAAAGATAAGAGAGATAGAGAGAAAGAGCTACAGGATTAAAAAAATAATAAGAGAAATAATCACTGCGCAATTCTTAAAACGTTCATCACGTTTAGAACTTCTAAGCCACATGGAATGATATCAATCACAGAGAAGCAACACGTTGTCTTTAAAAATACTCGCTAAACCGGTTTAAAATATCTTAAATCCTATTACCAGTTCGCGTTGAAAAATAAAAAATTTTTACTAAAAATTATTGTTATTTATCGTCAATAAATTAAAATTATTGCAAGCAAGCTTGTAATTTTTCAATCCATTCTTGAGCCGAAGCAGCATCGCTAGCGCAGAAATTATACGTTCTTCGATTGGTTCTCAACTGAAAAATAAGAAATAATCCAATCATAAAAACCATCGCTACGAATTTGAAGAAAATTTACATTTGAAGAATATAGTACTTACATCGAAGAAAGATTTATCATCAGTTTTCTTTGGTGCTCCTGCTGTAGGAACGGCCGACGCAACAGACATAACTTCAGCTAAATCTGTAACATAATATTAATTTTGATATTATTCGATAAGATTTCTTCGTGAATAAAAATGGTTATGAGGAACTTACCAATATATCCTTTGCAATGAGAATCCTCCATTGCGTCGTAATATCTCAATTGATGTTTAATCGAATCCAAAACAAACCATCGTTGCTTCCAACCCTTCAATAGAGCTCCTCGTTTGTACAGATAACCTTCGTGAGTACGATTTTCGGCAACATTGGATGAAAATTGCTCGTAATATTGTTGATTTGTCGTATTTATACCTGAGAAAAATAAAGAAAACAAATTTAAATTCGTAGTAAAAATTTGTTTAGGTTTTTTTCTTTCTTATTTTTATATTTGTACGTACTCGAATTTACAGACGAATTATCTCCACTGCGAGATAAAGTCTGTGTATTGTAATTACCATCAGAGACAGCTTTGTACTTGGGACAACTTTTTTGGACACGATCGACGCATTTATCGTGACAACAATATCCGCAATCGCTGCACCGCATACCGGTCTACAAAATGAAACATTAATAAACCATATTGTGAACCATTTCCTATTATTTCTTGAAGCATAAATGACTCATACCTTGACAGGCCCCCATAAAACACTGGAGCATAGATCGCAATAAGTTAAAGCTGTGAAATTATACTTTTCAAAGCGATGAGGCTGGAAGAACAACTGAGTCGAAGTAGTATCTGGAGCAGTTCCAGAACCGACGATTTTCCCTCGCATTAGTATCTCCAAAGTTGATCGTTTATGAAGCAAACGACCATGAGACCGGACCATTTGTCTGCTAAAAGATCCTTGTCTCTGGAAAAACCAATCAAAAAATGAATTTCGTTCGGTACAAAAATAAACAACTAACAAAGAGTAACTTACAGTTAACGAATCAGACGTAGGTAATTCTAACTGCTCCCAAAGCATTTTCCATTTTTGAGGAAGATGTCCGAGTTCTAACTCTAGTTTATGGATATCTTCCAATAAATAGGTGAACGCGTCCGGTATATAATTCTCGACTTTATTGTATCCCAACGTGACCACCTTTCGTTCGGACGTATGGAGCCCATCGGCAGCCAATACTTCTTCTTCGTGTTGATTATCCATTTGGATAATTTCCGGATCGTAAGGAGCACCGTGGGCTAGTTCTTCCGAGGTGTAGTATTGCCACAGTTCCAAATTCGGTAACATTGACTGAGGCCTTAACACCTGCGTAGAAGTAATTTGAGCCGAATTAGTAGTCAAGTTGATAGAATTTTTGAAAAAATTATCTTCACATGTGTACTAACTGGATGTTCGAAGTCTGGAGTATACATAAAATTATAAAACACCGGCGAACGTCCGTGTAATTTTTCAATGTAATCGAATACAGATACTCCCAAATTAGGTCCGACGTGCGATCCTGCTTTTCTACCACCTGAAAATTGAAGATCTTCCGTGTATTTACTTTGAAAAATAAATTTTCTAAGGAGTTGATTGAAATACACACCGGGATAAATATTTTCGTCGTCAGATCCGGTATCGACACTTTTATGGTACGAAGTCAACGATCCGCGTTTATCTTCAGCGTCCATAATACCGCATTCTACACGTTCTTGTTCACAATCCAGTAAAAATGTGCGGAATCGACAGGAGACCGAGTGGTAGGCTAAAAATCTCAAGTAATAATCGTTGAATTCGAACGCCAACGGAAATTGACCCCGAACCTGCAATTTTCACGTGAAAAATAGATAAAATTTGAAAAAATTATGTAAGAAAAGGTGTCGCAGAAACTTGGGATTTTGAGGGCTTGTAATTAAATTCTTGTACCTGATGTACTGTATCCAAAAATTGCAAAAAAGTCGGTGCAAAGCCTCCAGTTTGGGAAGAGGCAGCAAGATTGCTCCTGTGACTGAAACGATGACCAAAAGCCAACCATTCTTTTTCCACGAGAACTCTAAATCCTTCCAAAGTTCGGTAATATGGATCCAGGCATAATTGAGCTAGCGATGAAATCTATTAAAGTTCAATTTAAATGTAAGTATTCAACAATGGCAAAATATTCCTTTAAAACGATTTCAAAAAATGTCAAATTGTGTACTTGGCATGTAACATCCCATCCATCTTCCAAGCACAACATGACCGATGATCCTTGAACATCTAATAAATCGACAACGGCACCGGATAACTGCATAATATTCTGAATCTGCTGCAACCATTCCGAATTTTCAACCAATCTGAAAAAAAATTATTAAGAAAAATTAATTGAAAATTTTACAATTTTTATTTTATTAAAACGGTTTCTCCCTTACTTATGAAACGAATATTCAGGATCAGAATTAGGAGTACTAGGTACACACGCTCTCATCAGCTTTTTAAAGGCAGCTTTAGTATGCCTAATGTCTGGATATTCCACCGGGATAAAATCAGTTTTTAGAGCCGCATCTACTTTCATACCCTGAAAAAAAATCAATAAAATTAATTTCCTCGATTTTCGAGTTCTCATTTTAATTATTTTAAAACTTACCTTCATCTGAGCTTTCTCTCCCAAAACGTATAACGCGGCTCTTTGGAATGTCTGTACGTTTTCGGCCACCGAGTCCGAATCCGTGGACAATCTTTGATTATTAGACGCATGTTGAACAGGTAACTGAGAACTATGCGTACCGATACGTTTATCTTTCAACGATCCCCATCGACCGAAATTTTTACCACCTTTACCGCCGCTAGTCCTAGTGAACATTCTATAAATAATAGATCCGGTTAAAATTCAGTTTTCTGAGCATTTTTAAACGATTTCCGGTCATATATTCTTACCCAGCATAGCTAATGGTATTGGCTGCTTTTCCATAAATGTTGGCTCGACGTATCGACTCTGGCGATAGAACACTATCTTCAGCAGCTAACAACAAAGAATTAATACTCAAGCTGCTGTCTGATAATCCCCATACGGAGCTGTTACGCAACGAACACAAAGGAGTAGCGGTGACGATGGCCGATATGTAACGTTCTTGTTCGGCCGACGAATGCGTATCAGAATTTGAAACGCCTGCGGAGCAGAAAAAATGTCATAAAATACATAGAATTTATTTGTTCGAAGATTTTTATCGACAGCAGTATCGAGATGCCTACCTGAAGTTGATGGATGAGACTTCAACATACCGATAACGCTTTTCGAATAATATCCTGCTCCTCGTAATAATAAAGCTTTGGTATGCGGATGACGCCAGGTAGTTACTGGAATACGCCCGTGACGGTAACATCGGTAAAATTTCTTAATACTTTCGTCAGGTACTGAATTTGGCATCACGAATAACGCCGGGTAACTGAAAAATCATATTGAAATATTAAAAATCGAAATTCGAAATCTCACATCAGATCTGAATTGAGAATTTACCTTCTACACATCATATAAACACAGTTTAACTGCGTCAAGCGGAATGTTTCTTTGCTTTTATTGCAGCTAGCTCCAGGTTCGGTGACCAACTTCAACCTAACCCAATCACGAACGTAGCTACGCTCGTGAATTCGTTCCAGCGTTTTTGCATCGGTTGTTAGCATCACTGGAGGTGTTTCAATATCGTATTCGTCAACTGAAAATTTAAAAAAATACAACGTAAGGTAATCACTCCGAATTGACCAATTTTTCACTCCGTAATTACCTGATAAATTATCGACGTCAGTGAACGGTACGCTCATTCTGCCCGGAGATGTCATGTATTTGTATTCGGCGTTATTTACATTTGGTAAAACGTATTTTTGTCGTTTTGACGACGTTTTTTGTTTAAAACCCGCTTTGCGAGCGGTCTTCCACAAAGTTCTTTTAGCAATACCCCTGATAAAATTTTAGTTTTTAAAATCTTGTTTTGTAATTTAGCTTCGGATGAGCTAAGAAAAGAAAAATTACTTCAACGTGGCGTTTTTCTCTTTGCCTTTGTGGATTGGTGTCTGTGTAACGATAACTTGTCCGCAAAAAGCGAAATGAAGCAATATGTGATTTGGGTGTCTTGCTTTATGGATCAGTTTTCTGAACATTTCTATATTATCTGGAAGAACTTCTTCATCGAATGCGACTCGAATCAGCTACAAAAATTTCATCAAAGATTAATAATTTCCAACTTTTTTAAAAGATAAAATATTTTGAGTACGAACTTGGAAAGTACACGATCGTAATTGATATCCTTCCTGAAGCCATTGATCTAAATGGGCCAAATACTGAACAGCAATTCTCTTCTCTTTCGTCAACGACATAATCGGAAACGATCGAACGACAACTTGTTCGCAAGCTGTTTGAAAAATGATTTAAATTAAACGCCGTTGAGTCAGTTTTGAGACAAATTGAAATTGAAATGTACCAAATGGATCTAGCGGCGTTCCTTTGAAAATAATACGATAATTGGTAACGAATATAGCTCCTTCGGCTGGTAACAACGGAGGCCCACCCATAGCTCCACCCAACCCTTCTTCTCTTCCGTCCGGTAACAGATACACTCGTAGTCCTTCCGATAATGGCTCTTCTCCGGGAAGCATAGCCGGAGTCAAGATCTTGGGCTGAAAATACGAAAGATCGCAGATTATCATACTGTTTTTAATTATTGTACCGGCAGAGCTTACTTTTTGAATCGGAGGAAGACGTTTGGATTCTCTATGGACTGCTTCTAAAGTTTCAATGTGCATATGCACAACACCGGGTATCATTTGATGTAAGCACCGAATATGATCAGAACTTACACTACCTTCGGTACAAACTTTATCAACAAACCGTGATACCAATCTGATGACTGTGTTTCCGGTCTCACAGGGATCTTGATCTTCGAAACCGGATTCGGCATCGATACTATCGCTTTCGGCCATGCTCGAGCTTAGAAAATACAAAAATAGGAATTAATCATTGAGAAATCAAGTCCTGTTTTTGAGTGACATTATTTTTACCGATTAGTGATGCTGACGGAAGCACCTTCATCTTCGACTGCGTTTCTATCCATTTTATTAGATCGGCTTCCCGTATCCAAAGGTACCAATAGATAAACCATACGATTAGCGTAATGAATAGCTTGACTGTACAAGGTTGATTCTTCATTAGCGACTACTTCTTTTTGTTTTTCCGCGTCTATCGTTGGCCATAATCTGATCTGTTCGGCTGCGATCTCTAAAGCCGATGGTTCTTGTCCTCGAACGTACCAGCTTTTGTCTCTGAGCGAGAATTCGGTTCCCTGTGCAGTAAGTCAATATTAATATTTAAAAAAGTTATTAATTACCTGAACTGATCGAACTTACGTCTTTGGACGTTGTAGAAGCGTTCATAAAGCATTTAGCGGAAGCACTCGACTCCAAATATAAAGATCTGATTTCTCTTTGCACATCTTGGTAGAAAACTGCTTCCCAAAATTGCTGATTTTGCCAAACTGGGTGTTCCTGTACACAGAAAATTCACAATAATTATCCAAACCAATAACATCATTGGCAATTTTGTTAGAAAGAAAAATACTAACTTGGATACAAGTGTATGCGAACTGGATAACTCCGGTGCACAATTTACGACAGAAAGCCGTGGCCAAAGGTAACAACGCAGCTGCTATTCCATATTCGTCCATAGAAGATCCATCCTGCGAATTAAAAAATAATAAATATCCTTCACAGGTTGAAATAATTTCGGTAGAACTTACCTGAAGAGCGCAATTCATCAATCTCACGACTAAATCGAACTGCTGATGTTCTAACATCGCTTTGTTACCAATGACATGTTGAGCTAGTTCGGTACATAAAGCAAGTCGAGCAGCTCTTGATTTTAAAGCTCGAAGAACAGCTGGGAATGTTTTACGAGCATCCGATATTTTATTTTCAAATATGCAATTTATACAGTTTCTTAAAACCTACCACAAAAATTTAATTTTGGATTAATTTTTGTGATATTCTAATTTTAAGGCGGTTTACTGGTTCGGTCTCTTACCTCCAGTCTCCTGGCAGAGTTGCTAACGAGGCTGGAATCGCTTAGACTTGAAATTGGAGGTCCCATCGGTACAATTCTGGGTAATACTGGTTTCAACGAAGATAACCTAAAAATTAACGTATAATTAGAAATTTTGGCAGGAGAGAAAACGAAATTCTCGAATGGTAGAAAATTTCAGTGTATACTTACATGCTTTTAAGGTTACTTTTAGCTAACCCATCGTTAATGACGTTTTGTACTTGTTGTTGATCAATTTTAGGAAACGGAGGTTGATGGATTCTTGTATATGCTCCTTCCGGCGGCTTAAGAATTTTTTGTACGTACGCTTGAGGATTTGGATTTTCATTCGCATACAAAACTTGCGCATTTTCCTATCAAAAAAATATTCAAAATTGTATATTTCACATTGCGGATAGATTTCCACTGCCAAAATAGTTATCTACTTGAATATGTTGAAAAATCAAGCGACCATCTTGCATTTCGGATTTAAGTAGTTCTTGCATATTACTATAAAGTTCATCCCAATAATCGCACGGTCGCCACGGAGGACCCCGTTCCGAAACAAATGACGTGAAAAACATACAATCCAACACCCTTATCGTAAAATCGCAATCTGTCAATGCTCTTTCGCCCAAAAAAGCGGCCTATAAAATGATCCGAAATTAAATTCGTACAAAAAAACAAGTCTCTAGTTGTCAAACCACTTAATACCTTATGAAACGTGATAACAGGTTTAGGATGTATTCGAATTATAGTCAAACAACTCCTGTAACCTTGCAAAAGTTGAGCAAAGGTGCGCATAAAAATGGCTCGAATTTCTTTATCCAGTAATGAAGGTGGCGACGGTCGATTGGTAACAGGAGGAGGAAACGCATGATCGGCGCAGCACAACAAGGGTTGCAAAACTAAACTCAATGATTCCTGAGTATTCGTGAGTAACGGCTCTGGTAATAAGGATAAAGAAAGACCATCAGGTACGACGATATTCCCACCGTCTAAGTCGGCTACTATCACGTCCATCTATAAAAAATAATTTACAATCTCGGTAAACGATGCGTTAAATGCGGCGCCTAATGGCCCACATGACCGTAATTAAAATTAACGAGCCGAGCTGCTGGATGCGTTACGATAATTAAAAAAATTACTCCGTTTAATAAAGAAAGACCGGGGATGAAAATCAATTACCAATTCCGAAACATCAGTCTTTAGTGAGGAATGTACGCCCATCACGAATGGCGTAGGTGTGGACAATATTTCAACCAAGGCGGCCGGCAGTAGAGGAATATACACATGGCTATATCTAAATGGATACATTAGGGCAGTGAGAGCACGACAGGCGTCTGTTAATCGGCTATAACTGCGTGATTGGAATAGTATCTTCTGTTCTGTCATGACCGCGCAAAATAATACTAATACATTTCTAATACCTGAAAAAATGAGATCAATTTTTATTAATGATTGTTAGAATTTCTTGAGTCATTGGCAACACTGATTCATTTAAATTAATCATTTTTTCCGAAATACAAATCAATTCTCACAATTATTTTTCTAATTGTAATTTCCAAATCGAAAATATCTTTTACATTTTTAATTCGATACAGTGTTGCCAATAGGCTCGATTTCGTGTAAAATCGAACTTTAAATTGAAAAAAATAAATAAAAATTCATTCAATATCGCACCTAATTCTTGGAATAACAAATGAACGGAGCTTTGAGACACAGGAAGCGTTAGAGACGACGGCGGTTGTAAAGCTTGTCTATCTCCGGCTCCGATACTAAATCGGACTTGAGGTCCTCCAGGAGGTGGAACTTGTATACAACCTAATATGTTTCCAACTAACGTTTCTAAGGGTATAGGGAAATTCTCGATATAGACGGTATAAATAACACCGAGGCAATTCTGCAATTGTTTACGAGATTATAAAGGTCAAATTGCTCGTTAAATTGGATGATTGTGTACATAAATAATTTTGGTAGAATTCCAAACATGCCAACGTACCCGAAACGTTTCGATATAATCTAATCTGGATACTAAAACAAGACATTTCGGAGCATACATGATGCTGTGGTGATGTGTGATAGTACGCGGCGGAAGACTAGGAGGAGAGCCATCACTTTCTACCGTATCTTCTTCCTGCATGATAAGATAAACGATTACTCAACGTATTAATTTATTTATACGTCTTACAAGGTTCATACTTCATCCACTGGTTTGCTTGGTGTAATAGAAACCGTCTCGTTGAAACATAGACAAGCACAATAATGTCGATTTGCGTCGATATCTGTCAAAACAGATATGAAAAACCGAGGTTCTTGTCTTTCCGATGATAACATCCATCCTTGCGGTTGGCAAAACTATAAATAAAATTATTCATAGAGAGGGTTCTAAGAACTTACGATTCATCATCTGAATCAATTACCCATTCGATCCCGTCAATGAACGGAGTGTCGTCCCAATCTGTTTCCGGAAATCTTTGTATTATGATTCCTTGACTTTTGCCACTTCCTTCAAAACAAAACACATCGATTCGTTAGTTTATTTAAGTACTCTTACAGGAAGAGAATTAACATCAAAAAGGATGATTTTATCGATCTTTGGAACATGATTACTCAAGCATAAAAACCAAAAAAGAGTGTTATGCAAGATATATTTCATAAAAATGTTTCCATAATAAAGAGCATAAATTTAGTGATCATTACTTTCTTTCTCATGGTCGAACCCGACCACAACGAAATAATCCGCGAGACGAGACATTGTCCTGGTTTCTTCGCTACCTCACATCCATTTTACACCGATTAAAACTTCTTAATTAACTTTACTTCAATTAAAAAAATTAATAAAACTAGACAAAAAATAAACTACAACGATCGACTTTCAGACTTTGTTGAACTACGATCTAAAATAAAATGTATAACTGGATAGCGCACTCTTATTGATTTTTTCATACTAGTACTTATTTTGACTACTAGAAGCGCTAAAGTCGCATCGTTTTTTATTACACTTTTTTATTGCTACGAGTTGCAACACTGATTGCCGATGGTAACATAGACCTTTAAGTATTAACATAGACCGCGCTGTCCAATGCTAATTTGTATTATCAGCTGCCCGAACATACGTGGATTCTATAAGTATTCTGGTTCCAAACAAATGGAATTATCAACCGATATGCATAGTAATTTCTGTTTGTTTGGAACCAGAATACTTATAGAATTCTACATATATCGGGACCACGCTTTTATCACTAAGCGCGGTCTATGTTACTATAAGGTCTATGGATGGTAAAAATTAAAATTTTAACGAAAAAAATTGAGAAAATAGAACCGATCATTGAAACGTCACAATAACTTGGACCAATCAGAGAGAGGAAATATCTGGGCTCTGATTGGCCGATTCTGTTATCATTTATTTTTGGGCGCAAATTTCCGTAATTTTCACGGGTAACTCCGAAATGAGGAAAATTTTAGGAAATTTTATTTCAAAATCGGATTCTACGGGCTAAAAAACCTATAAATCATTAGCGCATCAACGGTTTGCATGCTTTATCTCGGAAAAAATTGAGATATTTATGACTATTTTTTGAATTTTTCAAAATAATTTGAAAAAAAAGTAATTTTAGACATTTTTCATATTAACTTAATTGAAAGAGGATAAAAAAAGCTTTCAATTGGTACCATTACCATTCGATTTCATGCATTTTTGAAAATCGCTAATTTTTTCCCATCAAATTTACAAAATATCAAAGTGGCACGAAATCGAATGGTAATGGTACCAATTGAAAGCTTTTTTTATCCTCTTTCAATTAAGTTAATATGAAAAATGTCTAAAATTACTTTTTTTTCAAATTATTTTGAAAAATTCAAAAAATAGTCATAAATATCTCAATTTTTTCCGAGATAAAGCATGCAAACCGTTGATGCGCTAATGATTTATAGGTTTTTTAGCCCGTAGAATCCGATTTTGAAATAAAATTTCCTAAAATTTTCCTCATTTCGGAGTTACCCGTGAAAATTACGGAAATTTGCGCCCAAAAATAAATGATAACAGAATCGGCCAATCAGAGCCCAGATATTTCCTCTCTCTGATTGGTCCAAGTTATTGTGACGTTTCAATGATAACGTCTATACGAAATCAAAGAACGTGAAATCGAATTTTGTTGTGTATTTTAAAGTAATTTTCTGCAAATTTTATTGCTGATACAGTGTCCAAGTTATTCTACAAACGCAGTAATTGGTAAGTCAGTCATTATTTTGTTCAATTATTATTCTTGTAAATAGATTGCAATGTTGGTTTGAATCCATTTATCATAATCGTCCGGTGAAATATCAACTTTTACGAACATCACTATACTTTCTCTTTGCGAATTATATGACAGAATTGGTGCAAGAACTTCTCGTTGAACTTGAGTTTCCGAAACAATAATTAATTTCAATGCATTCTCCGATGGAAAAACCAATAATTGAATCCATAACTTAACAACTTTGGATGTCCATGCAATTTAATGCAGAACGAACTCATGAGAGAATTTGGCTATTTCTGTCATGACGAAACTTAAAATGACACCTTCGTCAGACTCTACCAGTCCAAACGAGCTTTCCAACTGTTCCAAATCTTATTAGATTCCGATTTCCATTTTTACAGAGCATTCCAACTTCAAATTATCTAACGTTTTGAAAGTCTGAATTAAATTGAAATGATGGATATTTTCGGATTCAAAACGTTCATTATTAGCTTATATTACCAGATTATGAATATTTTTGAAAGTATATTAAAAATACTTCGGTGTGAAAAAATGGCCAAATTTATCGATGTCGTCATCAGGTTCTCTGCATTTTCTTTCGTCTTATGGATTTTCAAAATGAAAGATGCTCGACTCATGACATTCTTCAAGTATGGAATTATGTTTTTACTGCCTTCCCAGAATGATAACCAGTCATCCGGTGTCTATAAATGGCACGAAATTGTATTATTTTATTATTTACACTCAGGTTGAATAATTAGATACCTATATTTTAACTTCTTGAATTTACTTTTTGGTTCACAATCGTAGTAATTAGATCAATTGTAGCTTTATTGGGAGTCACTGAAGACCTCACTACTTTATTGATATCCACTAACGTTTTATGTATAAACGTGGCTAATTTAGTGGCGAAATTAAATTCATTTATGATGAATGCTCGTATAGGTTCTTGGCTGGATTCATCCGGAGTAGTCTTTATTTTCAATATGCCAACTTCCTGAAAAATTTAGAATTAAAGCAGGTTAATATTCATTTTGAATACTGTTAATTAAGGTTTAACATTCTAAGCCAAAAACCTGATTCAGCTGCTTCCATAAATGTAGAATTGGGGAGGTTTTAGATTTCCATTCTTCCATATTGATTTTGTTCATGATATTTTGATATTTTAGAGCTAAAATTGAAAAAATAATTTTATTAATTTATTCATTTGACACGACGCGACGCAGGGATGAAGTATTTTATTGAATATAAATCGATATAGGTACCTACTACCTACCTTTTAACCAATTTATCACATCAGTTGATCGATTCTTTTGCCATGATAAATCAACGTTCAAAGGTAATGAGAAAAGTTCCGGTGAATCGACTTCAGAAAGTTTTTGAATCATACTAATGAAATCCTATTTGGAAAAAAATTGAACATGAATACTTGATTTTTGAAAAAATTATTTGTGAATTTTGAAATTACTCTAATGTTCGATGAATTAGGAATATACATATCAGGAGCAACCAATTTTCTCCCAGAACTGATTACGTCCGAATTGAAATAAGATTTCAAGTACGATTTCAAAACTAGTAAATCTTGATTGTTATCGATTCTACCTCCATAGATGGCTTGTTCACATAATCCATGTATAAAATCCCATTTCACTGAATTCCTGTGATCTATAAAATAAAAATTTGTGAATGAATGAATGGTAGATTTTTTTGAAAATAATTCTCCTGGTGAGTAGTCTTTATTTTCAATATGCCAACTTCCTGAAAAATTTAGAATTAAAGCAGGTTAATATTCATTTTGAATACTGTTAATTAAGGTTTAACATTCTAAGCCAAAAACCTGATTCAGCTGCTTCCATAAATGTAGAATTGGGGAGGTTTTAGATTTCCATTCTTCCATATTGATTTTGTTCATGATATTTTGATATTTTAGAGCTAAAATTGAAAAAATTTTTATTAATTTATTCATTTGACACGACGCGACGCAGGGATGAAGTATTTTATTGAATATAAATCGATATAGGTACCTACTACCTACCTTTTAACCAATTTATCACATCAGTTGATCGATTCTTTTGCCATGATAAATCAACGTTCAAAGGTAATGAGAAAAGTTCCGGTGAATCGACTTCAGAAAGTTTTTGAATCATACTAATGAAATCCTATTTGGAAAAAAATTGAACATGAATACTTGATTTTTGAAAAAATTATTTGTGAATTTTGAAATTACTCTAATGTTCGATGAATTAGGAATATACATATCAGGAGCAACCAATTTTCTCCCAGAACTGATTACGTCCGAATTGAAATAAGATTTCAAGTACGATTTCAAAACTAGTAAATCTTGATTGTTATCGATTCTACCTCCATAGATGGCTTGTTCACATAATCCATGTATAAAATCCCATTTCACTGAATTCCTGTGATCTATAAAATAAAAATTTGTGAATGAATGAATGGTAGATTTTTTTGAAAATAATTCTCCTGGTGACGAATACTTACCAACTTTGAACCTTTCATTGATTACTTTCAAAGCTGTAAATAAATCAGAGTCGTTGAATTCGTAATATTTACACCATCCTTGAGGTATGAAGGTTCTTCTTTCTTGAATTATGGCATGGAACCAGGCTAATACGAAGGTACTTCTGGCATGTTCCATCGATATAAATGGTTGATTGGTTAAAGAAGAGTAGGTTCTTTCGACATTATGCTTGATTCCTTGAGGTGTCTACATTTCAAAATTCAATTATTGAAATGACAGATTTTGATCTTTATCTATCTATGTGATCTGTGGGTTTTTTAATTACCTCGTATGTAATTTTCAAACACATCTGGATCCAAGCCGAAGGTATGTTGGGATGAGGTTCTGAAGTCAGCCATAGTCTAAAACTGTCGTGTACATTATTCAAAGATTTCAGTTTTTTCTCTAGCACTGGTAACCAGGAAGTCGTCAGATGTAAATTTTTCATCATCAACCAATGCCCATTTTCAGCTGTTTCTTGTAGCAGCTTAATGGCAGATTCTGTTTCTCCTCGTCCCAAAGCGATCTATTGAGAAATCAAGTACATATTTCAGATAATCGAATCAATAGTATTAATTTACGAATATTCATGTTACCTCGTAGAAATTCGACCCCACTATTCGTTTAGCTAAAGATCGTATTTCTTCTGATGGATCAGCTCCCAATGAAACGAAAAGTAAAATTGGTTCTTTAGAATTGGTTTCTGGTAATACTTGGTCCAGTCGTGTAGCACTAGAGGCTAATCTTTGTAATCCTGGGTTTAATTGAATAATATATTTTCCAATGAATTGAGTTGATTAAATGATGATTTATAATTATAGAAGCTACCTAGCATCCTTTGAGCGAAATGAGACAATGCTGTGTGAAGAAATCCGGATTTAAAAGCTTGAGTGACGAGTACATTTTGAAATGGAGTTAATGGCAAATCCAAAACATCATGGGAATTATTATTTATAAATTTTTCCCATAATTTAACATTTTTTGTATCCAATTGAGCATATAGTTTGGGTAAAGTTTGCTGTAAAATACGAATGATGGTTTAGATTCATTTTTTGTATACCTACAGAATATTTTGCAGGGAATAGGAGTCACCCAAAAAAAGTTGACTCCTGACTCCGCCGAGTCGAGGTAGAAAGCTGACTTCTGACTCCACTTTGACTCCAAAGTCACTTTCACATCTTGACTCCTGACTTCTGACTCCACCTTGACTTCGGAATCAATTTCAGACCTTGACTCCTGACTCCTGCTTGACTCCGGAGTCGGCGGAGTCAAAGCCGGAGTCGGAGTCAATTTGGAGTCAGTTTGACTCCAATTTTGAACCAGGGAATAGAAATCAGCCAAAAAGTTGACTTCTGACTCCACCTAACTCCCAGAGTCAATGGGAAAAGTTGGCTCCTGACTCCATCTTGACTCCGGAGTCACTTTCAGACCTTGACTTCTGACTCCTGCTTGACTCTGGAGTCAACCTGTTGCTCTGAATCTTGACTCCGGAGGTAATCTTTGACCTTGACTCCCGGACTGCGGCTCGACTCCGGAGTCGATTTGGAGTCAGTTTGACGTCGACTCCTATTCCCTGATATTTTGAGTAAAATTGTTCAGCTAAGGATTACTTTTAAAAGATATATATCGTAAGCTTGTTCTTTATTGGCCCACGAAGGTATAGAATTGAGAACTTCTGCAGAATCGCTTTTTACATCCGGCAAAACTTCTCGACTAAATAGCTCCCATTCCTGTGAAAATTTATATTTTATAATTCAGGATTCTTGAAAAATTATTTAATATATTGTGATTGAATTTACGTTTGCTTTAAAACATTGTGGATGCATATTTCGAACTAAATGCAACGCAAAAGTCAGCAAATCATCTTTAAATAGGAATCTGCTAATGTATTGATACACGAGCTGGATTAATTTTCGAGTTTTTCTTTCAATATCAAAATCGATCTGTTCCTGTAAATTTATAATAGGAAATTTCAATCGCACACATGTAGAATAAAATGCCTATTGTGATGCCTGGCGGCAGAATATGCAATTTATTTAACACAATTACGTTTTACTCACTTGAACAGAAGAAAAAATCTTTTTATAAATTTGAACAAACGTATCGATAGAAATTTGATAAAAATTATTCATCGATTGTAAAGGAATTGTGCAAAAATAAAGCGTGGCTGCACTTTCGGCTACTGGTTTGTAAACTTCGCATTCGTCTGTGAGCTCGATTTGAATACGATGAGATTCTAGGAGAGATTGTTTAATTTCAGAGCTGCTTTTTTTCGACTCGTTCAAAGTTGCTAATAATTCCTGAGGGTGAAAAATTACAAAATTATTTGTTTCGATTAAAATTTGAAAAAATATTGATTTCATAATATTCTTACTTTATTATCTAGAACATTGCCTTGAGCATTTGCCAACTCGATCAAAATATTATCTTGTAAAACAAAGAGTTTAGATTTGAGTTGTTCTTCTTTTCGAAGTAGCTCAGCACGTTTGTCTTCTAGTTCTGGCTTTTCAACCGACAGAGCACATCTAAGCAGCTATTGAAAAAGGAAATCGAATTATACCTACCGGTTGAGAGATTAGAAACTGGAAACTTGAGAAAAGGCCTACTTGTTGCGAAAGACCAGAGTACGTGATTTCAAAATTGACACAAGTCAATAAAGTTTTAATAAATGATGGTATATTCGGCTTGGAATCTCGACAGATCAAATATAACTGAAAATCTGAATTATAATCCACCAACTTTTCTCCAACAGCGATTAATTTTCTGGTACCTGAAAATGAAAATTTAGTTAAAATTTTGGAAATTGATTTTTGAATCAAAAATAATGATTTTTCACCTTGAAATGTGTAATTTCCTCTGAGAATTGGTACCAAAATTGGATCAATGGAAGTGACGTCGTGAATAATTAATGATTTTCCAAATCTAAAAAGATTTCATTTTCGTGAAAATGTCATAATTGAAGGATTTCATTTTATTGGGAAATTGGCTCACCTTATAGCCAATTCCAAGGATGTATAAAGACGTTGACTATGCTGAGGTATCAATTCGACTGTTTTATTTTTATTCAAATTTTTTTGCAGCCATTTCAGTGCGATATTTGAGGGGTCTATCAATAAAGGTCTTAAACAGGTCTAAGAAAAAAAAAATGCGAGCTTTAATTTTAAAAAAAATATTTAAAAATGCACCTACTCACATTGATATCCATTTTTGAAAGCTTTCATTAACCAAAATTGAATTAAAATTGTGCTTCAATAATTATTGTAAACATTTACACTCAAAAAAGTTTATGCAGGTACCTGAGAGATTATGACCGCATTTTGAATGGATATATAATCAGACGGTAATCCATCAGAAAACCATCGGAGTTGCTCTTGCTCTGTGCTGAGAAAAGTTTCCAATTCGAATTTTTCGGCGTTCAGTAATTGTTGCCATTCGTTAAGGGTTGATCTAAAATTAAAAAATTAATCGGTATTATTTCAAAAAACTTCCACATTCAAAGAAAATAACCTTCTTACTTTCTTGTGCTCTCTGAAGAATTGGATAGGTACACAATCAAAGCTGATGAAAGCAGACAGTCGTTTGACAATGAATTCAAATAAGTTGACAGA
This sequence comes from Pseudococcus viburni, assembly GCA_033439095.1. Lineage (NCBI taxonomy): Eukaryota > Metazoa > Arthropoda > Insecta > Hemiptera > Pseudococcidae > Pseudococcus > Pseudococcus viburni. The sequence goes on along the minus strand of JAVBJF010000080.1, from coordinate 356,110 downwards.
TCGACAATCTATTCAAAAAAAAACAACATTTGAAAACCAAATTTTTCGTATTTTAAAATTGAGGATTTTTCTAGTACTTGTTCGCTCCAGCGAGAATATTCTTCATCTAATTTGACTACGAGACCCTCAGCAGCAGTTATGGTCCCTTGGACTTTCGAAAGATGAACTTCAATTTCAGCAGCTTCCTTTGTATTGGTATTCAGCTGCTCTTTTAATTTCGATACGGTTTGTTCGACGTCCTCGAGGCCACTGCTAAGGAGCAGAATCTGATCCCCAGATTCTTTCAATTTACTGGAAAATTTAATTAATTGAATAATAGGACCTAATTCTCACGCCAGTGATATAAATTTATGGGGTGTACTTTTGCAATTTAATTTGCTCCATTTCCAGGGGTTTAATTTTTTCCAAAATTCTCGAATATTTCACATTGGCACTGACCCAAGCTGCCAGAGGTGCTGCAGCAGCTGAAGCTCTTTTTGCAGTTTTCTCTTCGAACGATTTTTCTCGCTGATGAAGTAACTCTTCGACTTGTAAACGATTTTCTTTGACAATGCTGCGAGCATCAAAACACCTGCGAAGGGAATTTTCGTCATTATTTTTCACAGATATGTAACCCCGTCAGGTATTTAGATAAATATGGTTCACCTGATATCCTCTTTGACTCCTCGTTTTGCTAAAAATGTCTTCATACTGTTCCATGATGTGTCCTGGATTCCCATCAGACGTAAAACCCCTTCTAATATATCTCTAATGACGTCAGGAGGTGCTCTCAAAGAACGAATTTCCGATAACGATTCTGATTTTATGTTGCCAACAGCTGATCGAGCTTCAGCCAAAACTGGTTCGACTTCTGCAAGCTCGACGTCTATTTCCTTTTTCCTAAAATGAATGAATATAGAAATTTGAAAAATGAGGTTCATTGGTTTTTTTGATTTAGATTTTATTCATACCTGATTGTCAAAGCATCATTTTCTTTTTCCATGTTCTCTTTCAGGACTTCCATTTCACTTTTTTGTAAGCTTGCATTTTGCATGGTTTTGGTGATCAACTCCAATGCAGCATTCGCTTTACTCTGTTTTTCTGCTAATTTTGACTCTTGTGTAGCTGCATCTTGTTTCAACTGAGCTACGATGGTTTTTGCCTCTACTAATTTGGATAGACCTGCCTAATTTAATAAATTATCAATACCTAATTGTGAGTCCTCGTTTATGAATAGTGAAATCGATCGAATGTAATTACTTTGAGTTTTCGCTCATTTTCGGATATTGAGTCTTCTTTGGCGATTTTCATATATAAAAAGGATTTTACGAACAATGTGAAATGTCGTGGGGTCAGGTTCATTAGATTTTTAGCATTTTCATGTATTTCTATGAAGCTTTTGCAAACTGCATCATTCAAAAGTGGTGTAGAATCTGAACGTTTTTCGTGTTCTCTGTAAAATCAGAGAAAAGCAAAAGTGAAAACGAGGCTCATCTTGCACGCGATGAAACATCGTAATTTTACTGACTTTGATAAAGTATTCACTACTGCTAATTTTGTTTCGGTGCTCCAATCAGATAACCAGATTGTTCGACATCTTCTTAAAAGGACAGGATTTGATTCCCACCGATTAAAAAAATCTTCATGAGTGAAATCCGTTGCCAGGATTATGTGCAAGTTTCTTCGGACACCTTTAGATGAGTCAAAGTAATAAAAATTGGGTTTATAAAAATATTGATGTGACTTGTCTATCAGACCTACGTTCGACAAAAAATTGACTAGGACTGCCTTGAAAATCATGCTGTGTACTGACATCTTTCAAAGATGAACATAACGTTTCAAATTCTTCCGCTTGATATAATCCTGGAACCTAAAAAATTGAAGAAATTGATGATATTCGTTTGGTTTTGACTCCCCATCATTGCAATTTACCTCTCCAGAAGCTAAAAGACTATTAATATAATCCAATACATCTGAATTTATGATATGATAATCTTCAAAAACGAAATAAATTACTTGATCATCCAGCCCAGCAGCTTGCAACATCTAAAAATTGACCTTCAAATTACACACCGTTCTAAATTGATGATTTTCTGACTGAGGGAAATTTTACTCACAGATTTCAAGTCGTTTTTAAAATTATTAATTCCATAACCAGTGGACATTTTGAGAGTAAATAATCTGGCTGATTGCCTTTTGGAAATAATTCGAATAGCTGTTTTTCTTCCATAACCAGACGGTCCTGGTAGTGAGAGGCAGCCTCCTGGCGCAGTAAGGACCCTTTCAAAATACGCCACCATTTTACCCAGCTCAGGAAGTAAGATTTTTTTATCGATAACCTCGCCTTCATTTTCTAAAAAAAATACTCCGAATGGATGAAAATTTTTAATTTTTAATGTTATTCGATGTTGAACAAAAACTTACCCAGCTGGGTGACTTGTTTTTGCAAAAGAAGTAACCAGTCGTCTACCATGTAAGGTCTTAGAATTCCTCCGATAGGATTAGAAGAGCCCGAATCATCACAAAGATATACCATTTCTAGAAAGAAAAAGTCTCCTGTCTTTATCTGCTTACTTTAAATCTACATATAAATTAACTGGTGTCAATATGGCAACCCTTACTGTCAACTTCTTCCAGTGCAGATAACTGTCCCAGCTCTGAATCTACCACATTTCTAACAATTCCATAAAATTGAGATTTGTCGTGATCATTTACTAATCGATCTTGAAAAAGTCGATATCCTTCATACAGCAATGCCTAACAATACAATTTTTTCATGAAAATGAATGAAAAAGGCATCATTGTGAAATGTCATAAATTCTGACCTGAACAACGTCTTGATTATTCGAAGTGTTGTATCTTCTCAACATCATGCACCAGTTGCAAATATCACGTAAATTGAATTTATAATGGAAATGTGATTGACTGGAGAAATGATCTTTTCCCTGAAAATAACATTAAATTTCTAATCCAGCCTTCATTTTGTTTATCTGCATATTATTTTTGAGTGTCCAACCTACTTTAATGTAAATCCCTATGATTATGAGAGACATCACTGATATCAATTTTTCGGCCACGTTCAAAGGTCTTAAATATGATAAGCAAATAGTTTGCAAGTCAGCTTGATCGGGAGGCCTGTTGAAAAAAAAGTTGTAAGTAAAAACTCTTGCCTGAAAAATTAAAAGTAATGCTTCACTAATCACTCGTAATTTGAATTTTCAACTTACCAAATAGAAATGAAATTATTGGAGTTGATGAATCTGGGGTTCAAAGTATCACAAGATAATAATGAGCAAACTAGCTGTATTTGTTCCATGTTTACCCATTCCATGTGATTTGGATCATAGAATCCTTGATATGTCAATATCTAATTTAAAAAGTTAGTAAAACAAAAATGCATGTAAAAGAAATCCTATCCCTAGATCCTAGGTATTTTTATGAATAAAATTTTGATTAGACATTCACCTGTTGTAAAAATGAAACGAGTATATTGGAATCCCATTTATCCATTTGAACCAGATTTAAATCTTTCAAATGTAAGACTAGTTTTTCAGAATTTTTTGGCCTAAATACCAAACCATGATTGCTGTTCACAAACATACAAACCTGAAATATGAAATTAATAATATTTTAATAAACATTCCCCTTTCAAATTGAATCTGAGATTTACACCATACTTGGGTTAATTTCTGCAAAACATGACTAGGAGTAATTTGAGGACTACAGCAAATCGTAACCATTTCCATTCCTCTGATTTCTTGCACACAATAGTCCAATAATACACTGTAAGGGAGATAAGTAGGTACCAGATCAGCTCCTTATTATAGTTCTTACAGAAGACATTACATAATGAGTCCATTTAATTTGTACGTACCTTTTACCAGACCCCTGAGGTCCTATGAGAATAAATGAATTTCCCTTGGTCATCCATGTCTTCAAAATATCAATGCATGATTTAAATTGAGCGGTTTTCACAATTCCTGAAGTGTCTATAGCGTTGTCGCTGCTGTAGCAATCAATGCAGTTTCTAGCACTATTGAAGTATGTGTAAAGAAGTTTTGATTGGTCTGGTATAAATTCTTCAGTCCATTCTAGAACCTAAAAATGATTTATTCATCTAATGAATTCAAATACGTACTTCAAATGCATTTTAGGAGCTTGGTATCAAAATGAGACAAACATAATGCAAAGCCTACTCTTTTTGTCTCACTTTGATGCCAAGCTCTTCATTTGTAAATGTATGAGCATTACTTGTTTGAAAAAAGCTTCTTTACTGGAATTGGTTAAAATTGATCCCAGACCATGCATCAGATAAATGCTAAATTCTGATTTGCTGGTCACTTGTGGCATAAGGGTTAAACAGGAACGAACCAGTGATACAGTGGACATATTCACCAAGGTTTCCCCTTTTGTACTGATCCATTCTAAACCTACAATTGAAATTACGTTGTACCATATTTGTTTTAATTTTTTTCAAAGTTTTGTTGAGAATTTTACTTTTATAAAAATATTTTTCCAAAAGTGGACTCAGTTCATACGCTTGTTCAGGAGATCGCTTCTGGAGCCAACTTTCCACCAAATATTTGACATCTAAATCTTGTTCACTGAAAACAGATTGGTGATTCCTGAGAACTTCTAAATGATAACTCGTGAGATTTAAAGAAATTACTGAAACCTCATAAGAATGATCCCCATTCTTGAAACAGTTGCTGGAGACGCATGTTGCAAGCTGTGAGTTTCAAACAAGAAATTAACATTTGATTCAAATTGTATTCTCCATCCAGAAGGCAGTGTTAGTAGTCGATTATCATCCAAAACAGAATTCAATGACTCAATCCATTCAGGATCTATGTCGCCATCAAATAATATCCACGATTGAATATCTATAAAAACAATTGTAAAGTGTCTCTGGTTCTGTTCCATGATGATTTATCATACCTATTCACCTACTTGAAGGCTCAGCATAAACACGCTGAGCAACAGTACTCAAAACTCCATCGATCCATTGTCTAGTATCTACATCAATTTGCCCCAGAAGCTGAGTACGAGGCATAGCTTTTGGATTTACTGTGTACTGATTGATGGTACGGTCAAGTTTCACCAAAGCCTAAACAAGAAATCATGAAAATTTCATTAAATTCTCCATCATTGAAATTTAATATTTTTATTCGCCATACATGCTTTAAAAGTCTGCAAATAGTTGATTTGCCAGATCCCGATGGTCCTACAATTACTACACCCATTCTTTGCTCCAGTTGTTCATATAGTTCTAGGCATTTTCTCACCTACACATATCAATAAGTATGACAAGATGAGACATTTTTTGACTAAGAATATAAGTGAAAATTTGAAAAATGCCTACTTGTCGAGGATTAGGTTGCAATTTGAGATCTTTGAAGCTCTCATTGATTGCTGTTGTGATATCTTCATCATCTATGGTGTGGAATTGTACCCCTTGGAACATATCTTTCAGAAGCATGTCAAACTGTTGTGCATCTGGGAATGTCAGTTTCGACAAAGTGTTAAGTCTCACTGCTTGAACTACCAAGGCCAGTTCATCAACATCGGGTGAAGTCTTGTTGGTTTTCAGTGCTGTTTTACAACCACCTATTACAGTTTTCAAAGCTCTCAAACCCCAGTCATAGTGTTTTTGCTGAGACAACACTTTTCTGTGGAAAAAATGATTTGCATGTCAGAATATGAAGTATGGTCTATCATAATGAAGATTGATGGGGATTTACTTGGCGATATCAAAAATCTGCACCAATTTCCTAGCAATTAATTTGGCTTTTTTGAAGCCTTCACTGAACAAGATGACTTCAGCAATTAATAAATTATCAGGTTGAGACATGGCAATAGGTCTGAAGAGTTGTTTCAAATTATCAGGCAATTTTTGTCTGCCGCCATATCCTCTGCCAACTGGATTCATTGTCACAAATATTCCAGTATCTGTGTTTAGTTCAATCTAAACAAGCAAATTAATTGTAATGATTGAGAAATTATTTCTGGAAAATCCCAGTAGAAATATCTTTTACCTGTCTATTCATCAAAGTAATATTTCTATGGTTACTTCTTAATGCTTCTTGAATTATGTGAATGTGGGTTGATACAGCAGACAGTGTGGCTTCTTCTAGTCTATTGAATTCGTCAAAACATCCCCAAGCGCCACATTTCACTAATCCAATCAGTATTCTGGTTAATGATTGAATATCAAGTCCCTGAACAAAGAGAATTTCAATTCATAAAAAAATGAGTTCTGCACATAAGATGAGTTAAATTTATTATAAAACACACCTCATCACAATTGAATACCAGCACTTGTCGTCCAAACAATCTCCCAAGAGCCTTGACTGATTCTGTTTTTCCAGTACCTGCTGGACCATATGGATTTCCTCCTAATCCCATGCTCATAGCCTGTGTGAAATGTTTACTTCAGTATGAAAGTCTATTATAGAAAATGAAGTACTTTTGTAAGGCATCATTACCTGAGTCAGAGTCAAATAACATTGGTCTGTCAATGGTGTATGTACCAATTTTGGAGCATTTCCTTGATATTCGAACGAATACTGAAATTCTGCATTGACCATTTTTATAATGATGTTGCCGTCCTTTAAATAGAATCTGTGTGGAAATACCAGATTCAAGGGAGTTATTTTGAGTTCAGAGATACTCTGAAAACTAGGCACCTACCTGATTCGTTTTTGCCAACTCCACTCATCAACTTCATCAACTGCATCATTGATGAGATCATTTACCACACTGATGTGGTAAATAGTATCAAAAATCAAAGCTTTCAATTTCAATTCCAGAACTGAAGTCTCTTTATTGTTTTCCATTTCTAAATCTAACCTTGTATATGCTCCCAGTTGATCCTATCGAATGAAAAAAATACATTTTAATTTTTAAGTGCTGTCTATTTTGTGAATCGGATATTCAGAATCTTACCTCAAGAGATTTCAACAACATCTTCAATTTTCTTTGTTTGATGGCTTCTTCACAGCGCGATGTAAATGATATACTTTCAGCTAAGCACAAAATTTGAGAAGGGTACACTAATGGATCTGCCCCTTTGAGACATTTTATTAGAGATTTTTTCAAAGTTTCATGCATCTCAACACTTAAACTGCTTAACCAATTCTGGAAAATTATGAAAATGTTTAATCTACTTATTATTTGCCATCCTGGAATGCAGCATGAGCTTACCTACCTCAACATCTAATGAAATAGTTACTGGATTATTCAAAGATACAGTTTCTCCTTCAAGAGATTTCACAGCGATGATATTATTTCTGTCAAAAAGTACACTATTGATACCAGCAAACAATTTTTTTAAATGGGATTGTACCACTTCTGGTTTATTGGCCTGTCCCAAAATTTCCAATAGGTCTTCATCGCTTAGGAAATAAAATCTGGGGAATTTCAATCGTTTTTCCTGAAAGAAAAACTCATTGATACACTTAAGTTTAATTACTTTTCTTCTTCGAGTTATTGGAGAATTTACCTCTAAATATTCGTTTAAACTTTTTTGGCAAATGTTGAGTTGTTGAATTAAAGTATCCAAAATGTAACGCAGGTTTGGAATTCGACATAGACTAATTACACGTTGATCTCCTGTGTTGATGAGATTCATTATATAACGGAAGTCTTTATCTATGCGTTCAAATCGAGCTTTCTCAATTTTCATAGTTTCACTTTTAAAAATTGGCTCGAGATATAACCACCTGGAAAAATTTGGGGTAAAATCTGACCTTGGTGGGTAATATGAAAAAAAAACTTACTTTCTTTGGACTTCATTCAAGTTTCTCATGTAGTAATCTAAATCTATGAGTTTGGTTTCCCAAAGCGAGGTATGATCTCGAAATTGTTCATAATTGGAAGATCCTACCATAGATTGTAATAAGCATTGGTTGTCTCCTATCTGGATAAATTATTTGATCAGAAATGGAGTGAGAACTAAAATGTTTTAACAATTGGCAGATTCCATACCTTTGATAGAATATTCTTGTAATCTTTAATTAGACTGATTTCAAATCCTTTGTTATCGATATGAGGCATAAAAGAAAATTTCGATTCGACTTCCCAAATGTCCAATTCAGCTAATGCCTGCCTGATGACTATTTCACTGGCTGCTCTATTGTTTAATTCCTGTTCATGGATTTTAAAAATAGGTAATTCCAAAAGAATTTAATAATAAATAGGAAAAGTTCCCAAACAGACTTGTATGGCATCGAGATTGCTTATAACTGCATCTTGAGCTTTGAGAAAATCACCAAACGTCAACTGATCGATGGATTTTGATGGAATTTTCAGCAATGCACATAATTCTGACCAGTGTTTATCACTGAATGCTTCGCCTCGAAGGTATTTGATGTGCGAGATGAAATTCTGCAATAGGTACATTCCTTAGACATAAGCAATTTTTGAAAAAAATGCAATTTGCATATGTACAAGTGCTTACCTTATGTTTTTGCAAATCAGACACCAATCTCGCTGTCAATGGAGTTACATTCGTTTCATTTAATTTTTCTTCCCATTTTAAAAGAAATGATTCAAATTTATTGACACTTCTGCCTCGAAAAACTAGCCATTCTTCGCTGCTCAATTCAGCAATACCTTTGAAAAAGATTGGCAATTATTTTAAACCGGTTCGGTGTTAAATTTTTATGAACTGATGCTATTATTTACCTTGAGTGAACTGCTCGTAAAGTCCCCAAATATCTTCAGTTTCTTTCAATTCTTTTTCAAATTCAGTGCATTCAGCAAATTCTGGTACTTGAATGCCAAATTTTTCATAATCTCTTCTAAAGAAAAAAGGTGGTATTCATTTTTATTGTCGAGTCAGCAAAATTTATAAGTGAAAAAAATGATGACACTTGCCTTATTTTGGAAATATTTTCATACAGCTTATTCCACTCTTCGCGTTTTTCTTTTAAAATTTGCAAATTGTTCTCTATGATTTCATTATTTCCATCGATGAGATCAGTTTCTTTGGGACGAACTCGTTTCCACCTTATTACGAATTTTTCCAGCTCAGAAGCTAAATTATCAGCTTCATTGATTAATTTAGATTTAATGGTTTCGACCTGAATTAAATTATAATTGGGATAAAATTACTTTGAAAAGTCATTCTTCATCAAAATTAATCAATTTCGAGTTTTCTTTAATAAAAATCCCTTCTATAAGATATTTCAGATGCAACTGCAAAACGATCGTACATATATGTGAGGGTGAATAGGAAAAGGGACCTCTCGCTTAATTTTGAATATAGAGGTCTGGAACCAGTTTCATTCGATTTCTAAGGGATTTTCACATAAAATAGGCCAAAAAAGTACAAACGAAAAATTGGTTGAGAGATCTCTTTTCCTATTCGCCCTCACAAAGTAGTCTATTTCATCCTCTTGAAAGGATACCTATAACATTGCTATTTTATTTTTAAAAATCCCTTCAGATTAGCTAAATGGCAATAATTTTTGTATGAGCTGTGCAAGTTGCTCACATATCTACTGGAGGGATTTTAAAAAAATTCTTTCAAAAATTTAATAATTATTTAGTCTATTACTTGTCTATTCATATGAAATTGTTGATTGTCCAAAACGGTCTGAAAATTATTCCACGCTTGTTTAGCAGTTACCACTTGTCCTACTCTCTCTTTAGTCCAAGACGATAAAACTTTATTTTTCTTGTCCATTTCTTCTATCATATCAAGCATCTGTGAGATTTTACCAGCATTAGGAAAATTTCAATCTATCTCTTGAACAAAAAAAACCTTACAAGTTTTGATTTATCAACGATTTTTCTATAAGCTTCGCTTGCATCGCCGATTTCTTCCAAAGACTGAGGCTGGTACTCGAGTTTTTTCTTCGATTCTGAGATAAATTCTTCAATAGAATTCACATCCATCATTATGGACGAATATAACGTAATTGAAAGTACATCCCAGTATCTATTATTATGAAGCTCGATTTCTGATCGTACAGGAGCCGTGGTGACAGTAAAACATTCCACTTTATGTTCGCAGCTGCATAATGAAGTCATGATTGAGAATCTATTTTTCAATTTAGAAACATATGTCATGATGTCTACTGACGAGAAAAACGGAAAAAAGGGCAAAAATTTTACATTAGTAGCAAAAAAAGAAAAGATAATAGCAAGAAATTTAATGATTTTACTGTAAAAAGAAAAAATTTTCAACATTTTTCTCTTTCCTTGAATTTTTTAACCGAAGGATAAAAAAAGGGGTTCTTTTTTGGGTAAACTCAAAGCAAGAAAAATAGTATGAAAATGGCAAGAAAAATTCAGAAAATGGCAATAATTTTCATTTTTCAGATCCAGTAGACACCATGTATGTGGAAATTTCATACTTGACTATTTTGGCTATTTCTTGACCCCAAGCTTTGGATGTTCTAAAATTCATATCCCATTCGTCAGCTGTCCTGATGTAATCTCTCGCAGTGGTTTCCAAATCTATGGCTCCGAGAGCCACTCTATCAATCCATTCGTCTTGTAATGCCAGTAATTTCTCAAAAAGATTGTCAGCATTTGCATAAACTTGCTGAAATTGATCGGCGTTTCTGAAATATATTTGTTGGTATTAATTCTAGATAATTTACAATTACATATCCATTTGATATTGTGGCATTTACCTGCTAACCATTACCGGAAATATGGAACCAGAGAGATCAGAGACACCTTGGAATGTTAAGGGGAGAGTTATGAATCGTTTCAGTTGGTTATAGTATTTCTTTTTTATCTCTTCCAAGGGTGGATTAAATTGTAACCTTTGCTGTCTGTGCAATAGAAATGTGACATATTAAAATTCGAGTGAAAGGTCAAAGAGATAGAAAATAAAATATTAGGTATCAAACCTGTATACTAATTCGATTTTAATCTCTGGTAAATGTTGATTCAAGTTTAAAAGTCCAACTTGGTATCGATATTGTAGCACTTTGTAGATTTGGTGATCCCAATGAATGAGCCATGTCTTTGTGTTCGAATACTGAAAACCAAAATAATGAATAACGATTTCAATGGTTCAAATAATTTTAAAAATCGAGACTGCTACAAAGGCTCACTTTACGATTGACTTCTGCGATCACATTACGTATTTCTCGAAGTGTATCTCTCCATTTATATTTTTCTAGCAACAGATCGGTATCTGCCAAGCTGGAAACCTTTAAAAATCAATTAGTGAAATTACCCAATTTTCTTCCTGTATCTTATGCTTGAATATTTTACTTTTTGAGTTATTTGAGTATGATAAAAATACAATTCGTTGTTTTCAGTAGCCAATCGTTCAACGACCGTTTGAAGGCGAGCTATGTATTGATCAACAGCAGAGCTATTGGACCATGTGACGGAATTTTCGGATTTGACCAGCTTCGACAGCTCCATTGCTGATGACAGCATCATTGGACGTTGAGAAGGTATCATTCGATCTCCAATTGTGTTATGGAAATTGGCAACCTGTAATTTGGGAAACATGATTCATCATCGATCACTTATCAGGTATTTTGGAAATGATTATTAAAGACACCCCTCTCCGCTTCCATTTTTGGCGAATTTATTTCCTTTTTTGAATGGATTTTTTGAGTTGTTGAAAAATTATACATAGGTAGGTAGTAGGTACCTATACCTACTTGTTCTAAAGCTTTGGCACGTTGCATGAATAATTTAGCTTTCTCAGCAACTTCTGTTATTTTTGATGGGATTTTATATCCGAGTAATTGCAATTGGTGAACTTCCTTGATTAATTTAACTAATTTAGGGTTATAATTGACCTTCATCAATTTACCCTGTTCAAAGTGCACAACTGGATCTTCCGTACGTAAACTGAAAATCGACTTTAATCAGTATTTTGAAAATTTTCATGCCGGGTTTCTCCTACTCAATGATATAAAAATACCTCAAATTGGTATTTTCAATAGCTCGACGTGTCTCTGACGACCATTCTTTGAAAGCATTCGCATCACTGGCCTGTAATTCTTTGATAAACGATGATAGTGATTCTTTCAATTTGATATAATTTGCCAAATCGTGCAAAACTGTTTGACCCACGGTTTCCATATCTTTTACCTGAAAAAATTGATTTTGAAATACTCCCATTGTTTGTGAAAAATTTTCCAAAGTGATGTATGTTTACTTTTTTTATTGTTTCTTTGACCCACATAATTTTTAAGATTAATTCGGGTAAATCTATGTATTCGATGGGGAATTTCTTGGCGAAAGCTTCGTTCGAGAAGAGATCTGAAGAGGTTATTTCATTGATGTAATCTTGCAGCAAAACTAAAAATTTTTGTCGCTCGGATTTGATCATTTTTCTAATTTCATCTCGTTGAATTAAATTTTGGTAACGAATGAAACATTCCAGGAGCTGAGAATTGAAAAATAATTGTGGTAATTTAATATTAATAGAAAGGAGGGATGGGCTTGAAAAAATTAATTACTTGGAAAACGAGTTCGCCGCAAGAGGACAATTTATTTTTTATTTTATTTCCCACGTGTTCTTCTAATGGTTTCAAATTTTCGTCGAAAAATAACAAAGCTGATTGCCACATGTGATCTGTATAAGGATTGTATTGAATTGCGTTGATATCTGAAAAAAATTAAAATTGGGTAACAATTCAGAAAAAATAAATGATAAAAAACTGATGTTATACAGGGTGTTCCATGAATCGTCTGCCAAACATGTTTTTTGATATAACTGGGTAGTGGGTAGCTGGGTACCACTAAAAAACCTGAGATGAACATGTTGCCCATTTTAAAAATTGAAGGAGCAAATGTTGCTTCTAAAAAAATCACGTCAAAATTTTTTTTAACCATGAGAATGGATAGTATTTTGAAAACTGAGTGAATTTTCACTCCATGACTTTTTGCCTATCTTTAAAATTGAAGGGGCTAAGGGTCATTAAAAATTGAGAAAATCTTAAAATTTATTGAAGCCCATTTAGTAGTCCCTTCATTTTCGATGTTAGGCAAAAAGTCTACAGAACAAAATTTCTTCAGTTTCCAACGTGCTATCCATTCCTTCGATCAGTCATTTTTTTGAGAATTTTTCTTGAACAATTTTTTTTTGTAGCACTTTCAATTTTAAAGATAGGCAAAAAGTCATAGAATGAAAATTCACTCAGTTTTCAAAATACTATTCATTCCCATGGCTGAAAAAATATTTTGAAGTGATTTTTTTAGAAGCAGCATTTGCCCCTTCAATTTTCAAAATAGGCAACATGTTCATCTCAAGGTTTTTTTTAGTGGTACCAGGTTATATCCAAAAAAACATGTTTGGCAGACAATTCATGGAACACCCTGTATTAAAATTTATTTTGAAAAATGATTGAAAAATTGATGTTACCTACCTATATTGAAATTTCAGAAATACATTAGGTACCTACTTGAGTAATTTATATTAAAGGTGATTATTTGTTTAAAAATCTCTAAAATCACTAAAAATTATTGGAAATTTCTAAACATTCATTAATCATTTCTAAAAATTCATTAAACAATTAATTTAAAACTTTTCGTACCTGAAAATATGCTAAAAACTTCAGAAACCTTAAGCTCTTGCTGCTCTTTTTTGCTCAAGATTTGACAAATGTTCTGATGAACATTTCTCACTTCAATAATCTGGAATTGAAAAAATTACAAAAATTTAAGAATTTAAATCCCAAACAAAACTCGGACTTGGGTAAACTTTTTTTTTCAAGAAATTAAATTTTTATTTAGGTACCATACCTGGTTTAATCGAGCGACAAAATGTTTGATGTAATTTGGACTATGTGGTTCCCCAATCCATTTATGGAGTGAGTAATTAGGCCAAATTATTTTCGTTAATTGATTGCAAGTGTCCATCCATTTGTTACATATTTCAATACACTGAAAAAACACTCAAGAAAAGTCGAAAAAAATTCCAAGGTTTTTGTTAAGACCTGGTTAAATTTTACCAAATTTCTTACGTTTAAGAGAAGCTCGTGTATTTCGTGAAATGATTCTTTCCATACGTTTTTATTTTTTAGATTTTCTTGAATAATTTGGCAAACAGTGTTTCCTAATGCGAAATAAGAATAATTTCATTATCTAAAATTGTCCCCCCTCCCCTCATTCGATTGAACAGCTCAGCAAATACTTACCAATTATGTCAAATAAATTATCCATTCTGTCTTGAGGAAAATTACAGTCATCCAATTTCCAAATATCATCCAATGCATTGTAAGCATCCTCTAGCAAATCTTCCAAATTCATCAATTTAGTGGCTTGAAAAATTCTAATGCATTGGATTAATTTCCCCAATTAAAAAATATCAAAAGAGCAAAAAAAGGATTATGAAAAGATATGATTTACTTTGTGTCTAAAGGGTTCAAAATCTGCAGAATACGTTTTGCTTGCGATTTATCTGTTTGCGTTTGTTTCGAGTGAAGAACATAATTCCAGTAATCGCATTCGTCTTTTATTGATAAAACTCCTGAATGAAAATTTTCCATTGAGGAAATATTACACAAAAATATAGGTACCATTGAATGAATGAATTGAATTATCGAAATGAAAGATAATGAAACCTGATAAAGAAGATTTCGAGTCATTTATGCCATTCTCGACGACAGCACTTTTCAAACCGGTTTGCAAATTTTCAAATAACATTCTCAGTTTTATATCTTTAACGTCTTGTTCATTCTGTAAATAGATGAATCATTTTTTCACCCTTTCACCCATCATCGTCAACTTCAAAAAAATTTCTAAAATGAATCATATGTACCTGAAATAATGCTGGAATATAAACGTTTTGTAAAACACTATAAAAACTGCTCAATGGAGGATTTTGTAAAGAACAAATTCTCAAAACATCATTCATATTGTCTCCTGTCACAACACAAGGCGAAGTTTTATAAAATACCAAGGCATTTTTCATTTTTTGAGGTGGTATCTGAAATATTTGCAGATGATTATCATAAGTCAAAAGTATAAAGATGAAAAAAATCGTTATTCGTCATAAACAGATCCTGTTACTTTCTGTTCAATGAGAATTTCTGGCCCAGTGAAATCGATACACAAAAGGAGCCCTTTTCTGTCATTAAGGAAATTATCGACGATCTCATTTTTGTATATTTTCTCCGAGTTTTCAACCGATTTGCCGAAATAATTTTCTATAAAATTTGAAAAATAATTGATAATGTGATTGAACTGTTTGAGTGTGCTTTTAAGTACGAGTAGGAAACTGGCAACTGACCTGATACTTTAATAATGAAATCTTTTCGATTATCTTGAAGTAAATCCATATTGTTGGTCAATCCATGATCAATAAATCGTACATATCAATTCATTGTTGCATAAGCAATGGTTAGTTGTATACGACTACTTGGTTCGACTTGAGCATTGCTATAAATAGAGTTGCTATAGAAACGATGCAATATAAAATAAGCCGGCTGATTGTAAACATGCCGGTTTGAGTATGAGAAGGGAGAGTGAGAAAAGGGTGAAATTTATTGCCAGATAATTGGTATTGGTTGGTGTAATGAACGACCAAGTACATAGGTACTTAGGTACGGATTACGGAAGTGTCATAAAGATGGATTCAAATGTAGGTAGGTACTTATATGTACTTACTTACATATTGTGTATCTAATCTACATATGTGTCAGCATTTCTGCTTTTAGGTATTTTACAGATATTTTTTTCGTAACGAGAGAAAGTTTTAATTAAAAAAATTCACCCAGTTTTAAAATTTCTTACTCTTGAATTTTATTTTAAATAGGGGCTAAAAAATGAAAAATTTTGTGATTCGAAGGTAAGACGAGGAGGGGAGAGATTATCCAATCATTAAGTGAAAATGATGACCAATGGTAAACTACACATGTAGCTCCTAAATCATCGTGACACGAAAGGGATTTCGACGATCCAAGTTCAAATTAATGCTAAGTTTATTTTTAAAATTTTTCCATTTTTTGTAAAAAAAAATTTCATTTAAATTTTCTCAAAATTTATCCAACTTTGATTTTTTTCAATTTTCAATTTTTATTACTTTTTAAAATTTCTTCTAATTACTTATTGAGTTGGAAGGAATTTTGAAAAGCATAAGGTTGAAATTTTTGTTCGAAAAATTCAAAGTTGAAAAAAATTGAATAGGTAAAAAATCAAAGTTGGAAAAATTTTTAATGCTAAATTTATTTTCAATTTTCAAAGTTGAATTAAAAAAAGTTTGATTTTTCGAATTTTTCATCTTCATATTTTTTAAATTGAAAAAAGTTCGAAAAAAATATCGTAAAAATAAATACCTATATCGAGTTTTGAGGAAGTTGCCGTTCAGAAATAATCACCAGAATGATTTCAAGTATAGATTTATCTCAAAAGCTACAGTTTTTCCACTGCGAGTGACATGACATATTGATATTTTGCAGCTACGTCTTTGTTTTTCAATAAGTATGGCTTACATTCTGTCTGCTAGAAAGAAGTGGACTGTTTTATAAAATAAATTATTAACGAGTTTTCGAATAAATTAAATACAGAAAACGAATTACTTGGATAAGAGTAGCGTGTTGGAAAGTTGGAATGATTGGAAATTGAAATTGAAATCCTTCAATTGTTTTGAGAAATTGGTTCCGAAAGTTATATGTACTCCCAGTGTCCCAGTTGGTCAAATGTTTTAGAAGTCATCGCATATACAATGCAAAACGATTAAATAATATTTATTTTTAATAAATTTAGTTCAGAAAAAGGTTCAAAAATGAATAATATTTCCATTTTTTTTATCAATAATAATTTTGAATCGTTCTTATGGAAATTATTAATGGAGCAAAACACGAAAATTTTGAAAAAATCAAATTGGAATATTTTTGGTATTTAGTTTTGAACGTTACCCTTGAAAAAAATTCTTAAAAAATTTTGGAAAAATAATTTTTTTTAATTTGAAATTTTAATGCTCCACTCATAGAATGATCTTAACGTACTGAAAGTAGCTTAGGGTTTCGAGCACGTGTTGATAAGGGTGTTATCAATTTATCAAAAACAAAATCAAAATAGTTTTGAAAATTTCTTGAAGCTTTGAGTGTAAAAGTATAAAGTTTATGCATTTTTACACCAATTCCAGTCATTTCGGTAATTTAAACGTGCACTAATCCAATCTTCTTGATACAAATGATTGTTGTCCAAGTGAAAAATTCCATATATGTGTCTATTTAATCACCTTCGGCGATCGGTCGGTTCACATCGCACCGGAATGACTTTCCAATGAATATTGCTGCATAAATAATCGGTAAAAAGCTTCATTTTAGTAAAATATACTTTCAAGTTGATTCACTTGTATTAATTTCCAACTTTTACTTTCAGAATGACTGCATTAGCGAATGTTACTTGAGAATTTTTCCGACTCTGCTATTATATCACGTCTCTCGTTTGTAAGCTTCTGCCATCATTGGAATTTGATGAATTTTTATCTTTGTTGAATGTAAATTGCAGCCCTCGTATGCTGTTTTTCATTCTTCGAAAACTTGTGAGTAGTTGTCTAATTTACTAAAATTTTATCAGTGATTTTATGTAAGAATCAACAACAGTGTTTGATTTATTTGAATTTAAGTACTAATTGTCGTTCTTGTTTTATTTTTCATTGATAGTTATTGAAACCAGAACGAACGTTTTTATTATCGCAAGAGTTCCATTGTTGTTCCAACATAAGGTAATATTTCCATCATTGCCATTTATGCTCAAATATCCGATTAAATAATATTTTTTAAATAGTTATCGAATTCATTTATCAAAGTAATAAGTTTTGAGTTTGGCTTTTTCTATTCCAATATTATGTAGATTTGATAATGGAATATGCTTATTTGTGTTATTAATTTTATCTGAATTTTGTTGCAGGAATCAAATACTGAGTTTAATAAGTAGCCGTTGACGAATCTCTAATAATGCTGCATTACCTGAGAATGTCTCATTTCTTCGAATAAATCCTTCAAATGCTTGCTGTATTCGGTTTCAAAATATAGATTTTCGCTTCAGTTCAAGAATGTTTTCCATCATACACAGCCATGGGCAAATTTCGAAACGGTTATGCCATATGCGTAGAATTGGCGTAACGAAGATATTTTCCAACTCGCAAGAATATGCTTATTTTTCAAAGACACTGTATTCTGTGTATAACAATAACGCCGTCACATTTTCCAGGTTACGTAATTACGTTCAAATTTCGAACAGTTCTTTCAACAGTATCCTAACGAAAATTCCCAATACATACTGGCAAGCTGAATTTCCCAAGAAATTGCATTACGAGCCCGCCAGTCGTGCAACCAAGACATTTTCTGCGTATCATAGGCACTCTGAGTTTTCAGAAAAGCTATCTGCGACGAGTAAAAATAACACAGATGAAATAAGTGATTTGGTAGCAGAATGGGTCGACCGTTTCGATACTCTTGGCTCAGTCAACGCGAATGTAATTGCTGGTACCTTGAATACATTGTCAAAGTTGGATATTATGAGTAAAAAATGGACTTCCGATGATCAAGAGTATTTCAAGAAATTAATCGTTCGATTGGCACAAAAAGGAGACGAATATCTGGATCCAAAAAGTAGATCGGTTATTAAATTCCGTTCATGGCATGTTTCTAATAGCTTGAATGCTTTATCGAAATGGAACTTGTGGAAGGATAATGTTCCGGAACGTAGATATGCGATCAGATCATTTATCAATAGACTGATTAATCGAGGAAATTACTTATTTGATGCGAAGAATGAATACAACGATAAATTTTCCTCTCACGCTATTGCTAATTGCTTGAACGCATTGTCAAAGTGGAATATAGACGATTTTGAAGGAGCTAGACAATTTATTGGTAGATTGACTGAAGAAGGCTGTTCAAATATTTCCTCATTCAACTCTCTATCCATTTCTAATAGTTTGAACGCCCTATCTAAATTTAATCTCAACGACTTCAAAGATGCCAAACGTTTCGCCGTGTTGTTGCTGAGGCGAGGCAGTTTGAAAATTTCCGATGATCCGAATCCTCAGAAAAATTCAACTATCGACGAATTCAATTCTCTCACAGTGGTCAAAACTTTAAACGCGATGTCAAAGTGGAATGTGGACGAATTACAAGGCTCCAAGGAGTTCATCCTTCAATTGATGGGACGAGGAGTCACAATGGCCAGTGAATTCAATTCTATGGAAGTTGCACACAGTCTAAACGCACTGTCCAAGTGGAATGTCACCGAGTTGCAGGAAGCAACTGGATTCATCAACAAGCTAATAAAACGAGGAAGTTTAATAATCAACGAATTCACTTCCCAAGGTATCTCCAACTGTTTGAACGCTTTTTGCAAGTGGAATATTGATGATTTTATCGGAGCCAATGAGTTTATTATTCAGCTAACGAAACGAGGAAGTGGAATAGCTGGCAGCTTTAATTCTCAAGAGATTGCGAACAGCTTGAACGCTGTTTCTAAATGGAATTTCGACAAATTGCCGGGAACCAGGGACTTCATTTTGCGGTTGATCTGGTGTGGTAGCGTAAAATCCGGTACGCTCGGTCCTTTAAGTATTTCCACCTGCTTGAATGCTCTGTCGAAGTGGAAGGTTGACGAATTAAATGGCGCCAGCGAATTCATTGTTCAGTTGTTGAAACGAGGCAGTGTGACTGTCGACGGATTCGATTCTCGAAATATCGGTAACAGCTTGAACGCTTTGTCTAAATGGAATATAGACGAGTTGGAAAATTCCAAAGAGTTTATCAATCAATTGGTGAAACGAGGGATTTCCATATCCGGCGGATTCGATTCTCAAGAGTTGGTCAACAGCTTGAATGCTCTGAGTAAATGGAACATCGATGATTTTCAAGGAGCTAGGCAATTCATCATCCGTTTGATGAAAAAAGGCAGTCCTATGACTGGGAAATTCAATTCTCAAAATGTCGCCAACAGCTTAAACGCCCTGTCTAAGTGGTACATTGAAGAAATAGACGGAACCAGAGAATTTATCGCTAATCTGGTGAATCGAGGAAATTTAATATTCGATAAGTTCGATTGCCAGAGCATCTCTAACAGTCTGAATGCTTTGTCTAAAATGAATATCGATGATATTGAAGGAGCCAGAGAATTTGTTGCTCGGTTGATCGAAAGAGGACATTCATTGGCCGATGGATTCGATTCTCAAGAGATCTCTACTACTTTGAATGCGATATCCAAATGGTACGAAAATGACTCACAAGGAGCTGAAAAGTTACTCACTGAATTAGTGCGATGTGGGAATTTGAAAGTTGAAGAGTTCACTATAGTGGAAATTTCTTGTAGTTTGAATGCTCTGTCGAAATGGAAAATTGACCAATTTCAAGGATCCAAAGAATTTATCAACCGATTAATAGAACGAGGTAATTCAATGGTCGATCAGTTCCAGCCCCTGGAGATTTCGAATTGTTTAAATGCTCTGTCAAAATGGAATGTGAACGAACTTCATGGAGCCGAGCAATTTGCCGTTAAGTTGATAAAACGAGGCAGGTCAACAGTTGACGGATTCGATTCTCAAAAAATTGCTAATAATTTGAACGCTCTATCAAAATGGAATATCGACGAAATAGAAGGAGCCAAAGAATTTATTTCTCAGTTAACCGAGCAAGGTACCTTGACAATTAATACTTTCAATTCTGTATCTGTTGCTAATTCCTTGAATGCCGTTTCCAAGTGGAATATCGACGAGATAGGAGCCAAAAAATTTATTCTTCAGTTGACCGAGCGAGGTACCTTGAAAATTGGTACTTTCAGTTCCGTATCTGTTGCTAATTCTTTAAATGCCTTTTCCAAATGGAGTATCGACGAGTTCGAGGAAGCTAAGGAATTCATCGCTCAATTATCAAACCGCGGCTGTTCTATAATAGATAAATTCGATTCTTCTGATACCTCCAGTAGCCTAAATGCTTTTTCAAAATGGAATATAAACCAATTACGAGATTCTAGGAAATTTATTGTTCTATTAGTGGCGCGAGGATATTTGTTAGCTGATCATTTTGATCCTCGAGAGATTTCTACCTGCTTGAATGCTCTTTCGAAGTGGAATATCGATGAATTTGATGGAGCCAAGGCATTTATAGTTCGGATGATATTACGAGGTAATTCAACAATCGATAATTTCGAATCGCAAAGTATTTCCAACTGTTTGAATGCTCTCTGTAAATGGAATATTAACGAGTTCAAAGGAAGTAAAGATTTTATTTCGCGGTTGGTTCAGCGAGGAGATGTTTTAGTTCATACATTTAATTCTCTTGCCATTTCTAATAGTTTGAATGCTCTGCAAAACTGGAACATTAACGAAATACAAGGTGCAGATAAGTTCAAGGCAAGTTTATTGAAACATAAGAGTTCGACAGTCGACCACCCCGTTGACGAAAAAAACTGACGTGAATTACCAGTGACTGTATAATGTCGAGCAATTTTATGCTGTGATATGTAGAAATTTATTTAGCTCGTATGTGATTTAAAAAAAATTATTTTTAACTCGTTCACTTTCGTTTTAAAATGTAAAAAATATTTGGTGAAGGAAGGATGGTTCCAAAACTGATACTGAAGTCAAAATTAATATCATATTTTTTTTCGAATTTCAAAGTACTTACTCAATTTAAAAAAAAATTGTTATTTGAATTTTTAAAAGCTTACTAAACGAGTTTCAATAATTGTAGAAGGGAAGGTGGTTCAAAGTGCTGCCTGTCTCAATTTTTTAAAATTTGTTTTCAAATTCGACCAACTTTGGGAATCGCGAGAGTCTGTATGGAGAGGGGTATTTATGCAGTGCCTATTTGAATTATGTAGGTGTTCCATTAACTTTTTTTAGTTTTGTTTTCGGTCTTATTAAAAAAGAGGAGAACCTCACTTAGTTTTTAAAAAAAATGTTGTGATGAAAATTGATGGAACTGAAAAAATATTAGAATGATTCATAATTTTTCAACTTTTCAAAATTCTTTCAAAAATAAATTTGACAAAATCATTACTTACTGTAAAATTACTTTGAGCAATCTGTTTTTTTTTTGTAGACGTTTTCGAATTGGAGTAATAAAACAGAAAAAATGGGTAAAGCTGTCTGAAAATGACAAAAAAACTTTTTTGGCGAACAATATTCCACCTAAACTGTTCATTTTTTAAAAATTGTTTAATAGTGAGAAGGAGAAAAATGTGATTCCCAGTAAATTTTCTGTACATATACCTATTCATTACACAACTTGAATTTTTTTTAGGTCTGAATCAAAACTGAAAATGAGAAAATAGATCTACGTATATTTTTTTTCTTTACATCTGGGTCTGTTTTCTCATATACGAATTCGGTGTTTCGACTTTTACGTTTAACATTAAATGGTCTTCAGATGTGTTTGTCTCGAGATATATTCAATCATCCCCGAGGGACTCTGAGTATAGAAAATAAAATTTGAGGAAAATAGCTTTTAATCAATTCTTTAATGAAATAAGGTTTCTGAGGTGCCATCTCTTTCTTTTGAAATTTATTGTTGAGATAATAAGTTATTTTTGATAAATTTTGTTAGAATTGTCCAGTTTTAAGTCCTGTTTTTTTTTTCAATGTGAAATTGTGTTTCTATTTTTATGGAATACACTTAATTTTGTTCTTTGTAATTCTAGGAGACCTGTCAAAAACATTATTTTTGAGGATATGTTCAACATGTTCATTTTAATGATATCCATTGTAATGATATTGATTTCGTAGAATATTAAAAATATTTGTTGTTCCTTTACTTCTAGTTTTTCGCTGAAACATTGTTGTTTATTATTTGTAATAAAAAATTATAATTTTTTCCCGTTTTTTAGTGCCCGAAATTCTCATTAATATAATAAAAAAAAAATCATGTTGACAAATTGTAGCTGTGAATTATTAATTCATTGGTGCATTTTTTAATCTCACGATTACTATTATCATAAAATGACCTTAACTATAAAAAATTGAGCATAAAAATGGAATTTCTATTAAAAAATTCGAAACAATTTTATTATAAAAAATCATACAGCCATTTCCATATTAATTTTACCATGAGGATTGTACCCATTCAATATGAAATCTTCGAACTTGAAATCCTCAATAGAAGTTACTTCACGAGCTATCGTAAGGGTTGGAAAAGGGCGCATTTCTCTTTCCAGTTGAACTTTCAGCGGTTCGATGTGATTAAGATATACGTGACTATCGCCGATGGCATGAATGAATTCTTTAGGCTGTAATCAAAACATGAATTACTAAAACTGGCATCAATTCGACTAGTGAATACGACATCAGCACTTACTTTATGATTGGTAACGTGAGCGATCATACAAGTGAGCAAGGAATAACTAGCGATATTGAAAGGTACCCCTAAACCCATATCAGCAGACCGTTGATACATCTGGCACGATAATTCACCATTCACAGCATAAAACTGTACCAAGCAATGACACGGAGGTAGGGCCATTTTGGGTAAATCTAGAGGATTCCAAGCGCATAGAATAATTCTTCTATCGTCCGGGTTATTTTTAATGGTATCTATGACGTTTTGTAGTTGATCGACGCCTTGGTTCGAGTAATCTGTGTGCATATCTTTGTACTCGGCTCCGAAATGTCTCCATTGGAATCCGTAAATTGGACCGAGATCGCCTGTAATAAATGGTTTAGAATTGGACAGTTGAGTTTTGCTGATGAGAGAAAATTAATAAGAAGTCGTGCCTTCTTCTCTGTCTTTCAATCCTAAAGAATCTAAATATTCTCTGGTACTGTTCGGGTTCCAGATTTTAACCCCTTTATCGGATAATTCTTTCGAGTTCGTAGATCCTCTGATGAACCATAATAATTCTTCTACGACACCTCTCCAGAACACTCGTTTAGAAGTCAACAACGGAAATTGATCTGATGACAGAATAGAGGGTTGTGAGTCTGGTGCAAGTTTGGAAACTAGACAAGAATGGTTATTTACTATTGCTCAAAGTATATCTCATTTGACATCCGAACAATGATTTGGTACCAACACCAGTCCGGTCGCTTTTTTCGATTCCTTCGTCGATGATTTTTCGAATTTGATCCAAGTATTGCTTCTCTTCGGTTACAGTCGACATCTGTGAAACAGATAATACGAGATAGCGATTAACGGTGAATGAGGCTCATCGCTCATGAAATGTAAATCAGCGAAGATATCCATTATCTAATAAGATAATTTCCGGTGAAAAAATCATTATTTTTTTCTTATCTCGTGCTTCATTATCCAAATAGTTCAACTTACCGTGAAAATTCCGATAGCTGTACTATGTTTCGAACTTGACTACGTGCAGTTTTATCACATGAGAAAAGAACTACAAACTAACAGAAATTAAGTTTGAATAAAATTACGAAAAACTTTAAAGATTAATCAGAATTTTGATTAGAAAAAATACAAAAAAGCGCCAAAACAAAAGAAACAAGTGTTGCCTCAGTGTTGCCGTAATCAGTGTTACCGAATGGAAATTTTAAAAAGTGTTTTTTTTATCAGTTATTATCACGTGTTTTGATTTTGAATCTTGAAGAACGTAGTTATTTTTATTTAATTTCATTTGATTTTCGGAATATTTCTCGAATATTTCAGAAAATTTAGTCATTTGACACATTAATGGAGCCTTCTAGCTCGTACAAAACTAAATTATCTCGCAGAAAAAAGAAATATGCTGCTATGTTATCCAAGGAAACCGGCCTACAGGAAGTAGACAAATCAAAAGTAAGAGAATAAATTTTTCAGTGATTTCAAATGATTGAAAAATATTGTTAATATTTTGTGCTTCAGTTTCTTCTGATTTGTAATACAGGTTTAGTATCTGGTTCCAAAGCCGAAGATGTAGTGCGACTGTTTTCTCAGTACTGCTCCATTCAAAATATTTTGATGGTTCCTGGTAAATCTTACTGTTTTGTACAATGTACCGATGAAAACGAAGCAGAAAATGCCTATGATGCTATCAACGCGAAATTATCGTTACCTGGGGTCAATGGCCCGTTATATTTGTTGTATTCTGAATCAAGTAGGCATTGGTTTTGGTTTCCTAAATATTAATGATGTCACCTAAATTAGCGAAGAAAATTATACATATCTTTCTTTTCTAGTGCCTCAGCTACAGTCTATAATCAATTTTGATCATCGACCGAATGGTTTAATATTAGAAGATGATTTTATTAATGAGGTCGAAGAACAACTTTTACTCGAAATGGTTCACGATGATTTTAAGAACACTAGTGATACCTTGAAACATCGTTTAGTTCGACATTACGGTTATGAATTCGATTACAATACAAATAACGTCAATAAAAGTAATCCTTGTGAAGCTATTCCGTCCAAATTTTCATTCCTCATCGAACGAATACAAAATCACGAAAAACTTAAGAATTGGGTACCTAATCAGCTCACCATAAATTGTTACCAACCTGGGCAAGGTATTGTAAAATGTAGTATTTAATTAATCCATTGTTTCGTTTCGCAATATTCACGAATAATTTTTTCAGGTATTCCTTTCCACGTCGATACTCATAGTGCTTTTGATGATTACATTCTTAGCTTATCTATTGGGTCTGATATTGTAATGGAATTTAAAAACATTCAAGAAAGATGTTCTCTATTACTTCGACGTAAATCGCTTCTAATAATGTCCGAAGAGAGCAGGTAATCATTAAATTGAAAAAACACGATAACAAATAAATAGCCTCGACTTATACATTTTTATAAAATTCCAGATACGTATGGAATCATGGCATAGTTCCTCGAAAACACGATATTATCGAAATTAACTCCAAATTAACTACACAAGCTAGAAATGAAAGAATTTCGTTTACTTTTCGATGTATCAGGGAAAGTGATTCATGTAACTGCAATTTTATAGACAGCTGCGATTCTAAAATGAAAAAAGAAGCTGGTCGAAGTCTCGATATTGCTGATGACGTAGCATCAAAGTTGGAAAAAACTCACGTTCACGAGGTGAGAACATTCGGTTCGATTTAGGGTTATTGAGAAGAATTGAGTTTTATCACATGTTCATCTTCGGTGCAGGTATACGACGAGATAGCTAACCATTTCAGCGAAACACGTCATAAACCTTGGCCCAACGTTGAAAACTTCATTCGTTCTTTCCCACCTGGTTCCATATTTATCGATATAGGTTGTGGAAATGGCAAATATCTCGGTCTAAACACTTCAATTTATCAAGTAAATTTTTAAAATAATTTCCCTCGTATTTTGTTCAAATTGACTCACGCTGGATGGGATTTCAGATAGGCTGTGATCGTAACTCTAAATTAACTCGAGAATGCTTCATAAAAGGATTCGAAGCATTAATCTGTGATTGCCTAGAGTTACCATATCGTTCAAATGTGACCGATTATTGTATCAGTATCGCCGTTATCCATCATTTGGCCACCGAGACCAGAAGAATTCGAGCTATTCAAGAAATCATTAGGATATTAAGACCTGGAGGTCGAGCTCTGATTTATGTCTGGGCTAAAAACCAGCTCAAAGATGAAAGATCATCCAATTACTTGAAGACAAATAAAAACAAAGATCTCGCTTTGGGAAATATTAGCGATAATATTCGTTCAGTGGAATTCAACAATATCAACGATAGTAACAAGGAAACCGATTTTAGTATTTCTTTGCCAGTTCATGTAAATAGAACGCAATTCAAACATGAAGATATGTTGGTTCCTTGGAAATTGAAACAAAAATCTGATGTAAACGAAGTACCTACATTTTTACGGTTTTATCACGTATTTTCTGAAGGTGAACTAGAATTGTTATGCGAACGAATTCCAAATAATAAAATTATCAAGAGTTATTACGATCAAGGAAATTGGTGTGTTATTTTAGAAAAACTGTGATTCAAATATTCATGTAGTGAAAAGAAAATATGAACTAAAATAAACAATTTTACTTTGTAGTTTGAAAATACATTGAATTTAGCTTATTAGGTGTACAAATATATTTTTGAAAAAAGAAAGAATAAAAAAGCTATATAGTAACTAATTATAAGCATACACTTCTTATTATTTAGAATTAATTCAAAATAATCCTATCATTATTTTCGGGTTGAGAATCATTACTTCTGGAATTAGGACCAGACATATGCGCTCGAGGTAATATCAATCTGATACCTGAAGAATTCAATACATCTCTCGACGATTGAGATTTCCCTTTTTTGCTCAAGCGAGGCGTTTTCGTTCTGTGAAAAGCTCTGGCTAAGGCTTCAGATACTTCCATGATCAAATGCACGTTCAAAGGAGCGAGAGATTTCCAACTCTTCGTTTTCATAATCTTCGATGCCTTTGAAACGATATATCTCAAAGTTTTAGATTTCAGTTTCTCAGCACGATGCATATCGGACAAAATCAACGTGCAAGTGGCATTTTCAACCGATAAATTCTCGATTAATGATTCTTCGCACATTACTTTCAATCCTTGTAAATCGTATTTATCGGCTACCAATATCAAACCATCCGCTAGTTCCTTCAAATTTTCACAAGTCCCGGTATACATGTATCTCAACATTTCTTCGACGACTCTTTCTTCAACGTCAGTAATATCTACACGATTGGTTTTGTTTTCTTGCATATTGTGTTGGAACATAGCAACGAAAACTGGACTCCGAGCAGCTAATATTGCTTTATGAACAGGATACTCTTTGCCATTAATCGATATGACAACATCTGCGAACTGTTGATTGGTTAATAACGATCGTAAGTCTGCAGAGAGATCGTATTTTGGAACGTTGGGTTGTAAAGAAAACGAATCGTATTGATCGCTCATATTATCCATGAGATTTTCATCAATCCGGAAAAACGTAACTTCGCAGCATAGTGTTAGTTTACCGTTGGACAAGAACTTGCCGCTAAAAAGCTCATTTATTTTTATAAATTCAGGCCAACCATAAGAATTTAGAGGTCCATTCATAGGGCTGGCAGTGTATTTGTGAATTGGGCCAAGTTTACCGTACGATTTGCTCTTTTGGTTATCGATTATAGATAATTTCGGTCTCACAAATGCTGATTGATGACAGCTGGTAGGATCCAGACATAAAAATACAGATAAACTGGGATCTGCAACATTACTTAATATGCTGTTCGGGTAAAGTTTCAAGAACCATTTGAGCTGCTTATTGGTATCTGATGTGAATACGCTCGATTTTATAGACTTTCCTTCTTGATGATAGGCAAGGTAACTCTCGATTTCCCACACGAAATTTGCTTTATCCACTTTTACCGTAGGATTGAACTGAATTGTTTCTGAAGCAGGGCTAACGTGTTCTTGAAGCGACATTGTTTATTTGGATAATTCAGCAAGTGACCGAGATGTAGATGAGTATTTATCCACAAAGAAGTCTTGCAGGAAATCAAATTTGATGAATCTAATGAAGAAATAAAAATGACGATTAGAAATGATAGAATCATCGATTTCGTATATTGAATTCAATAAATTTTATATATAATTATACAGAATGTGAAAGTAAATTGATCGGCGATCAACTTCCAAACAGGTTGGTTTCGTAGATTTTGTAGCCGCGATAGATTCTCATAAATTTAATAATTATGTACTTACGTTTGATGAAAATTTTCTTCTTCTATTGACTAATATTACAATATCTAATATCTTTTCTATATCACTTTGAGTTTGATTACGATAGAAAGTTTTTTTTTTCATCAGTAAACCGCAGTAAACATTGAAAATAGTGATGGTGGGGTGGCCGGACCTGTGACGAAAAGTAGTAGGAGTGAGAAGGGGGGGGGACTTCTGTTTTCAAACTCAAAATCCGAGTGAAACACGAAATCGATACAAACATCAACAATCGACCGCAGTGAAAAATATAAATTTGAATTTTCAAATTTAATTCTAAGTATACTAGTATACACTATACTCATTGTCAAACACCTGCGAAAATGAAAATAAAATCACGATGGAGCACTCTCCCTTCAAAAAACAACAAAATTATCGCAAAAATCTCATTCTTATTTCTTTAATTGAAAAAAAGCATTCAATTTCCAGCAGCGTCTCATCAGAAACGAAAATCATGTACATCAGTCTTTTTAATTATACGTTTAAATAACGAAATTATTTACAGTACAGTGATATTAGCACCATTATCGAAAACACATAATAAATCATATCAATAAGTAGCTTACACATATAGGAAGTTGACCTAGGCGATCAACTGTCTTTATTTCTTCACTAAAAATATAAATATAAAAATAATACTCGTAACTCTGGCTTCTTATTCGCAAAAAAGGAAGAAAATTCCACACCTTAACATAAATCAGGAATTAATTTGGAGTTCTCTTGTTAAATATCACTTCAGAAACGCCCATCCATCCAATTTGAGTCAGTTCGTGTCTTCGTATTTGTATTTAGGAATTGTCCAGGGCTGCGAAATTACCCTTACGAAGTTCATCTTGCATTTTACAATACTTGTCCGCCAACAAATCGTAATATTCGATCTAGATAGATAAAATAACGAATGATAATAAATATCTGGCATTATTTCGTATAGATTTAAAAATGAGCTTACTCTGGAATCAGCTTTCTGGTAAATATCACATTCTACATTTTTGGCGTATGTTTTTATACGATCGTTGATTGTAGATGAAGCTTCTTCAGAATTATTAATCACCGCTTCGGAACCAGAAACCGGAAGCATTTTTTGAACGCTACAAAACGAGCATGAGTTACAACGTTTCCTCTATTTCGAACTGTTTCTTATCGTAAGATTCAAATACTAACAATTCTTTGACCAATATTTCTCTCAGCTCTGCTCCGATCTGTTTATGCCATTCCTTCGTAAAATTTTTCTGGGTTGACACGTTATGAACTAATGAAAGAATATGGCTTGCTCCGGAGGTTGTATTCGTTGATTGATTTTCTGCAATCTGAAATCATAAATAAATTAGGTTTCACGCTTCAGTATTACAGGTCAACGATTACCATTGTATGGAATTTATTTAGAATTAATACGTTTGAGTTTGAATCCAAGGGTCTGGCAGCTTCATCAGAAGGTTGTACTGTGGCCATCTCAATATCATTATTCGGCCTTTGAGATCGTAGTGTTTGTTGCAATTGTTGTTGTTGTTGCTGCTGCTGTAACTGTTGTTCTTTTTTCTCCAGGCGTTTTTTATCTGCGTTGAATACGAGATATGATTAATCATTAATTGGCAATATCAAAATTACGAGTACGTAGGTTGTTTCAAACGTAATAATGTTTAACGTACTAATTTCTTTCTGAATTTTGTAATTTTTTTCGGCCAATAAAATATAATACTCGTTCTGAAAAATGAACAAAATATTATGTTACATTTCCTGTAATTAATACGAGCAATTAACGTAAATCAAAGTACACTCACTTTAGAATTGGCAGCTTCGTAAATTTCTCGTTCAGTTTTTTCAATGTACGATTTTAAGCTTTGCATTAACGCCGATGGAGTAGTAGTTGGGAACATGGTTACGACTCTGCGCAAATTAAAAATAATAATTTACTATCTTATTACTTTGGGTAGTGGTAAAAATTCGACCAAACGTACAATTTTTCTACAAGATGTTTCCTTAATTCCGAATTTATTTCTCTTTGCCATTCTTTGGTGATATTTTGTTGAGTATTCGCGGTCAAATTTTTGTCCGATGATGACGAGGCATTATTGGCAGTGGAAGGTATACTTTGAACAAGATTCATTGCGTTCTGAAATAGACAAAGTGAAACGCAATTTCAAAGATTTGATAATTTTACGAAATCGCTAGCGATAAACTACTAACCTGATTTTCTCTATTTTGACTCTGCTGACCGAATGGTGTTTCTATTACGGGAGTTGTTTTCGTAACATTACTCTCTACGCTCTTCAATCCAGCCACAATTGCCTGAACATTCTGAGACACAGGCTGAGATAAAGCAGACGACGTCGTAGGTTGAACTTGGGCAACTGAATCAGGCTGAGAATCTCTCGGCGATGTTAATGCGTAAACAATTGCGAGCCTTCTTCTCATTTCGTCTTTTCTATCGGTGGGTCGAGGCTGATTCGATGACGCTCCGGGGGCAGGAGAATATAAAAGACGGTTTTGCGTCGAAGATGTGGTAGGAATATATCGTGGGGCAGTTGGAGCATACGTCGTTGTGGTAGGAATATATCGTGGGGTAGATGGGATGGGATAACTTGGAAATTCGTAAGCTGCTTGATTACTAAATCGCGATGTTATTGACGGATTCATAGACGACGGCTGGAATGATGCTGTAGGCGAAATTGGTGGAAAGAAATAACGAGACGGATTAGTTTGATGTTTAGACGACATGCCCATTGATTGAGAAGACGTACTCGGATAAACGGTTTGGTTATTTGATGACTGGTATAGAAACGGAGACGACGATACACCCGCAGATTGAGAAGACATGGAAGGATGAATATATTGGTTAGTTTGTGACTGCGATAGAAAAGAAGACGACATGTCTACCGGTTGAGACGACGTAGTAGGATATACAGACTGGTTATTTGGCGGTCGAGGTGAATACCAAGGCGTAGAAGAAGCTAGCGATGACATCGGCGGATTAACACCTGGCATGTTGTGCGATTGAGGTAGATAGGTTGACAAGGACGTGGTCGCTGTTTGATTGCATGTATTTTGAGGTATTGATAAATTCATCGCCGACGGAGGAAAGAAGCCAGAGGCTGAATCAGCAACAGTTTGTATCGACGAGGTAGCCGGAAGAGGTTGGTCATTTCGTGCAGGTCTTGAAGTAGACGATATAGGTTCAACTCGGATTCGTAATTTATTGCTTCCGTCAGTGGCAGGAATGACTCCTACGAGAAAACACAAATGAGAATTTCTTCGTATTCGGAACATAGAAACAAAATATCACCACTTACGAAAATTATTCCTAGTAATACTGGCGGCAGGTTGTGATGTTGATGCCATGATTTCATCCGGAAGATCGTTTTCTAGATCGAAAATGTCGCTATCCATACTAAGTATTACGTTCGGCTGGAAAACAAGAATCAACGTATACGCAGAACATAATGAGTAATCAGAGTAATTTGAATTAAAAGCATACTTCGATAGAATATCAAGATATTCGTACAGTTCGGTGATTTGCACATTGATAAAGCCTCCTTATCAAAGCGGAGAGCAATCAGAATATATCATTCGAGAAGAATTACTGGCACTGGTTCGAATTCATCTTATAGTTCGGACGAAAAGACGCACGAATAGGACTACGAAGGTGCAGAAATTTCTGCAATAATTTCAAGAGAAATACGATAAACACTTAAAATAGCTCCGAGATAATTCCGGTTTGATGAATCAAAACATCAATTTTAATCAAAAATTCAGAATCAGAAGGAAGCTGACAACAGCTAATTGCTGATCCGACAACGTTGCTCCTTTGTCCTTTTGCTCGTTACGCTGATTGGTCAGAACTAAATGACATCAAAAGTTTAAAGTTTGTGAATTTTTAATTTTTTTTTTTTTTTGTAAAAACGAACGAACGAACACGAATATTAAATTCTGCCATTGAAGTGTTCGAAAGTATTATTACGGCTTTAAAAAACAATGCAGAATATTTTTGAAGGCAGTGACTTGTAAAAATGATAATGAACAGAATATTTCTTCAAAAAGATAAACTATCGACCATTTGAAGTGAAGGTTAAACTTCGTAATACCTTTTTACTAAAGAAAAAAATGGGCATGAAACAAGAAGTAGAAGTTATTTTATTGAATTGTTTTCCACGAAAAATATAGAATACATAATACGAGAGAAAGGAAACAAAGAATACCAGTCAATGATTACAAAAATAAACAAAATAATTGGGAAGATACATGTTGAACGTTGTAGCACCATTCAATAGTTACATATACATAAAATAAAAATTAAGTACTCGATAATTCGATATCCATTAATAGAATATGGGTTGGATTACAAATCATTAGTTGAACGTAACCAAGATTCAACCCGATTGTGGCCGGTTGAACTCAGGGCTGTAATGATTTGGTATCTAGTATCTACTATCTACATACTTATACATAATATGACATCGATACTAGTCAAATTTGGCGAAATTCTGCTTTTTTGAAGCGGTGCAGTAAATTTCATTGAAAAATTACCGATTTTCAGTAAATATTGATTTCGTCGATTCAAAAAGACTGATTCAGATTTAGCCATTTCAGTAGCCAGAAAAATATCATTATGATATCCATATTTTCTGCATTAAGTATTACATAATCTGGTTGAACTTCAGTCACAGTATTGACTGAGCTCTGATTTAGGTTCATAAAACTAGCTTTAAAATGTACATCGATTAATGTAAAACAAAAAAAAAATACCTATATCTAAATTACCCGCACAATCAATCTTCTGATTTTTAACGATTAATATGCTACAAGCCAGATTCAAAGTTAGCATGCACTGTTCACAAATCATTCAATAAAAATATCCTGTCTTTAGTGCAGCAAGGTTTCCTTTACGAAGTTCGCATTGAATTTTAAAATACTTATCCGCCAACAAATCATAATATTCCATCTGAAAAAGAAAAAAAATATTGTCAGTCTTGAGCATTATTGTATTAATTTGCTCTACATCGAAAAACACTCACCCTGGAATTCGCCTTTTGATAAATATCATTTTCAGTTTTTTTAACTAATGGTTTTAAAACAGCATCGATTGTGGTTTGTGATTCTTCAACATTATTGGTCGTTACCTCGGAACTGCAGACAGCGAGAATTTTTCGGACACTGTTCAAATAAATGAAAAGAACAAAACGTTTTAGCACGAGTACATGACAACGATCTGTTATTTACATGAAGTACATCAATACTTACAATTCATTGATTAAAATTTCTCTGAATTCCGAACCAATATCGTTATGCCATTCTTTGAGTGGTGCAGTTTGTTGCTCGGTCGTCAATGT
Organism: Pseudococcus viburni; assembly: GCA_033439095.1. NCBI lineage: Eukaryota > Metazoa > Arthropoda > Insecta > Hemiptera > Pseudococcidae > Pseudococcus > Pseudococcus viburni. The sequence goes on along the minus strand of JAVBJF010000080.1, from coordinate 322,257 downwards.
GTTGTTCACCGATGTATTGCCCAAACCGCTAGTACCTGGAATCGGGTCTGAAATTTCATCATTAGGAACCTGAAAGCATTAAAGAAATATTTAAAAAAATTCTCAACAACGGATAGACATAATCCGATGGTTCAAACTAACATTCGAATTCGAGTTTGCCGGTTGTACGACAATCTGTTGCTCGTTTGTCAATGTGTTGTTCACCGATGGCACAATATTACTCACACCGCTAGGACCTGGAATCGGGTCTGAAATTTGATCATCAGGATCCTGAAAGTAATGATATTACAAAAAATGCTCAACAACGGATAGACATAATTCGATGGCTCAAACTAACATTCGAATTTGAGTTTGCAGGTTGGACGACTGGATCGTTCGGTTGATTTTGTTCTGGCATTTCGACATCAGACTCATTCGAAAGTGGATTTTGTTGAACTGGTTCAATGTTGAGCTGCGAGGTTTCGGTTCGTTGTTCAACGCTAGGCTGGGAGGTTTGAGATTGTTGTTCAACACTGGGCTGCGCGGTTTGAGGTTGTTGAGTGGGTTCAACACTGGGCTGTGTGGTTTGAGACTGTTGTTGAGTCGGCTCAACGCTGGGCTGCGAACTTTGAGATGGTTGCGACTGTTGTTGCCGCAGCTCTCTATATGCTCGATATTTTTCAACTGTCGAAAATAAAATTTGAAATTGATCACTCGTTGATTGATTTACAATTTTTAAGCTAATACAACGAAATGATGCCAAACCTATTTCTCTGCGAATTTCACCACACCTTTCAACAAATTTATGGCCATATTCGGTCTATACAAAGGAAACGATACCACATTATTTATTCTTCAAATTAATTAGTTGATGCGAGGAATTGCACTTACCCAAGAATTGGCTGTTTTGTAAATATTACACTCTTCCAATTCGAGAAGTCTCAAAAATGATAGAATTGATTGAAGTCTGAGATGTCCGGTCCAGGTAACAGGTAAAATCTTACACGCCCTGCACGAAATAAAAAAACATTTCAATACATTCTTTCACATTTACCAAAATTTTGTCAACTTACATAGTTCGAATAAACTTTTCTCTGAGTTGTATGGAGATCCTTTTATGCCACTCTTTGGTATCAATTGGCTGTACATTTGTCGGCATGACGTTAATGGCGTTAAGAAACAGCGATGGCTCAATATTTACATTGAACAACGGTCCTAAAGCTCCAAAGTCAGGTTCATTAAATGTCTGCTGTTCAGTTACTTCAATATCTATGGGTAAATTTTCAGATTGCTGCGATTGTGGCTGAGGAACTTCAAGATGGGAGTTTTCTGAAGCCTAAAAATACAAAAGTATTGAAATAGCAGTTGCAATGGTTCAGTATCTCATTATTCCTGCATAATCTAAACACTAACAGAATCTGTATTCGGATGTACTGCCATCGGAGGCATTTCAACATCACGTTGATTCGCAGAGTCAAGTGTCTCTCCTATTGCAGAATTATCAGTCAATATAGGCGATACTGGCACACTGGCATTATGATTTGAAAGATCGTCAGTTTCTTGATCGATCTGTTGAGCTGGAGTTATTTCTATTGGGGAGGTAGATGCTTCTGAAATATCGAGTTCAGGCGTTCGACTAGGTGCTGTAATTTGAGACTGATTCGTCGGTAAAGTCACCTGAGCTAAAAATGAAATTTCAAGTTAAATGATTTAATGTTAACTGATAGTGACATCTTAAGGAGTGAGATACAGAAAGTGAATACGTACAATTATTTCGAACACCGGTGATTCTTCTGATAGGTTTACAAACTGGGCATACTGAATTCGTGCAATTTTTGAAATGCAATATTATTTGTTTGGAAGAGGAACAATGAGCAAATGGGCAACTTCGACCAATATTACAGTTTACCATATGCCTCAAGATGTTTTTCATTCCTTCGCAATGTGGAAGTTGACATTTTTCGCGTTGTGGCTGTAAAATTAATTGAAAGTTTGTGGTTTAATTGATGAACTTTGAACTAGAATTACCCAAATGATATCAATTTTTTCTTCAATTGAATCTCGTTATGATTGAATACTAACCGCAATTTCATCTCTTTTTTGACATACATTAGCGTGCAATAGTAACACGAGTTGTTGCTGAACTAAAGTTTCCTTTTTTTTATTCGAAGGTGTCATTTGTTCTCGTTGAGGATTGGCAGTCCATGAAGGTCGTAGAATAGTTTTACAGGCTGAATTCGTAGAAAGAGGTTTCACCATTCTAATCACAAGAAAAGACCAATATGTAGTAAATACACAGAATATCTTCTCACTCGGGTAAATTTATGCTACATATCGAGATGAGATGATCCTTCAGTCGAATTTTTTGAAGTTACTGAAGAATTTATGCAAATCGCCAAAGCTATTGCTTTCTTTTCAACACACGTCTCGAAAAAAATGAATTTATTGACTGAAGTTAGATAATGTAGAAGATTTTTTATTACATTTTTTCTTTCGGTGGTGCACACGAATCATATAATGTATGCCTAGCGTACGTATGATACGAGTGAACTGCATGTACTTATGTACTTACGTGCAAGATGTGAAAAGCTATCACGAAAGCAATGGTCGCCGGTGATATTTGTACCCAGCAAAAGCTATAAAATCTTCAAACAACGCCTAATAGGAATCAACTAATGATTAATTTAAAAATTTTACTCGAAGGATAAGATTTTTAAAAAATATCAAAATTTCTACATGTTAACAATCAACAAAAACAATAACATCAGGGAGGACATGATAAGAGAGCTCGGCGCATGCGCACTGCCGCGTACTGCGCATTAGAATTTTTCTCCCAATTTTTATTTGTTTTGAAAATTAGAAAAAAATGACGTTTGCCGACTCAGCACGTCAGCAGTATTTTTTATTTCTGTATAATAACGGAATAATTCTGCAATATTTAAATTTTTTTCGACCCGACAAGACCCAAAGGATTTAGCAATTTCACAACATTGAAGAAAATTTATAAAAATTTAAACTAGAATTTGAAAGTTTTTGAAGCCAAAAAAATAAAACCTTGAAATTTTTTGAAAATATTGACCAAATACCAAGTAAATTTTTTCTAATTGCTCCGAAGATTTTCCAATTTAAATTTTTATACTTAGGACTTTCTCAGATTGCTTATTTTCCCCCAAGTTCAAATGACGAAAAAATCTGAATTATTTGACTCAATAAGTAGACTCAAAAGATGTGGCAATTATATAATTGGAATAAAGAAAATTTCAACTAATTGGAACTTGAAAAATTTTCAATTAGAAAATATATAACATTGAAAATTTTTTGGAAATATTGACCAAATACCGAACAAATTTTTTCTAATTGCTCCAAGAATTTTTCAGCTCAAATTTTCCTAACTTTCTCTCAGATTATTTTTTTCCAAGTTCAAATATTCTAAAATATTCAGTTTTTTTCTTCGACTCGATAAGACCTAAAAAATTAAATCAATATTCCAATTTCTTTGACATTTTTTCAAGTTGAGAAAAATGTTGGAGTCGCAAAGAAACTTTGAGAAAATTTTAACGTGGTAACAATTTTTTTGATTTGAGATTGTAGGTAGTCAATTTACTATGTCTTGTGTACTTTTAATATTGCACAATTAGATTTTTTCAATAAAAATAAATTTTGAAATAATGACGTGTTTTTTATTTCTTGAGTAGCCAGTTTGCTTGGGTATTTTATTTTAAAACCGGGTTAATTTTTTCAAACATGTAGAATTCTTTTTCATTTTTTAGGATGTACCTTTGTGAGAAAAAAAACAAGAAAAGAAAGAAATGAGACGTATTTTAATTACCTACTCGACCAATTTATTTATGACGAAAAATATTTTTTGTCAGGAAATTGACACTTTTAGCAAGGTAAAAGAAGTCGTATACCTGCTTCTGATGTTCTGAATTTCTAAAATGAGATTGAGATATCAATTTAGGCTCTTAAATTTTTGGCTACGAGAGTTTTGGGACATAGCCTTCTCAAAAACTGAAGTAAGACTGAAGTGCTCCAGTCTGAGTAAGACACCTCAAGTGGTTCTCATGTTCAATTTATAATGCTTGAATTCCTCAAAGAAAGATGTCGTTTTTTTCAATAGGTACCTATCATTGAGTCTTGATGATTTCAGAAAAATATTCTCAAATATAGGTAATATAAAGGTTTAATTACGTTACGTGGTTACACATACATATGTACCTACTATGTATTCCTATACTTACTCCTAATCATGCACAAAACGTAAAAATCTATAAAATAAAAAATTCACTTCATTCAAAAATAGGAATACTATCTATACTTATTACGTAGGATTTTAAAAATGTATAAATGCATATTTTATTCAATTTATTTCTTAATGAGTACCTAAGCCTATTTTTTTTCTTTTTTGCTACTTCTGGCATAATTATGCTGAAACTAATCACAAAAGAATCACAAAAGTAAACTACACCTGCATAGAACAGGTAGGTATAAGAAATTAAGTATACTTATCGAATGCTAAGTCTAAAAAATACATTAAAAAATAATAATTGGAAAAGTAATTGTATGAATATAAAATTAAAATTGTACTGGGTACTTCGACTTTATTCTATTACACACATTATTGTGAATGTTCAAGAATCTATCGCAGTTCAACGTAAAGATTACCACTTCCATTCGTCGAAGAGTCCATTGGCTGTAAAGGTATATCGATTTTCGTATCATTCTTCCTGTCTGAAGAGTTGTTAAAATTTATGTTTTTCTCCGTCGCTTTATTGACGATTTTATTTGTGGCCAAATCACCTCGATGTTCGTTTTCTGATTGGAGAACAGACAGATAAAAACTGTACGAGACTGCGGCGAAATGTGCGAAAACAGCTGCAAATACAAAGGGTACCAAGGGACAAATTGAATTATTTCCGAAGTAAACAGCGAAATAAATACATATCTACTAATAGCAGCTACATAAATGACTCTATGAGTAAGTATGTGAATAGATTCTTGTATTTTAGAAAAAATTTAATTAATTTTACCTGTCCATATAATTGTGAAAAATACAAGCCCAATGAATGTATCGTCGCGATGACGACCTTTTTGTAAGGCGTATATAGACATTGGGAGAAAACCAAGTACCACCATCACACCATTGGATATTGAGAAATATTTGATACAATTCGCATTAGCCTACAAACAGATCACGCATCACAAATATTCTCCGTTTTTGTGTTCTCAATGTACATATACTATGTATGTACTTATTGTACTTTGAATTGAAAACTTACCGAATTTTCATTATATTTTTTGTTCATTCCAGGAAAATATAACAACGCGGAACTCGAAACCAAAACGTTCACAATTGATACCACGAGTAAAGCTACAAAAAGTAATGACAAAACATCCGAATAAAATAAACACAAATAAGTAGCATTATTTCAACACCTAAAATTTAAAAAAAAAACTTACAGATGTTGAAAGGAAATTTTATATTAATTGAGGTTAAGATTCCAAGCAAACTGAGAACCTATTTATACAAAAATGAAATGCAAAAAATCATGTAAAATGGTCTAATTAGGAATAATTGTTTTTTCGTAGGTAATTTGTAAAAATTAAAATTCCAATTCCATTTTGATTATCTATCTAATTACTTACTTTAATCAATTTTGATACTTACAAACGTAACATACAACGAAAATAAGGTGCCTCCTCGAAGCTTGATGAAGCATAAGAAACTCTCGACGTGGCACATGTTGCTCTAAAATTAAGTAAAATCGAAAAAATCAAATTAGTGAACCGTGCATTTTATTGGAAATTATGATTAAAAGGAGAAAAAAAACAGCAGGAAAGCTGGTCAAGAACAGACTTTACAATAACGCACTGGAAACTGGAGTGACACGAAACAAAAAAACATAATTCTGAATTTAGAAAAAATTTGAACCCAATTGCAGAGCCGGCGGATCATTTTTTTCTCCGTAGGAGCCCGGGCTGGGGGCGAGGATATTTTCCAACTCTAAAATTTATAACATTTTTTATCAACTCAGAAATTTTTCTCCCTCCAATTTTTTCCTCAGGTCAAAAATTTTTTTAACTCTGGTATTTTTTTCATCTCAAGAAATTTTTTTCAATGTTGAATATTTTCTCAAACTTGTTTAGTTCTTGAAATTTTTTCTCAAAATTTAAATACTTGCAGCTCTTGAAAATTTGTCTCAAAATTCTAATTTTTTCAGCTCAGAATTTTTTCTTCAATTTTTTCCTGTTCTAAACTATTTAGAATAAAAAATGTTTGAAAAAATTTGGGTTGGAATAAATTTTAAGAAAATCAAAGTGAAAAAATTCGAGAGAATGTCAAGTTTTTAAACATTTTCAGATCAAAGAATGGAATTTTATGCACTTGTTAGTTGATATACTTGAATATCAGTAAATGAAAAAATGTTAGTGAATAAAAATTGAAACAAAATCCTGAAGCTAAAAAAAATTTTGAGGAAGAAATTTGAAGAGTGGGAGAATTTTTTTGGAGTTGAATAAATTGCAATTTTTAGAAAAAATTTTGAAACCTAAAAAAAATAAAAATTTTGAGAAAATAAAATAGTACCAACAGACATGAACGATGATTTTTGTCATTGTGCTGTCAAGGTGCTGTAAATCAGGTGTTCTAAGGTGAAAGTTAAAAGTTTTAAAAGTTTGTTCACATATAGCTAAAAGCTGAAACGAGAGAAAGCTGATAGCTAGCCAAAAGCTAGGTGTATGAATCAAAAAGCTAAATCCAAAAGTTTTATTTTTGAAATTTTCAGCTGAAAGCCAAAAGCAGAAGTTTTATTTTACGGCTTTTCATTCCTGGATCAGTTTGGTGTAAAATCTTTCATTTTTTTTAGAAAATTTGGTACCGTTGTGATTGAGTGTCAAAATTTTTGTGGATTTTGCGATTTTTTAACAGTAATTGTCTGCAACTACGGAAAAATCTCTGTAGGTGCTCGCTGCTCGAGCACGCCAGCACCTCCAGTAACGCCGGCCATGCTTAATTGTCCAAAGAAAATCAACACGTAGGCTAGAGGTCCTTAAAGTGAGGTAATTTTCGAAAAAACGTTGTTTTTCGACATAAACGCACCCAGAAATTGTGTGAGGGAGGGGTTCAGATTTTGAAAAAATGGGGGGAGGGGGGTTAAAATTCAATGAAAACATGGAAGTGACCTGTTATCTTAGTGGGGCTGGAGTAGTTAGGGTATTTTCAGTGGGCAAATAATACATACCAATAGATTTGAGCGAAGAAAAATTGAAAAAAGACGACATTTTATGATTTTTTTAGTCAAAATTACTGATTTTTTTTGGTAAATGAGGCATTGACTGAGAAATGAGTAATTTTTGACCGAAAAATAAGTGAAAAATCACTTTCACTGATCAAAAAAGACAGAATTTCTGCAAATTCAACATTCAAATTTAAAGAGTGGTATGTTTATTTTCGCTCGGGCGAAAATTTGAAAAAAAATCATACTCTTAATTCTTTGACATTTTTATGATAAAAAATCTCCTTACCAAGCTTAAGGGGGAGGGGGGCTCGAGCTCGCCTCTAGGTGCGCCCCTGTTTTTTGATCGCAGCACTTGAAGATGTTCTTTAGGATCGAACTAATCTGGTCCAGAAAGTTATATAGTCGAATAATCTCGTTTCTTTCAAAAATGACCGTAGTTTAAGGACTCCAAGCTTAGACCCCTTTGGGCAAAGAGCTCTCAATTTTTTCTGAGAGGTCTCTTACTCTAAGTAAAATACCTCAACAATTTTTGTTCATATCCATGGCCGCCTACAGAGGGTAGCGGAGGTGGCGATTGCGACCTCGTAAACTATTCGTATTTGTGTGCGTGTGTGTAAGTGTATTAATAGGACTTGGCTTTTTTCAAAAAAAGACCAAATTTTAAGGCGATGAAAAGCAAAATTTAATAAAAGTGGTAAAAATGGGGAATTTTTGATTAAAAAAGTCTGTCAAAGGATTTGCTCCTCGTAAAGGTCTTAAAGAGCATGTGAAAGGCAAAATGCATCATCTTTTAACTCCAGCATTTCTATCTTTCTTTATACCAATGGCATAATTCTAAAATTTGGAAACAGTCCAAATATACATGCCATTTTTCAATTTTGTACAGCCCAAATCTAAATTTTTTCATTTTTTGGCATTAGCAGTGCTACCAATACTTATTTTGTCCTTCCTTCAGGAAATTCAAAGAAATTAGAGAAAAAGTATTTCATCCTTCTTAAAATCCTCGGTTAGAACTACTTTTTTGATTTTTCTCGAATTTTCAAAAATTCAAAATATGCAGAACTGTATTACAATTATGGAGAAATTCTAATCAATTTTTAAAAATAAATACCTACTACAAAAAACAATAAAATTTGTGGCTATACAAAGCAAGAGTCGAGGGCAGTCTAGTTCTTTTTCTCTAATTTTGAAAAAAAATCACTTTCATTTAGAGATACATAGGTATGCGATTCAAATTGATTAATTTTTTAAAGAAAAAAATAGCAAAATTAGGAGAAATAATGTCTTGGTAACCAATAAAGTGAGAATTTCTCCAATTTTAGATCCTTCCGCAATAAAACCAGCATTTTTCTTTCTTAATGAGATTGTTTGAATTAAATTCAAGGTGATTTTTTTTTAAATGGGTAATGATATTTCTTTACCTTTAAGATTCAATGAGTAAATTCAATTAAAAATGAAGTTTTAACATTTTGGATCTACGTACTAATGTACTATTTGAATTTTCCAAAAAAATTTAATGCTTTTGGCATCTTGTTTGCAATTTTCCATTGAATTCCTTGGGGGAGTAAAGGTAGATGGCGGGGGGGGGGGCTCGTCAGCATTTTGTCTTGCTACTTCATAAGAAAAACCTGCGGGCTGCCATGTTTCCAAGGTATTTTTTCAAGCCACTCTAATGTATACGTAAAAGTACTCACCAAAACTCCAGCTCCAGCCATGATAATGTTTTTTTTGCTTAAATTTTGTGAAACCGTCAAACCGCAAACGTGATAATACGTACAACACACGAACTATGAACTATTTCACCTCAGTCGCTCAGTCTGAAATTAAAATTTAAAATCTCACCGATGTCCAGTAACGTTCTTTACAGACCACACCGAAAAATCTCTTTGTGACGTATTACAGCCTGAGATTGAGACTGAAGAAATAAAATAAACACGAGTTGTAGAAATTCTATACCAGCGACTGAGTGACTATCGTTCGTCGGATCCGTATGTATTCAGTCAGCAATCCTGAACCTTTCAAGATTAAGCAAAAAAGTTACCGATAGAATAGAAAACCACGGTTCTCATAGTACAATATGATTAAACAATCTTCGATTCCGTCTACATAGATAAATCCTCTAAAGATCTCGCGTCAGATAAACGAACGTATGGGTAGTATTGGGTACGGTGCCTTTTGTTAAGATAAGCGAAAATAAAATAACAAATTCTAGTTGATGCGATAACGATACCTAAATATCGGTGGCGCGGCGGATCCGACTACAATAAAAAAATGACTGTCTCACCAGCCATTTGTCAAGCAATTTCTACTGCGTGGGAAATTCTTGAAGGAAGGCTGCAAGGAGCAGGCGCTGATGGCCTAGTATCTATGGCACATTGCATAGATGTTGGGCCTAGTGACTTCCGAAGGCATTGTGCCGACGGAGTGGGATAAAATTAGTGAAAATTCCTTCTGATTTTCAATTTTTCCAAATAATCTTGAGGAAAAATATGAAAAAAATCACTTTCGTAGGATTTTGATTATTTTAAAATTATGGAAGGAAAAATACAATAAGGTCGAGCTCAGCGAGGCCAAAATTTTTGAAATATTTGATTTCTTTTTTATACCGGATGTTCCATTAATCGTCTGTCATACGTTTTTTTTTTTTTAATATGAACAGGTACCACTAAAAAAACTTGTGATGGACATCTTGCCTATTTTGAAAATTGAAGGGGCAAATGCTGCTTGTAAAAAAATCACGTCAAAAAATATTTCAACCATGGGAATGGATAGTACCATTGAAAACGAAAATAAAGTGAACAAATTTTCACTTTATGACTTTTTGCCTAACTTTAAAATTGAAGGGGGTATAAAAATATGTGTAAGTACAAATTTTTCCAAGTTGGAAAAATATGAAAATTGTCCAAAAGATTTTTATATCTGCTCAAAAAGTCGATTTTTTATCTTACTGCTACTGTTTTTTTGTAATTTTAAATTTGAGTTTTAAAATATAATTTCAGAATTTGTAGGTATTTTTCCTGGTTTTGAGGTAAACATTTATTTGGGAAAATCGAAATGGCTACGAGAGAAATTTCCCAAAACTTCTTATAGGTACTTTAAAAAATAGCTTGCCATGTACATAAAAGGCACCAAAAATAGTGAAACATGACAAAATGGAGTGATTTTGCTGAAAACTATCTATCTTCAATTGGAATGAGACTTTGATTAACTTCCGTTGGCAAATCTTCAGCTGCTCAATTTTTGATGAAATTTTGGAAGTTCTAAAATCTGGGTTTTAAAAAAATGAATTAAGTACCTTTTCACTAAATTTAATGAAACGTGATTGTGACCATTTTCAGTCATTCCTAAATATCTCAACTTCCCAACTGTCAATAAAACTTTGAGCCAAAATAAAAATAAATCGAAAATAACTACATCGTAAGAGAAGCCCATATCCAGAATTTCAAGTGCTGAAGTGTATTTCTCAAATTTTCGTGAATTTTTGAAATTTCAACATAATTAGCTCATCGCCCTGCGAAATATTAAAATTTGATTTAATCGACGAAAAAGGCTGAAATTATGTAGAGATCCTATTTTTGACCTCCCGAATCGATTGAAAACGGTTTTGAAACGTTTCAAAGCCTTCAAAAATTTTTGGCATTTTCCAGCACTGGAAAAAACTTATAAAAATAGTTCAAATAAATCTTAGCATCGATAATCGCGGTTTACCAATATTGTTGAACTATTTGATCGATTAAAGCTCAATTTTCCAAAATTCATAAACGCCGGTTCAAATTCATATTTTTGGCAGAAAATTTTCTTGGGAAAAATTTGAAAAATGAAAATACACTGACAGCGTATGCAACGAGGAAAAAATATTTTCAATGTTAGGCAAAAAGTCTAAAAAACTTTTTTTTTCAGTTTTCAACGGTACTATCCATTCCCATGGTTGAACAAATTTTTTGATGAGATTTTTCCAGAAGCAGCATTTGCCCCTTCAATTTTCAAAATAGACAATATGTTCATCTCAAGTTCTTTTTTTTAGTGGTACAGTACCTGATTATGTCTAGACTCTAGAGAAATAATTATGTTTGACAGACGATTCATGAAACACCCTGTAAAATTACACCAACGTTCAAAGATATAATTTATAATCAATCTTTAGAAAATTCTGCAAATATATTTTTATGACAGTTTTCGAACATAATATATAATTGAGTACCGTTTTTCCAAACTGAGCTAACTTCAAAAACCGTGCATGAGGAAAGGGCCTTAGGTGCCATTTTTTTTCCAGTAAGGGCCCTAGGTGTAATTTTTTTCCCAGAAAAAATTGCACTCAAGGCCCTTTCCTCATGCACGGTTTTTGAAGTTAGCTCATTTTGGAAAAACGGTACTCAATTATAATGTTTGTTATGAGATCTTGAAATTCAAAGAGAGTGTAAGACGCTCTAAAATTTTGAAAAAAATTCAAAAAACTTGAAAATGATTCGTGACATAGGTAGGTAGGTGTAGGTAGTAGGTAGTAGGTACTAGATATTCATTGTTTTTTACGTTTTTTATGCGCGGAGTTTGAATCAAAAGGCCCTAATTTGGTTCAAAAAATGAAAAAATGAAAAAAACTCGAGTTCAAGAGTCGAGGTTTTTTCTGGTTTCCGCCTTCTTACTCTCTTCCTCTCCTCCTCACCACATTCGAATTATGCATTTTTTGTTCATGAAAATCGTAACATGTTCATTTTTTTTTTTGAAGAAGGCTAGTCTAGTTCGTATAAATTATGAAAAATAAAATGAAAATGAAAATCATCTTGGCATACTTTATTTTTATAATAGCTCAACATATTGATTGCTACTTCTGTTTACCAAAGACAAAGAGGGTCAAAAGCTATGGAGCGTCAGTTTTCGTATCATTCATTTTGTCTAAATGGGCATTCGTAGTTTTTTCTTGCGCTTCATCGTAGACGTTATTGGTGATCACACTTCCTTCTTGGCGATTGCTGTCGGGTTGAAGAATAGAAAGATAGAAACTGTGTGCGACTGCTGCAAAATGTATGAACGTTCCTGAAAAAACAATAAATTTTTATTCAACGAATATCTACCAAGTAGGTATTTCAAACATTTATGTGATGGATAATGATTGAAAAGCTTTCTCATTCTCGGTAAGCATTAGAAATAATGGTTTCGCAGCTTTTTTTTTTTTGAAATTTGAGGAGGAGATTGCTAGAAAATTATACTTGAACCTTAAAACAACGTGGTAAAAATTTAACCCCGACTCCACATTTACCTTCCCCACTAGACCCTAAAATCCAACTACCTATCTAATTTCAAGAAAAATTTTTAAAAAATTGAAAATTTTCTTACCTATTTGTTTGAAAATAGTTTAGTACCTATACCTACCTACTTATAGATGTCTTTACCTTTAAAAAAAACATTCGCTTCGCACCTATTTTTTTCACCGTTCTATTTTTTAGAGGTCCTTGAAAAAAAATCACTTTTTTATGTTGTTCAACATCCATGTAAAAAATTGTGGAAAATTTTGAAAAAACTTCCTTTGAAATGATGTTCAGTATGAATACTTGAAAATATGACTCAATTTTAATTTTTAGAGATGAATTCTGGACCCAATGGGTTATAAAGGGGATTTGAGGAGCCCTCAATTTGAGTATAAATGACTGAAATGTGAGATAAAATTTATTAAGAAACTTTCAACGAATGTGAAAAAAATTTCCGAACACTGAGATATTGAATTTTGGTGCAAAATAATTTTATGTTACGGGTACAAATAAAACTGGATAAGGCTTATCATGGGTTATCTTTAACAATACCAATTTAAAAAATAATGTACATATTTACCTATCCATAAAATTGCATTCAATGCAGTTGATACGAATGTGAATATATCTTGACGCTCAAGTATGATGATTGAAAACCATGCAAGGAAACCTAATACCGCCATCACACTGCTGAATATTGAAAAATATTTCATGCATTTCGCGTTAACCTGAAAAAAAATCGTAATAATAATACTAATAGGAAGGTAGGTAAAGGTATCTATCAAATTAAACTCATACTATGAGTGTACCTAGTTCGTAACTGATTCCCATTGCAAGTAATTCAGATAAAATTATGATAGGTAATCCCCATACTCGAAATATTTTATAGTTATTCTAAGATCATACCGAAGTTGCATTATATTTCTTGTTCATTTCAGGAAAATGTTTCAAAGCGTAGCCCGAAACTAAAACTCCTGTGATCGTTACCCCTTCGATGATTGAAGTTAAAAAATCTGAAAGAGACGTAAAATATTTAAGTAGAATGTTTATGTAAAATTGCCCAAAACTAATGAATTTAGTTTTAAAAAATACTCACAACCGCTATCAGATGATGATACATTGAATGTGATTAAAAAAACAAAAAAACTGAAAATCTAAAAGTAAATGAAATGTGGAAATTATAAGGTATAGGTAAATTTTTTCAACATCGTCGGGTCAATTTTTATGCAGTTAACCTACCTACTTGATCAATCCGATACTTACCAACGTTAAGTACAATATAAATAAGGTTCCTCTGCGAAGTCTGATGAAGCAAAGGAAGTTCTCAACGTGGAACATACTGGTCTAAATTTTACCAAAATTGAAAAAAATTGTGTGGTTAAAATACGTTACTACATTTCACTTGGAATTAGAAAAAAAAAAAGCGCAGGCTGGCCAACTTGCCATTTAGGTATAGCGTCAGTGCGTCACCTAATGTTGTACCAAAGGCATAGAAACAGAGATTAGAGCTTTCGAATTTGCAGAATTCGATTCCTTGTAATTTTTCGAGTCAAATACCAATATGAAAATTTTCTAAATTATTCCATCTCCTTCTCCCTGAGAGGAGAGGGGAGGAGGAAATAAATTTCAAAAAAATAAGGAAAAAAGCTTGGAAAAATTGTTTTGATTTCTTAAAAAATGTTGTTAAATTTTCATAGAATTTGCGTTGTTTATTCAGTGATTTAAAAAGTGAACCAAACATTTTTTATCATTAAAATAAATTGAAATTATTTTTTGAAAATTTTTGTGGCAGTATTTCCATCCTAATTTTTCTGAAAAATGTCATCCAAAAATTGTCTAAATGATCACGGAAATTTTGCTTTGATTTTGAAAAGTTTGAGCGAGTAATTTGAATTTGGTAAAAGTAAAAAAAATTCTTGTAGTTTGAAAAATGAATGTAAATTTTTTGTGAAATGAGGGAGGTCTCATTTAATTTGTCTTATTTTTTATTACCTCGCCTGAGATGACATTTGCCCACCTTCCAAAACAATCTTGGCTACGACCCTGAGTCAAAATCACCCAAAAAATGAATTCTGGGGTCATAAATATTGAATTAGCTATCTCACTTGATTAAATTCTAACTTTTAAATTTTGTTTTCACTTTGCTAGCTCTCGAGGGATCAAAATAACTCTAAAAGTGGATTCAGGAGCATCGAAAACCCACCCTTACAGCTTTTTTGAAAATTTTTTTCGAGTTTTTTTCAGATTTTTTTGTCGTGGATTTCGTTTAATACGGTTCATACTTTGCTGGGGAGTGGAAAAAAATTTGAAAACAATCTTCACCGACTCAAAAAAAACCAAGGAATTGAATGTCGTGCAAACCAGAAAGCTTTATTCTTTTTGTGTGATATTATAGTTCGGATACCTAATAGTACAAATAATTCATCTTATAATAGTTATAATACGGACTTTCTAACTAAAATAACGCCCAAACCCAAAATAAATTAGCAGAAAGGAGAAGTTTCGTACATAAGCTCAGTAAAACATGTATTTCAATATTCCCGAACTTCCCTAAAATTGGTGAATATTTTAACCCCTTAACCCCTTTTGAGGGGGGGGGGGGTCAAATTTTGATTTTTCGGCCATAACTTTTGAAATTACGCATTTACAAAAAAAAGTTGAAACAAAAATTGTATAGAATTAAAAAACAAATAATTTTGTTATTTACAGTTCTTCCCTAGGACGTCATGGAAGGGAGCTGGGGCCTTTCGAAAAAAATCAATTTTGAAAATTCCCTATTAACAGAAATAATTATAAAAAATCGGGTTTATCGACTTTTGGAAGCGTTTTTTTTTTTTTCATAGTATATCCCATTACTATGTAGAACAAGAAAAATGTATAGCTGACCCCTCATCTCAGAGTAGGGAGGTGGACCTTCCGTAGAAAAAGTCGCGTTTTCCCCCAAGCATAGCTCAGCTACAGTGAAAAATTTGAAAAATTGGTTCAAACAAACATTGCAGAGCGTCAAAAGACGAACATTTTACTTTTTTACCTTTTTTTTACGTGGTCTTGGGGGCGAGTTATCGCAAAAAGAAAAAAAATCGGCGCAACGTTCAAAAATGTTTTACGAATTTTGTACTTTGTCTTTTGGGGTCCAATTTAGGTTCAAGAGTTAAATGATAATAAAAATCGAGTTCAGTGATCACAAAAACCCCAGAAATCCACTTTTCGGGCTATCGGTTCGTTAGATTTTATACCAGATCTACTGTAATTTATTGAGTTTATGAAAAATTTTTGAACGCCGCGTCGCTTTTTTTTTTTGCGATAACTCGCCCCCAAGACCACGTAGAAAAAAAGTAAAATGTTCGTCTTTTGACGCTCTGCAATGTTTGTTTGAACCAATTTTTCGAATCGTTCACTGTAGCTGAGCTATGCTTGGGGGAAAACTCGACTTTTTCTACGGAGGGTCCACCTCCCTACTTTGAGATGAGAGGTCGGCTATATATATTTTTTTGTTCTACATAGTAATGGAATATACTATGCAGAAAAACCGCTTCCAAAAGTCGATTAACCCGATTTTTGATAATTATTTCTGTTATTCTGTTGATAGGAAATTTTCAAAATTGATTTTTTTCGGAAGGCTCCAGCTCCTTTCCATGACGTCGTAGGGAAGAACTGTAAATAAAAAAATTATTTGTTTTTTAATTTTCTACAATTTTTGTTTCAACTTTTTTTTCGTAAATGTGTAATTTCGAAAGTTATGGCCGAAAAACCAAAATTTGAACCCCCTCATCCCCAAAAAGGGGTCAAAATATTCACCAATTTTAGGGAAGTTCGGGAATATTGAAATACATGTCTTACTGAGCTTATATCCAAAACTTCCTCTTTCTGCTAATTTTTTTTGGGTCAAAACCTAAAAAGTCCGTATTATTATACTTGCATACTTGCCATACAATTAAATTCATAAAATATTGACCTAAAACCTAAGTACTTAAATAATATAAACAGTTACGTATTAGTGGTAGGTACACGAATGTGTAAGGGAATTTATCCACTCACCGAAACTCCAGTCATAATGATGTTTATTGCTGAGAACACGTAAGTCTATCTAAAGTCGTAAGTACCTTTTACTGTTAGACTTCGAAAAAGAAATTATCAAGTTTGGATGTACAGTATTTAATAATTTTTAGCAAAATGAGTAAAAATGAAATTACTTAACTTTAATAAAGAAGATAATGACACCAATTCATGATAATTTGAAAAAAAAAAATGCTGCGAGTGAGGTGTACTGTACCTACATCATGTTCATAGATAAAGAATATACCATTCTACACCGAATAGAATACACAATACAACATATGCAATGGTTTAGGAGATGTACCATGGTAAGGGTAGTTTGCAAGATATTGTAAGCCGGTTCGAGAGAATGGGGTTGGGAAGAATGGGAGGGGGGATGGATCAGGGGGAAACGACGAGAATCTAACGGGTGTATGGTTGTATTGTATACAGCATGCAGTGCCTGCCGATTTTTATTGAATGGATGTCGAAAAGATACCACCAGTAAACTGCAGGGTGTTCAAAAAGTCATGAAACGTGATTTTTCTAAAAAGAAATTCAAACGAAAGAGAATGTCTTAATTCAGTATGAAGGAAGTGAAATTAATGAGGGAAACTCAAATTTTCGAAATCGGTTCTGTAGTTTTTCAAATTTTTACTCGTAATTCTCATCAAAAATGATGATATTGGGTAAATTCTTCTCTTTTAAAGTTAACTCCTATCCGCTGCAAAATGAAGAAAAATTTGTAGAACAAAAAATGATAGATTTTTATTTCTCTACAACTTTTGTTTGAAACTTTAATTCGTAGGTACCGTGATTTTTTATCCAAACCTAATTTTTTTGAAACAACCGGTAAGAAAATTTAGCAAAATTGAAGATACAAAAAATAGTTTGAATCAAAAGTTACACAAGATTGAAAATCTACCATTATTCGTTCCACAATTTCTTCCCCATTTTGCAATAGGTAGGGGATAATTTCCTTAGAAGAGAGGGATTTGCCATCATTTTAAAAGAAATTACCTATGAGAGTAATGATAAAAACTACCGAATCGATTGCAAAATTTTTGGTCAATGAACAAGTTGCACGAAATTTTTTTCGGAAAAAAATTATGAAAAATCGAAAGTAAACATTAAAAGATGAAGATTGAAAAAGAAAAAAATGAAAATTGGCCCATTAGAACTCGCGGAATAATTTTTTGAAAGTTGCGTTTTCTCGGAGTGTTCGAAAACGGAGGCGTGGTCAAATCGTGCTGTGACGTCACACCATGAAATTTTTGTTTTATAATTCGCGGCGTGGCACGCACCCGCGAGTAAGAATTTTACGATTTTTTTGTTTTACGCCAATATGCTGCGCTTGTTAGGACGTTTCATTATTACCTGCCAGTCAAGTATTTTCCGTGAAGTAAAGAAAATTTCATGGTGTGACGTCACGCACCAAACTTCGACCACGCCTCCGTTTTTGAACGCTACGAGAAAATGCAAGTTTCAAAAAATTATTGCGCGAGTTCTAATGGACCAATTTTCATTTTTTCTTTTTCAATCTTCATCTTTTAATGTATACTTTTGATTTTTCATATTTTTTTTCCAAAAAAAATTTCATGCAAGATAGTCTATTTGTTGTATCTCTAGACCAGTGATTAAAATACTCTCTTTTCATTGAATTTCTTCAAAAAAAAGTAGGTTTCATGATTTTTTGGACACCGTGTGTGTAGATGTAAGCAGAATTGAAAGATTTTGCATCTCCGTCGAAACCACCCACCAAATCCGAAACAGCTGAAATTATTTTTAATTTCCAACTGGTAAAAAAATTGCTCATGGTTGGTACGCGACGCGGATTTTAGATTTGAAATCCCTATGTCCCTGATTTTGCCCAACCCTGGTACGGAGAAGGACTTGGGTACTCGCTGGTACTCGTACCTGTAGATCATATAACGATTCCGTAAAAATTTCCTCTTCTAGACTTCCACTCTTTCTTTACCCCTCCCCACCAAGAAACTCTGAACATCTTCAAGAAGTTTTCAAATTTTTTTTTGAAAATGATATTAGTACCTAACTACCTCTACCTACAGTATCTGCTTGAAAATTAAGTAAGTAAATAAAAATGAAGCCTTCACTACCACACCACAAACGTGATAATTTTTCTTAAATTTTTCCTAATTACTCCAGAAATTTTCTAAATATTTTAATGAATTTTTCTAACTTTCTCGAATTGTACCCTTTTTTATTTATTCATATTTTACTTTGGAGTTCAAATATTCTGAAAAATTTCAAAATTTTTAGGAGTAATTTTTTTAGTTTTTCAAACATAATTTTTCAAAAAAATTTCACCCTCACTTCGCTCGGACAGTATTTTAATCACTCTATATTTTTTCTCAAATAAACATAACATTTTCTCCTTAATAAAATTCCGGCTTTTTGAATCAGTGAAATAATATTCATTGAAAACTTAGTGATTTTTCAATCCATTTCCAATTTATCAAAAAATCAGTAATTTTACTGAAAGGTCAGTGAAAAATCACTGATTTTCAGCTAATTTTATTTCACAGATTCCAAAAGTTAAAATTTTGCTAAAATTTACTGATTCACATTTTTTATGGAGTACATATAGATATTATATTGATTGGTTGTTCTGAAAAACCCCCAACAGATTACTCAATTTTTTCATTGAATTTGCCCTTTTTTTTTTGGATATCTCAGCCTCTCCCCATACGCGGAACCAGAATTTTTTTTTACTAGGGCACAAAGGGCCAAGCGTGGGCCAGATTTTTATACGATTTTTTTGGGGGGAGGGTGAGAGGGTCAGTTATGAAAAGGGACCTCAAAATCAAAATGTAAAATTTCAAGTACACCTGATAAAATAAAAATTAATTCGCTCAAACATGTCATCTATTTTTTTTAAAAATAATAGAGTTGGTAGACATTTGGCTACAAAATTTGAAGTAACGTAAATGAGTAATAATAATTTTGGTTTTTTGAAACTTATACATTAAAATTACAAAAGTTACGCAGCAGGGGTTATTCTAAAGAAATTTTGGAACTACTGGGATTTAAACTTCGATTGAAAAAAATTTGGAATGACAATTTTTCCTGAGAATAACCTGTTGGAAGAGGAAAAATTATTGTTGATTCAATTGAAGATCATTCAGTGGCATCAGAATCACTTTTTTGAGAGGTATAGGTAACAGAACAGATTGGTGTAGTGACTTAGAATAGTAGGGGAAGGGAGAAAAAGGGAGCCTTCTTTCGCATTATTGCCTCAAATAGTTCAAATATGTAACCATAATATGTTTTTGTTCATACCCGAGCGAAGCGAGGGCAAAGTTTTGGAAAAATTTGATTTTTTATGTCCAAAAAAGCATTTTTTTCATGTTTTAATGCTTTGAAAATCTCGATCTGATGTAATGTGGAAGTACATTTCATACTTTGCACTCCGGCCACCAATTTGGGGAATACAATGTACCCCTCGTACCCTACTTTCCAACGCTTTTGAGATAATTTTGAATGAATGCCAATTTTTTCCCACCACTCGCCGTCATCAATTTATAACCATGAGGGATTTTCATGCATGCAGTTGAAAAAAAATTGAAAAAAATTTTAGTGTTGGAAAAAAGTTTTAAAAATATCGAATCGAAAATAATGTGAAGAAATTTAAGTTGGGAAAATTTTTAATACTGAAATTTTTTTCAACTTTGCAATTCTTTCTACGGTAAACTTTCTTAACATTTTTTCCACTTTGATTTTTTTAAATTTCCACCAACTCGATTTTAATCATTTAAAAATTTTTTCTCATTTTTTTAATTTTTTAATTTTTTAAAGAAATTTCAGCTTCATGTTTTTTAAGATTTTTTCCAACATCCAAATCGATACTGCTAGAAAAATTTTAATATTGGATTAAATTTTTAAAAAATTTGGAATTAAAGAAACTGGAAAAATTTAGAATTGAAAAAATTTGTACTTGGAATAAATTTGGACTTGGGATTGTCGAAATCCTAGGAGCTAGTAAATCACCAAGCAATTTTGGAACTACCGAACAATTTTGGAGCTACCGACATAAATTTTTAGAACTACCCAAACAACCTGGAACTACCCCTTCCCCTGTTACGCAGATTTACAATACCTACTCAAATAACCTAGTGTGGTGTAAATATTCGAATATATTCACATCGCGAACATTCAATATTCACACCATACTAAAATAACCAAATTTTTTTTTGGAATTTGGAAAAAAATTCAAAATTGGTCAGAAAAAAGCGGTTGGGCCAAAAAAAATTCTCAACGGGGCCCGGCCCACCCCTGCCCGCCCTTAGTTCCGCCTATGCCTCTCCCTTATAAGATTTCTGGTTGCGCCCCTGTCTTTATAGGAAAATAAGAAAAAGAAAAATAAGAGATTCAACTGATCACTTCA
This sequence comes from Pseudococcus viburni, assembly GCA_033439095.1. Classification (NCBI taxonomy): domain Eukaryota; kingdom Metazoa; phylum Arthropoda; class Insecta; order Hemiptera; family Pseudococcidae; genus Pseudococcus; species Pseudococcus viburni. The sequence continues at coordinate 301,354 of JAVBJF010000080.1, read as the reverse complement.
CTTGAACAATTTAATAATGACGAAAAATTTTCAAATAAAAATATCTATGACACTAATAGGTATAATAATTTTGCAAGTTCGTGATTTCAATAATCATTCTTTGATCTTCATTCGTCGAAATGCACGCAAATGAATAAGCTGAAGAACGTACTTATTATAGGTACCTATACAATTAAAAGCACATTAGTGCAAATATCTAAAAAATTAAGTATAGTACCTATACCTACGTACCTACATTCGTAAGTAAAGGTAAAGAACTATTCAATATTATACCTACATAAATGATCTATGCCATACGTACTTAATGGTATTGGATCTGCTTGAAATGCTGCATAAAATTTTAGTATAGAAACCTAGACCTACACCTACATAAATCTAACGATAATATTTTTTTAAAAATACGAGTATGTAAAATTGATGAAAGATGAAATGAAATCATCTCGACATAATTTCATTTTTATCGCAGCTCAACGTACTGATTGCCATTTCCGTTTACCGAAGGAGAAGAAATCAAAAGCTGTGGAATTTCATCATTCATTTTGCCTAAACGGGCATTATTTCTTTCCAGCACTTCATCGTAGATGTTGTTGGTGGTCAAACTTCTCTCTCCGTGATCGTTGTCGGATTCAAGAATAGAACGATAGAAACTGTATGTGACTGCTGTAAAATGTGTAAAAATACCTGCAAAACAATAAATTTTCATTCAACGGGAACCTACTACCTAGTGAAAAAATTCATCAAGATTGAAATGTTCAATTTCGGTGAAAAAAAATCTGATAGGGTTCAAATAAAATTGGTAAAGTTAATCCACAGAGTAAGAATAATTTGCGTTTTTAGCTAGCATTTTTACCTATCCATGAAGATTCGATTAATGCAATTAAAAACATTGTGTTTAGATATTGAGGCTCAAGTATAATAATTGCGAACCACACAAGGATACCTAAAATCGCCATCACACCGCAGAATATTGAAAAATATTTGACGCATTTTGCATTAACCTGAAACAGATCATGGGAGATGGGAGCTAATAACAATAGGTATAGGTAGTTATCTATTTGTTTAGTGTGTGTAGTTCGTATTGTGTACACAAAAGATTAATATTTCAAGTAATTTGTAACATTAAAACGATGGAAGTAGGTACCTATAGGTAGATACTAGGTACTCAAAAATACTTAGTTTAAAATCATACCGAATTTTCGTTATATTTTTTGTTCATTTCAGGAAAATATAACAATGCGTAGCCCGAAACTAAAATTCCAATGACCATCACTCCTTCGATGGATAACGCTAAAGGATCTGGAAAAAAAAATGAAATAGGTAAAAGTAAAATGAATGTTTAATAAATGCAGAATTGCCTTGAGCTAATTCAATTTTTTAAAAAACTCACGGCCGCTTTCTTGTCTCGATGCATTAAATATTAGTAAAAATGCGAAAAAACTGAAAATCTGCAAGAAAAAATTATTGAAAATTATAACGTAATTTGGATAATTTTTTACAAAATTAGGCTAATTTTTACATGGTAATGAGAATTACAATTTCAATTTTTAACTATAGTACCTACCTAAGTACTCAATCGACTTGATACTTACCATCGTAAAACATAATGAAAATAAGGTCCCTCCTCGAAGTTTGATGCAGCATAGAAAATTCTCAACATGAAACATACCGATCTAAATTCAGACAAAATTAGAAACAAATTCTGATTAAATACGTAACTGCATTTCATTTCAAATTATAAGAAACACCAGAGTGGAATAACTGGATAGGTGGAAAGTACTTTTCACACGATTAAATTCGTAAAATATTGATCTTCGTAAGAACTTAGAAGATACCTACGGATTATGAATTAGGAAGGAGTTTGAAAAAAATCTTGGGTTTTGACGAAAACTGGTGACGTAATTTACTCCAGGTGAGAGACCTCCCAAAAAGTGGTGTAATTTTTGAATGAAAAAATGGGGTTTGCCACTTTTGAATAGTGCCAACTTCTGGAAACCTTGGTCACTTCCTAAAAAGTTACAATTTGAGTTTCAGAATCTCCCCGAACCATATTGACCTTTACCAGAGGGTTGAAAATTGCCGTTGATTTTTACCAAATTCAACCCACTCGCTCGAACACTTCATAATTAGTCAAAAAATTAGTTAGTTGGTCATGTAGAATAATTTTTGAAAGGTAATATTTTTCTAAAAATTTTCTGCACTTTGATTCACGGTGATTTTCAAAAATATTTAGACGATCAATCTGTTGGTTGAAAAGTTGAAAAAAAATTCGGAACAAATGCTAAAGTTAGTACACGAAAAATGCATTGGGCACTGAACTCAAAAATAAGTACTTACCTGTTACGAATGAACGAGTCGTAATGAAGTCGGGTTTTTCGATTTCGCTTAATTTTCTTTACGAGGTCCCCTCGATGGTCTATTTAGATAATTTCCCTTGGAACCCTTAAAGGAGCTGGGGGGAAGGGGCTCAAAATTTTTATACGATTGCAATTTTTTGCCAAATTACCAAAGTAACACATCGATTTCTACTAATTTGAAGGCGCTAAGTTCTAATATGTACTCAGTTTTTCATCCGACCTCTTCGAATCGCCTATTAGCTTTCTTGATAAGATCAAAATTCAAAAAAATGAAAAATAACGTGTGAGAGTATGTTAAGAAATGAAAAAGCGTGTGGCATATCGATTCTACGCCTTCAAATTAGTTAGAATCGATATGCCACACGTTATTTTCACTTCTTAACATACTTTTTCCCAAAATGGAGGGCTAGGGAAGCATTGAAGGGTCAAATCCAAAAAATAAGCAAACAATCGGACTCACGTCAGTGCCTTCCCTAACAAACGACAGGTCTCACACGTCAATTTTTCATTTAATAGGGAGGTTCAGAAGGGTCGGATGAAAAAACTGAGTATTCATATTGGAACTCGGCGGCGTTTTTGAATTAATAGAAATCGATGTGTTACTTTTTCTTCAATTTTTCTGAATTTTGGTCAAAATTGTGGACCCCTGTACCCTCAAGAAGTACTGTAAAAAGTTTCAATTTCATATTTTTATAGCTTTTTCAAATTGTTTTACTTATTTCTTACTGGTGTTTTTTCAATTTCAAATATTTTCAAAAATTCATAATTTTTTACCTCTGAAGTTTTATATAAAAATTTCCATCTAAGTTCAAATTTACTGAATGGGTATAGTTGAATAAGGAGTATTTTTGGTCCCAGCTCCGATTTTCAATCTAATGCTCCCAGATTGTGAACCTTGATGAAAAAAAAATTCTGGAAAAAATCCCGCCCCTCCCCCATTCGGAAGTTAGGACCATTTTATTGCATTATTTTCAAGAATTTTTAATCCTAACGGAAGTAAATGTGAATTTTTGTTATTTGGCACAATGTTACATTTTGTAGAAAGGGTTTTGAGGGTTTTGGCCGTTTCTTTGAAAAAAAGACTGAAGATTACAAAACCCTTTACAAAAATATTGTTAGTTTGGCTGATTTTTCAAATCTTGAGCATTTTATACGGAAAGAAATGACGAAATGAAGAAACTAATGTCGGATTCGTGTTACGCAGGTCAAAATACACCGATATACATACACCCTTTTCGGGACCATTTTACTGTAAATGTCGAAATTCACTTTTTTCACTGATTTTTCGTAGCAATAAAACTAAATTTCGAGATTTAAAGTAAAATGATCACAAAAAGGGTGTTTATCGGGGTGTTTTGATCTGCTGAATACGAATGATTGGTTTTTCATTTGGCCATTTCTTTCCATATAAAATTTGAAAAATTTGAAAAATCTGCCAAAATAACATAATTTTTTACGGGGTTTCGCAATTTTTGGCCCTTGCGCCACCTCAATCGCCAAAACTGAATACGTGACGTGAATCTACGTCAAAAAACACGTTTTTAGGATTTTTTCAAAAATTAGTCGAACTCTGCTGCTAAGGTCTTTTTACAGTTGAAAAATTCAAATGGCCAAAACCTCATGAAGGAATGCATCAAAATAGGTAAAAAAATTATCGTAAATAAACTTCTACGAAATGTAACTTTGTGCCAAATAACAAGAAATTTCTTTCACTTCCGTTGGGATTAAAAATTCTTGAAAGTAATGCAATAAAATAGCCATAGCTCCGAAAGAGAAGGGGTTGGCAGGGAAAAAACTTTTTCCATCAAGATTCACAATCTGGGGACATTAGATTGAAAATTAGGGCTGGGGCCAAAAACACCCCTTATCCGGCTATACCCTTTAAATTCAATTTTCTTCCATAGGTACCTAACCTAAGTACTTCAAAATTTTTTATTTCAAGATTTCCTAATTTCCTTAAATTTTTATATTAAGAAAGTTTTGAGAAAATTTGAATTTAAAAAAAAATTGAGAAAGTAATGAATAGGTGGGTATTTAAAACTTGAAAAATTTTGTGGTAAGCAGGAAAAAAAAGTAAAAAGTTGATATAGGTAATTGAAAAAATTTCTAAGTGAAAAAAATGAAAAATGAAAATTTTAAGAGACTTTCAACAAAAATTAAGTCAGTAAAGAATTATTCGTCATTATTGAAAAATTGATATAGAAATTTTTGCAGCAGCTTACACTTGAATTTTATGAAAATCGCAAAAATCAAAATCCGGTTGGTATAGCGGTTTTGGAAAATGTCATATCGAAAATTATTCTACGCGACCAAAAATTTTTTTGGATCGATTGTGAGATGTTTGAGTAATTAATTTGAACTTGATAAAAATAAAAAATAATTTTTCAACCGTTTCGTAGAAAGCGAAAAGTCGTATTCAATCTCGGCCAATGGTTCAGAGAAGTGTAAAAATTCAAATCGCATATTTTCAAGAGGATTAGCCGAGGGTCTGGGTACTTAACCCTACGTAGACCACCGAAAAAAACCACCACGTGCCAAAAACGGCACTACAATGCTAATGGGATTTTTCGAAAATGCATTGTAGTGCCGTTTTTGGCACGGGTGGTCTACATAGAGTTGAAATCATCCAAAAATGGCAAAATCCGTGTTTTTTTCGTAAATGACCTCACTTTGGATCTCCCCCCTCGCTCTGTCGCGTATCGAACTTGAGGTTGAGGGAAGATAGAGGGAAGGGAATCAAAACTTAGTAAATAAACTAGGTATCCAATCAATTTTTGTCAAAATCCAGGATTCCATATCTATACGTTTAGTAGTAGTAAGTACGATAAAAATGTAGTGAAGGCTTGCTACTCACCGAAACTCCAGTCATGATGAAGTTTATGCTGGGATTGGGACTACAACTTAAGGTCTCGAAAACGCGTTAGGTAAATGGTAAATACATATACTTTTTCAATCAGATCACGAACCAGGATTTTGTAAAACTTGAAACTTTGTGCGCGTACACGAATACAATTCACAATCAGAAATTATGAGGTAGGTACCTAGTTTCAAAAAGTAAGCAAAAAGTCACGGAGGGAACTGAACACCACATACGATGATATGATTCCGAATGGTCTAGAATTACACTGTAGGTTTATTCTACTCTACTTTATCTATGCTGACTGACGACTGAGTTTCTAACTAACTACCTCGCCGCCGCGCCCCCATACTGATGACAATTGTCACCAACCGTTTTTTTTCGTGCGTTACGTTGGCAGGAACGAGTGATCGAGTGGTAACACCGTAACGCCTCCTAGTCCCTATGCGCGCTTGGCCCACCCCACCCGCAGTGATGGAAAACTGGAACTGGAATTAGAACTGGAATTGAAAAAAACTGGAACTAAAACTGAAAAATGATGAACTGACAATCCGATACTGAGAAATTAAACAAACTGAACACGAACCTCTATTTTTGGATGTAAAACGTGGATAGCGAATTAAAAAAAACGCTGTATAGAACTGTTTACAGCGTTTAGTTTTTCAGTTCCAGCAGTTGCAATTTTATTGTTTAAAATATGAATTGAAAAAGTCAAAATTTTGATGTTGAAATTTACCAAACCACATTAATTTTAATTAAAATTTTTTTACTAAAAACCCCCAAACCTTGAAAATTTACATCAAAAAGTGAATAAAGAAGAATGTTGTGTTGTAAACTTTAAAATTTCATCCAATTAAAAACGTCCTCTCATACATTAGGTACCTATTCAAATTTTTTGTTGAAAAATTCAGGGGCTAGTCACAACATTTTTGAAAAATATTACTAATGACAATGACAATGACTTTTTTTCTAGAATTCTTCAATTCTCTTGAACAGGGAAAAATTGTACTTTATTATCAGAAAAAGAAAAACAACAAAGTTCAAATTTAGCAGAAAATTTGCATTTTTTTGTACTTCAAAATTTTAAAAACTGAAATTTTAGAACTGGTATTTGGAACTGAAACTGGAACTGAAAACTGGAATTAAAAAATTTTGAGAACTGGAACTGGAGCTGGAATTAGAACTGAAAAATTTTGAGAACTAGAACTGGAACTGGAACTGGAACTGGAACTGGAACTAGAACTAATATCATTTCAGTTTTCCATCACTGGCCCACCGTTCTTTCCGCTATTCAGCAAATTGCCTACTTTTTCATTTGAAGGGGCAAACGTTTCTGAAAAAATCTTGACCGGTACGAATTTTAATTTTTTTTGCCCCTCAAATCCAACGGGTAGGCAAAGTGTTGTGCACGAACCAGTAGGGCATAGATACACAAATATCTGTCGGGTAACGATTTCATCCCCTCCACTTTTCATTCAGTGAAAAAAATATATCAATAAACACGAAAAATACATATATTTTTCTAAAGAATTTGCCCCTTCAAATAAGAAAGTAGGAATTAGCCCATCAAGGGAAATGAAAGGTTGAACATTTATGTACACCCCTAGAAGTTAAAATGCCGTATCAAACTTTGGTCCAGCAGCGCTAGAAAATTAATTGGCAAATGCCATTTTTTTAAGTGGGGCATTGACTATAAAGTCAATGAAGTGGGGAGTCGGCGGATTAACAGTTTAACCCACCGCCACCACACTCGTGACAAAAAAATGGTCACATACTGGTCTTTTTTCGTGCGTTAAGTTGGTAGGAATGAGTGATCGGGCAGTGGCATCGTCAGATTCGAAAATTGTGGAGGCACAAAAGGGGCCATGTGTTGGACAACTTTTTTTGCTTTTTCGAAGTGGAAAAGAGGGACTGACTTTTTTCACCTGTTGAAAATGGGGACGGGGTAAAAAAGGAGCTTTCTTCCGCACTTTCATCTCAGATAGATCACAGAATTGTAATTTTGTTTATGCCCGAGCGAAGTGAGAGCGAAGCTTTGAAAGAAATCTGATTTTTAATGCCCTAAAAATACATTTTTCCATGTTTTAACGCTTTGAAAATCCCTAGCTGATGTAAGCGTAATGTAAATTTATAAATATAATATATTTTTTTGTGGGGGGGGGGACTAAAACTTTTTTCGGAGACCCTGCTGTTCGTTTCCGCTGTTCACCGCTGTTCAGCAAATTGCTTACTTTTTTATTCGAAGGGTCAAACGTTTTTGAAAAAAAATTGACCACACGAATTTTAAAATTTTTGCCTCCTAAATTCAAAGAGTAGGCAAAGTGTTGTGCACGAACCAGTAAGGCATAGGTACACAAGTATCTGTCGGGTGACGATTTCATCCCTTCCATTTTTCATTCGGTGAAAAAAAATTATCAATAAACACGAAAAATACACACTTTTCCTAAAATTTTTGTCCCTTCAAATAAGAAAGCAGGCAATTTGCCCAATAGGGGGAATGAAAGGTTGAACACTTATGTACATACCCTGAAAGTTATAATGCCATGCCAAGCTTTGGCTTAATTGGTAAATGACTTGTTTTTTGAAGTGTGCTATGGGCATGGGCGGATTAAGATGAATAATAAAGACCACTCTCGTGAAGACATATAGTAGGTACCGAACTAATATAATTATTCAGCGAAATAAGCAGAAATGAAATTACTTAGGTTAGCAATTCATGGCAATTCTAAGAAAAATACAATGCTGAATTGCTGATCCTTATCGCTCGATGATTCGATTCCAATTTACATATTTGAAAAAGAGTGCGACGTGCGATTGAATTTGAACAAAAACGCGAGATAAGCAGTCGAGGGTCGAGGTCTACAGAGAATAATGATTGTACTTGAAGTTTACGTGGTGGTTTACCGTGGGAAGTTTCGATAACACATTTTAAAATGTCTTGATGCTTTGAAAATCTCTATCAGTTGATCAGATGCAATTTTAGGAAGTACAAATACTACGTACTCTGTACCCCTGCAGCTGGTAGGGGGGGGGAGGGTACAATCACTTTCCGACGCCACTGGAAGAAAAAAATATGAGAATTTTAAGAATGCCAATTGATATGCGTGGACAGGAAACAAAAGAGAGAATATCGTTAGTAGAGAATATACGTTGGAATGCAGGATAATTGAGGATTCTGGGAAACTGTTTTCACACGAACAATATTTAAAAATTAATATATTTCAGCGATACCTAGCGAAAGACTTTTGATTTTAATTAACATGGCTCGCAAAATCCAAAAACTGAAGTTTAAAAAGTGGTTGAATCGACATGGAATGACCCATGGACTGCTTTTCGATGCTGGAAAATCCAAAAATTTATTGAAGGTTTCAGAATATTTCGAAATATGCTCAAAACCGAGCTTTCAATTCATTCGAAAGGTTGAAAATGGAGTATATTATACTAAATTTCATCTACATATTGATCTTGATCAGATTAAATTTTCATATTTTCCACTTTGACGAGGCTGTGAAGTAATTTTGAATTTTTAAAAATTCGCTAAAATTCAAAAAATGGATTTCACCACCTGTAATTTTTGGTAAGGTTTTTTTTTTGAATTTGCTTTCGATAGTTTCGATATATTCTCGTTTTGGCTCAAAATTTTACTACCAGTTGTAATATCTTTCTGGTTAGGTCGAATGATTTTTCACCATTAGATACACTTAGTTGTGGAGATTTTTCAAAAATAAAGAAACATGCATTTATGAGTTTTTTCAGAATTGAGGACGGCGGTGAAAAATCGTCAGTAATATTTTTTGGGGTAAAATTTTTATATTAAGAAAAAATTTTCTCAGAAGATCGAAAGAGTAAAAAAGTGATTTCTTTAAACCCTTCTAAATGGAGTGAAGGTCAAAAGTGAAAACCTATGGAATTTTTGGATAAAAACCTCAATACCGGTACCTACTAGAATCTTTTTTGACAAAAATTTTTAATTTTTTTAATTTTTGAGAAATTCGGATTTTTATAGCTCAAAAATAAAGCGCTCAGTATAGCACACGTTAAAATCATTTTTGATACAAAAAAAATGAAAAATTCAATCTTGTGGGGGAGGTCCTGAGAAGATTTCAAAAATATTTGAATCAAAAGTCACTCTCACTCTATCACGCATACAGGCTCAATTTACGGGGGGGGGGCGGCTCGCAGTATTGATATTTGTTCGCTTGGGCGATGGGTTGGGTATTTATTAATAATTTTACCTTCATTTTATATAAAAGTTTCAATCTGTTCTTAATTTATGGTATATAAGTATCTAATTTTGTTTTACTCTTTTTTTTGAAAGTTAGATGTTGAATGGTGATGGTGGGTGGTGATAGGGGGTCAGTACATTTTTGAAAGTTGTGGATGTGGACAGACCTCAAAAAGATCTAGAAAAAATCCACTCTTTCGACTCAGTTCTTATCTCTGCCCAATTATTTTTATAATATGACAACATTATAATTATTCAATTTTATTTTTTTATTTTTTCATTTTATAGTCAGATTATGAAAGGAACTGGGAAGAGGATGAGAAATTTAATTTCTGTCAGATTTTTTTAAGCCCCCCTCCCTTAATGGGTTAGGACTACAAGGTCCATTATTCCAGCTCAAAAATCAACGCAGCATTAAGCGTACTAGATTTCATGACCTTTCTCTCCCCCCCCCCAACTGCATTCATATTTTGAAAAGGTTTGAAAAAATGACAAATTTGGAATAAGCAATGAAGTGAGCGAGAGTACGAATGAGCCAACTCCACTGAAAAAAAGTTTTATCGGCAAATTTGTGTCATCCACTCCGCCCCTTAAAAATTCAGTCTATTTCGTGTCTGAATAAATTGATTTTCAAAATTTTAAATCATGTTCCCTGCAGCTACAGCTTGCACAAAATTTAGTTAGGTTGTAGTCCAGGGTAGGTAAGTATATGTACGTACTACGTAGTAAGAAGGAACATTGTGAGAGGGTAAAAAAATTGTTTAATGATGTACCTAGTATCATATTATACTTACTTAATTGGAAAAATCGAAAATCCAAATTAGGATTTTCACAGATTTGCCCTCCTCTCCTCTTTTTTGCAGTTGTGACTGTTGTTGTATTTTTCATCAGATATGCCTAACTTTAAAATTGAAGGGACAACAAACAAATTTGTTTAAGTAAAAAATTCTAAAAAAATAACTAATCAAGTAAATGGATAGCCAGTACGTTGAAGAACATATTTTGTTCTTAAGAGTTTTTGCCCAACTTAAAAAATTTAATTTAGGCACTATATGGAACATTCAAGATTGAGAAAATTTGAAGAATTTTTGAAGTCCATTTATTTTGAATGATCCGTAGCTCTTTCATTTTAATGTTAGGGTATAAGTCACAAGATGAAGATCTGTTCAGTTTTCAAAGTACTATCCGTTCTCATGCCTGAAAAAAGAGTTTTACGTGATTTTTTTTTGGAAACAGCACTCTTGCTTTATCAATTTTTAAGATACCTAGGCACATATTCACATAATTTTTTTTTTAGTGGTACCCGGTTATATCCCAAAATGAAGTACAACAGAACACCATCGGACACCCTGTACCCTGAAGGTAGGTTATTAGCTTATTACTCCTGAACAACCGGCCGGTAGGTTTTTTCAACTCTAATTTGCTATTCGGTAAGATGTAGTTTCCATAATTATTTTGTGGCAATTTTTTTCAATAGGTAACTAGAAATTTTGAAATAACGATGTGTTTCTCTAATTTCTTGAACAGTTTCATTGCAATATTCTATTCGGGGAAGGTTTGCTTAATTTATTTAAACATTAAGAATAGGTACATACCTACTTGATATTTTTATTAAATTTTTGGTTATAGCTGTAGAGAAAAATAAGAAAAAGAAAGAATAAGAGATTCAGTTGATCACTTCACCTGATCAATTTATTTATGACAAAAGATTTCCATATAAAAATATCTATGACCCTAATAAGTAATATAGAATAATTTACAAGTTTGCGGTTTTAATAATCTTTCTTTGATCATCACTCGTAAAATTATAGGTACCTATGCAAATGAATAAGCTGAAGTAGGTACCTAAATGAAAATGAAGCTATCTCCACTTAATTTTAGTTTTGTTTTAGCTCAACGTAATGATTACCATTTCCATTTGCCGAAGACGAAGAGCTCAAAAGCTGTGGAATGTCATCATTCATTTTGACTAAACAAGAATTAAGATTTCTTTCCAGCACTTCGTCGTAGATATTGTTGGTGATCAAACTTCCTTCTCGGTAATCGTTGTCGGATTGAATAATAGAAAGATAAAAACTGTATGCGACTGCTGCAAAATGGGCAAACACACCTGCAAAAACAATAAATTTTTATTATTTGGAAACCTACCAGTGAAAAAATTTATTAAGATTGAAATGTTGAATTTCGATAGAAAATAATATCCTTAAAGAGTTCAAACAAAATTGATAAAATTTATTTAAAATAATTTGTGTTCTAATAATATTTACCTATCCATGAAATTGCCGTAAATGCAAATAACATGAATGTGTTTACATCTTGACGCAGAACTACAGTACTTGTAACCCATATAAAGAAGCCTAAAACCGCCAGAAAACCACTGAATATTGAAAAATATTTGATGCAGATTGCATTAATCTGAAACAGATCATGAGATATAATAACGATAGGTAAATATAGGTACCTATCTACTTATCTGTATAGTGAAGGTAGGTAGGTCGGGGATAAAAGACGATTGGATTGTAAGTAATTTGTAACGTTAAAAGGATAGAGTCTCTATACTAAAAAGTACCTAGTTTAAGATCATACCTACCGAATTCTCTTCATATTTCTTGTTCATTTCAGGAAAAAATATCAATGCCCAGACTGCAACTAAAATTCCCATCATTATTACTGCAAAGATGATTAACTCTAGAGAATCTGCCAAAATAACTGAAATAGGTAAAAGAAAAATGAATAGTTGAATGCAGCATTGCCTAGAGTTGATTTAATTTTTTTAAAAACTCACGGCCGTTGGTTGATCTAGATGCAGTGAACATAAGTGAAAGTGCAAAAAAGCCGAAAATCTGTAAGGAAAAATGACGTAAAAATTATGAAGTAATAAGGTAAATTTTTCCCAGCATCAGGTTAATTTTTACATGATAATATGGGTTAAAATTTAAATTAATAACTGTACTCGTAGGTAGGTACTATAGGTAGGCAATCAATTAACTTGAAACTTACCATCGTAAAATATAATGAAAATAAGGTTCCTCCGCGAAGTTTAATAAAGCATAGAAAGTTCTCAACATGAATCATATTGGCCTAAATTTAAACAAAATTGAAAAAAAAAACGTGTGATTAAATACGTGACTATATTTCATTTCAAATAAAAAGAACCTCCAGAATGGAATAATTGGATAAGTAGGAAATATGTAATTATCTTGTCACAATTAAATTCCTAAAGTATTGCCCTTCATAAGAACTTAGATAGGTACCTAGTTAATTAATACCTACTCGTTAGAGATTAGGAAGAATTTTGAAAGAAAAAATATACCTATCATCTTATCTTGGATTGTGACAAAAATTGATCAGGCAACTTACTCCAAGTGAGAGACTTTCTGAAAAAATTTTGAGCTCTGAGCCCAAAAACAGACAGAGTTGAGAAATCCAAAAGTGGGATTGTTTTTGAAAATTTTGAAAGTACCAACTTCTGGAAACCTTGGTCAGTTCCTAAAAAGGTACGATTTGAGTTTCCAAAAATCTCTAAGCCATTGACCTAGAAATTGGATACCACTTTTTACCTTCTACCAGGGGGGTTGAAAAGTTGCAGTTGATTTTTACCAAATTCAAATCGCTCTTTCAATCAACTCAAAATTCAGCCAAAATTTTCTCCGTCACTTGAAATAATTTTTGATTACCTAGTAAAGTAATAGCTCTATAAAAAAATTTACAGCATTGGTGCCAACTGCTTTCCGGCAATTTTCATAAATGTTTAGGTGAACAATCTGTGACTTGGAAAGCCAAAAATCATTTTCTAGACCGAAGGATAAATTTACACGAAAATGCATCTGGCACCAAACTCAAAAATTAAGAATGATCAAGTCATTTGCTTTCAAATACTTACAACGTTTTGCAATAAGATGATTTTTTGTCTTTATCAGTGCTTGAAAAATATCAAAAAAATTTCTATACTCACCTACTTAATCATTTCGTTTTTACTCGTAATTTAATTCTCAAAATTTCAGCATTTCCATTTTTTTCAACGGTAAGTAAGTAGGTACCTAATACTACAAAATTTTTCAAGTTCAAAATTTTTCAAGTTCAAAATTTTTCATTTTTTTCATATTTTTGAAAATATTCAATTTTTATATATTTTTTAAACTGTTTAATTTTTTTCTAAAGCAAATTTTATTAAGAATTCAAAATTTTTTATGTAAAATTCAATTATTAAGTATTTTCAAAAATATTTTTTTTTTCGACTTTGAAATTCTATATGCTCAAATTTTCATAATTATTATCTCGAGGAAGTTCTACTCCAGTTCAAATTTACAGAAATTCAAATTCAATTTTTCACTACCTACTTCAAAAAATTTTAATTTCATGTCTTCCTAACTTCTTCAATTTTTAAAAAAAGTTTTGAGAAAATTTGAATTAACAAAAATAATAAAAAAATTGAGTAAAAAAATTATGAAAATTCAAGCCTGAAAATTTTTTTGTAAGGTGGGAAAAAAGTAAAAAGTTGAGAAAATTGAACCTAAAGAATTTTGACATAAAAAATGAAAAATAAAAATTTTGAGAAAACTTAAACAAAAAATCGAGACGTATATGGGTAAAATTATTTGTAATTTTTCAAATACCTATCGATAAAGAAAAAAAATCTTCCCATCATAGGTAAGCAACAAAAAAATGTGAAAGATTCGATCGCTTGCAATTTTTTCAAGTTCAGTGCCCAAAGCATTTTCCATTATATTGAACTTTTCATCTCGGACGTTGAAAAAATTTTAATCAGTTTTTATAGAAATTTTTTCAAATTTGCTTTCTGAAACTTTTCAACCATTTCGTAGAAACCGAAAAGTGATACCTACCTATCCAATCTTGTTTGGTGATTCGGAGAAGTGTAGGTATAAACAAACTTAAAGCACGATTTCAAAGGGATTGACTAAGGTTTTTGGCAGTTGGGTTCATCCAAAAATTGGCAAAAAACTTATTTTTTTCAAAAGTGACTCCCCTTTGAATTCCCCAACCTTTTTCTACTTTTAGGCTGGAGGGAGAGGGAGGGGATTGAAAATGTTTGAGAGGTCGTTTACTAAAAGTTCACTAGGTATCTAATCTACTATCTACCCCACCAATTTTCGTCAAAATGAAGGATTCCATACGTAATAAGTAGACGAGTATATGGTGGAGACTTATTACTTACCGTCATGATGATGTTTATTGCTGAGAATACGTCGTAAAAATTTACAAATTTTTAAAGATAACAAAATCCTCATCAACAGTCCCACCTAAACTTCTCGAAAACACGTTATAATTTTTCAATCAGGCCACGAACCAGGATTTCGTAAAAATTGGCTCACAATTAACAATCAGAAATTATGATGTGGTTTCACAAAGAGTAAGCAAAAAAGTTACGAAGGGAGAACTAAACAATGAGTACGACGATTTAGAATATTCTATAGACTATTAATGAATGTTGCTGATTAGCTTGTAAGATGACCTTTGTCTTAAGATTTAGATAAGAGAATTCACACGTTGAAAGTATAAGTCGTAAATCGTAAACATGACGTATTACTTTGTTCCCATTAATGCCAAACTCGCGAGTAACACTTCCTGACAATTTAAAAATAAATTTCCATGCAAGGGAGTACAATAATTCGTCCAGATTTACACACCTGTCAATATTTCTCAATTTTATTGAGTCAAACAAGATGAGCGCCCCCAATACCGACAGTGCCATCACATAAAACAGCCTCAACCTCAACTTTTGACAAAATTTGAACAATTTTCTATGCATAAATTCAAAGAAAAAATTTAAAACGTGAAGTAATCAACTTTTAATTATACATACTAACATACGTATGTAGGTACATGGATTGCTCGTTCATATCAGGTACCTATTTTGAAGCGGAAAAGAAAAAGATGAAAAAGAGTTGGCAGTGTTGGCACGCATGAGTTGCTGACACGTATTTGCATTGAATTTTTAATCACACAATTAATTTATTTTTAATGTCACTTCACTTTGATTGAATGAAATTTTTTATCAAAAATTGTTGATCCTAGTTTGGGTTAGGTAGTATTTTTCAGAAAATTTCTTCTCCGGAAAGAATTTTTTTGAAACCAGTTCGATGTTTCCAAAACAAAAGTTGCGACAGGCATAAAATGTGGTACAGTTTTCTTTCCCTATGGAAAAAACTTCTTTACAATTTAAAAAAAAAAACTGATGTGAGTAGGTACACAACATCCCTATAATTTCAATTTTCCTCTGATGCATTTTGCAGAAAAAAATTAAGTATGAGAAAATCACCTCGTCTCCAATTGTGTTTGCTTCACAATCCGTATTATACACTAAGGTGTGTTTTCTATGTTTTGTACCAATAATTTTATTAAAACTAATCGATGCAAATATTCCCAATTAAGTATATAAAACTACCTATACCTAGGTACCTATTTACAGTTTCAAGACCTATTAAAAAACCAATCTAATTATCAGATTGAAATTCTATCATTAAATTTAATTGATAATCGTTCATATCAAAATTTCAAAGTAGCAATTTTTTACGTGTATGGAAGGTCATGATCTCAAAAAGATCAATATTACTTATCGTTGGTTATACGAGTAGGTACATATTAGAAAATAATATCATATAATATTATTATGTTTTGGTGGGTAATTACTGGAATTTGTGGATAGATTGATAATTAAGCCAAATTTTCACAATTCAGCTCCCAATTTTTTTTTTCGATTTTTAACGAATTTCCGAAAGAACTCGCATGGAATGACGAAAATGCCACTGATTTGGAACGAAAACGCTAAACGCGCGGTCGAGGTTCACAAAGAATAATAATTACTTCTGGTGATTTACGAGACAAATTTAACCCATGACCAAAATTTACACGAAGTATACATCGAATGCATCACGAAGATAAAAAATAGTGCGAACGACTGAATTTTTCTTGTTTGACTTATGCGAGTCTTCAATTATCATGCCAGTCATTTTTTTCCAAAGCTGTATTATTTCTAAGGTTTTTCAACACTTATAAAAGCTTTTCTCTTTTCTCAGAATTTTTTTCTACTCTAGTCTTTCAACCGGAAAGATTTTTTTCAACTAATTTTTCAAATACCTACTATGAAACTTTTTCTCAAGTCTGAGATTTCTTCTTCAAATTTTCTTTGATATTTTATTCTTTTTTTGGTTTTAGATTTTTTTCCAAAGTATCTATTTTCCAAATTTCAAATTTTTAAGGTAAACAATTTTGAAAAGATTTGGTTTGGAAGAAACTTTTAAAAACTCGTGATGAAAAATTTTCAAGAGAATTTCGAGTTTTTTTTTTAAATTTTCAGATCAACGAATGGAATCTTAGAGTTGACAGTTGAGAAAAAATTTCAGTAAATGTAAAAATTTTATGACTGAAAACTTTTTGAAAAAATCTTACACTGAAAAACTTTAAGGAAGAAATTTTAGAGTTGGAAAAAAATGTTATTGGAGATAAAATTTTTTAAGAATTTTTAAATAATTTGAGAAAAATATAAGTATCGAAAAAAAATTTCAACGTTGGAAAATATCTTGAGAAAAAGATACTAGAACTGAACCAATTCTGAGAAGAAAATAAAAATTATTAAAATTGAAAATTTTTTGAAAATAACACCTGCTTACTAGAAAAAAAATTGAGTTTTAGGGTGGTAATTCTAATTACAAACATCGGTATCGATTGTAAAGTTCACGAGCTAGTTCAGTGGCATTGTAGTAGAGGGGAGAAGGAGAAAAAAAGATAAAAACGATAACGATTATGAGTGGACAGGAAACAAACAAGAGAATTGTACGAAAGTTGATCTTCATTTTTCGACTAAGTACCTCATCAATTTACCTGAATTTTGTCCGGATTTTATATATTGGACTGGTATTTGGTACATGGTACTTTTACTGGAAATTATGCTTACACACTTACTTGTTTTCTTTGGTATCAGAGGGCCACAAGTGAACAAACCGTTGAAATTCTGTTCAGCGAACTAATGTATTCTTCTCCAAAATAAATATTGATTATTTCAAAGTTCTGCTAATAACCCCCTTCAGGCTGAATTTTGATAATTTCACATTTTCCCATATCCCCTCCGGATTTAATTTTTGTAATTTAAAATTCTCTCCTGCATTCCGCTTCAAATTGAGTATCAATCAGTTCTCTGGCACACTTTTTCAGCGTGGATTTTGATAGGTAAACATTTCTGTACTCTTACACGTGATGAATTTTATCAATTCCAAATTTCTGCTGTATTCCCCTTCAGGCTGAATGTATACAATTTTTTTTCTCCTTTGCCCTCTTTCAAGTTGAATTTATTCAATTTCGAATTTCTCCTATATACTCCCTTTGGGGATAAATTTCTATCAATTTCAAATTTCCCCTCTACGCCCGCTACGAATTATTTTAATTTCGAGTTTCTCTTGTACCTCCCTTTCAGGCTAATGAGTGGTTTTAAATTTTTACTGTATCCTTCTCTGGGGTAAATCAATTAAGATGATTTCAATTTTTACAATTTCGTTTGTACCCCCTTTTTTCAGCTGACTTTTGGTGATTTTAAATTTTCCTTGCGGGTACTTCTCTACGTCTCCAAATCCAAACTGAATTTTATTCGGAATTTTGATTTCAAATTTATAATGTACCGAATGTACTAGTGGAAGGGGAAATACTGATACGACAATATTTATAAAAGTGCTTTACCTTTACCATCAATTAGCCCGTCTAGGCTTTTTTTTTATTTTTTTAAATTAAATATTAAAATTTTATAAAAATAAAAAATAAATTGAAAAATCAAAAATCTTTTTCGAAAAAATAAAAGCTCTAAATTCGCTTGCTGATTGGTCAAGTTTAGGTGTTTCTAAATTTCAACCAATCAAATGCAACGCTTACCCCTCCACCTCCTCCCGTCCTAGTTATCAGACCAAAACATCTGGCAACATTGCAAAGCTCTTTACGCGAATCAGCTGATAAATTTGTGTTTTTGTTTTGGAAGGCGTTTGCGGTTGTGAATACTTATAATTAATTCTTATCGTTTAAATAATATTTAAAGCATATTTAAATTAGAATTATTTAAAATGAACAATCTTAGTGACAATGTGAACTTCATATACACATTGAACTGTTTCAAAACCCTTTTATATTTAGCTATTTGTTGCTAAAATGCCTCAACATAATCGGCAACGAAAAATAGCCAACAAAATGAACACAACTATGAAACGAAATGTTAAACGAACTGAAAGTTTCCGCATCAAGTAATAATTCTATATTATTCAATTTAATATATCACGTATTCAACTGTAACTAACCTATGCTTATTATCAAATCGTAGAACTGACTATGGAAGTCCCGTCAAAGAAGAACCCATTTTCTACCCTTCACCGAGTATTGCTTTCCAGGTGATATTCTGCGTTAGAATAGTTTCAGCTATTTGGTTACATATCACAGATTGTGACGAAACTTTCAACTATTGGGAACCGGTAAATATCTCATAATGAGTAATAATTACACCCATTTCGTTTCTTATATCTAATATTATTAAATGATAATTTTACAGAGTCATTATTTACTATTCGGTAACGGTTTCCAGCCATGGGAATATTCACCTCAGTTTGCTCTGCGATCGTATTTGTATATTTTAATGCATAATGTTCCTGCGTGGATCTATTATCAGTTATTCCATCCTAGTCGATTATTTTTATTTTATCTTACGCGATGCTGTTTAGCTGTGTTTTGTACCGGTTGTGAAGTATTTTTCTATAAGTGAGTATTCGAATGGTTTCCATCAATTGAATAGAATTGAAATACCTTTTGTAATCATATTTTCTCTATTTCAGGAGCGTTTGTCGTGAATTTGGTATTAATGTTGGACGAATCATGCTAGTTATTTTGATTTTCAGTCCTGGAATGTTTATCGCTAGCTCAGCTTTTCTACCTTCTAGTTTCTCTATGTATGTGAAACCTATTCTGAAAAATGAATTAATTTATCGTTAGATTTTTAATAAGTGATATTTTGTTTTCAGGTATATGACTTTATTATCAATGACTGCTTGGTTCTATAGAAAATATCCTTCTGCTATATTTTTTGTTGCTCTTTCTTCGTTATTAAGTTGGCCATTTGCTGGTCTCATTGGGTAACTAGATAATATTTTCGAAGAAGTGAGTTTTCTCAAGGCCTGTAATAATTAAAGTGTTTTTTCAGATCTCCTATCGCTTTTGAAATGGTTTTTATGCGAAAAAGATGGCGCGAATTTTTAAAATGGTGTATTTTATCAGCGATTATAATATTGGTAATTTGAAACTACCAAATTTTGCCCATTTTTGGACTCTTATTTTCGAATATAATCGTTTTTTCCCCTTCAGGTTCCTTTATTCCAAATAGATTCCATATATTATGGAAAATTAACCTTGGCTCCTTGGAATATCGTCAAGTATAATATTTTCACACCGCATGGACCAAATTTATATGGAAGTTCTCCTTGGTACTTTTATATTTTGAATGGAGTGTTGAATTTCAATCTATCTTTCATTATCGCTCTCCTAACACCTTTGTTATTGGTAAATCGAATTTTCTTATAAATTTCTGGCATCATTTTCGTTCATTTTATTAATTAAAATTTTCAAAAATACAGATGTGGATCAAAATAGCCATTCCGTCGAAGCCTCGTAATCCGGATTGCTTACCTTATATTTTGTCATTGGGATCATTGTATCTGTGGTTCGTTGTGTTCTTCACTCAGCCTCATAAAGTGAGTTTATCTGATCTTAAAATTATATTCGCTGGTTTTTAAACGAGATTTCTAACTAATTAAATAAAATTTCAGGAAGAACGATTTTTGTTCCCGGTGTATCCGTTGATCGCTCTATGCAGCGCCGTTGGTATCGATGCAGTCCAAGTTTTATGGTTCCGATATTTCATCAAGAAGGGATTTCATTACACCAAGTGCACGTTGAAGATATCGATCATCGTGTTGTTCTTTTCCATTATTTTGGGGATCTCTAGAATATTTTTGCTGTATAAAAGTAAGCTCGTAATTGACTTTGCGGTCACTGGAAATACTGGAATGTTGAAATTTTTTACTAATGATTTAATTGGTTAGGTTATCATGCTCCTATGGACGTATATGGTCGATTGAAAAATGTCGACGTGAATATGACCGCTAAAAATGGAGTTAATTTGTGCGTTGGAAAAGAATGGCATCGGTTTCCTACTTCTTACTTCTTACCTGATGGGTAATTTTTCATATTTTGCTCAAAAATATTATCATTCGAAAAGCAGGCCTGATTTTTTAAATTTTTTCGCAGGTGGAAAATAAATTTTATCAAGTCTGATTTCAAAGGTCAACTGCCAGCTCATTATTTGCCCGAAAAAGAAGCTACTAAAATCGTCAGAGCCGATATGAATGATCTGAATAAAGAAGAAATCTCTCGATATGTAAGTTTTCACTCGAGGATTTCAATTCTTCCTAAAAAAATATTCCATAATGATAATTTTTTTATTTCAGGTAAAAATAGAAACTTGCGATTTCCTAGTAGACCTAGATTCGGTTTCTCCTACACCACAGGAGCCTATTTACTCTCGTCATCGAAACTGGACATCTGTTTATTCTGTTCGATTCCTCGATACTTCCAGGACCCCGTTATACGCGAGATCTTTCTACATTCCAATAATATGGGAATCAAAAAGCCAATTTTTAGATTATCATTTACTCAGACGCAATCAGACTGATCATCCTTGAAGTCATTTCAAGTTACCATTATTGAAACCTGAAACGTAGTCATTGATGGATTAGTTCGCCTGTAGGATTAGTATCTTGTACGAGTGCATTTTTTGTATCATTTTTATGCGTTTTTTTTCTTTTTTCGATATTTATTCATAGTGTAATTTTATACGTGTTTTACATGTCGCTTGGAATTGTATTCAGTTTGTGTCTCTTAAGTATATGATATTTTTGTGTGCTATAATTTTATCATTTTATGGAAATAAACGCTTTATTTTTTTGGTTGTTTAACTCGGTATGTATTTTTATGCCGGAGGTGAACGTGTATATGAATGGAGTGGTTACTATGGCGACCTCGATGTTTACTAATTGGCTGGTGGTCAATTCTCGTTGAAAATTTTGATAAGTAATAAGTTATTTTGTGCTCAAAATGGAGCTTCATAGGGTTGATTATACAATTTTAGGATTAACTTCGAAAAAATGTATGAAATTGTTGCCTTCGACTGGTACAAAATATACTCAAAAAGTGAGTAAACAGCATTCGAGATTTTTTTTGTTTAAACGTGGATTTTTTATTGTTGTTTTGGGCGCAGGTTGTGGTCGGAGATCAAGAAGGTATTACGCAGATATTTTTTATCAAAAAAGGAGAAATTCAGATTACTTTCAAAAGCTTGCCAAGCACTCCTGTTTCTAATATAGTACTCGGAGGATCAATAGGTATGTTGGATGATGAGATTGAAAACTAGAGCTAATTTATTAATTGATGAAAATATTGAAGGAACAACTCAAGATAAAATTTTCGTCTCGTCGGAAAATATGGTTCGAGGATTTACCAAAAAAGGCAAAATTTTTCTCAATTTTGAAACTCAATTGCTGGAAACCATCAAATGCATGTAAGATGCCTATATCTGTTGCTTAATGTTTCTAGTCTGTTATCAGTAAAATATATCGAGATGATTTTTTAAATCGCAGGTATGTTTGTGGAAATGATCTGATTGTCTCAGGAGTCCATAATTATCATCATTACCACGATTGCAAGCTTGTCGATTCCTATACCTGCAGTGATATCATTAACGATATAATAACTCTAAATGTTGCCAAAGTAACTGCAGCTTAACAAAAATCTTTCTTAAGTGACTTGAAATTGATCACTTACCTATCTGATGTGTGATTTCACACTTTGAACAGGTCAGACGTCTAACAGCAGTTTTAGCTTGCGCTGATCAAATATTACGAGTGCTGGATGGATCTACAGTAACACAATCACTAGCCCTTCCCAATAGTCCCACAGCTTTACATCTAATGAACGGTGATGGAGGCAGTACCGGTGATCACGTTTTGGTAGGAATGCAAGAAGGACAAATTTATCTAGTCCAAATCACTCGGTAGGTTATAATAATGAAAGAAAAAAAAACAGCAAATTTTTAATACCTATGATATTTTCATTAGATCAAATTCAACCATCATCAAATGGATTTTGGAAAATGAAAATCGAAAATCTGAGATAACTTGTATGACAGCTTTTGATTTAATGAAGACTGGTATTCCTGATATTATCATTGGGAGACACGATGGCAATATAGAAGTATACACTGTGATTCAACATGATGAAGTTTCAAATGAATTTAAACCACCAGTGGAGAAATTTTGTTATGTAAGTTCCATTATTTGAAAAATACTTGGATAAGAACTCACAAGGAAACCGTTACAATCCACCCTTGTCAATCCTGCCAAAATTTTTCTCTCTGAAAGAGCATATTGCCCACACCTCAGAACCAAATTTTGAGTTGCCAAAGTTAATTTCTCGATTTTTGGTGATTTTTTGAAAATGACCGAAATAGCATCTCTAACAGTTATTTTTCATAAAAATAGTAAATCGTGAGTTAAAAATTTTAAAATTGGTTTATACTATGAAATCGTCTTTTCGAGTCGACTGCGACCATTTTCGAACCGATTTGGAGCAAACTGAAAATGTTCCTGAAGGCCCAGTGAGCAACTTCGGCAGCTGGAAATTTGGTTCTGAAGTGTGGTGTCATATTCTTTCAGTGAGCCAAATTTCGGATCGATTAACGAGCCAAGATCAGCGAGGAGGAGAGGTGCAAACAATACATTTGCATCGAGCCTGTATTTATAATTAGAAAACCCGACCAAAGGTTTTTAGGAGACCGACCATAAAACACTGGTTTTCAAAAAAAGTAACATTTTGAAAAATTTGTAAAATGAATATTTATAAAAATGTCCTAAAAATTGCAAATTTTTTTGAAACATTTTTCAAAATAATGTAGGTGTTACAAAATTTTCTTCAAGTGTTTTAGGTATGTATACAGGGTGTTCCATGAATAGTCTGCCGAATATATTTTGTTGGATATAACCGGGTACCACTAAAAAAACACTTGAGTTGAACATATTGCCTATTTTAAAAATTGAAGGGGCAAATGCTGCTTCTAAAAAAAACACGTTAAAAAATTTTCTCAAGCAGGAGAATGGAAAGAACTTTGAAAACTAAACAAATGTTCACTTTATGACTTTTTTCCTATCTCTAACATTGAAGGGGTCGCAAAAAAATTTGTTCAAAAAAATTCTCGAAAATTGAACTGATCAAAAAAATGGATAGTACGTTAAAAACAGAAGAGATTATGTTCTGTAAACTTTTTCTCTAGCATAAAAAATGAAGGGGCCAAGGGTCATTAAAAATTGAGAAAATTTGAAAGTTTTTTTTTGAAGCCAATTTATTTTGAGTGAACCTCAGCCCCTTCATTTTCGATGTTTGGCAAAAAGTCTGCAAAACAAACTTTTTTCTGTTTTTAACGTAAATTACATCCATTCCCTTGATTAGTTAATTTAAAAAAATGTTTGTTTGAACAATTTTTTTGTAGCCCCTTCAATTTTAAAGTTAGGCAAAAAGTCATAAAGTGAAAATTTGTTTACTTTTCAAAGTACTATCCATTGCCATGGTCGAAAAAATTTTTAACGTGATTTTTTTAGAAGCAACATTTGCCCCTTCAATTTTTAAAATAGGCAACATATTCATTTAGAGTTTTTTTTAGTGGTACCTGGTACCCGGTTATATCCAAAAAAAAATACGTTTCGCAGACGATTCGTGGAACACCCTGTAGGTAGGTAGTATGTACTTATTTCCAAATTATCAATATTTTTGATATAATTATCTATGGACTCGGCGAATAACTTTTTTATCTACAATATTTTCAAAGTTTTGGTTGCATTTTGAAAAAATCCCCAAAATTAAAAAAATTGTTGTAGGTATTTGATTCGCCATACAATTTAGTTAAAGTACTTCATTTTTGGTTTTACAATATATTTGGAAACACAAGTACATAACTACAATAGGAAATTTTCAACATTTTTCAACATTTTTTGCATCAGAAACTAAGTACCTAAGTGCTATTTTTGATGGTTTGAATACTGTGGCGAAGAACACGAACGTTGAAAAATTCATGTTAAATTTTTCAGAGGAAAAAGGCTTCCAATTCCAACAAAACAGGCTGTGAAAGTTTTCTATTCAGCTCACCCATTCATTTTTTGATTTTGATAGTTACTTTTCTCCGTCGAACTAACAAAACATTAATTTTTTAGAGTGGTAATGAAAGCATCACCTCAATTCAAGGTGGATATGTTGGCAATGTAAATTTTGAGGAAATTATCGTAACAACCTACACAGGTATTTTTGGTCTTAACGTGGTTAATTATTTCAAATTACAGCACAATTCTACGAGAATTTTTTTTTCAGGATGGTTATTTGGATTGACAACCGAAGTGCCAGAAAAACAAGTGACGAATGATGCGAATGATTTGAATTATGGTTTCTCTAGAGAAGAAAAACAGAAAATCCTCAAGCTAAAGTAAGATCCTATTTGTACCTACTGCGGTGAAGTCTCATTATTTTACAATTTCATTTGGATCACTCATTTACTGAATAATTTTTGCTATGTTTACAAGGTCTGAGATAGAAGAACTCGAAGCTAGAATAGCAAAAGAACGAGAAAAATACTTGGCATTTACTCAAGAAGACTCTGCTGCTATTTCTCGACTTCCTTACCTCACTATTAATGATAAAGTACCATGAAAACTGACTTTTGAAATATTTTAGATAATTTTAATTCAGCTCTGATGACTAAATATATGTATATATATTTTTTTTTACCCAGATGATGTTACAAAAAGACGATGCTACCTATTTCGTAATGCTCGAAAGTGAAACCAATATCGACAATATTCTCATCCAAAGTGATATTCCCATCAAACTTCTAGACGTCGATAAGAATTCAGCAGTTGTCAGTTACAGTAAATGTGACCCAGAGGTAATTAAATTCCTGAAAAATTTCTCAATTGCCAGCCTATTTACATCAATATTCATTTCAGAGTGGAAATTCTGTACTGGCAACTTATCGATGTCAACTGAACACAGTACGTTTGGAATTGAAATTCTACGTCGACGAAGGCCAAAAAGGAACTTTACAAGCTTATGTTACTCCTCTAACGCAACCAAAATGCTGCCAAGTCAGGAGATATCCAATTAAACCTTTAGCTCTACATTGTCGAGTTCACACGACTGAAACAGAAAGGTAAATAATTTTATTTATATTTTCTATGTAATTTCAAGACTCATTCTTAATTATTTTAGATTCCACAATTCGCTGCAGTTAAAAGGTACATTCAGTGTGGCAGAAATGCATACTTGGGTTACTCAATGTTTACCAGAGTTGCCGGAGAAACCACCAGATGAAGAGAAAATCACATATACTTTCAAGTCGGCGTTGCTCGATACTATTTTAGAATGTGTTTATTCGTAAGTCAGTTTAAACCTGTTTCAAAAACAAAATGAAGATTACTAGGTCACGATTAAGTTTTTGTTAAAAATTACAGAAGAGGCGAGGCCGAGTTCAAATCCGATAATATTTCAACGATTTCCATTCTCAGGGATATTTTATCAAAAGAGGCAACTAAAAAGAAAATCAAACTGGAAATTTCGTCGAGTAAGTTTTTAAACACCAATATTTTTGTAAAAAAATACAGTCTTGATTTTCTGTGATTTTTTAGCAACGAACGAGCAAAGTATTGTAGCAACTCTTCAATCATTAAACGTAAAGTTGGAAAAATATTATAAATTACAACAACAAACGATGCTTTTGGATGCTCTTAAAGATATCGATGCTGCTCAAACAGAACCATTACAAAATAATTTAATTCAAGAATATAAAGATATTTTAGAAAAAGAGAAAGAAATCCAGAACCAATTGAAGCAACGACCATTTTATCTCGAAAGACTCCAAAGTATTTTTTTTCTCCCAAAATTTAGCACTTATCATAATAAATTTTGATGATTTAAAAACTGCCTATTTTTTATGTTTCAGGTGCAGTATTAAACTTATTTTTAGACTGGCATAAATTCAAAGGGATAAACATAAAACCAAAACTAGCAGCGTTCAACAATACGTTGAAAAATAATTACAGTTACCAAGAAATATGCTCATATTTTTCATTGTAATAAAAAACATTTTAAATTATTTACACGGTGCTTGAAATTGAAAATACCCAACCCATAAAAATATCACAGTTTAATAATAATTTAATAATGGTACGATTCTACTTGGTTCGATGATATGTCGACAAATTGGGCACTGGTTATTGGTTTGTAACCAGTTCAAAATGCAATACCAACAGTAAAGATGGCCACAAGGAGTACAACTCGTATTAGTTCGGGATTCCAAACACAATGGACACTTCGATGAGCTCTTGCTGGAAATCGTATACGAAGGGGTCTCAGTTATGGAATGTTTCGAGATCCAGCTGTACACGAAATGAGCTCCTGATATTGATAAGTGGAACAACGTTATCGCCGATAGGATCTTGAACCCGTATAACTTACTGTCTTTGGAAAGCCAAGGTTTGGAACGAATCTAAAATAAAAAATAATTTCACAAAATTGATATAAATTATTAGTAAGATTCGTTAACGTGCTTACATATCGAATTCCAACAATTCTCTTGACCATATCGTAATAAGCTCCATTCCAATAAAAAATTGCATGATGGAGATGAATTAAAAATGGTAACATGGATTTGGTTACATCGATGCAGGTAATCATCTTGTATTTGAAATCTTCCTGTAAGTGAGAATTTTCGCTCACTTTACGGTGTAGTTTATTCAATGCGGATTCGAGAAACGTGAACCCAGCTGATTCAGCTACAGCCATTAATAATCGTTGCTAAAAGTAAAATAAATTTTTACTACTATGAATACCGATTCGCTTCTTAACAGTAATGGTGAAAATTAACGTACGAAGAAGGTAGGAATACGTTTCAGCGTTACATCTACTTCTACAATATTGGTATATTCTTCTCCTAACGTTTGATATCCAGATAATGTGGTGAAAAAGTAGTACAGAAGTCGGGAACATATTTGGACGATTTGTCTGTACTGGAGCCATACAGCAGTGCCTAAGAGAGATTTAAATAAGTGAAACAGGAATACAATCAAGAAAATCTACCATTAACTTACCACCGACTCGAAGAACTAAATCTGCGACTTGTTTTTCAACTAAATCCAGTAGTATTCTGTCTTTTTGAACTGCTCTTAGAATTTCTGCAGGACCAGCTGCCACGAAAACTGACATAATGGCGAGTTGTGAAACGGTAAGAGCATGTTCAGGTAAAGTTTTATTTTAGGATTTTTTTACTCGCGTCATTTCGCATACTCAAATACTTGAAATAATCTCTTAAATCTCTGAATTCAAATTTTTCATTTCAATTTTACTTACAAAAAAAATGATAAGAAAATTTTACTGATAAGATTTTTTTGTTTTCAAAAAATCAGTGTTGCCATGAGCATAGCCCAAAAAATTTAAAACGTTTTTCGTTAAAAATTTATTTTCAAATAATTTTCAATTTTTTTTTTTTTTGAAAAAATAGAACATTTAAAATTTTTTCTCCAGTATAATATTGGAGGAGGTTGGAATTATCTACTTATAGGTATGCATTTTTAAAACCAGATTATCATTATCGATTATCATATGCTGCACGTATGTGACGTATGTAGGGCAATGTAGGGTTAGGGTTAGGGTAAGGCCATAAAGAAACAAATTTAAAGATGTATAAAAATTAAATAAGTCTCGTTTATCTAATCGCGATAAATTGAGAAGAGTAAGAATTTTACCTCCTAGCTAATTGTGGAACTGGAAACCTCGACAGTCATTGGCGGCGTTTGATGCGGTGCTCGCATGCTCCAGTGATGGGCCGCTCAGCGCTCATGAGCGTGCGCTCACGAACGCTCAAGGGTTTTTGAGTGAGCGTGAGCGGAGCGGAGCGTAAAATTTTGTTTCAAGAGCGGAGCGTGAGCGGAGCGCAAAATTTTATACTGAGCGCCATGAGCGTAACGCTCAGCTCCGCTCAAAAATTCTACTCTAAAAATAAAAAAAAAGTATTTTTCATAAAAAAAAATTAAATTTTAAATCGTAGAAATCGGAAATCATATTTTTTTCCTTTTGATTTGAATTTCAAACCATTTTATTTACTTAATTGATATTGATAGTATCCGATATCGCGATATTAATGATATTATGGACAACAAGTCCAAGCAAGAACAACATGAATTTAGGTCTGAGCGCATGTTGAGCGCGAGTGGTCTGAGCGCAAAAAAACCATTGAGCGGAGCGTGAGCGTGAAAACCCCCCATTGAGCGGAGCGCGAGCGCGGAAAAAAAATCATTGAGCGGAGCGTGAGCGGAGCGTTGGAATTATCCATGAGCGTGAGCGGAGCGTGAGCGCAGAAAACCTTGAGCGGCCCATCACTGGCATGCTCGAGCACTACTCGGAAAAATCCTTGTGGTGCTGAGCACCACACGAAAAAATTGCCAACATATACTATTAAAATTTTACATTGAAGATTTCAAAAATCTACCAACAGTGTATCAATAATTGAAGTGACCAAAAAATTTTTTTTTAAAGCTATCGTATTCATTTTTCGAAAAATTGAAATCTCAAGCACGTTATTAAAAAAAATGTTTATAGTACATTCAAAAAATATTTGTACTCGCTCTACTAAGGCTAAATTATAATGTTTTTAAATTGTAAAATTTAGAAATATGCTTTTTACAGAGCTGTAGGCTGTAGGGGAGAAGGAAGGTCATGATATTCCGGATTATGATGTTCAAAGAAGTGGGAGGAAGGGTGAATAAAAAACAAGAAGAATCCATTGGTCACGTTTTGAAGATGTCTGTCAGGAATTTTTCCAAAAAAAATCAAAAGTCACAAATTACTCTTTCTAGTTTGAAAAAATTTCAGTTTTGATTGTCTTCCACAAAAATTTTCGCCCTCTCTTCGCTCGGGCTCAATAATACATTGCGATAGATACAATAGCAAAATTATTGACAGTTTTTTTCTTCATACAAACCGCATTTCTGGTTTTCTATTTATAGGGAAGCAAATCGGGAAAAGTGAAGGAGCTGTCATAGAATTAGTCGATATCGAGTGCTTTTTTTTTGAATTTTTGTAGGATAGAAAAGGGGTAGATATTTAATAAATTGTGAGAAATACCTACATACATAAATGTAGAATTTTTAGATCAAAATATCTGAACTGGATAAAAAAAAAAAATTTTAAGGTAGTCAAACATTCGATATTTACAAAAAAATAGAGTATTGATTTCTTTAAGTGATACGTGTTGAAAAAAAGACGAATTTTTTGGTTACCTTTCGACTCAAAAAAGGTCATTTAAGTGAGGAGCTTGGTATCAAAGTGAGACAAGCGCCAGTGACACTCTACGACAAAAGGGACCTTATGTGTCAGAATTTTTTTTTCTATTTCTTGTTCTCTAACTGTTGGAGAACAAAATCTGTTAAGAAAATTAGAAAATTTTTTCTGACACATAAGGTCCCTTTTGTCGTAGAGTGTCACTGGCGCTTGTCTCACTTTGATACCAAGCTCCTCAAGTTAAGTATTATTTTTTCCTGAATTTTACACTGCTGCCTGTAAGATTCATCACAGACCAGAACTAATGATCTGCTGGTTGAAAATACCGGTGGGGGGGGGGGTAATCTGAGCAGTCATGAATCATGATACTCACTCATATACGAGCACCACACGGAAAAATTCTCAAACGCCGCCTATGTCGACAGTGTCAGAATTATGCTGTCGAGGATACAAGCTCAAAGAGAGGTTTTGAAGCGCCTGAATCCATTTCTGGGACTACCGACTACATATTTTGAGGTTTGACCTCAAACCCAAAAGTCCATCTTTGGTAGAGAACTAAATTTGAATAGGTCATCTTCAACTCTACCTCGTGAAAAGTCTAAATCAATGTTTTTGACCCCCTTAATCCATTTTTGGGATTGCTTCAATCCATTAACCAAAAGTCAAGGCTCTGGAATGAGAGAAGGTGAGTTCAAAATTGAAAACTGTTCGACGTTATCGAATAAGGTAGGTACCTATCAAAACCATGCTGTTTTTATTTCCCGAATCTGTTTTCAATTATTATTTCATTTTAGAATATTCAAGAAAACAAAAAAAAAACGAGAAAGTTTCAAAAGAGGTAAAGTTTGGTTTTCATTTTTTTAAATTTAAAAATTATTCTTCAAAGGACTGAAAAAATTCTAATACTTGTCTTAAAACTTTAACCTGCAGGTATTGTTTCATTTAATAAAATGAATGGATTACTTAGTAGGTAACCTGCATTTTTATGGTAGATGCTGACTAAGGCTGATCGTTTGCACTTTTTTTTGAAAGTTGAAGAGAGGTTAGGTAGGAAGTTGTGTTCTCTGGGCCGCAAAACGACGAGATAAAAATTTCACCCCTTCTCCTCCCAACTCTACATTTCCCAAAAATACCACTGATATCCCTTATACTTACATCAGTCTCCCTATTTTTCAAGGAATCTTTAAAAATGTAAAATGATTACTTTTTTCATGTTTTTTCAATATTCAGTAAAGTCGAAAACTTTTTTTTTTTGAGAAAATGTTCTCTGAAATGACGCCAATGCGAATATTTTAATCCGTTAAAATCATCAGCAGTGATTTCCCATAATTTAAGTGTAGATGATTTTAACGGAGTAAAATATTTATACCAAATTACCAACATCGTTTCAGGGAAAATGTATTCAATTTTTTCCGATCTTATACTGCATAGGTGGAGGTATAGAGGTAGGTAGGTAGCTAGGTACGTACTGAAAAAACATGAAAGAAGTAATATTTTTTAAGGACTATTGAAAAATAGAGTGATATTGTGAAAAATAAATGATAATGGTATTTTCGGGTAAATACATCCATTCCACTCTAAAACTATTTTTGAAAAAAAAATTTAAAACTTTTTTTGAACATAGTCAGATTTTGGGGTTCAGTAGGAAAAGGTGAAAGGAAAATGTGGATTTAAGGGAGGGGTGACGTTTTTATCCCGTCTTCGAAAATTTTACTAATTCGATTTCGATCAGTGCGTATTCCCATGCACCATATATGAATATTTATATTTTTGGCTAAAAATGTAAAAATTACTTTACAAGTCTCTCAGAGCACGTTCTGTGACGAAATTTTGAGAACAATAAGTCATTAGTTTTGGTGTAATTGGATGAAATTCAAAATGGAGGGTCTTATTTGGACTTACCCCACGTATGGGGGAAGTTCGAACGAGGGAAAAATTTTAAACCGGATAAAATCTTCTGTAATGGTGAATATTGACATTGAAAAAAAAAAACCGCTGCTGTAACGAAAAACGAAATACATAAAACTCACTTTACATTTTTTGAGTTTCGACTTGCACGTTGTGCTCATTTCAAGCGTTTTTCAATCAACTGAAGCGAAATTTGGTTAGTGGAAGGAAACTGGGATCTTAACATACTTATAAATAACATCCGACAATTCGTTTTTTGAAAACTTCAAACCCCTGAGAGAAATAAAAATGACGAATGTGAGTAGAAAAAAATCGGAAATTTTGTGCTTGGTAGGATAGGTACCTACCTACGTAATCTACGTATTCTTGAATTTCTGGAACCACCCAAATTTTTTCAGAATTCTTAGGCTGGTGGAATGTGGAACTCTCGAAATCAAAAATCCTCGAAAACGGATTTCTCTTTCATTTTTTACTAAATCTGAACTAAATCGAAGGGTTCGAAGTCTAGAAAATAAGGAATGAAATAATAGGTAAGAAACGTAAGATTGAAAAATCAACGTGAAACGTCAGTCATGTTGTCATGTTCAACAGGGCAAATAATCCTATTGTTTTTATTTGAGCAATGCAATTACTTGGCTCAAAAAGTTCAAAAATCAGTTTTCATTATTTTTCCAGATTTTTGATTTTCTACAAGCCAATGAGGAGAAAAACAAATGAGTAAGCAAAAAACAAAAAGTGAATCTTTTTGAGAAATAAAAATTCGATCAAAATGTTCCAAAAATAGTGTTTATGAAATTATGAGGGTATTTTGAAACGCTGAATAATATTAATTTGTCATTAGTTTTTCATTTTGTCCATTTTATTCGCATAAAATTTTAAAAACGCCCAAAATTTGAAAACTCTCGAATAAGCGTAATTACTTGATAAATACCCAAACTCGTTTTGGCCTTTTGGCAACACTGCCTCGATTCCTTATCTTAGACCATATAGTATTAACATAGACCGCGCTACTGATAAGCGGCGAGTTCCAACATTATTTTGCATGATTTGGGTACTTGGCGTATACGACTAAACTCGGACTAGAAATGAAATCTAATCGTTTAATTTCGGTCCAATTGTTTCTATGAGGTCCTCTTGATAGTGCAAATTGACTTGGGCATAATTTTTCTGCATTTCTCTTGCAGGAATTGATCCAATTCAAGCAAGTTGAACTGGGTACTTGGCGGATAAATAAGACCGATGACCGAAGCACCGAACTCGAACCAAAAATACAGCCACGTCTTTTGAAATCGCTCCAATTTTTTTTTACTTCTGAGTTCCCCTTGATAGTGCAAATTGATTTCTCTTAATTTCCCGTGCAGGAATGGGCACAATTCTCATAAAATAATGTTGGAACACGGTAACAACGTACGTCTTATGGCCGTAGCGCGGTCTATGTTAATACTAAATGGTCTAAGTTCCTTATCAATATTATCAATCAACAACAAAAGGAACTGAGAAGTCCGCGTTTTTCCGACAAGAATTTTCGTAATTCCGACAATTTGTCATTGTCGTAATGAATTCCATCACGCGATACTCAAACGTGAAAGAATTATCGTTAATCGAATCTTAATTCGCTATTTTACAGTTCAAAAACTTATCTATCAAATCACTCGCAATTAATTAGCAATATGAGTGAATTACAGAAACAGAAATCTCCGGCAAAGCCGCTAGGAAAACAGTTTGTGTTCAAAAGAGGTAAGCATACCTAAATTCCATTTCACTCGTGTTACAATATTCTTCGAATTATTTCACATGCTCAGAAGTAATAAACCAATGTATCTTGATAAAATAACATATTGATGTGGCATAATCTTTCATTATCTAGGCGGCAGAAAAGAAGACATTCATTTCGATAAGATAACATCACGCATTGAAAAATTGTGCTATGGTTTGAATTTGGAATTCGTTGATCCGGTAATTTTTATATTCATTCATATACGATCAAAATCACTTCCAGAATTAATCATAATCATGTACTTAGGTCGAGATTACCAAGAAAGTGATCAGCGGTTTATTTCCCGGCGTCACCACGGTCGAACTGGACAATCTAGCTGCAGAAATCGCCGCTTCAATGACCACTGTTCATCCGGATTACGCGATATTAGCAGCTCGAATAGCTGTTTCCAATTTACACAAAGAAACGAAGGAAAAATTCACCGGTAATCGCGTTTGAAACGTTAACGAACTTGACAAAATCAGATCTAAATGTTAATTTCTATTCAGATGTTGTTACTGATTTATACAACATGGTCAACGAAATAACTGGCAAGAGGAGTCCGATGATATCAGATAAACATTATAATATTATCGCGAAGCACGCGGATAAACTCAACTCTGCTGTTAATTATGATCGAGATTTCAATTACAGCTATTTTGGGTTCAAGGTAATTCGAAACGTTAATTTTCTCATTCTTCATTTCCTACAATGTATTCTATTCACGTCGAATACTTTTCCAGACGTTAGAAAAATCCTATTTATTGAAAATCAACGATCGTATCGTCGAACGGCCACAACATATGTTGATGCGAGTCTCCGTCGGTATTCACGGTGAAGATATCGACTCTGCTATTGAAACTTATAATTTAATGTCGCTGAAATATTTCACCCATGCTTCCCCCACCTTATTCAATGCAGCAACTCCTCGATCTCAACTATCTAGGTTGGTATTCCTAAAATTACCAGGTCTAGATTGTGAATTGAAAAAAATCCTTTTCGCAGCTGTTTTCTCGTAGCCATGGAAGATGACAGTATCGAAGGTATATTCCACACGTTAACGAATTGTGCTCTGATATCAAAATCAGCCGGTGGAGTTGGATTGCATATTCATTGCATCAGAGCCACCAATAGCTATATCGCCGGAACAAACGGTGTATCGAATGGTCTCGTTCCAATGCTTCGAGTTTACAATAATACAGCCAGATATGTCGATCAAGGAGGCAACAAAAGACCGGGTGCTTTTGCCATTTACTTAGAACCCTGGCATTCGGATGTTTTCGATTTCTTGGAGCTGAGAAAGAATTCCGGTAAAGAAGAGTCTCGTGCTAGGGATTTATTCTACGCGTTGTGGATTCCCGATGAATTCATGAGAAGAGTTGAGAATAACGAAAAATGGAGTCTAATGTGCCCCAGTGAATGCCCTGGGTTGTCTGATTCCTGGGGCGAGAAGTTCGACAAATTATATCGAAAGTAAGTTGTGTCCTAACCGAATTCATTTCAATTTTATAAATAATTTTGATTATGATTATCGTAGATATGAAGAAGAAAAACGTTATACTCGCCAAGTCGATGCTAGAAGCTTATGGTTTGCTATTCTCGATTCTCAAATTGAAACAGGAACGCCTTACATGTTGTATAAAGATGCCTGTAATCGTAAATCCAATCAGCAGAATCTTGGAACGATTAAAAGCAGTAATTTATGTACTGAAATTATGGAATATTCTGCGCCTGACGAGGTATGATTCAATTATTCTTGTATGAAGTTGAATTACGACGGTCCTAAGTTTAATTTGTTCTTTAGGTAGCGGTCTGTAATTTAGCTTCGATAGCCGTAAACATGTTCCTAAAACCAGATTTGACTTATGATTTTCAACAACTCAAAGAAATCACTAAAATCGTCACCAAGAATTTGAATAAAGTTATCGATGTTACCTATTATCCGTTACCTCAGGTATATATTTGAATTTCATTTCATTTCGACTTTCTTTCATTACCACGTACTCTTGATACTTTCATCTTATAGGCAGAAAAATCCAATCTTAGACATCGACCGATTGGAATCGGTATTCAAGGATTAGCTGACTTATTTATCATGATGAGGCTTCCATTTGAAAGTGAAAAATCCCAGTTACTCAATATACAAATTTTCGAAACGATTTACTACGGTGCCTTGGAAGCCAGTTGCGAACTTGCTCAAAAGTTTGGTCCGTACGAAACTTACAAAGGATCACCAGTCAGTAAAGGAGTAAGTCGGAGTATTTCAAAATATATTTCGTGTCAATTCTCGTGTACCATCTTCAATATTTTGTTTAGATTTTACAATACGATATGTGGAACGTGAAACCAACCTCATTATGGAATTGGTCTTTATTGAAAGAAAAAATCGCTAAATTTGGTGTCCGGAATTCACTTTTATTAGCTCCAATGCCAACGGCTTCTACGGCTCAAATTTTAGGAAACAATGAAAGTTTCGAGCCGTATACTTCGAATATGTACCTTCGACGAGTGCTCAGTGGCGAATTTCAGGTACTTTCATATTTTGCAGTGATCTTACCCGATCTAAATGAGAAAAACTTACGAGAGTCGAATTTACGTAGGTTGTGAATCACCATTTATTGAAAGATTTAGTCGATCGTGGATTATGGGACGAAGACATGAAAAACGATTTACTCATGAGAAATGGATCAATTCAAGTAAGTTTTAGGAAAATGTCGAGTCGAGTGTTAGTGTTTCCAATAATGATTGTTTTTCGTTTTTAGAATATCGACAGAATATCTCAGGATTTGAAAGACCTTTATAAAACTGTCTGGGAGATCAAGCAGAAGACCATTTTGAAAATGGCCGCTGATAGAGGTGCATTCATCGATCAATCGCAGAGTTTGAATATCCATATGGCTGATCCGACTTATGCCAATCTTTCATCGATGCATTTTTATGGATGGAAATTGGTAAATTGCATTGTGTTATCGATTAAATCCTTTCGATTTGATTTAAATATTCTCTCGTATTTTAGGGTTTGAAAACTGGAATGTATTATTTGAGAACAAAACCAGCCGCCGATGCTATTAAATTCACTGTTGATAAGAAAAAAACCAGTAAATCGTCTCAAACAAATGGAGTACCAGAAAAAGACCACGAGGAAATCGATGTGGACGAATTGAACGACGAATTCGCTAATAAAATGATGTGCTCGTTGAAAAATAAAGAAGATTGTTTAATGTGTGGATCATAAGCGAGAATTCCAATCAATTTTTATACATTTTTATCCGCGTGTTTTTGTTCTGTTCTAATGTTTTGTGGTATTTTTATCTAATTTAATCGCTATCGTCACCCTGTGTAATATTAAATAGTCATAATGATAGATCTAGAAAGAAGGTTCCGAAATATGCTAGCGTTGTTTCAATACATTCTTTCTGCTCATTTTGTTCATTGCGTGTGATCATTAAATTGTCATTTTTGGTTTTTATGATTTTCTTTCGAAGAAAATTACATAATTTTCTATATTTTCATGCGAATCGAAGTACAGAAGAGTTTCAAAGCATGAAACCATCACCAGCTGTCTATTAGATTCCTCTTTGACTAAAAAATACGTTTTAAGGGGCCTCATAATCTACAAAGTAAATCCTTATTGACCACTGGTAAAAATTTCAGACTTTTTTACTTTTGGTTGATTTTAGAACTTCATCATAAGAATCGTCCCAGTTTTTGGTACGAAAGATCCAAGATCCAAGATTATAATTATTGAATTTACCCGAGGCACATCGGGATCTCTTCTGCGCATGCGTCAGCATGTGCTTCGCGCCGGTGATAAAATTTCGGTGATAAGTTGATATGATAACTGATGAGATGGGAAATAAAAAATGAAAAATTTAAGTAATTATCGAGATCTAAACCATGATGTAAAACTAATTTTACAATGTTTGCACTTTAAAAATGAATCTCATGGTATTAATTGATCCGTTACGTTGTATTTTTTACACATCTTTGTTAATTAACGTAATAAGTGCATTAGACATGGTAAGTGCAATGGTGTTTGTTCTTCATAATTTCTGCTTTTACCAGCTTTTAAATAACATTAGATGATTATTGTTTAGGAAACATTCACTTACGACGATGCAGATTTCATATTCAATGTTCCATGCGGCAATACATATTCAAATTTCGATTCCAAAATCCGTTCTCTGTGGAATGAAAAACTAGACCAGAATTTGTTTAGGTATAAACTCAATATTACCAAAGAGAAGTTATTGAAAGAAAAATTTTATTTACAAGTAGGTTATTTCGTAGTATGTTGAGTGACCGGTTGTATGAATTTTTCCAGTGCAACGAGTTCTCTAAACTTTTATTTGTGTTGACAGTTGAACACAGAGAGAGGTTACAACCGTAGAAAACCTTCCGATATATCGAGCATCAATCAACCCTTCGATCCTTCGGCTTTCAATTTCCATAAAATAAAGCCCGAAGAAAAATTATTCAATTTTGTCCATAAAAATAGACCAAAAGGTATGTTTTGACGACGCAGTTGTAGATATTCTTAAATACTTGATTCAAATTTTGTCTAATGACTAATGTTTTATTTTGATGAGATTCTGGTAAACACGCAGTATTGATCAACGTAAGTCCTATGGAATTTGGCCATATTTTGCTAGTACCGAATTTGGAAGATAATTTACCCCAGATTCTTACCGAAGAAGCTCTTAAATTATCCGTTGAATTGATTTTGTTGAGTAACACATCGTATGTATTGATTTTCTGTCAATATTCTGGTATTTTTATGTATTTATTTTTCATATTTTCGACCATGAAAATGATCATTGTTTTGCGTTTACAGATATTTTAGATTCGCTTTCAATAGCTTAGGAGGTTATGCTACGGTGAATCACTTACATCTTCATGGATATTATTTACAACGTTGTATGTTTCTTGAAACTTCGGTATGTTTAATGAAGAATAATTTATTTGTATTGATTGAATGATTGTAGTGATGAAATTTTTGAATGTTTTGTAGCCCGTTGAAGAAATTGCATCTCCTTGTTATCAAATATCGAACTTTCCCAGTAGAGGATTTGCGTTTCAAATTAGATCTGTTGAAGAAATCGACCCCATAGTGAAGTAGGTTGAAAATTTTAACTGTTATTTTTTTGCGAATATTTGTTTAATGTTCATGTTATAGGGATGTTTACCGTTTAGTCAAGTTCCTTCAAACGAAGAATATTGCTCATAATTTGTTCGTGACGCGAGGAATATCTTTTAATTGTTCTTCGACCACTGATGATACGATTAGAACCTGTTTGAGAATTTTTGTTTGGCCTCGAAAGTCCAGTTATAGTGAGTAATTTTATTTTTATTTATTTGGTTCGATTCAGATGTATTCTGTTTTGTGGGAAAATTCAGAATTAATTTTTGTGAAAAACCTGTTTTATTACGAATACTACGCTCGATCAAAGAAAAACACCCCCCTACCCAAGTTTTGGAGAAAATTGGTGAAGTAGGTAGTTTACTTAGACAGCGAGATATTCCAAATTTTTTTGAGAAACAAAGCTAGAAAATCTCAAAATTAGGCCATTTTTGAAAAAAATCGTTTTTTTTGTCTAATTGAGCAGTATTAATGCCACCTGCTGGGAATTTCGCCCCACCCTCCGAAAAGATACGATTCAAGTTTCTAGACTTTCTTGAACCATTGACCTCGAAATGGGATACCACTTTCTGCTTTTTACAAGGAAGCTGAAATATTGCAGATTACGAATCCGAAGTTTTTCGATTTTTACTAAATTCATCAATTCAAGTTGTTCTTTAAGTGGTTAGAAAATTAAACCAAAATGTTTTAGCCATTGAACCGGGCAGGTAAATACCTACCAAATTGCACCATTGTCGTCGCCTATTCGGAGGTAAATAGGATAGCTACGTATTTATACGCAGCTACCTATTACCTACGTACGCGATCGATTGTTGCTGCGTAGCATAAGTCCATTAATTTGGTCTTATCGCTACTTTTGGCACTTCGGCGCTATGAACCTTCCCATTGTACGTACCTCGTTATCTCACCTGTCAGGTGAGTTGACGAGGGTGAACATCTGCGTAAATATATCGTAATATTGCGCAATGTTTCTGGAGAAGGTTCTAGCACTCCAGTTTCCAGTCTCTGGATTGGTTGCTGGAGTTAAAATGACATAATATCCAGCCAATCGGAAGCTCACGAGCCATTCCCGCCTCCCCGCAGACAGAGAAGCTCGTGCCTATAAATAGGACCTGTTTGTAGGTACGAGCGTTCATTATTTATCTATTTTTACTGGAATATAATCGTGTCGTGTGTGTATGTATCCGCGATTTACCTTCGTTAGATTTATAGTGAACTATCAATGTGTTTGCCTAAATTCAGTTAGGCTGTATGAGTTAATTAGTACGCGAATATACTTCGTTCTTCCAATATTCGTGTATTTATTTCGTGCAGTCAACGCAAGCATATTTTGTGCTGGGTTGATAGAAACTACAGTGATTCTTCGGTGGAAGTGGCCAAGTCGAGCATAAAGTGAACTTTCACCCCTTTGCCCCACAACCATCAAGTATCACCAATTCTATTACCAGTTCAGTGGCGCCCGAGATTTTTCAATCTGTGCCAAATCAGCGTTTTTTGGAACAGTCGAATCCTGGTGAAAATTTTTCTGAAGAGAAAAATTCACTGAAACTGGAATTTTCGTCGGATCATCAAGCCAACTTTAAAGAAGACATCTTTAGAGAAGCCATCTTTAAAGCATCAAGAAAGAAGTCAGCTTTAAGCAAGTCATCTTTACTTGGTATCGTTAAAATCGTTTTTTACCCTTTTTTCGCATTTTTTACCGATTTTTGAGCACCGTGTGCACAACTTCGGTTTCAGTTCGCGTTAGTGTATAAGAATTCGCGTATTTATATAAGATAGGTACGTGGTTCGCCTAGTTGTTAGGTTTAATACAGAGAACTGATAGGTAGTAAAAATTTTCATATTTTTTCTACCTGCGAAGGTAGACGATTATTCGATTCTCTCAAATCATTTGAGATTTTATTTGGCTGAAATGACTAACGAAAATAATAACGTAGAAAACGAAAATATTGCTCGAGAACTAGAGCAAGAAAAACGTAGAAAAGCTCTGCAAGAGCGAAATGATTATAAAGCTAGACGTGCTTTATTATTCAAAGGTCCATTATTTCGGGTAGAAGACATTACCGATGTCGACGAATTAAACGAAGACTATCGTAATGTAAATGAATTTGGAACTATAGTAGCTTCTGAGCTGCAAAGCTCAAAAGACGAAATTTCTAGATTGTATACGAAAAATGGAGAATTAGGAAAACGAATCAATGATTTTGGAGACAATTTCAAGATCATTGAGGGAGAACTTCGTGTCGTAGAAAGGGATCTAGGGGCGAGAGTAACGAACTTAGACGAAAAATACGATAGGAAGATTACCAGTCTCAACGATAAAAAAGATGAGCTGGTTACACGAGTTTCGATTTTGGAAAGAGAGCAAGTTGAGTTGAAAGCTCAACTTACCCTCGTGCTAAACACAAATGAACAGTTAGTCAAAGATAAAATTGATTTAACAAATCGTTTAGTATCGGTCGAAAGTGACAATGAAAGTTTAAAAGAGACTTTTATGGCTATTGACAAAAAATTCGAATCTTGTGATAAAAAAATCGATGAATTAATCGAAAAATTAAATGCTCAACCTCAGAATCAGACGAATGAAGAGGATGATTTGAGTGGTGAAGAAGAGGATGATACGAGATACAGTCATACTTTTCGTAATAAAAAATCAATAAAAAATCAAACAGTAGTACAGGATCCTCGATTGAATACTACGATTTTCGGTAGTAATACGATCAATTTAATTAAGCCTCCGGAATTAAATGCTAGGACCGCGAGAGATAACGGTATCGAATTTAACGATAAAAATTGGCAACACCCTCTGAGATTTCTAGAACTCTATGAGAAATCGCTGGATAATTATCCGACAGCGAAAGATGTTGAAATTATGAACGTTTTTCGTCAATTAATTAAATACGAAAAAGCTCAGACTTGGAGGGCGGAGTCTAATGTTTACGATAACTATGGGGATCTCAGGAAAGCGTTTTTAGACGAATTTTGGAGTCGACAATGTCAACGAGACATTTGGGAGAATTTCAAAAACGAAAAATTTTCTCACTGTACTACTGCTAGACAATTATTGATGGAAATTGAGATGTGGGTTAATACAATCAAAGCAATTTCAGAAATCAAAATTATGGAAGGTGACATAATTTTGTATATTGAGAAAAAAGTACCCTTCTGGTGGAGTAGATGGGTAGGTATGGACGGAATCGCGAATGCCTACGATTACATCGATAAACTCAACACTAGAAGGGAACAATTTTCCGATGATCCGAGATTTTCTAATTTGAATCAGGAAAATCAAGGTAAAAAATCGTTTAGACGATCAGAAGGAAATTCTGGTAACGATGCTGATGGATCGAATGGAGAGTCAAAGACTCAAAATTCGAGCCAAAAGCAGGGTGGACAGAATTTCCAGAATAATTCTAATCCTAATAAAAATTCCAACTCGAATAATAATTCGAGCGGGAAAAACAGGTTTAGAAAATATAACAACGATAAGAATAACATGAATAATGATCGAAACAAACAAAACAATGGCTATTCGCGTAATTTCAGACACCAACAGGGTGAAAGAAAACCGAATGAGGGTACGTCTACGAATTCAAGCGGTGGATCGGGTGCTCCCGCTGCGACCGCAGCCGGAACCTCGAAACCGTTGAGGGTCAATAATATTGAACCTCCAAAAAACGGAACACCGACAGGTACGAGTACTACAAGCAGCCAGTAAGTTATACTTTCGAAGGTCATCAGTTAGTAGGCGATTCGCTAGCCTACTTTCTGGCACGAAATAGTCCTGATACTGATTTGGAAATGCTTCGGCGTTGCTCATATCTGAAGGAAAATATTTCGCTGCGATCTTTGAGGCGTGCTCTCGTACCTGTAAAATTAAATTCAACTAAAGTAATTTTGTCTTGCTGTCAAAGGGAGGCAAATAGTGCTTACGTCCCTAATTCGTATATCAAGCGCGAAATGAAAGCTATTGTTGATCTCCTGATCAAAAAGGGAGCCCAACAGATCATTTTACTGTTTCCGATTATTAAACCTCGGACAAAAGCATTCGCAATGACCCTGGACCGGCTCTGGGGCATTCGACGTATTTTCTATCAAATGCAGAGAATTGGCAACGTTCACGTAGCGACTAGGCCTTCGATGCTATTCGCTGAAACAGAAAAATCACCGAAAAATCGTGAATTACGATATAAAATAGACAAGAATTTCTGCGTAAGATATTCTAGGCCTATGTTTTTCTATAATCGCTATTTTAAGCGATGTTTCCCATCGTGCAAGGCATTCGACGAGGTAGTAAAATCTGTAAAAAACTTCTTAGTTTCGGTTAAACCGCGAGTTATGAATTCAGCTGAGCCTGAAAGAATAACGAATAATTTTGCTGCTCGATCGGTTGAGGATGTGAAGGACGATGACGGAAACGTAGTAGGTAGAATTGTTAAATCGGTGAGAGTATCTGAATCGAAGCTGAAGGATGACTCTGTCATTCCTGAGGACGTGAGAGCTGATATTAAAGCGAGTAGATCTGAAAATACGAATCCGCTGGAAGATTTGCTGAGAGTGTCTGAAGCGTTAGAAGGTGTAGTAGGACAGCTAGGCGGGGAGAATGAAATAACCGATGTTCAGAAGCCTATTCAGGTTAGCCTACCGCTAGGCGCAACGACCATTAATTCTATGGAATCCCCTCAAAAGGATTCGCCGGTTGAAATAGTACCGGAAGATAGCGTTTACCGGTTCGAGCGTAAGGAAGGTAATACCTGCGTAGTGCCAATGAAAATCGGTGGAGTAGTTTTTCCTACCCAGCTTGATACAGGCGCTGAACCTAACGTGATGGCATTCGCTACCGCTAGGTACCTATTTGATAATTTTCGTGACTTTGTAAAATTCCAAAAACTAGGTCAGCTGGTCGAATTCGAATTAGCTGACAAACAAATCGTTCAGTCCCTTCATTGCCTACTTTTGGTAAATATGAATTTTGGAATGTACGAGATAAACGTACCTTTCTATTTAATTCCAAAATGTAATCAAGTATTTATCGTAGGTAGGGATTCAATGAAGGAACTAGGTATTGAACCCAAAA
This sequence comes from Pseudococcus viburni, assembly GCA_033439095.1. Lineage (NCBI taxonomy): Eukaryota > Metazoa > Arthropoda > Insecta > Hemiptera > Pseudococcidae > Pseudococcus > Pseudococcus viburni. The sequence continues at coordinate 257,622 of JAVBJF010000080.1, read as the reverse complement.
TTCGTACGGGTAGGGCTTATTGCCAACCAAAGCGTGAGGATGTGAAAGAATACCTATCTTATATGAAAGAGGACGAATTTGAAGGAAAGTTGAAAATTAGTCAGATTAAACCGAATGGTAGGTATGGGAACGAAATTCATAACAGAATGAGGAAACATACTTATGCAAAGAACGATCGAGCGGAGGATTTACCTGAGTATGATAATTCATCTGAGGTATTTCTGAAAAAAACTTTACGACGGCCTGAAATCTTACGTAGATGGAGGGAAAATTTTCTGAAAAGAGGAAGGTATGGGCTTACGATTTAATTAGCGAGTTTTCGGACGTGTTTTCAAAAACCGCTGGCGAGTATAAAGGTCCGCCGGTCCATTTCCAGATGGAGGATGAAGAGGCCTGGCGTGGTGGTCCAAATTATCGGCCTTCTAATAAGCTCATGCCTGCAATCAAAAAAGAAATCAAAAATATGTTAAGAGAAAATATAATTTCTCCTTCGGATACGAAGTACATTAACAATGTTTTAGCGAGAGTAAAAGCGAACGGTAGTTTGAGAATATGCTTGGATCCAAAATACTTAAATCCAAAGTTGGCTAATAATTACGTTGAGCCAGCAACTTTGGACCGAATCATCACTCAGTGTGGTGATGCGGAATTCTTTTCTAGTTTTGACGTTACCAGTGGGTTTTGGAATGTTCTTTTGGACGAATATTCAAAAAAATTCTGTGGGTTCGAGATCGAGGGGCAAGTCTATCAATTCGAAAGACTTCCCTATGGCCTAAAAATTTCTTCGGCTGAATTTATAAAAATGATCACACGTGTGTTGCCCGATAAAGATTCGATCACAGCATACGTGGATGACATTTTGGTCCGAAATAAGGGTTTTAAGGAACACGTTTTGGACATAGTCGAAATTTTGAAGGCAATCAGGGCATTTGGTTTGAAATTAAATGCTGAAAAAACTGATTTGTTCAAGAACTCGACAAAACATCTCGGTTATGTTTTGTCAACTGGTAAACTTGGAAAACAAAACAAGAAAATTGAGAAATTTTTGGAATTCGAAGCCAAGCATACGAAAAACGATCGTTTTAAACTGAAGACTGTAACCGAAATACAGGCTTTAGTAGGTCTTACGAATTTGTATCGAAGATTTATTCCTAGATACAATGAAATTATTGCTCCTTTGATGAAATTGACGCATAAAAGCGTACCTTTCATTTGGGGAGAAGAACAAGACCAGGCTTTTCTCGAGTTGAAACGTGAGTATTGTAAAAATTTCCAACTGTGTGCACCGATCGATGGTCTAGATTTCTGGCTTCACACAGAGTGCCTCGACGAATCGATTTCGAGCGTACTCTACCAAAAAGTTGAAGGCCAAGATAGGATCATTATGTTTCTTGATAAAACTTTACAGGATTATCAGAAACGGTATACGTGTACGGATAAAGACATGTTGGCAATTACCTACTCACTAAAACGATTAGAGATGTGGCTACATGGTAGGAAAGTCCATGTTAGGCAGGATATTCAGCCTCTCGTGAGCAAGTATACCGATCTAGCTCAGACTCATAGGAAAGCTGCGAACTGGATCATTCGTCTCGACGGTTACGACTTAATTTATGACCTGAAACTTTCAAAAACAGAGTTAAAAAATTTCAAACAATCTCAGGATTCTAGTTTGACTTTGAATAATATTAAGTTGGCGAAAGTGAATGAGGAGGTCAGAACGAGTTTGGAACCGTATGATTTGACTAAAATTCAAAATTTTAAGGAAAATCTGCTTGAACTTTTGGACAATTTGCCCGATTGGCAAGCGCAGGACGAGATGTGCGATAAAGTTTTCGATGAGTTGTATCCTATTGGTGAAATGTTGACTCCAAAACAGAAAGCCATTAGTGATCGAGCGTGGAGAAAGTATGACGTCACGATTGAAGGTGGTAAAAAGTTACTTTGGAGAAAGTATTTCGATGGTACCAAGGTACCAGTGTTGCCAAAAGCATTGTTTTACGATGTCGTATACTACCTACATGATTTATACGGTCATGTAGGCAGTAATAAATTAGAAATAATTTTCAGGCAATTATACTTTCACCCAAACGCGCTTAAATTTATAAAAATGAATACGAATTTATGCGTAGTAGTTAGTTTGTAAAGTTAACAAAAATTACGGTATGAAGCGACGAATTGAGTGGTCTCAAGTCGAAGCTTACCACAAAGGCGAAGTGCTTTCGGTCGATATTTGTGGACCAATAGCAGCGATGAAAGGTGAAATTAAATATCTGTTCGCAGTGAAAGATGTTTTCACTGGGAAAGTCTGGATTTTTCCGACTTCAGATGTCGAGGCCAAAACTATCGTGTCAAAAATGGAACTTATGTTCGAAATTTTGAAAAATTATGGCATTACGCCACGAAAAATAATTTCCGATAATGGTACTCAATTTATTTCCAAAGAATGGAAAGCCTGCATCAAAGCTAGGGGCCCCAAAATCGCGCACTGTAGTCCTTTTAATCCTTGCAGCTCCTCTATCGAACGAATTTTTCGATGTTTAGGGGAAAAACTGCGTGTCCGAATAAATGATAAATACCCCGACGAATATTATACTCACGAGGGTTGGGATGCCTATGTCGAGGAAGTCCAAAATCAGCTCAATGACCAGCCTAGTGTTCTCGGTGTTTCGCCGAACGAGTGCTGGCAGGTTGAAGGTTCTCTGACCGACAGCTTGACTGTAAACAGAAGAAAAACTAACTTTAAAAACGAAGTTAAAAAAATTGAGACAAATTTTGGAAAAATCGATGCTCCCCTCGATCACGTCTAAACAGCTCATGGAGATGGTTTGGAGTGAAAAAGAGGTAATTTTCGACGATGACGGGTATATGCGGGTGGTAGTCGATGGCGCTTGTGCTAAGAATGGCAAAGACGAGGCTATCGCTGGCATCGGTATGTGTTTTGCTCCGGAATCTGCGTATAACGTATCTGAAAGAGTAAAACATGATCAGTATAGGTCTACGAATAATATGGCAGAAATTATTGCGGTTTAAAAAAGCGATGGAATTCGGCATTGCTAAAAATATCAAAAAATTGAAAATTTTTACAGACTCTAAGTATACCGTATACGCGGTAAACGAGGGGGCTGTTCGCTGGAAAGCGAAAAATTGGAAAAATTACGCCAAAAAAGATGTGCATCATAAAGAAATTTTCAAGGAAATTTTGAAATTGCGTAGGGAATTCGAAAAATGCGAAGTTAGGCATGTATTCGCACGTAGGTACGAATATATGAATATTTTGGCAGATCAATTGGCTAGACAAGCTGTCTATACTTTTGAGTTAGCGGTCGAAAAAATTGAAGAAATGAACGATGAGCAAGCCATCGAACATTTCGTGCGTGAAAAACGCAAACAAATTCGCATTTTAGAAGAACAACAATTTAATAAGTCGCATGGTGAAATTTTTCCATATAAGGAAGGTGATATGGTAATGATTACCGCTCACCGCCAGAGTTCATCTGTTGATCTAATTTCTAAAAAATTATTAGAAAAAAGATACGGTCCTTATATAGTGAAAGAATCGAAAGGTACGAATAACTATATGGTAAAGGACTTTGCTGGTATTACAGACGATAAGTGTGTTAATGCTAGGCAGATGACTTTGTTCTTGAGTAAAGAACAGCTTGAGGAAGTTGAGAATGAGGATCGTTGTAAGTCTGTTATCGATAATCGAACGATTCAGCAGCGAATCAATGACTTCTTACGAGCAAGTGAACGTATGCCTAACAAGGTTACGGATAAAAGTTTGAGCGATAAAATTAAAGCTAATGAATCATTTAATCAAAATGATGACGTAATGGACTCACTTGATGAAAACTTAGAGTATGAGTTGAGTGAGGAAGCTGGTATTTCTCAGCAACTGGGGCAAGATTCGTCTCCTCAGGTGGCTGAAATAATCGTCGAATCTCAAAACTTGAACATTGAATCTCCTATCCTCGACGTTGACTCAGGGCTTGACTCAGGATCCGAGGGTAACACCTCCGCTTCTGACGTCGACTCTGTGGAAACGCCTATCACGTCAAACGAGAATCTGAAAGAAAAAATCAAAATTAATAATCCTTTATCGAGATTGATCGACCCACTTGGGGCAAAAAATAAAGGTAAAAATGCTAATGTAAGCGAAAATTTGAGTATTTCAGGTGATCAGAATGGTAGGGTAACCAGAGCGAGAGCGAGAGAGTTGAGGAGACAGAAAGAATCGTTAGATTCGTCTGTCGACCTTTATCAGAATTTTGAAAACGAATTGAATGAAAATGCAATTTGGAATAAAAATTCTGATTCTGATTTTGAGCCAATAATTCGAAAAGAAAAGCTTCCGGTGAAAAAAGTAGCCAAAACCATTACTAAAAAGCAAGCTTTAAAAAAGAAAATCGCTAAAAGCAATATTGTACCTGTTCAACAGGGTTCTGAATCTGAAAGTTTGTCTGGTTACGAGTCCGATGAATCGAATAGGATGCTAAATACCTATAACGAGGTAACTCGTAGGTATAAGAAAAAAACGTATCTCACAAAAGAAGATACTCAAATTTTGGATGAAGCTTTGAGGAAAAACATCGATAAAAAAGGTTACGAAAGCTTGAAAAAGCAAGCTGACGAATACCTAGCATCCAGACCGAAAAAAACAAGCGGTCTGAATGCGAAGAAGAAATTGAACACTGGTTATCTGATGTTAAACAGTGTGTCCAAAGTGCACAGAGTAATTCTTGGCAATTACTTCATGCACTTGGACAATTGCAATTTTTAGCTTTTCTCAATTGCAAGTGGTGCTCCGGTACCGTTAGAAAACCGGATCTGCCACTGGGTCTAGCGCCGATGGCGCCGGAAGGGGATTGAAATTCCTAAACGATGATTCGTCTTTTCGGTCCTCTCCGCCCCGCTTCTCCTTTAATTTCTACGAGATGGGAATAGCCAGATTTTGGAAGGGTTCTAATCGTTTCTATACAGCTTTTCTGGAAGGTCGAATATTTGTATCTTAAAGTTCTCTGTATTGAACGTAAATTTTTCATGTGTATTTTTCTTTGTTTGCGACCACGTTATTTTCGAATTTTCGAATTTTTGCCTCCTTTGAGGAAAATTTGGAATTTTCTTTTTAAATTTTGTATCTTGAATCTCGTAGGGATCGTTCCTGAGATTTCGTGTAATTATTTTTACGAATTTTCACCTTTATACGATTGCTGTAAGTACCAACGTTGAATTTTTCTGTACCTCGTGTCGCTTCAAATTCGGTAATTTGAAGTGTAGGTTCGATTTATTTTAAGATATCATGTAATTAGGGAATAACTGTATTCTATGTCTACAGTGATGGCGAATTTTGAACGTTTCACTGTGACGAAAATCCAACTTGCGTTGCTGATCATTGCCACGTGCGCTTCGGAAGAATTCGTAAGTTTCGGCTGTATAGTCCTTCTCTCTATCTTATGGTCGGGAGTTCATAGACGTAGGTGGGGTTACCCGGTGGCTAATCGGTTGTCTAACTCTTTTGCCCCTCGTAATTCTTCAGTAGCCACCAACACAGACCGATCATTCACGCCACGTGGTCAAAGGAATCATCAAGTGAATTCGACGACTGGATCAGGCTCCGGCAGTGGTCGTCGGGTACGGTTTGCGAATCCAACGGCGTCGGGTAGCAGCTACGATTCGAACATTTCGCTGTCGTCATTGTCTGCGGCTTACCATCGTATAAACCTATCGCCGGATCGAAGGGTATCATCGTCGACAGATCAGCGACGAGCTCGAGTAACGGTAGATAGGCCGAATAATAGCACGCCAACCAGTTCGCGTCGTATAGCTGAGCCACGTCAGTTGATCGACGAATTTCTTGATATCGACTAGTATGGCGGCTCCGCAGGTTCGAATCCGCACAATTGCGAGGGTGGTCGGGTGTCCGATCTGTCTTGATAATATAATGCGCCCGTCGTGGCTATACTGTTGAGATAGACGCGGACATCCGACTCCTTCCCGAATGCGGACAAATCGGACACCACGCGTGCTTTGAGAGATGGTTCTCGACGGGCCGCGGTTGTGTCGGTGTGTTTCGCAGTGCGCTCCGGCTCCATCTGTCTTTCGTCTCGCTCCGCCCACGGGCTGCCCGCTACCGCAGGAGCACCTCGACTGAAGCGTTTTCCAGGACGACTCTTTGACCCGCTGCCTGGAGGACCCACACCGTGCTTGTCGCGCTCTATGCCGCCTTCGTTTGGCTTTTTCCTCGCGCCTCTAGTATATCGTGCTCACACTTTCTTGTTCCCCCGAGTAAGGTAGTGATGATCGTGCAAGTCGTTGCGCACAGCACGGCGATACCAGACCCTTCCCCCGTGCGCAACCGCGAACGCACAGCCGCACGGGGCACCCTTAGGGTGAAATTAGATTTTTTTTTTTCTTGTCGGAGAGGCACGTGAATGGACCGAAGGTCCAGCTCTTCCCATGCAGGAATGTGAGCCAGGATGGAGTCGGTTCTCTGTGTCCTTTCTGTATGGTCGACTAGGCTTGCTTTTATTCGATTATGTCCTTCGTTTACGTAGGTGAGGTAGATCCTGCGAATTGGATGACTCATTGCCACATCAGTTTACAATGGGGTGTAGCAGTCACGTTCGTAATATCCATCCACATCGGCCCCCGGGTGTCAGGTCCACGCCTGTGCTTCTGTTGGTCTCCATTTTAGTCCCCTACTGAATTATCGTTCGTTTTTGATATTTGATTAATTATATCGTAAAATTTTCGGTTTAAAATTCGTCGGCGGTGCTGCGTCATCGTTCGGCTAAAAATAATTACTTCTTGTTTCGGTCGTCACTCTAATGTTTTTTTTTTTCGCTTTTCGGAAACTTAAAAAATATGTGTAAAAACCACAAAGAACAGAAAATACACAACAACTTTGGATTAGTAAAAAGTAAAAAATAAAAAGACTTAAAACTAGATCATCTTTGGCATTTGATTTGGTTGCTTAAAAATAAGTTGAAAATGGTAACTTCTGGGTTCTTAAATCTAAATTGTTCACCGTTTGGATCGTCTTTATACTTAAAATTAATCTTTGGTTGTTCTATCGACTCGTTTTCGAGTTCGAGCTAAATTGTTAATCAATTTTTGGTTTAAAAAATATACAGATATTGATTTCTGGTAACCCTTCCGAGTCCGATAGATATTCGTCTCGATTTTCGGTATCTATCGACTCAAATAATTCTCGGCAATGACCTCCTATTTCTCGGCTGTGACTGGTGTCCCAATGGAATGTGCAATGCATCCATTGGGCCCAATGTAAATATAATATTCTACTTCGTTAATCGAAGGCTTGTACGCGATTTCCACTCAGCTGGTCTGAGTGGAATCGATGATAACGTACTTATACGTCTGTTCCGTTGAACAGCGTATTTTTTGTAAATACTTTGTTTTATTTATGTATATTTTTTATTAACCGCAGCAGCAATGCTTGATACGGTTACACGTATATTTGTATAATGTTTAATTGTACATTTTACTTACGTTTTATACGTGCGTACGGTTCAACCGGCTCTGCTTCGGCATCCGTGTTGAATTTGTTTTATCTGTATCATTATCGATACAACGGTGTACCGATGCTACTCTAGCAGTCGTAGGATAGCATTTGGGTTTCTTTTTGATATTATTACGTTAAAAATTTGTTTAAAAAGGCGTAAGCCACCAAAAAAAGTTTAAAACTAGGAAAATTTTCTAAACGTTATCAAAAGGAATGTTTTGTTTTCAAAACATGTTTGTTTTCTTCGAAATCGAAAAATAGCGAAATAATCGGTTCAGTGGTAACACTGGGTGAACGAATCATTCGTGTACGTGGGTGGTTTCGTTCGATTATTTTTTATTTTAATTAATTGTCTATTTTTCGTGTCAAAATTTTTGAAAATTTTTAGTTCGTTGAAAATTGAAAATAGTGTGAGGTGAAATTCCTTCTTTTTGGCTTGTTTACGTGAAATTATACGTGCCTAAATTTCTTTTGTACCCCGCCATGTTTTCTTTTCCTGTTGGTATGCAGAAAACATGGATTTCAGCAATTTGTATAGGAAATTTTGGGGTCTTGTCTCTAAATTTTCTGGGGGTTAGGATTTAGGTCCAAAATCGGTCTTTCCGCCTGAATTTCATTTTCTTTGTTCAGTTATGAAATTCAGGAATTCAGCAATTTGTATAGGAATTAGGAAATTCTCGATTTTGAGATTCATTTTTGGTTCTAAATTGTTCAAAATTGTAATTTTGGGTTTTTTTTGTTTCGAAAATATAATTTTGATAGCGTGTAATTTTGTAAATAAGTTTTAGGTCTAGTTTCTTTCTTGATCTTAATATCGTCCTTTTAAGATTAAGAAATGTTTTGTATCGTGTAAATTAGTTTTAAATAGACCATTTTTCGTATCATAATACTTATTTTCTTTTTCGTATTATGTTTCGTTTTTATAAAATAGGTAAACTAACGTTGCTTGTAAAGTAATGTTCCTTTTCGTTTTCTATTTTATACTTTGTTTTTATACGAAATGTTTCATTTTCTTGCATTTTGTATATTATATTTTTTCATGTTTTGCATTTGTCATTTTTTTTGTACCTGCTCGCATTGTACATGTTTCGTGTAAATAAATTTTTTTTTGCAGCTAGTCTGCTAAAAGTTGTCGAAATTTTGTACTTTGTCTATTTTCTCATGCATTCTTTGGTATTTTGATAAGGTGTATGTTTTTGGTTTTTAAATGTCGAAATGTAAAATATGATCGTCTTAAAACCAAGATATTGTAATTTTGTAAATTATATCTTGTGTTTTCTTTGTGTTTTATTGGAACCGTCTCTGTCTGCATTCTCGGGAGGGGCAGGGGTGGGGCAGTGGGCTTCATTAGGCAATGGGCAATTTGGGTCCGTGTTTTTTGTCCCGAGAACACTTACTGCGACTTGTACTCGGTGGGGCAATGAACCGGGCAGGTAAATACCTACCAAATTGCACCATTGTCGTCGCCTATTCGGAGGTAAATAGGATAGCTACGTATTTATACGCAGCTACCTATTACCTACGTACGCGATCGATTGTTGCTGCGTAGCATAAGTCCATTAATTTGGTCTTATCGCTACTTTTGGCACTTCGGCGCTATGAACCTTCCCATTGTACGTACCTCGTTATCTCACCTGTCAGGTGAGTTGACGAGGGTGAACATCTGCGTAAATATATCGTAATATTGCGCAATGTTTCTGGAGAAGGTTCTAGCACTCCAGTTTCCAGTCTCTGGATTGGTTGCTGGAGTTAAAATGACATAATATCCAGCCAATCGGAAGCTCACGAGCCATTCCCGCCTCCCCGCAGACAGAGAAGCTCGTGCCTATAAATAGGACCTGTTTGTAGGTACGAGCGTTCATTATTTATCTATTTTTACTGGAATATAATCGTGTCGTGTGTGTATGTATCCGCGATTTACCTTCGTTAGATTTATAGTGAACTATCAATGTGTTTGCCTAAATTCAGTTAGGCTGTATGAGTTAATTAGTACGCGAATATACTTCGTTCTTCCAATATTCGTGTATTTATTTCGTGCAGTCAACGCAAGCATATTTTGTGCTGGGTTGATAGAAACTACAGTGATTCTTCGGTGGAAGTGGCCAAGTCGAGCATAAAGTGAACTTTCACCCCTTTGCCCCACAACCATCAAGTATCACCAATTCTATTACCAGTTCACCATTAAACTAAATAAAAACTTGAATTAATTTTTTGAAAAATTTTTCAGCATTTTTGTCAACTAAAATTTTATGAAAATAGCGTAGAGTAAAGTGTTATTCAACCTTTTCTCAACAATTTCGATTTTTTTTTGTTCCGTATGTACCTCTGCCCTCTGGTGAAAGCTCCAAGTTGTAAAGTATTTTTTTTCAAAATTTTTTTCAGGACCACCTCCGACGCCATTTTGTTTTTTCAAGAGTGAACGACATTACCTTGCAATTTACAAATTTTTCAACAGTAATTTGAGAATCCCTAAAAAAAAGAACACAAGGTTGATGGTCATTCTACGTCCAGTTTGAATGGAAATCAATCCTCCGAAATTGTTCGAAGTCGCTGTATTTTTTTTTTGGTATTCACTTTCAAAGTAAATAACTATCTCTGAAAACAGTATTTTTGGTCATATGTACCAAAATCACGCGAGCACCCCAAAAAAATCAGGAAAAATGGAAAAATTAAGATTTTTTTACTCTTCTATTGTAATAATTTGTAGGAATACAACTAACCATCGACAAGAAAGCAAAAAAAAATCAAATTTAAAAACGTTGTGGGGGGGGGGGAGGGTATGGACAGAAATTCTAATTCTTTGCGAGATCATTCCGCAACATTTTTTGCTCAACGCTAGAGTCTGACCCGCACCCAAACAACTTTTCGTCTTATCACTGATTATGGACTTAGAAAATTTTTGAAACTTCGACAAAAATGAATAAGTCCGTTAGAAAATAAAAAAAAATAACTTGGAACGAAAGATTTCTTAAGTAAGTAATTGGTTAGTTATTGTAATGAACTATCACCTTTTTTGAATTTAGTTTCCTTTTATTTTGGTTCAATGATGAAAATACCATATTTAAGTAGTCTTCAAAAGCATCTGTATTCCACGAATAAAAAAACGTTAAAAATAAACATGATAATCATCATTAATAACAAATAATAATGTATTGAAATGATAAATATGAACTTAGAATCCTGAATTCTTTCCAATTAGATCGCGTGTTACCCTTTAGCTTTGCTTCAATTTTTACAAAGTCATGTGCTAGGTTAGTTTAGAGCTCTATCACTTTAGGAAATTTTTTGTTCAAAGATATTATGTATTTTTGTACATTTCCGTCATTTTCTAATTGCTTCAAATAGCAAATCTTTCGTTCCAAGTTATTTTTTTTTTTTCTAACAGATTTATTCATTTTTGGCGAAGTTTCGAAAATTTTCGAAGTCCATATGAACCGTGTTAAATCAAAAGAGACCAAGCGACAAATTTGAGAGCGCTGAGATTTTAACGTATTTCTCATTGGGAACACAAAATAAGCTTCTGAAGACGTAAATTACTGATAGATTAATGTTACTAGAGTTCATATTTCCCATACTTAGTATCCCTTCTTCAACTTTTTCAGAAGTTATCGTACTTTCAAGTTTGTTTTTTGGTGAAATTTTTGATGTCGCTTGGTCTCTTTTGATTTAACACGGTTCAATATCAGTGATAAAACGAAAAGTTGTTTGGGTGCGGGTCAGACTCTAGCGTTTAGCCATTTTTTGGCCTAGGTCATAAGCACGACAAAATTCGAAAAAATCTGGATAACAGTGTACGAGTGTACTTAGTGAAAAAACTCAAATCGCACTTTTTTAGGGGAAGAGGACTGTTTGAGGTTCCCATTAAATGGCATTTCTAAAAATAATAAACAAATGCCTACATTTTGTTCGAAAATTATTCAACTTCAAGTCTCTTTTAGCTCCATCTCCCTTTGGGCTGTGACGAGTGGGGGGGGGGGCTCAACATTTTTTGAGAAGTTTTCCACTCAAAGTAAATCACCTCATTAATTTTTTTTTCAAACCCAAAATATGTTTGTTTTTTTATCCAGCCTGGTATTATTTAAGTATATCGAAGAATTGTATGATTTTAACTTTTCTTTAATTTCGTAAAATAGATTTCACCTACAATTTTCCACTTTGCCAAACTTTATACCTAAATCTGAAAATTGTATCGCTTTCAATTTAAAAAAAAAATCATCCACACTTATAATTTATTAGTTTCCCCTTCAAAAAACAAATATGCAACCTGCAACAAGCAGTTTTTGAATCTCGCCATTTTGTTTTCATTTATTCGAAATTTGGTCATAAATGTGTCATAATCAAAAGAACAAGGAGTTAGATTTATCTGAAAGATCAAGTTATTTTAAAATGGTTTTATTCTTAATAGGTAATAAAGACACAACGAAGTTATGTATTGCAACTTGCGAATTATTTGGGCATTTGGTGGTTAAAGGTGAGTATGAATACTTAAATTTTTATTCTCTTTCTCGCTTAACTATTCAAGTTTGAATGAAAATTCAATTTTACTATCTTATTCTTTTTTTTCAGACGAAACCGAATTCGAGTCGCTGGACGAAGAAAAAGTTATTAATTTGTTACAAGGTACTACTAATGAAGAATTTAACTTAGTCGTGAAACATATTCCCGAAATATTTACTCAGTAGTATTAAATTTTTAATTTTTGGGTATTGTTTTTATTTTACGTAGAGATTTTCTGCATCGTAGAAACCGTCGTTTTGTAATCGTCGATAGTTCTATAGCTCAATAGCTAGATTCTGATCCACAATATGCATCGTTTAACGCGAGGTAAGTTGCATAATGTGGTTAGATGCCGGCGAAGCTTTTAGTATAGATATGATTACCACTTCGAATCTAAGTATAAATCAAAGTGATCGTAGGTAACTGGAAAGATGGCTTTGAAGTGTTCTCTTTGCTCATTTTAATTGAGCCTTTTATGGTTTAATTAGTTATCTAGATTGCTAAGGCTGGTGTATAGGTCATAAAATGCTCATTGTTAGGGTTCTGTTTTCTATATCTAACCTATGGCCTTACGTGGCATTATGGACGTAAAAGAAAGAAAAATGAATACTTGGACTTACCTAATCAGCCATATGCAAAATTATTTTATTGCGACTACTGCGAATCAAAGCAGTAAACCTTTTTCACCACTATCAACGAACACTCATATGTTAATTAATGCCAATTCAAATCGACATCCGATCATATTCGTTACTAAAATGATTAATCGATCTTTACGAAAAAACATCGCTATTACGAGTGCATCGATGTTTCCAAAGTTGATAAATTCATTTGGCATTTGCACAGAATAAGAGAAGAATCAACAATGAGTACTGTGCTTACCATTTGACGCTTAAAAATCTCGCTGAAGGCTGCGGCCCCGTTAATATCTCATTAATATTGTATTTACACAATCGATTCGTATATATAATATTTGCTACATTGTTACGGAGGTGTTCGAAGTCTCGTCGAAAGTGAAGTTTCAAAATATTCCAAGTGAAAGTTTTCACCATGACAATTCCAATTATTTCGTTTGCAAAAAATCCATCTATTCCTATTTTAAGTAACGCTCGCGTACGTTGCATAAGGCATCTTTAGTCTGTCGTCTTCGAGACTTGTGACTATTTTAAATAACCAATGTAGGTAATTTCCCTAAAACGAAGTCAAGTTTTGTTCAAGGACGCGACCTTGAATTTATTCGCTTCTCAGTGAACTTTACGACGGCTAAGATCAGCAAACTCTTTCGAGATTTATGATTCTGTAGATCGAATTTTTGCTATTTTAGAGAAAGGATTAATCTCTTTTAATATTCTCATTTATGAAGCCGTATCGATTCATTTGTCTATTAATCAGCTCCGTTACGAAGTAAATTTGATACTAAATAGCTACCTGATTGTCTACGGAAATTGAGATTTTTTCAAGGCTTTAGGTATCGCGTTCATCGATCACCGTCGATTATAACGTAACGTGAATAATTTCTAGCAATTTGCATTGGAAGTTGGCTTAATAACGATTTGATGAGTAAAACGCGAAACAAATTCATCGCTTGGTTTCGAGTTAACCTGAGCCAAAGTTGGATGGTAGGCATGTTTGTAGATTATCTTCGCCGTTATGACCGGGTGGTCACGATTAAATGGATATACGTATAGTCTGAACGTGTTTTCGGTTAATCGATCTGCCTTCTTTTAATATTATTAAGTAATAAGCATATTGAAAAATCGACATGAGTTGGGAACCACCTGGGCATGGATATGGTATATTTTTTTCTTAAACGTGAACCTTGGTTGAGGTGTTTTAGTGTAATCTTGTGCATCGAAGTACAGGTCAATTTCTTGCATCATTTCAGTCGAGAATGCAATATGAGATTCTGAATTTTTCGGATAGCAATTAGGTAATTTACAAAAACTGAAAGTTTTTATTAAGAAATGTAAAAAATTGATAAAAATCAGAAGTACAAAATTGATCCAGTTATTAATTCGTAACAAAAAAACAATTGGATGACATTAGTTAAAAAAGTACATATTTGTTACAGATACTTAGGTAGTGGAATATTATTCGAATATGGAAATCAGAGTCAAGCTGATTGGCGTGATAATGCTGCTTTGCATACTTCATTGATTAAATGAGGGTGTGAAAAAACCATATTATTCCAAGTTTCTGTATTCACGACATCGGGGGATTTTACGGCAATGAAATTGATCGCTCGAGATTTTAGTTCACTAGCACAATACAAATCTGCTAGTACTAATGTATCAGCTGCATTTTCTATGGATAAATTCTTCAGCAGCGTTTTTTCACATTTAGCTTTCATACCGTCCATTTCATATTTATCTGCTGCTTTGAGCAAATCACTAGCCAGACCATCCAAATTTTAAAATTTCCCAGTATACATGTAATGAAGCATTTCCTTGATAACGTTCTCATCAATGTCTGTGATTTCAACTTCATTGGTGTTGCTTTCTTTTGTATCGTGTTTAAACATGGCGGCAAAAACGGGACTGCGTGCTGCTAGAATGAACTTGTGAGCTTGGAAACGTTCATTTTTTGCTGATATCACAATGTCAGCAAAATCTTGACTTTTGAATAATCGCTCGAAGTCTTCAAGAGGATCGTCTTTAAGAATGCGGTGTTCAATATGGTGGGAAATAGACTGATCTAGAATATCAATGGAACCTTCCACATCGGAAAACGTTCCTTCGATGTAAATGGTCAATTTATTGTTTGACAAAAATTTGTCGGTAGAAAGGTCTGTTTTAAGGATGAATTTTGAATGTCCCCACTGGTTTTTGTTGTTTATATCGAATCTGTAAAGATTTTTGTCTTCTTTTGAATAAATCTTTTTTAGGTTGCTATCTAGGATGAACATAGAATTTGCTGCAAACACAGCTTTACATTCACTGGAGGGATCCAGGGTAACAGCTAATCTAATGTATTTTTCATTCTCAGAATCGGTATTGTGTATGAGCGATAAATACCATCTACATTTATCGTTGGTAGCTGCAGTATAGATCGGTGAGCGCAACTTTTTATCTTTTGCTTCGAGAAAACGGTAATTGTGTATTTCCCATAAGCAATGTACTTTATCCACTCTGGTAGTAAGACTGGAATAATTTTCTGGTAAAATTCCATTTGGATCCACCGCCATGTATTTGACTTACCTAAACGTGGTACTTTGAAATGTTTACTGCACTCAGTGTACTCTTTTAACTGTTGCTAACTTGTGTGGATGTTGATTAAGTATACGTGTAATTGGTAATTCCTGCAACAAGTGGAATAAAACCATGAACTCAGAACTGTTAGGGTAAATCAAAAAAATATCGGATGAGTCCCGAATTACTACACATGTGATAAGAAAATTAAATATTACTGATTCAGAGACTGAAATAGATAAACTGAGATTTTTTCTAAATGAGTGAAGGTGTTTAGTTTTTTAAAAATTTTATGCTGAAATTGTTGAGAGATTTCCATGAATAATTATCGCTATTCATCATGATTTTCATTCCCCAAACTCTAGACCAAGCCTAGCCAAAACCTTTTGAATGCTAAAAATGCATTACTTACTTATCAACAATGTAAATAATATTCGTTAGAATGGTTTTTCAAAAGAACCAACCGTGCAATGGTGAAATCAAAGCAAAAACTAAAAAGAAAATTTAGAGAATTTGCAAAACATAACAGAAATTGAAACAACACGATCGAGAAAATACGTAAAATTGAAAATTATTCTCAAATTCTGTTCATTGTCGATAAGAAAAATTTTGTTATCAGTTTGGACTTCGGACTTGTCAAAGGCCGATTGCGATTGGATTAGATGGGGCGAAGGGGAACCGGTGTAAGCGCATGCGTCTTAAATGTAAACGTAAACAGTTTGAGTCTTTCGACTAGCTCCAAAATAATTTTGACAAAAATGGGATTTCGATGCTTCAAGCTTCAACGCTTCAAGTTCTAATGAATTTTATTTTATTAAGTTTATACTTTTTACTCTAAGGACCGGTTTATCAATCGTGCTCACGGATTTTTAACTGACGGTTAGCGGCTAACTGACGCTTCTGATTGGCAGTTAGCGCTTAACCGACGGTTCGGTTATTTCCCCTACTTTTGCGTTAACTGGCGATTGAAAAACCGGTACATGGTTATTGATCCCGTTTTGTATTTATCCCGTCCGACATTGATCCCGTTTAAAAAAAAATAGAAAAATAGTAAAAGTTATTGATCTTTGATCCCGTCCGGTATTGATCCCGACTGATGTTGATCCCGTTTTTAAATAAAGATCGAAAACACTGAAAACAGTGAAAGTCATTGATCCCGTCCGACATTGATCCCGTCCGTTATTGATCCCGCTTAGAAAAAAAAATTAAAAACGTAATGATCCCGTTCGATATTGATCCCGTGAAACTGTCACGTCTGTATTAGGCGTGTTCTACAGATTTGAATGCTGTGTCGATGATATCGATTTCGAAGTTTAATTAAAGTACCTATTCAGAAAATTGAATGATTTTATTAAAAATTGAAGAATTTTCTAAGGCTTATACGTTTTACTAGCAATTGACGATTTCCCAACATTTGGAAAATTCTTTGTCTTTGAAAATTTTGAACTAAATTTTTTAAATACTGTAAGTCCTGTAAAACACGTCTAACACAAACGTGACAGTTTCATGGTATCAATGTCGAACGGGATCATTACGTTTTTATTTTTTTTCTAGGCGGGATCAATAACGGACGGGATCAATGACTTTTACTGTTTTCGATATTTATTTAAAAACGGGATCAACATCAGACGGGATCAATGCCGGACGGGATGAATGACTTTTACTATTTTCATTTTTTTTTAAAACAGGATCAATGTCGGACTGGATAAATACAAAACGGGATCAATCACTGTCCTCCTGAAAAACCGGCCCTTAATTTTTTCAAATCTAATTTTTTTTGAAGTTGTATCTAATTGTTAAATTTTTTCATCAGTAAAATTTTTATAAATTTAAATTTTTTCAAAATTTTTCCAACTTTAATTTTATTTTATTTTTCGGTTTCACATTTTTCCTCAACTTTTTTGAAGAAAATAAAAATCAGAGATGCGGCAATTCCCTTACGTCAGCGAGGAGTGTTCTTCGATCAAATTAATTTCAAAAATATGTCTGAAAAATTTGCATCAAGTAGGCCCAACGAAAAACAATTTGAGGCGTCATTTACCTATTCCAATTTCTGAAATAAGATTTTACGTGAAAAACGATATCGATATTTATTTTGGATTAAAAAATTATTTCGTCCCTTTCTTTATAATTTTCAAACAAACGTTTTTGAGCTCTTTGTTTAAAAACTCGAATACTTCGACGACCTTTGATTTAGAAACACACGGGAAATTCTTTTACTTCGATTTTTGAAAACTAGCAGGGGTAGATAGGTATTTAACGGTCAATCTTGCTCTGTGGATATTTAGTCCACCTTTTGAAAATAAAATAACTAAAATCCACCGAACCGAATTTTCAGCCGTAGAAACATTTCACGCATATTATTTTACTCTCTTGTAAAATTTCACTTTTGGACTATAGTTGTTTTCTAAATAAGATGGACATTTCATTGTTGAAAGTAGGTACCGTAAAGTCAATAATGTCTATTGGAGACATTTCCATTGAGAATATTCTCTAAAAACCCCTGCTAAAATGCCAACCTAAAAAGTTCGATTTCAATGATCTGAAGTGTACATAAAAAAGTAAGAAAAATTAAAATTTTCGACCTAGAGTTTTACTTGGACTTTTTTGAGATTTTCTCATTTACTCACTGTTCTCAAAAAGGCACAGTGACCTTATGTATGAATGAACCGGTAAAAATGATGAGTATTTTCAAATTTTTAAGAATATGTTGAGCCCAGAACATCAAAAAATTTTTCTTCTCGAAAATATTAATACATAGGTATCTTTATTTGCTTATTCTTTTTAAAGTACGTTCTTTAAAAATTTTTTGTTTGTGTAAAATTTTTTCGTCATTTCTATTCGCGTTTAAAGAGAGAGGAGAATTTTTCTCAAAATTTTTGTAACGTACTGACAAAATATCGTGAAAATGCAGAAACTTTTTAAAAGAAATTTTGTTAGAAAAGAATAACAGTAATTGCTATTTTTGTTTTGTAACATTTTACACGCAGTAACGTAGTGAATTGGGGGGGGGGGGGGGGGGGCTACTCACCCACCTCCCCCTCAGACACAAAGCTAGTAGAAAAAGTTGGCAAATTCGTCTTTAATGAGAAAAGTTTGCAAAATCGTCTCAAAATGAAAAAAGTTGGCAAATTTGATCAAAAAAATAAAATTTTTTGGGACCGAAAAACGTTCCCTTTCTTACAATCAAATTCTGAAATTACTTCTCAGTCTCAATTCTAATTTTTTCAAAAACTTTATCCTCGCTGCGCTTGGGCTTATTGTAAGTATTTTACCTCAATCGTACAAAATTAAATTTTGTCGTATTTTACCTCAAAAATAATTTCAACTAATTTTATTATATTTTTTTTCCTGTTTTAGATGTTTGAAAACCAAATTTTTTAAAAGCTTTAGCCTCGTCATAGGTATTTCTCCTTCAATAGTTTTAAAGTCAAAATGGACAATTTTTCATTCAAGTTTAGTAACCTAAAACATTGCTTTATGGCACCTTGAACTTGAGGTTTCCTAAAATTTTCGCCCTTGTTTTGCTCAGGCCAAATTCATTTCGCTCAAATGCGCATTAAAACTATAAAAATTTTTAATTAAATGTTAATTTTACTGTAATTAATCGATATATACGCGGTCGTTTCTCGTGTAAAATAGTTGGCTACGGCCTATAATTTATTTTTAATTATTATTCGCGTTCGTTCGTTAACCCGCGACCGTTGTATCGTTTTGTACCTAGCGTCGGATAGGTCAATGTACTTTTCCTTTTCTGTTTCGATTTTCTTTCTAGAAAATCGAAATCAGTTTTGTATTTTTTGTAAAAGAAATGTCTATTTATTCGTTAATAAATAGTTAAAAAGAAAATCTGCGTTACTTTTCATTCGTTGAAAGTTTTCTTTTTTCGTAACTTTGCGTAAAGGACGATGTCCGTAAACGATACTTGTTGATTGGTCGACATGACTGTAAATTTCGTTTTTTGAGCTACGTGCCTGTCTCGCCGCGAGAAAATCATAACGAGAAAATCTACGTTATCGTAGATCGAGCTTTTCCGAACCATCGGAAAAGTGGGTATCCTATTTCCAGCTTAAACCGAAGTTTAAGTCTGGAAAATATATCGTAAAGGTCCCCGAAGCGGATCCCGACCGTACTAGCTGAAAAGCTGCGAAAAACAGAATCAGCCAATAAGGAAGCTCTATCTTTCGTCTTACGACCAATCATCGCGTTCCAGTCGAGTTTCCCGACTTTTCCGAAGGAACGGAAAACTCAAAAATTTCAAGGTATCGATTCTACGATTTTTCACGCTCCTTTCGACTAAAAAGTCGATATTTCTTCATGGTAGCAGAGCGTGGTTCCTGTGAAACGGCAAATCGACTCGGTATATGATACCTCGTCTGTCGAAGCTCATTGGTCGAGGCGACGCTGCAAACGATACTTCCAACGAAGAAGACTTCCGTGGTTTTCCAGCGTCGAGCGAAGCTGAAAGAGTGTTAACTCGGTCACAAAAACGTAAAATTCGAAAACGATTATCGAAAGAACTGAATACTTCCCTCGTCGGTCAATCTTCTGCGTCGCCGATACCGTCAGCTCCGTGCACCGTATCAGCCAATAACGAATCCGACGCAGCGTCGATCATCTCCAACAACCAATCCGAAAGCGAGAAATCTGCTACGTGCTCCGAAAACGAATCGTCAGCATCCGAAATGGCATCTGGAGAATTGTCGTCGAATATTCCAGCGCACTTGATCTTCAATGGTACCGACTACATCATCTGGAAGAAGCGAATCAAATCGTTACTATTGGCCAAAGATCTCGAAAAGGCCATCACAACGAACGGCGGGGCTACCGATAAAGAGAAAAGGAAAGCCTATTTTGAAATCGTTAGCCACACAACGAACGCGGTTTTCCGGCTCATACGCGAAGAGAAGGACCCCGAAAAACTCCTTAACGAACTCGACGAACGATATGCTAAGGAGAATCAGCAAATTGTAATCGCCTGTCGTGCAAAATTAGCGGCCCTCGATATCGACAAATTTAAGTCCGCTACAGATTACTGCGACGAGGTGTCCAGCCTAGTGAACCAGATGGA
The DNA here is from genome assembly GCA_033439095.1 of Pseudococcus viburni. Classification (NCBI taxonomy): domain Eukaryota; kingdom Metazoa; phylum Arthropoda; class Insecta; order Hemiptera; family Pseudococcidae; genus Pseudococcus; species Pseudococcus viburni. The sequence goes on along the minus strand of JAVBJF010000080.1, from coordinate 237,341 downwards.
GGCCGCCGGTACAAAAGTTCCGAAGGATGAGGAGTATGCGTTTTTGAACTCCGGACTCAAAAATATCGAGAAATGGAAGTCTGTTAAAAAACCGGCAGAAGCCCTTTTGAATATCGCGCCCGCCGATCCTAAATTTCTGAGGGGATTATTAACCAGCGACAAAGATAAATCCGAAAAGGCGGCGACAAATATCAACAAAGGTTCGGCGTTAGTAACTTCAGCATCAAATAATCGTAGTTCGAACGATCGTAAGCCACGTCCGAAATGTGCCAAGTGTAAAAAGCTCGGCCATCTCGCGAAGAATTGCTGGGCCAATCAAAATCAATCACCGAGAGGAGAAATAAAATGCTATCGTTGCGGTGGCACCGGCCACATAGGAAAGCAGTGCCCTCGGTATGGTGATGAAGCGAATTCAAAAAGGTCAGAACCGAGTTCCAGTTCCAATTCGAATTCGCCGGCGCCGAAATCTCCGTCGAATACCGAATCGTCGAATCGTCCGAAGGCTCTTATGACGTCCGAAGAAAATGTAGCGCTAATTTCGACCGTCGGTGAAATAATCTTTGTGCTCGACACCGGCGCCACCAGCCACATGATAAACGTACCCGGTATTTTGGTCAACGAAAAGCCAGTAACGTCGAACGCTGAAATCATCGTCGCGAAACAAGATACAGCCATCGTACGATCGTCGGTCGGTGAATTACCAGTCACTAACGATAGCGGCGTAAACTTTATCATGCAAAACGTGAGTTATATTTCCGATTTATCGTACAATTTAATGTCCGTGAGCCAGATTCGTCGTCTGGGGTACGATACTGTGATCGCCGACAAAATTTCGATCGTTCACCGCGATACTGGTGAAAAACTAACTGATGTTTTCGAACAGTCGAACGGTTTGCTTACTGTTAAATTTAAGCTAAATAATGTTACCGATAATTTCGATTTCGCGTTAAATGCTTTATGGCATCGACGGTTAGGCCATCCGAGTAGATCGGTCATGTATAAAATACCCGATATTAGTTGTACCAAACATGACTGCCCTCTTACGAACAAGTGCGATACGTGTGCCAAAGCGAAGCAGCACTGTGGGCCTTACAATACCGAGCGCGAAAAGGCTAAGCAACCGTTAGACATAGTCCATGTCGACGTAATGGGTCCGCTGAGCGCCGGTATCGATAGCGAAAGGTACATTCTTGTATTCGTCGACGATTTTACTCACTACGCGGTAACGTTCGCGATAACGGCTAAATCGCAAGTCGGTGAATTTTTCGAAAAATACGATAACATAGTACCGAATCTATGGAATCGTCAAATTAAGCAACTACGTTGGGACAGCGCGACCGAGTTTATAGGCGGAAAATTTTGCGAAGTGATCGAAAAAAAAGGTATGCGATTAATGGCTTCGGAGCCTTATGAACACGAACATAACGGTACGGCCGAACGTTTTCTACGTACCATTAGTGAAAAGCTTCGTTCGCTTCTTTTCGATTCGAAGCTCCCTCGTCGATTCTGGCCGTACGCTCTGTACACGGCTACGTTTTTGTATAATCGTCTTCCGTGTTCTGCCATCGCCGATAAAAGCCCGTATCGTTTATGGTTCGATCGCGATCCTACTTTCCAATATGTTCGTATCTTCGGTTGCGTCGCAAGAGAATTTATTCCTAAAGAAAAACGAACAAAATTAGATCCGAAATCCGTTGAAAAAATGTTAGTCGGCTATACTGAAACAGGTTACATGTTACTCGATGTACCGCGTAATAAACTATCGTACTCGTCGAATGTAATCTTCGATGAAAATCAGCTCTATGCTGACCGGTTAAGTGAAAATTCGTACGACGGTACCGCTCAACTTGAACCTGAAATAATCGAAAATTCGTTAGTCGCGATAAAATCCAACTTATGTAACGATGACGATCGTATCGAATACTCCGCGTTAATAGCTACCGAGCAGGGCAAAGAACTCACGTATGAAGAGGCTGTAAACGGTCCTGAAGGTAACGAGTGGAAGAAGGCGATCGAGGAAGAATTGAGAGCTATGGCAGTGAAAGATGTCTGGTACGAAGTAACCGAGGAAGAGCTTGAAGGCAAGGACTTTTCCAAAGTCGACACAAGATGGGTTCTGCGAAAAAAAATCTCGGTTAATCACGTCGTAAAATTTAAAGCTCGATTAGTTCTCTGCGGATACAAGGACTCTCACCAATACGAGCTGGATGAGACTTATGCGCCGACCGCTAACGTATCGATCGTCAGTGGTATCGTCTGCACAGCCACCGTAAATAAATGGAAACTCCGTCAAGCCGATGTATCGACGGCATTCTTAAATGGCGAAGCGACTTGTATGATTGTCTTCGATCCACCGAAAGGATCCTCCGTTAAACGCAAAATCGTATTCGTGTTAAAAAAATCCTTGTACAGACTCAAAACTTCGCCGCAGAACTGGAATAAAAAATTAAAAAAAATATTAGAAAAATTAGGTTTCGAACAGTCTGCAAACGATCCATGCGTATATGTAAATAAAGAAGGCGATAAAACTCGATGTATTTTTGTAATTTTCGTCGATGATTTCCTTATAACCGGTTCCGACGCCGAATTAATTGAGTGGCTGATCGATCAGCTTAATAAAGAGTTTGGAATTCGAGATCTAAAAGAACCAGAAAAGTTCATCGGTATCAAAATCGAATGTAAAAGTGACGATGTAACGTACTTACATCAAAAATCGTACATCCGTGAATTAATCGTGAAATATGATCTTGAAGACTCGAATCCGATATCGTCGCCGATGGAACCCGGCTTAAAAATCGAAGACAAACGGCTGGATAAATCGTTCGAAACGAAAGTTCGTGGTATCCTAGGATCGTTATCGTATCTATCGCGAGGTACTCGTCCCGATATCGCGTTCGCCGTCAACTTCTTGTGCAGATTTCAGCATCTCGCTAATGCTAAAATTTTTAATTATGCTAAACGTATCATTAGGTATTTAAAAACGACAATCGATCGGTCGTTAGTTTATAACTCAAATTACCTTAATGTATCGTATCCATTAAAATTGTATTCCGATTCTGACTTCGCCGGTGATGACTCCGATCGAAAATCGACTACCGGTATCGTCGTCATGTTAAATGGAAATATCGTCGACTGGATCGTCCGAAAGCAAAATTGCGTAGCACTATCGTCGGCGGAAGCCGAATACGTAGCTCTATCGACGGCCGGAAAAGAAGCTAGATCGTGGATCAATTTACTCGATAGTCTCGATTTGGTCACCGATGTCGTACCGATCTTCTGCGACTCAAATGCAGCTATCTCGATAGCAAATACCGACGAATCTCGTCGCACTCGACATATTGATGTATCGTATCATCATATTCGCGATCTTATCAAATCCGGTGTCATTCACATCGTGAAAATTTCATCGAGTGATAACATCGCCGATCTATTGACAAAATCGACCAATAGGATCGTCTTCGAACGTTTGTCGAATGAAATTTTCGATTTTAATAAAAAATAATTTATCGTCCGAGGGGCGGTGTTAATTTTACTGTAATTAATCGATATATACGCGGTCGTTTCTCGTGTAAAATAGTTGGCTACGGCCTATAATTTATTTTTAATTATTATTCGCGTTCGTTCGTTAACCCGCGACCGTTGTATCGTTTTGTACCTAGCGTCGGATAGGTCAATGTACTTTTCCTTTTCTGTTTCGATTTTCTTTCTAGAAAATCGAAATCAGTTTTGTATTTTTTGTAAAAGAAATGTCTATTTATTCGTTAATAAATAGTTAAAAAGAAAATCTGCGTTACTTTTCATTCGTTGAAAGTTTTCTTTTTTCGTAACTTTGCGTAAAGGACGATGTCCGTAAACGATACTTGTTGATTGGTCGACGTGACTGTAAATTTCGTTTTTTGAGCTACGTGCCTGTCTCGCCGCGAGAAAATCATAACGAGAAAATCTACGTTATCGTAGATCGAGCTTTTCCGAACCATCGGAAAAGTGGGTATCCTATTTCCAGCTTAAACCGAAGTTTAAGTCTGGAAAATATATCGTAAAGGTCCCCGAAGCGGATCCCGACCGTACTAGCTGAAAAGCTGCGAAAAACAGAATCAGCCAATAAGGAAGCTCTATCTTTCGTCTTACAACCAATCATCGCGTTCCAGTCGAGTTTCCCGACTTTTCCGAAGGAACGGAAAACTCAAAAATTTCAAGGTATCGATTCTACGATTTTTCACGCTCCTTTCGACTAAAAAGTCGATATTTCTTCATTAAATTATAATTTTTCTTGAAATTTTCCACTTTTACTTCGTTTGGGACGAAAAGACAATTTCATAGGTTTTTTCAATTACGAGTACATAATATAATGAAATTACTCAGGGAAAAGCAATGAACTGAATGAGAGGGAGAAGTGGTCAACAAATTAAGTTCAGTCAGCAAATTTGTGCCATCCATCTTCGCCCCAAAAAATCAGTCTGTTTCGTGTCTGAATAAATTATTTTTCAAAAATCGAGACGGAAATTCTGAGATTTTGCCTCCTCAATTCAATAAGCAGACTTCGGTACGTCACTGCACACTTACTAGGGAACCTCATGAAGTGTCCCTCGGGGATTTTGATGAAACATGGTCTCAGTGGTAGCCCTTGGCCCAAGTACCACACCACCAAAATTTTAGCTGCCAGTTTTGAGTTTAGCCCTCACAGTGAAAAATCAAAATTTTGAATTTTACCATGTATTTTAAATGGGCGAAAATTTTTTTTCCATAAAACCATAAACTATCATGGTAAACAGGTAGAACATGTTGAAAGGAGTAAAAAATGTTATGTACACATATTGCATAACTCGAATGTGGAAGGGGCTACTCTTAATCAAAGATCTTATTTTCAATAATTTTTCAAAATTAAATTTTCAAAAAATTAAATATGTTTCAAAAAAAAAATTATATGTAAGTACTTCTGGCATCTTCAAGTCAGAAAGAACAAAACCAGTTATGCGGACTTGTTGCCTAACGCTAATACTGAAGGGGTAGTAGGTCGTAATAACTTCAAATTTTGCACCACTACCTAATTTAATTTCTATAAAATTTCCAAAAAAAAATACTGAATGTTGTCAAGATACAAAAACCGCCTTGTTTAAATAGTTGCGACGTTGTTAGGCAACTAGTCCGCATAACTGTTTTTGTTCCTTCCGACTTGAAGATGCCAGGGGTACATATAATTTTTACTTTGAAAAATATTTAATTTTTTGAAAATTTAATTTTGAAAAATTACTAAAAATAAGATCTTTGATTAAGAGTTGCCCCTTCCACATTCGAGTTATGCAATATGTGAACATAACATTTTTTACTCCTCTCAACATATTCTACCTGTTTACCATGATAGTTTATGGTTTTATGGAAAAAAAATTTTCGCCCATTTAAAATACATGGTAAAATTCAAAATTTTGATTTTTCACTGTGAGGGCTAAACTCAAAACTGGCAGCTAAAATTTTGGTGATGTGGTACTTGGGCCAAGGGCTACCACTGAGACCATGTTTCATCAAAATCCCCGAGGGACACTTCATGAGGTTCCCTAGTTAGCAATACCATTTTATGAAACCTAAAGTTTACAGGTTTACTTCAAATTCATTTCATCCATAAGTGCGCCCAAGGAAAGGAAGGCTCAACGGGCTCGAGTCCCCCTCCCCCTTCTTCGCTCAGAAAAGAGATTTTTTATTACAAAAATGTGGGAAAAGTGCATTTTTTGCTATTCAAACATGATTTTGAGAAGGTTAAAATAACAGTGAAGTTATTTTCCTTCGTCTTCTCCGTTGTTGATAAGTGAGTCATCGTGAACGTTATCAGCTTGGACCGACACTCCAAACCGGATGTGTATTCTGATTGCGTATGCGTCAGTATGAACAGCTGTTTTCGTTACTCGCTCGGTGACTTAATGAAGGCGGGCAAAGGGGGTAATCCTCTCGATCATTAAATTTAATCGTAGATGCCCTTTTAAGCCAAACTTGTGTGATTTTTTAAATTTTTCTCCACAAGTTTTTTTATCCAAATTAAGACGTTTCTAGGCAGATTTCTCAAATTTTCTTTACCCAAAACATGCAAGAAAGTCGAAGCACCAAATTCACTATTGACCATTGACTAGTCGATGAAATTCAAGCAGGTTTTACAAAATGGGAAAATTTAAACTTGGCAACATTTTTTAGAGAAGTGAAATTTTCAACACAAAAAAGTTCAATCAATCCCGTCGTGCAAATCTTTTGCAACAGTTGCAAAATAAATGTCGAAAAAATGCGATATTTCTGCTAGTTTTGCGACACTTTTGCAATTTGTGACATACCAGTCGCATTTTGTCGCATTCGGTTGCATTTTGTCGCATTTGGTCGCAAAACTACTTTGAACATTGTGTAACAGAATGTGAAATGCGACAGAATGCGACAGAATGCGATAAACTGCAACCAAATACTTGGGTATCGAAAAAAAATCGTTGGTTGCCAAATTCCATGAAAAATGAAAAAAATTCAACTAGGTAGATAATTAAGTAGGAATTCAAAGCCAATCAGAAGTCAGAACCAATGACAAACGGTTGGTTAACAATATCAACATATTTTTTTTCGAACGACTGTTGATGTTATCTATTGAATATAAAAATCGTATTTATGATTGTCCTTTCCACGAGTATGTTTCATAGATTGTTTAAACTCGTGGTCTGCCGAAGATGGTTGCATTCTGTCGCATTTGGTTGCATTCTGTCGCAAATTGTCACGAAATATTTTGCGACAAAAGTGCGACAGAATGCAATTTGTGACATATTGCATTTTGTCGCAAATTGCAAAAAAATTGCACGACGGGATGTCTTCGAGATGGTTTTGAAAATTTTAATTTTTCAACGAGTCAAGTTTTTAATCGATTTGCTTTTTTTAGGCGCAGTGGGGGGGGGGGGTTAGAGTCACCTTACGCATTCCTGTCAACCTGTCTTGCATCGTAGGTACATTCATGTATGATTGTCAGGGGTGCCGAGAAGCCTAAATTCTTGAGGAGCAAGTCCTCAAAAAGATTTTTGGGTGGGAAACGCCTCCTGTCAGAAAGACGTAGGTAGGTATCAAATAATTGGGAACATTGAAAATCTGAATTGGGATTTTCACAGATTTTACCACCTGGATCCCCCTCTTGAAGAAATGCCTTCGGAACGTCACTGATGGTTTTAAAAAATTGAGTTTTCATCCAGGGACAGCACCAAAACAAGGTAGAACGATGGATTTTTTATAGTTATTGAGAATCGCAAAAAAAAGAGGAGGATGTATGAAAATGGGGGGGGGGGGTGTAAGAAAAATGGGGGTAAGTCCTCAAAAGCTTAAGGGGATCTCGGCACCCCTGATGATTGTAAACGATTAAAAATGAAATCAACGATAGAATATCCTTACATACAAAAAAGGTAGTTGAAAAAAACATTCATCATGTATACCGTGAAAATTTGTATTGGCATAGGCAAAATACAAAAACCTTGTAAATTAATCCAATTATTTTCTATTAATTTTATTCAAAAGAATTATTATCCAAAAAATAATCGTTTCTTTAGAAATATTATGAAAAAGTAATCAATTTACTACGTCATTTTAAAAGATGAACGAATTGATGTGATAAAAAAATCTAAATGATTAAGTAGGTGTGTAATTTCAAGTTCCTTTTCAAATAATAACTTCGGTAGCAAATTTACCTATTAAGCTTCGAAGCTTTGAAGCTTCGATCTTTTTGTGTTTAGATTTTCCACAGATTAGGTATCAGGATTTATCATCGTATTCATTGCAATCTAAATACTCATTCTGACAACTTCAGAAATTGGAATACATTATGTAAATGTAACAAATTTAATGTTTACTTACCAATAATGGTTAGGTATTACAAGCTGAAAACGAAGAGATTAGCGGAGAACTCGCAAAATATGGGTAAAGACCCAAAATTTACTTAAATTCTTGTTTTCAATGATAATTATTCACTCTTATCATGATGAGTTGAGGTAGACTGAAATTGTAGGTACCCAGTTCGCACATGTCATTAGGGAAACTAGGGAAACTACCGTAAACAGCGCTTGCGCTTGCGCATTATGTTAGTCTATGTCTATGTAGTCTAACGTGCTGTAGGTAGGGGTAGAATGCTACCTCCAAAATTTTACTATAGCCTCTTACTAACGCAAGTAAGAACCTCATGAACTGTTCCCCGGGGATTTTGAAGAAACGTGGTCTCAGTGGTACTGGTAGCCCTTGGCTCAAGTACTACACTACCAAAATTTTAGCTGCCAATTTTGAGTTTAGCTCCCTCAATGAGAATTCAAAATTTTGATTTTTGCCATGTATTTCAAATGGACAAAAATTTTTTTCTCATAAAACCATAAACTATTATGACCAATGGGTAGAACCAGTTGAGAGGAGCGAAAAATGTCTTTTCCCCATACAGGGTGTTCCACGAATCGTCTGCTAAATGTATTTTTTTGGATATAACCGGGTACCACTGAAAAAAAAACTTGAGATGAACATGTTGCCTGTCTTGAAAATTGAAGGAGCAAATGCTGCTTCTAAAAAATCACATCAAAAATTTTTTCACCCATGAGAATAGATAGTACTTTGAAAAGTAAACAAATTTTCACTTTATGACTTTTCCCCTACTTTAAAATTGTAGGGGCTACGAAAAAAATTGTTCAAAAAAGTTCTAAAAAAATAAACTAATCAAGGAAATGGATAGTACGTTGAAAACTGAAAATGTTGTTCTGTGGACTTTTTACCCAACACCGAATATGAAGGGGCTAGGGTCACTCAAAATGAATGGGCTTCAAAAAATTCTCAAATTTTCTCAATTTTTAATGACCTTCAGCCGCTTCATTTTTGATGTTAGGCAAGAAGTCTTGTACAGAACAAAATTTCTTCAGTTTTCAACGTACTGTCCGTTTCCTTGATCAGTTCATTTTTTGAACAATTTTTCTTGTAGACCCTTTAATTTAAAAAAATATAGGCAAAAAGTCATGAAGTGAAAATTTGTTCAGGTTTCAAAGTACTATTCATTCCCATGATTGGAAATTTTTTTAATGTGATTTTTTTAGAAACCACATGCGCCCCTTAAATTTTTAAAATAGGCAAAATGTTCATCTCAAGTTTTTTTTTAGTGGTACCCGGTTATACCAAAAAATAATGTTTGGCAGACGATTCGTGGAACATCCTGTGTTACATAACTCGAACATGGAAGGGCCTACACTTAAAGATCTCATTTTTTGTGATTTTTCTAAATTAAATGAAAAAAATTGAAATGAAATTCACCACTGTGTAGTAGGTAGGGATAGAATACCACCACCAAAATCAAAAGTGCTTGTTTTGAAAACTACTCCAGATCTAGGTGATCAAAGTTTCAATTTTTGCCATGTATTTTAAATGAGCAATTTTTTTTTTCATAAAACCATGAACTGTTATAGCCCATGGATAGAAAATGTGAAGAGGAGCAAAAAATGTTATGTATGCATATTGCCTAATTTGAACATGGAAGAGGCTATTCTTGATCAAAGATCTCATTTTTATATAGTAATTTTTCCAATTTAAATTCAAAAATATTGAAATTCTTCAAAAAAAATTGAACAGAGCTCCTACAACGAAAAAATATTAATTTAATTAATCAGTAACTCTAGAATTTATAAAAATATGTAAATTGGAAAGTTAAAATTTGATGGCTCTTTGAATTAGTTTTTTTTTGAGATTCTTAAAATCTATTTTTTTTCTTTTCAATTTCAAAGCAATGAAAATACATATTTCCTTCTGGAAAACATTCTGCCCGTGAAATTCAGCCAACAAGCATATCAGCTTTTCACAGTTCCTCTTGCTCCTCCCGCACACCAAATACCAACGTCATCGTTGTACGTTTTTTTGATTTGAAAATGTACGAAAATTGGAAATTTCTGGCCATTATAAACGATTCTTGAAGGCAACAGCTTCAAAATTTATTTTTCATTCAGACTTGAAATAATCATAAAAATTCTCATCTAAGTTGAAAATTCTCAAACTTTTAGCTGCCATTCTATCGATGACAAAGTTGCAATTATTTATAGTCGGAAAAATTAAGTTGAAGTCGAAAAATGGATAAAGAAGACGACTTTTTTCTGAAATTTAGCTTGCATTTAATTTTGAAAAAATAAAAGTCTGAGAGTGGTATTTGTTTTTAATTTATTCGAAAATTTTCCCAATTATAGCAGTTTTTTTTCAATTTTCATGCATCGTAGCACTTTCAATTCTCCAAATAGGTGAAAATTGTATATGATATTTTTCGTAGAACTTTTTATGAACAACAAGAAAGATTCTACACACAATTCGCCTAAACTAAAAACTGAAAGAGTTACGGCGCGGCACTTTGAAAATTCCCAAATTTTAACAATTTTCCCAAATTTCAAAGTATCGTAGCGCCTCCATTTTTCGACTTTGGCAAAAATTTTATATGACCATTTTTGTAGATGACCTTTCAGAAAAATATACAAATTTTTTTCAAACGGCAAATCAAATTTTTTCCAAAAAAATAAATAATCAAGTACAATTTTTACGTCAGACATAGGAAAATTAAAGATAAGTACCTAATGTTTCGAAAACAAAGTTTTGTAGATTTTAACTTTTATCAAGATTTTTATTCTCTAATCTTTGTAGAATAATTTCTTTCTTTGTGGCTTTTTAAAAATCTTGAAAACGAACTTTCTTTTTAGAATTTACCTTTTTTTCTTTTATGCTAAAAAATTAATAAACCTACGACTTTTTTAGAGAATTCTCTCATTTAGAATTATTAAATAATTTTTTTCGACTTAAAACGAAAATTTCTCCCAAAAAGGTCATCATCGCGGTTACCACTTTATTCATTTTTACAAATTTTCCGAAGAACTATTTTTTCAGACCACAAATACAATTTTCACATTGGAAAGGGGCATTGCACTTGTTCTATCCAGACATGCGTATGTTTGCATTCTCTTCATTCATCGTGTAGGAAATTTTAGTACAGTGTTTCATAAAATTCCAAAAACTTATTTTCAAAAATCAAGCCCCCCCCCCAAAAAGTACATTTTTTCGAAAATGTTCAAAGTAATAGCTTTTACTAATTCAATTATAGAGCCGAGTGAGAGTTCCCTGGTGCCGCGGCATGTCAAGTATAAAAAATATCCCGCTTCTGGGCACTCGGTGCAGCCAAGAAAGCGGCGTAAAAATAAAATGTAATTTTTCTACGATTTTTCAAAACTGGAGCGCTGAAAAAGAATGACCCTGTAGGAAAATTTGAACAAATGAGCAATTCCAACCAAAATCAAAACGGACTCGTAATTTCATACACTCTTTTGGTGAATTAAAAATTCTACAGTTTTTTTTTCAAATTGCTGAATTTGTAAAATTGACATTTTAATTTTCATACTTTTTCGTGCAGAATGTGAAAACTTGAGCGAAATAACTAAAACGGAAACTGATACGAAAACTGAATTATTTTTAGACCCTGAGTTTTGAACTAAAAACAGTTCATGTTAAAAAATTTTTCAATGAACATCCCCTATTTATCTTTGAAATAAATTCTGAAATTAAATTAATCGATAAATATTCGATAGAAACGCTTCGCCAATGGCTGTGGGTAGATATGAGAAAATTTCTTTCACTTGTCAATATTCTACTCGTAATTATAATTTAAACCGATTTAGGTACTGTAGTAGTATAAAGATGCCGTCGCAAACAGAATACACATAGAAAGATGAACTGTTTATTCTGAGAATATAGAACACCGTAATAGTCGAATTAACTGAATTAGACAAATTAGCTTAATCGTCACAACGTGACGGAACGAGATCACAATTAGTATTAAACCGCGAATTCGATACAACAATAGTTGTATCAGTATTTGGCAATACTCGGCTGCCAACTCCCTTAAAGCTACCCACTCTCAAGACAGAGAGCAGCCAGCAAGGGCCAAGTCTCACCGTTACACTTGCCCCTTCGAGCTTACGCGAATAGCTGGCATACGCGTGCATCCAACTATCACGAAGCCGAGGGTAAGCGCGAACTTAGAAACTGTGACCCCAGTGACCACCCTGCCCCTTCGGGTTTGCCATCGAGAGAGTGGTTAGGTCAAGCGAGTAGTCAGCAGAGTAGAGCCAAATACTTAAAAATTTTGAACCAATTTTACAAGAACCGATCACTAGGTTTCTAAACCTATATCGTATCGTCACGTGTATGAGCTAAAGTTAATTGTCAAATTCGAAAAACATAGTCGGTATATAAGGACAAAATCGAGTATGAAAGGTCAGAGCCTTTGTAAATTCAAGTAAAGATCTAATCTTTACTGTACATGTAGATTCTCAAAATCGTAAATTGATGACCGGTCATCGAAAAGAAATTTATAAAATAAACGAGATCAATTTATCATAGACGCAGCTATGTAAAAACGAATATAAAAATTCCTTGTTGAAAGTTTATGATGATTGTCATCGAAAATAGGAAAAATTTTACATTCATAATTTTTTTTTTTTTTTTTTTTTTTTTTTTTTTTTTTTTTAATCAATAAGTGTCAATATGATATACGGTGTTGATTGATCGTAATTTCAATTATCAGGTGGTGAATAAATCGTCGTTGTCATTATCGAGTAATAAATCGTTGAGAAAAATTAAATTGCATTTCGAAGTATCGAGTGTATAAATCGTAGTGCCTTCGCCGTAGGTCGTTTTGATTCATCTTGACGCTTGCTATAATAAAAAACCATTCGATCTCATCGAAAGAAAAGAAAATTTTATTATCATTTCGATATCATCGAATTTTAAATGAACAATTTCGAAATTTATGAAAAGAAATATGAATAACACCTCGTAAATACAAAACACAGGATAATATCTCGACCGAGTCAATAATGAGTATAATAAAGGAACTTTGAAAATGAAAAATTAACATTTTTCGGACAAATTTGTAAATAGTTATAGTGAAGACCTTTGTCTTCACTGTACATGCTTGATAATCAATCCTTGTTGAAAGTTTATGATGATTGTCATCGAAAATAGGAAATCACTACCACAGTCGCCGATTTGAAGGAGAACGTCGAACTATGCATCTCGATCCTGCAAGAAAAGGGAGCGGAGGACATCCTGATTTGTCCGTTGCCGCTTATCGACAATGGTCCCGAGATTCGAATTGCGTTCAATGAAATGCTTCGTTCGCTTAGCGCGACTTCTGAACAAGGTTCAGTAAGCATCCTAGAAGCTTTCAACTTTAACGGAATCGAATATCGGGAAAATTTCGAAATCGGCATAACAATGTCAAACCAGGATTCCAAAGCTGCCCGGGACCTGTTGGACGAGACAACCCTGGCGCTACTTCACCGAAACTAGCCAATGAGCTAGATTTCATTTAGATTTTCTATATTTTCGCATTTTTTCGCTATTTTTGTCTCTTTATTTTCGATATATACGAAGATGCATTCGTTTATTTTTCCTATTTTTGATTTGATCGATCAATATGTTTCGTTTATTTTTAATTTGTTCATTTATTTGTATCAAATTCGACAATGATCGAAATTTCTCATTTTTTTTCATATTTAAGAATAGTCAAAATTTTTCATTTTCAAAGTTCCTTTATTATACTCATTATTGACTCGGTCGAGATATTATCCTGTGTTTTGTATTTACGAGGAGTTATTCATATTTCTTTTCATAAATTTCGAAAATATTCGAAATTGTTTCCGCTATCGTAGTTAGCTTTGTTCTTCTTCGTAGATTAGTTTGAATTTACCTGTAGAAGTTGGTTATAATTGTTCATTTAAAATTCGATGATATCGAAATGATAATAAAATTTTCTTTTCTTTCGATGAGATCGAATGGTTTTTTATTATAGCAAGCGTCAAGATGAATCAAAACGACCTACGGCGAAGGCACTACGATTTATACACTCGATACTTCGAAATGCAATTTAATTTTTCTCAACGATTTATTACTCGATAATGACAACGACGATTTATTCACCACCTGATAATTGAAATTACGATCAATCAACACCGTATATCATATTGACACTTATTGATTAAAAAAAAAAAAAAAAAAAAAAAAAAAAAAAAAAAAAAAAAAAAAATTATGAATGTAAAATTTTTCCTATTTTCGATGACAATCATCATAAACTTTCAACAAGGATTGATTATCAAGCATGTACAGTGAAGACAAAGGTCTTCACTATAACTATTTACAAATTTGTCCGAAAAATGTTATTGCACTTTACCGATTTTGTCTGTATGAATTTCCGATTAATTAAAGGTTCATTGTCGTGACAGTTCGATATAGGTCGAGATCTAAAATTCACGTTAGATCAGATCTTAAGCCGATTGTTCGTAAATTCGAAACGCTGATTCAGACCCACCGTAAGGCAGCCGGATGGATCACCGAGTTGAATGGCTACGACATCGTCTACGATCTGAAACCAAAGAAACAGCTTTACAAAATCAACGCACCTGAAATTACGTTATGTTCACTTGATTGGACAAACATTGAACCACGATTGCGGGTTGTAATTTAGTACGTGGCGTACGTCGATGTCGTAGGAGGTGAGAAGATCATTCCAGCGGTTACTGATGAATTGTGTACCGTTATCAGTGATGACTTTTTTGATTTTTATATCACGGCTAGTGATATCCTGGATGATCCTTTCCATTGCGCTGCATACGGTTTGCGCTTCGATGTTCTTTATCGGACGTAGCCAGCATTTTGATGTGAAAACATCCTTCGCGACAAGAAGGAATCTGGGCTGTCCTTTTTGGGCTGCGACTGGACCAAAGAGATCTACAGATAGTACATCGCCTATACCGTATGCCTCTACCTGGCCGTACTCCAGAATTTTACGCGGGACGTAGTTCTTGTTGACTTTGCATATTATGCAACTGTTGCAGATTTTGCGAATATATTTCATCGCATTCGGGAAGAAGTACATTCTCTTGAACGTTTGTTCGAGTTTTGCAGCGCCAACGTGACCATAAATATCGTGGAGATAATTTATGGTGTCGCAGAAAAGTTCTTCCGGTAGGTACGGAATTTCGGTGCCATCTTCGTAGCAGCGATGGAGAATCGATTGATTCTCTTTGTTCTTGATTAACTTGAACTTTTTCTTGATGCGTTCGTTCTTGGCTTGCACTTTGTGATGACAATTTGAGGTATCACTCAATAGTACTTCTTTAATCTTCATACACGCTGGATCGGCGTTCTGGAAAGATTCCATATCGTCGAAACATGTGTGAAGAGTATCTGCCATAGTCTGGGTAAATTCTACGGCGTACGGCTCAATATTGGTCCAATCGAGCGAGCACAGCGTTATTTCGGGAGCGTTGATCTTGTATAGCTGTTTTTTCGGCTTCAGATCATACGCAATGTCATATCCATTCAATTCCGTAATCCACCCTGCCGCTTTACGGTGGGTCTGGATTAGGGTTTCGAATTTGCGAACGATCGGTTTCAAATCCGTGCGAACGTGGATTTTGGAACCGTGCAACCATGGTTGCAATTTGTGGATGGTTGTCACCAGGGTCTGCATTTCACGGTCGATGATCGTGTAGGTCTTCTGGTGAGGTCTGAACGAGTAGCTGGTAAACATGACAATACGGTCTTTACCGTCAATCACCTGATACAATACCGAATTCATTGCGTCGTCGGTAACCATCGTGTCAAGATACAAGTCTTGTTTGGGATCAGGCGGCATCAGTTTGAAGTCCTTGATATACTCGGCTTCGAGTTGTTCAAAGGCCTTTTGCTGGTCCTTGCCCCATTTCAGGACTGCGTCTTTTTCGGTCATCTTGTAGATCGGCGCAAGAATCTGGTGGTAATTCGGGATGAATCTCTTGTATAGACCGGTAAGGCCTACAAGAGTCTGGATATCCTTGATGGTTTTTAAGGAAAATTTTCCTTTTTTGTCAGTATGTTTACGCTTAAAGTCTGTGAACTTTTGTACCTTTTCGCTCTGCTTGCCGATTTGTTCGTGGGCAAGCTTGTAACCCAGGTGTTTGGTTTCTCGTTTAAACAGGTCAGTCTTCGTAGGATTAAGTTTAAGACCGTTTGCTCTGATCAGAGTCAGAACTGCCTTGAGGCGTTCAACCATTTTCTTGAAAGTGTCCGTTGCGATGAGAACATCGTCCACGAACGTTTGAACGTCTTCCATACCGATAGGTATGACCTGGTTCATCATTTCGATGAATTCGGCTGATGCGATTTTCAGACCGTAAGGCATTCGGTTGAATTCAAAAACTTGTCCTTCCACTTGGAACGCGGTGAATTGGCGTGACCGAGCGCTGAGCATCAGTTGCCAAAATCCTGCGACGAAGTCCAACGTGCTGAACCATTTACCATGCGTCTCATTGATGATTGTTTCAATGCATCTGGGTTCCGTTAAGAGACGCTCAAGCCATTGGTTGAGTTCGTCAGCATTTAGACATAGTCTAAGTTCGCCATTTTTCTTAACGACAGGAGCTAAGGTGTTGATGTAAGTTGATTTCGAGGGTCGGATAATTTTCAAGGCTAACATCACCTTGATGGCCTTGCGAAGCATCATTTTCAACTTCTTGGAGGGTCTGTATTTTTCTCCTCTCCATTTCTTGAGATGACTTTTGTCATCTTTGAATTTGAAGTCAACTGGTTTACCGAGGTAGGCACCGGGGTATTTGCTAAAACAATCCGAAAATTCGGCTAGTTCTTTGTAAGCAAATTCGGCCTCTTCTTTGGTAACTTCGCCAGTTTTAATGGCCTCGTCGATATCCTTTTTTAACTTTGTTAAAAATTGTTCCGGTCCGTGATCCTCGTCTTCAGGATCTAACGGAATCCATTTTTGGCTTGATGTCCTCGCCATGGTGTTACGAATGGTCTCATGTTTATACTTCTTATCAAGTTTAATTCTCAGAATATCAGCGCCTTGATATGTACCACCTTCTTTGAATTTCAGGATCCTTTTCTTTTCTCCGGGTCCAGGTGTACATTCGGCACGATTGAATTTGAGCTTCAGCTCAATTCCAAGAATCTTCATTGACAAGCGACCAATGATGAAGATGGAAGCGTTAGTATCAAGTACGTAGAACGGCAGAATCATTGGTATGTCAGCAAAACATAGAGATACGAGTACGATGTTGGTCATGGTTTTGACCAGTTTACCGTCGGCGAGTTTCAGGAGGATGGGTCGTGATAACGGCAAGTACATGATCTTATCAGGATGTTGCCTTGTTATCCTTTCTACCCATGAATGGGACATAACATTCGGGAGTGCACCGGAGTCCATTTGAGCCGCAACAGTACTTTCGTTTTCGAACTCTAGTTCAACTACGCAGGTAGGATCTTTAATCGATTCAGTTACGAGTTGTTGTTTAATTTTTTCGTCTAATTTGCGCATTTTGTACTTTGCGTTATCAATGGCGTCGATTGCACTTATTTCAAATTCGGAATCATCACTGGCCGAGCCTAACGTGTTATAACCTTCATCAGCGGTAATAAACAAGTCCGTATCGTTGGCAGTAGCGTATGCTTCTGTTGGCTTGTTTACGGTTATCAGCTTATCGATGTCTTCGGGATCAATGGCTTTGCGTTTACGTCGGCGGTGATGATGTTTATATTCGTCATCGCTATCATCGGATGAATCGTATGATTTGATACCTGGAGGTAGCATTCGTTTTTCAGGTTTGAGAGAAACTTTGAAAAATTCCTTGCTGTTTTCTCTTCTTTCTGCTTTCAGCTTCGCGTTGATGTTCGGTTCGAAGATGTTTTCACCTTCGTGGCAGATTTTCAAAGCACCAGTATTTCTAGATTTATGAAAGTTCGATTCAAATTTCTTAATTTCTTCAGTCATAGTGAAGATCAAATCAGACAAGGTATGGTTCGCGATGTAATACTTTTTCATAGTATCAGAAAATTTAAACCTGTCTAATTTAGGAATGATACAGTAGTTTTTGTCTATCGCCGGACGCCCGTATTTTTTACCTGATAAGTTTTCAACCATCTCTAGTTGCAGGTACTTATGTGCTGGCGCATGCCACACATGTATACGTGGATCCTGAGTCAGTCTAGAAAACATACGGCGATAACAGACGTATCTCCAGCGACCTACTGCCTTTTCACCTTTCAATCTGGGCTTGATGATCGGAAACAGCAAGATAATTTTCTCGAAACCTTTACGACATAAACAATCGATGACAGCACGCAGTTCGGCTTCGACAGCTTGAAAAGATTTTTTCGAATAATTTATTTCGAGTTGGCAGGCGGATACGATGGCTCGCTTCTTGGTGAATTCACACGTTTCAATTTCAATGAGCAATTGCTCAAGTGATAATTGATTTTTTAAATAGCGTGGTAAAGATTCACTGTCTTTTTCAGAATGTTTTATAAAATGAGCAACGCCATCGCCGATAAATTCATATTGCTCGAAAATCTGCATAGGGTTGGGCTTTACATCGCTAGAAGGTTGCCCACTGGCTTCTAGTCCGACTCGTTTCCCGAACTATTTTCGGAACTGGAGGAAGAACGTGCAGAACTACTGTTCTGTTCAGATTCGGACTCGGACGATTTCGTTTCGGCTTCAACTTTGTTGACGTTTATAGTTGGTTTGAAATCGCGATCTTTTCGGCTGTCTTTTCGGCTGTCTCTGTTTCTGTCATCGCGTTGTTTATCTGTGCCTTTGTTATCACGACGATTGTCGTATTTATCATTACGGTTGGTTTTCTTAAAGAATGAAGCTTCTTTCGGTTTCTTTTCTTTATCATCGTTTCCTTTATAGGGTTTCTTATAACTAGAGTTATTTTTATCCCTGTTATCTTTCTTATAATTCTTTTGATAACCCTTGTTATCATATTTATCGTATCTATCGTTACGACGTTCAGAACGATGACTTTTCGAAGAAGATGATGAAGAAACTTCAATCTTATGGTCAAATTCGGATTCGTTGTTTTCACGTGCTAATTCACGCATACAGGTAATAAAACTATCCATATCGCTTCGATCTTGTCTTGATAGCTTCGCCTGCATCATCTCTGGTAACTTATTATACATCGATTGTATAATCACAGAATCACTAATGTTATCCATTCGTTTCAACGTTTTCAGCCATCGCAGAAACGTATTGGCGATGAGGCTGGTCGATTTCGCTTTCGTAATATTTTCGCGAAAATGGTGGAAGGCCTGTTGCTGGTGATTCGTGCTCCAAAACTGGCCGTAGAAATCTTCGAGCAGTAGCTCGAAGTCGTCGGATTCGTCTTGAAGATCCACCCAGTTCAGGTCGATATCGATGAAGCTCAAGAACAAAGCGCACTTTGGACCAGGGTCCAAATTATTATTTTTTACGTAATTACAAAATTTACGTACGAAACTATGAGGATGGAATCGATTGCTGTTATCGAAAAATATTCCAGCATTACGCATATCGTTACTGTTCAAAGGTAGCTTACCTTTCTTTACATCGTATGGCGTTGGGTGATGGTCCTCGAATGTTTTCATTTTCTTAGCCATTCTAGCAACTACATCGGATGTCAATCCGATTTTCTGCGCCGTTTCCAATTTATCAGCTGCCATTTGTTGTTCAATTGAGCTGAAACGATCGTTTACGACTTCGCGAGTATGGATTATCGCTTCCGTTTGTTGGCGGTCCACGTTCGCGATCTTTTCATCGTTTTCGGCGAGGTACAGACGTAATTCAGATATCGCATCGCGATATTCTTCCGATGTTTGGTGCTGAACGATCATCTGCGATTCCAGGTTCATAATTTGCTGTACGTTCGTTTGTATACGTAGATGTTGATTTTGCGAAATGTCTTCCAGATTAGTAACTCTAGTTCTAGTCTGGTTGGTTTGGGTTATAGCCCAATCACGAATACTTGATAGCGACTCAATCATACTATCGAATGACTGTTCGTCAGTCATAGGCGGCGGCGCGATCACTTCGGTATGCGGAAAATTTAACGGTACGATTTCTTGTTTTTTAAAAGGCACGATCGAATTATTATTAGCGTTTTCACTAACCTTTCTGTCTTTAATCGTAGAAATGACCATCGTAGAATTTAACGGAGCCGAGGGACGCGTATGCACATCCGCCGTTGCTACAAAAGTAGTTGGTCGCGACGTCATCGGTGAGCTCGTATTCGAACCATTCGTGAGGGTAACGACCTCACGGCTAAGATCATTGACCTTCGATGCATTCAAGGTCGCAGTTACGTCTTTGATTTGGTCCGGATCGATGTCATCTAATAAATCATCAGTAATTTTCGGATTATCTGATGCCCTAATACTTACAGTCGATTTGGTTTCCAAGTCGCTGTAGTCCGTATCTTCAGATACGTTCGTTTCAGAACCATCGTTCTGTTCAACATAAAGTTGTCTCGCGACCGTAGATTTAGGCGGAGCTGGATTTCGGCGTTTGTATGTGCGAGGTTTGACGCTTTTCGTCATGTTCTCTTTTGCGAAAACAGCAGCATTCCGAACGGGGCGATGTTGATTTGCAAAATCACTCTCCATCACTTCCTCCGGCGTAGGTGTCCGGTCGCGATTACGATTCGTTGGATTATTATTATCTGGTTCCATTTTAATAGAATTTTTATTAGCTATAGCTAATACGTTTGATCGAATTATTCTGGTTAACTCACAAAAATAAAATAATTAATAAGAAGTAAATTTTAATTTTAAAAATAGAAAAAGTATTGGATTTTATCCAAATGCAATTTGCGTAAATATTAATTTACAATAAATTATCTAATAATTAATTTTCGTTTTTTGCAAAACGCACTTACGGCTTTGACGAAGTCGTATTTTATTTTTTAAATGGTGTATAGAAATAGTTTTCTATATTGAAGAAATCGACAGAGCGATTTGAGTTTAATGGGGGTCGACAGGTCCTTGAAGTGCACTTTTCAAGTCCACAAGCGTTTCGGGCGCCAAATGTAGTATAAAGATGCCGTCGCAAACAGAATACACATAGAAAGATGAACTGTTTATTCTGAGAATATAGAACACCGTAATAGTCGAATTAACTGAATTAGACAAATTAGCTTAATCGTCACAACGTGACGGAACGAGATCACAATTAGTATTAAACCGCGAATTCGATACAACAATAGTTGTATCAGTATTTGGCAATACTCGGCTGCCAACTCCCTTAAGGCTACCCACTCTCAAGACAGAGAGCAGCCAGCAAGGGCCAAGTCTCACCGTTACAGTACTTCTATTTAGTGCAACAATGGTCGCGTTCTAAAGGAATATGGAAGGTGGGTGCTTAATGCTTATTCAATGAAGCTTTCAATTAAATATTTCGACATTGGATTTCATTTTATGATATTTACTTGTTATTTTTTTACAGCCAAATAAAGTACTTACCTACTTAGGTACCGATCCTAAAATAAGGGGCCTATGCACTTCAAATGCTAAAATTAAAAATTATTCTTCAAAATTCAGAACCTATGCTTATTTTTTTTTTAAAACAAGAAAAATGGCGAAATGTTTCCATCGAGTACTTACCTAAGTACTTTTTTTG
Organism: Pseudococcus viburni; assembly: GCA_033439095.1. Classification (NCBI taxonomy): domain Eukaryota; kingdom Metazoa; phylum Arthropoda; class Insecta; order Hemiptera; family Pseudococcidae; genus Pseudococcus; species Pseudococcus viburni. The sequence goes on along the minus strand of JAVBJF010000080.1, from coordinate 215,854 downwards.
CTATATGAAAAATTTTTCAAACAAAAAACGAGACAGAATTTCTTTTTTGTTCCCATTGAAAGTTGTTTTACCACTTCTTCATCCTGCCAAATATTCTCATCGAATTTTTACGTGTATTTTAAGTAATTTTTTTGAAGATTGAATAGAATTACATTACCTACCTAATTATACATCATCTTGATTTTTCTTCGCTTTTTGAGATTATTTGAAGTAGTTTTTTTATACAATATTTTTTATCTATTTTTTTTTGGTTTTTCAATTCAACCTCTATGCATTTCTAATGTTTTGATTAACTGGTTTGCATCCTGGTCAATTTTTTCTTTATTTTTGAAAAGACCATATAACAGTATGATTTAATAAATTCCAGAAAGTAATCTTTTAATAATATTCAAACAGAATGGTGTAAAATTTGGCAATATCTACGATGGAATATTTTTGTCGATAAATAACAATCCGATGAGTCGTATTGGTCAATTCGGGTTCAGATTTTTTTTCATCAAAACTAATTAAGTACCTACCTTGAATGGCATCGGTGTCATAGTTTGGACGAGAACTAACCAACTCGGATGAAAAGGTTATTGGCAGAGGTATCATTAAATTTCCAACGTTTTTTCATAATTTTTAATGAATCTCGTAGATTTACTCGATTCATTAAATGAAATAATTTCTTGATTAAATTCTACACCCCAAATCCCACATATGAGACATATTTCTTTAGACTGATTCATCAGTCATACGAAAGAACGAAACACCTCCGCGCAACATATTGCCACATACGTTAAAAATTGCATAAAAAAGGAAGTCGAGGAAAAAAAGAACCTGGCCCGAAATAGCATCATGCTGCGGGCTCATTTTCTTCGCTACCAAAAATATTTTCATTAAAATTTATCAGTTCACCTTGAAACCTATTTATACATCATTCCCAATCAAATACGAACCAAATCGTGGAAAAAAATCGCCAAAAATACAGTATTTTCTGCATTACATGTACATCGAACAACCAGACGACAAAACCTGTAGGTGGGCGGATTGTACCATCCTATTCTCAGCGCCGATATATCGACGTCTCGTTACAACCTGCTCCATCTAGTCGGCAAATACCAATACCTACGACTGAGATGAAGATTACATAATCAACGGGGGGAGCAATTTTAAAGGGCACTTGAACTAGTCAAACGTATTAGCCCCTCCTGGGATGAAGATGTTCCCCACATGTCTTCGACGTGCCCCTTCACCCATATAAATACTTTCACTTATCTTGTAATTTGAATGTCTGTCTAGTGCGTGATTGCGACCGCCGTTTGTTCCTTAAATATATATTATCTTATTCTTATTGGGGTTCTAAGTGTTTGTGTTGGGCGGATACCGGCGTTTTAGGTGAGTTTTTCAAGTGTTTTTTGGAGTAATTTTCCAATTTTTTTGGCCTGAAAAGGGTGTTTTGTGGATGGTGAGGTTTGAAGTGTTTTTATTAATTGTTGTGTTTAATTACCTATTGTTTTTGTTGTTTTTTTTTTAAATTGAAAAATTCGGTTCAAAAGAATGCATATGTGGTTTATAATTTTTTTTTGGTGAAACTGTGTTTTTTTTAAAGATTCCGACCCATTTTTCATGATCTTTTAAATTTGAAATTTCGACTGTTTTTAAATTTTTTTCTATTTTTATGGTGTTAATTTTCAATTTTTTTGTTTACTGGTATGCTTAAAATTTTTTTTAGTTTTTGATTTTTTTTTCATTCATTTTTTTTAATTTGTTTGAAATTGAAAAAATTTTCCAAGTATTTTTTGATTTTTTAAAGAAATGTTTTTTGGTGTTTTTGCGTTTAACTTTTTTTTTACCGGATTTTCGATTCTTAGAAGTTTTCATTTTGTCTTTTGGCATTTCTTAATTATTTACATTTACTTATTTTTATTGCTTTGAATGTTGAATTTTTTCATTTTGTAGTATTTTTTCTTTCGTTTTTATTTTTATTGAAAGTTTTTCACTAAAAAATCACTATTTCTTGGTAGTTTTGATTCTTTTTTTTTAGATAAAACATTTTTTCATTATTTTCTGAAAATTGATTTTGATTTTTGCCTTTTTTATTGCATTTTTTCTTCATATTTTTTCATATGATTAGAGGACTGTTTTTTATTGAACAAAAATTATTTTTTAAAGTGATCTTCGAAATTTTTTAAACTTATTTCTTCCACATTTTATATCTTCCTTTTTTTTATTCTGAAGAAAATTTGAATCTAGTGATAGTTTTTATTGTGTGTAACTTTTTTCGATGCTGATCTCATTCCCTCGCCCCTCCCTCCCCCATTAAAAATACGAGGGCCATGAAACCATATCAAAATTGTGCGATCAATATTTCAACCAAATTTTGCATTTTTTGTGTTAAATTCTCCTTCTTCCCCTACTCCCTTTATTTGGACTATTTTTATGAAATTTATCATATTACCTACTCCGAAAAATGTAATAGCTCCCCTTCCCCTCTCTTCCTTCTCCCTTCCTCACCACGTTCAAAATTTCAAATTGAAACTTGAAAGTAAAAAAAACTTCACAATTTTTAGCTATGGAGCAAACGTTTTTAAATTAAGGATAAGATGCTTTAGAGATGACTTTTTATATTAAAAGGTCAGATGTATAAATCCTTTTTTAAAAAAATGACTTTTAGTTGAAGTGTAAGATATGTATTCAAGTCTTTTTTATTCCTTTTATGTGCATTTTTTTCTTATTCTCAAATTTTTAAAATTGCTAGACAATTTTAATGCATAAATCGAAAAACGAAAATAATCAAATTTGAAGTTTCTGTAACTTTTTGACACTTTGTAAAAAATTAGAAAAAAATAGTTTTTTTAAGGTTGACAAAAACAAAAGAAGTCAAAATGTCAATACATATCGCACCCCTAGTGCAATAACAACACATCTCAAAAAAATTTGACCTTCGTATTTTTTCCTGAAACGTGCTCATCTTTGATCAGTTTTCAATTTACATCAAAAATAAAGAAGTTCATTTTTTTTGAGATGTGTTGTTATTGTACTGGAGGTGCGATATTGAGCCTGGATATAGAAACCACCTTCAAGTGTCAAAAATTGGTTTTTAAGTTGTTCGAGTTGACACTGATTTTGGGCTTGTCAGAAGGAGTAGGACCAAGGGGGAACCTCAAATCAAACAATTTTTGGATACCTATAAGGGTGGTTTCTGTATCCAGGCTCATATATTTATTTTTTATGCTGAAAAAATTTGTAACCTACTCCCATCCCCAAAAAAGTCGAAAAAACTATGCCGATAAGTACGATATTTATTATTAAAATTTTTTCAATTTTTTTATGTCTGACAAAATTTTATGTCAAATAAGTTTTTTAATTTTTAAAATTACTTGAAAATTCTAATGAATTAAACATTAATCTCACATAAAAATTTTTCATTTTTTTTTCATACCTGGTAGAATCTCATTACCTACCTATATCAAATCAAGCTTTCTTGTTTTCAAAAATGAAAATCTCTCAATTTTAATTTTCCCTCTCAGTATCTGAAATTTTCCCATAAACTGAATTTTGGTTTAAGAAATTCACGGTTCTTCCAGGTCTGACAAAGAGTCAATGTTTAAGAATAATACGCCTCCATTTTTTTTCTAACTTTTATTCTATTTTTTTTAACTGATAAAATTAAATAAAATTTCCAGCGTTTTCAATAAGTAATTGTAAAATTTGAAAAACCAGAACGATTAGACAGATTTTAATTCGGATATGTCAGTTAGAAATTTTTATAGCTCAGAAAAAAATTCAAAAAAAACTAAAAGAAATCTGACTTTTGGTTTATTTTTTTTAACTAAAGAATTTCTAACCAACATATTCGTGTTAAAATTTGCTGCATCTTTCTAATTTTCAAATTTTCCAATTATGTAACGACAAACAATGAAAATTAGGTTTCATTTCATCAAATTCTCGATTTGGTCTCTCCCTCTCTCCCCCCCCCCTTATTACACCTTTTGATTAATTTATACCCAAATTTATTCCACTTGATCGATAATTACCCGCATCTTCAACGAATAAAATTCATCATCAGAAGTGTCAAATTCCCCCACCTCGGTTAATTTCAGCTCGAGGATGCATAAAATTACTCTTACTACATCTCCCCCTCCTCCTTGTTCCGTCCCATCTCGATTCATTAATGAATTGATCTAGTTACGCAGCTTTCTTGAATAACACTTCATTACGTTCATTGTAGATTGTAAAACCGAACCCCTCTTCCGTTCCTTGCCCTTTCCGGCCATATCGTAGGTTAGGTACACTACATTTCATCTCCACATTCGTACAACAGAAGTTACAGCTTCGAGCTTCATTAAGTAATTAATGTACAATACGAAACAACGACTCGATTTTCGGCGCGGGCGCCTAATTAAATCATAAATCAAGGCGTTAAAATACTCTGTATCATTGTACGAAACAATAAAGAAGAGCTTTCTATTTTTGTACAAAAATTAAAGGTATTTCCGTGAGAAAGGTTACACAGAGCGAGAGACCAAACAAACCATCTTGCTGTTTGTAACACGTTGATCGAGTGCCGGTAGCGTGCTCGTCTAAAATATGCCAACAGCGGTCGTAAAAACCGCACAAATGCCATTTTTTCTATGTGATATTACAAAACAACAAGTGTAATTATTAGGATTACTGTAGGCTAATGAAGATGCATCAGGCGTTAAGCACTTCGTTATGACTCGGTCATAAATATTAAGTTATGGTAATCGATGATTCGATGACTATTGGGATTACATCATTGATTTTTTTTTCCTCTTTTGCTTCTTTTTTTTCAGGAATAGAAAGAACTTTTCGCAGTAGGCAACCATGTGGTTGCCATTCTTCGTATTGGCAGCCCTACTACTCCAGGTGAGTTTTTTGAAAAAAATTATTATAATGATTTTAAGGTAAATGGGGATTGTTTTGGATTATTGTGACCTTGGAATAGGGTTTGAGGGAGTTGGCGCCGTTTCAATGATTTATGTATTATGTGGTGTAAAATAGAATGATGAAGTGCTGAGGTTATTCTTGTTGGTGCAATGTGCTTGAAAATGATTTGTCATCGTTTTTTATGGGCCACCGTTTGTCCCGATTGGAATTTTTTGATTTTTTGTGGTTATTTTCAGGCGATTGAGGTCAGATTTGATTTGTAGAATTGTTTTTGTGGTGAATTGGTGTTGGAAGAGTAGATTAGAAAGAATTTCTTTGTGGAGTACTTCGCAGGGTTAAATCGTAGTTGCATTGGAGGGACAAAAAATTGAAAAATTCTGACTAAAATCGAATTTTTTAAATGATTTTTTGACTCCGGGTATAATTTTTCCTATTTTTTCGACTCAAAATAACAATTTTTGACTACAGTTCAACTTTTTGGACTAAAAAATCAATTTTGCTATCATTTGGGAAGACTAGCCTCCTCTGATAGGTTGTGTTCGTTCGATTATCGAAATTGATCAATTTTTATCAATTATCGAAATTGGTTGATTTGATTCTGATCAATTATCGAGATTGATCGATTATGATCGATTATCGAAATTGATCAATTTTTGTCAATTATCGAAATTGGTCAATTCTGATCGACAATAAAAATTGGTCAATTCTGATCGACAATAAAAATTGATCAATTTTTATCGAATATCAAAATTGGTCGATTCTGATCGATAATCGAAATTGATCAATTCTGTTCGATTTTTGAAATTGATCAATTCTGATTAATTATCGAAATTGGTCGATTCTGATCGATCATCGAAATTGATTAATTTTTATCGATTATTTAAATTGGTCGATTGTGATCGATGATCGATTATCGAAATTAATTAATTTTTTTAGATTATTTAAATTGATCGATTGTGATCGATTATCGATTATCGAAATTAATCAATTTTTATCGATTACCCATTAAAATTGGTCGATTGTGATCGATAATCGAAATCAATCAATTTTTATCGAAAATCGAAATTGACAATTCAGATCGATAATCAAAATTAATCAATTTTTATTGATTATCAAAATTGGTCGATTCTGATCGATAATCGAAATTGATCAATTCTGTTTGATTTTTTGAAATTGATCAATTCTAATCGATTATCGAAATTGATCAATTTTTGTCAATTATCGAAATTGATCAATTTTTGTCAATTATCGAAATTGATCAATTTTTGTCAATTATCGAAATTGGTCAATTCTGATTAATTATCGAAATTGGTCGATTGTGATCGATAATCGAAATTGATAAATTTTTATCGAATATCAAAATTGACAAATTCTGAGCGATTATTGAAATTGATCAATTCTGATCGATTATTGAAATTGAACAATTCTGTTCGATTTTTGAAATTGATTAATTTTTATCGATTATCGAAATTGGTCGTTTCTGATCAATTTTGGTTGATTGTCAAAATTAGTCAGTTTTGATCGATTATCGAAAAATTCCCCTGTAAAAAATGAAAAATAAAATCGATTTCGAATTATTTCAAAAGTAGGCTCTCCTCTTCGTTTAATCTAGTTCTGGTGCTTCAGTAATTTCGAAAAAAGTTTATTTTAAAAACGTGTTGTGTCTAAATTGAATGTATGGTTTCAGCTTTTTGGCATGAATTGAATGAATGGTTTCAGCTTTTTGGCATGAATTGAATGAGAACATTTTTGTTTTAGAGACCTTTTAATTTAGCTCTTTTCCTCTTTGGAGCAAAAGGAGTTCAAATTTATTCAACAGATTTCCATAAATTCCTTTTTCCGCATTTTTTTTCTTAATAGGTACCTAAGAAGAAAAAACTTGCAATTTTTTGAGTCATATTTTCAAATTGTTTCATCACAACTCACCTACCAATTTTTTGTCGAATAAATTATTCGAAAAGGTCATCGAATCGATTCTACCTCCTCGAAGATACGTGTGATGGATGTTAGATCAGATAACTTTCTTTTGCTCAAGATCTTTATCACTATTTTCGACATCCTTAGACGATAATTTTTCAAAGTAGTCACCTAGCAACCGGTTCAAAACGTATGTTTTCCTTCTTGACCAAGAAAAATACATGGTGCCAACGACGACCAAATGAGAAAAAGTTTGACCTTGGGGGAAAAGTTCATTCACCAGTAAACCGGCTGCGGCCATAAAATAAAAACGAAAGTACTCGACGCGTTAAAGTTGAAAATTAATCAGTTTTACCTCTAAAAACTCCACCGTGCAGTGCGATTCAATTCCATAGACCTACGTGGGTTGACCATCAGCGATTCGGTAAGAACCAGTGTCGTACTGGATCGGTAACTAGAAATACTCGTAGTTAAATGCAATAGTCAACTTTTGCTTTCGTTCAGTCGTCAATTGCGAATTCGTTTGAAATGAGGAAACATTTTAGTGGAAAAATTCATCGCCAATGAGGTTAACAACTTCTCGCTGAATATTTATTCGGAGTACATTATTGAGGTGTTTTTTTCTCCGAATGCGATCGTTTGAGATCATCTTTTGTCGCGAGCAGACCTCATGGACCAATCGCGAGGTGAACTGGAGAACACAGAGACGAGGTTTTGAATTTATTATAAATTCAAACCGACGACTACTTCTTTGGTGCAGATTCCCCGATAAATTACTCATGTGTGATTCTCGCGGTGCTTTATTCGTAAACAAATATTTGTATCTTAATTTTCAAGGTGATTGCCTTTTGACTTAGCTGACAAAGAGGACATGATTGTCGCTATAATTGAAGGGTTCTATGTAATCGTTTTTTCTCTCGACGTGTCTAATTTAATTAGATGGTGATTTTTCGGAATTTTCTATTTTTTGATTTTTTTTCGAATAATTTCGTAATTGATTGATGTACGTGGTGACTGCTGATTAACCTAAAGCTTCGAATCTCTGGTCGAATTATTGATTGGCGATTTAGTCGTATTGAAAGGAAGCGTGATGGGTCAAGGCAGCCGGTTTTCGTGGTTTTCGATAAACTACTTGGAAATATTTCGATTCGATGGTTATTTATTTTTATTAACGTTTGTAAGTTATTCGAAAGATGTTATGTAATGGTCTAAATGAATTTCCCATTGAGAAGAGGCTACAGATGGTCTCCTGCTGGTTAATGTGGTGTTTCAAAGGTCACATCTTGTCGTATTTTTCGGACACGGTTGTCAAAAATTCACAGATTTATTTTTAAAAAATTTAACGATTACAAAATATTTGAAAAAAATATTCCGATTTGAGTAATTGATAAAAAATTGACGAGAAGAAAAATCAAAGTAGGTAAATTAGATTTTTAAGGAATTAAAAAAAAATAAATGCCTATGCTTCTTCTTCGTTTTAGGGCTCGATTTAAAAAAAAAATTGTTCAAAATGCCTATTGTTCATTTTTAAATGATTTTGGTATTTTTCGAGCCCGAAAATGCTTCAAATTTCTCGACCAAATTGGAAAACTGTTCTTTAAATAAATAAATCTGAAATACGTAATTATTTCCGATCATCTTCGGTTCATCAGCTGCGGAATTTTTCGGAGAGTTACAATTATGTTTTCGATATTTTTCTGCATTTCAACCAGACCCCATTACGTGGAGTCAAAAACCCAATTTTAGTATCGTGATCGTATTCCAAAGGAAATTTCATTTTGGGCGAGATCTCGAAAACGTAATCTTTTATCATAGTGACGATGGCAAGTTTGATTTTCATTTTAGCAAATCGATAACCTGAAATAAAACGTATAAAATTGGTGAAAATTCAAATCTAGAGCAGCTCAATTAATAAATTTGAAAAATTACCTATACAACTACGAGGCCCTTCTCCGAAGGGAATATATGCACACGCAGGTCTATTATTTTTAGCCTCTTCGGTGAAATGCTCGGGGTAAAATTCGTCTGGTTTTTCGTAATAATTAGGATCCTTGTGTAGACCATAGATGGATACCATGATGAACATTTTTTCCGGAATTATTGCTTCGGAATTTGGTACTTGGTATGTTTTCGTACACGTTCTGGCTAAAATTACAGCTGGAGGATGTAATCGTAGACTTTCTGTTGACCAAAAAATATTTAAATATGATTTTATTAAGCAAAATTTGTAATTAGCACAGATGGATGAAAAAACTCGCAACTACTACCTGCCAATACCATATCAGTATAAGTCATTTCTTTTAAGCTTTCGTAAGTTATTTCACCATCAGATTTTTCAATGGTTGAAATAATTTCATCTCGAACTTTATTTTGAATCGATTGATTCAAGGCGAGTTCCATCATAACATATGCCAGTGCTGAAGATGAAGTTTTGTAACCTGCTGCGAAGAATAGATAACATTGGGGGATCATAAAAGCCATCGTTGATTCTGAAAATTAAATATTTCATCGATTATGAATTAAAATTTTTGAGGCTTGAATAAAAGTCTATTTTACCTTCATCGGTCCTTTCGTCGAATTGCTCGTAATTTACTTCATTTTGATCAAAAGCTGTACTATCTGAGTCAATTCTATTATTTTTTGCCAATAATAAACTGATCAAATCATTTTGGAGATTTAGAGTTGGATTTTGCATTCGTAACTTGATTGCCTTTCTGATGGTTGTGATAAAAAATTCTTCGACTTCGTGATCCATATGTGAAAGATTGAACTTTTTTAATAAAAATTCCGGCAGTTTTGGGATCACGTGACGTAAAATGGTTTGAAATCTACGGAAACAAAATCAAATAGCATTATTTTGGTATAGGAATTATGGTTGAAGTCTGGGTTAGTACGAGGAGGTTAGAGGGAGCAGCTTGCCTCCTCAATGATAGAAAAATATAATTTTTTTCAGAAAATTTAAGGTTTGGGTCAAAATTGTTTAAATTTTTAAATTTAATGACGATGATTTTTTTTGGAGGGGAGGGAGATTCTACTTTTTATTCTGAAAAAATTGTACTTTTAGACAAAAAAATACGAAAAAATTCCAATTCAGTGGATAATTTTAAATTTTTTTACGAGGTATCGAAAAAAAAAACACGGGAGATAGCTTGCCCTTAACTACTCTTCTTCAATCACAAAATAGTATTTTTAATCTAAAAAATCAAATTTAGTCGAAGATTTTTAAAAAGTGATGATTTTTTCCTTTAAAAATACCTACAGTTTAGATCTAATTGAAAAGATGTTTAAAATTTTTTTTGAGACTGAAATTTTTAATTTTTCTTTTTAAATATCCATTAATGACATATTTGATTTATCCCTGAGTCTAGATCAATTTAATTGATCAGAGTGATTTTTACCTGAATTGAAAAATTCTTCTCGCCATTAATCGTATGAAACAATTCGGATCTTCCATTGCGGAAAAATTGATTCCAAAAACACATTTCCCGATTACATCGATTGTATATTGTTCACTGAGCACTCTCATGTCAAAAGAATCACCGTTTGTTTTATCTAATAATTTTCCAAATTGATTGGCACATTGTTGCATTGATTCGAGAATTATTTTCATTTTTTCCAGCGAGAAAAATAGGTTCATTTTCATCCTTGTGTGTTTCCATAATTCGCCTATGAAAATTAATTCCAAAATGTAAAAAAAATCGTCCTGAAACTGCAATTTTTTAAAATTATGAATCTCCTCGCTCCCCCCCCCCCATCTAAAAACATATCCACATTGACGAATATTTTCTCATTCAAGTCATCAATTTATTGAAAAAATAACCAATACAATCAAAATTACCATTCATTCTGAGTAAATTATTCAACAAAGGTTCCTCTTCTTCTTTGAACTCGAGTCCTCGGTCACGAAAATGATCGAAATCTCTGGTCAGAATAATTCTAACCAGTTCAGGATCTCTTATCAGAACAACTGGTCTATGTAACATGTACATTCCGGCATATTTATGAGGTTCGAGTTGTTTGTGTAGATCGTACAAACACAACCCCACAGGTTTTTTCATTCTAATAACACTTCCGAAATTTCCAAAAATGGGATTTGGCCTTAGCGTCGGAAAAGGTCTATTTTTGAAGAAGGAATGGGTGCTTTGAAAAAATAAATATAAATACAATACCGACGTATTTAAAATAATTATCGACGCAAATGTAACGAAAACGAACGCTATCATTTTGGTAGGTAAACGATTAAATAAAATTCCGAACTCGTGTTTTTCAACTCGAAAGAAAAATATCCTCAGGTGCACTATTCACTTTTGAAAATTTTCATTAAAAAGAATTGATGAAATGAGCAACGTTGACTAAAAAATCAAAAATCAAACACGAAACCAACAATTATTCAGAAAGATAAGCTCAACGTTGATACACGAGTAAAGGTTAACTTTAAACGTGAACTGTAAACATAATCACTAATTTAATGATAACACAGTTGTGGATATTTATTTATTAGGAGACTGATTTTTTAAAAATTCATCTGCTAATGAGATAACATGTTGATAATCGTCATTTATACCTACAATGTATTTATACTCATACTCGATCGCAGTTATTACATATTTTCCCAATTTACACATTTGTATCTGTTTAAAAAATTCAAATATAGATTTAGAAATTCAATTTTTTTAAATAATTGATTCCCAGAAAAATTTAGACCTGAATTTTGATTTACTACTTTTTTGTTCAGCAAAAAAATTTAAATTTAACTAACTTGATTAAATTTTTTATCAAAGGTCTGACCGATCAAGCTGCTATTCATTTGGTAGGTCTTGGTATTTCTTGCATAACACCCAAATACCATTTCATGCAGGATTTTGAATGTTCAGTAGGGAAAAGAGGTAGTCTGGAATTTAGGTTTAAATCTCAGAAAAAAACTGGTGAAAATTACCCCCTTACTTGGCTTTTCCCTTGGTCCAATCATTCTTAAAAACCCAGCTTAGTTCAAATTGTTGTAAAAGTTATTTTTTTAATAGTGTCAATGTAGGTGCCTATAGTTAAATGTTTATTGTGGTCGACTTTCACCTTCCTTCCATTTTTCAAGGGTAAGATACTCTGAAAAAATGTGATGTTTTTTAAATTTTCTGTAAATAAAAAATCTAAAAAAAAATTGGAAATTCTGAAAAACAATTTTTTCCCTCCACTATTTCCATTACCAATATCATCTTTGGTCACATTTTTTTATTTAAAATTTTTTTTTGAATTTTTTTCATTTTCTAAAATAGAATTTTTTCATTTTTCAAGTTAATTTCATTTTTTCAGTTTCTAGTTTCGACAGTTTCTTCCCAATTTTTTTCCATCAAGAAAATTATCTCAAACATTTTTCTTCGGGTTTTTAAAAAATCTAAAAACGTTGTCAGATTTTTTAAAGACAATTAGGCAGAGGTAAGAGTTGGGTCGGAAAGGGGCGAAATTTTTACCAATTTTCTTTGTGATCTAGACAACTTTCTGATTACTTTATCTCTTTTCTCCCATTCAACCTGATTTTCAAAAAATGGGCAATGGATCTCCATCTTATAATTTAATTCCAGTTTACCATCGCAAAAATAGTCATAATTTCTGACTAATAGTTACCTAAAATACTCTCAAGTAATAATAGGTAGTAATACTCACCAAATTAATTTACTTTTGAGAATGTAATTTGAATAGTTGATTTTAAAGCTTGCCAAATGAAAGCATGTTTGGTAATTATACAAAAAACTGCCATGAACACAAATTCATTAAGTACCTAAGGCATACATTATACAATCAAATAGTAAATACGGATTCGGGTGTAAATTGGGTATAAAAAGGTATCGCAGTTTAATTAAACTTGTGACGTATTTAAACTTACCTTGGTTTTTTTTTTACCAAATAGTGAATTTGTTTTTACTTTTGGACACTTCTAAAATATACTTGAAAATGGTTTTGGTAATTTCTTTTGTGTTCACATGCGCCTAATATGAATTTTATGTGTAGGTACCTACTTTGCACTTTATTTGTTAAAGTTTAATAAGGTACAATGGAAATTTTCTTAAGGTGAAATATGTTTTTGTATCTTCAACTCTAAATAAGTAAAACACATTTGTAATTTTTTCAAATTAGAGGGACTAAGTAGGTTTATTTATAGTTAAAAAGTTGAAAATGTATTTTTGACCTTCAGTATGCTTCCCTGCCCCTCTTTTGGCTGGGTAATATGGCCATTTTCTGAAAAAATCCTGTTCAGTTTTTTCATTTCCCTGGATCATTGGCGTTGAAATTGTATACTATTTATTACCCTCTACGAAGAGGTTGACTTGTTTTTTTTTTTGAAATTATATGTATTTTCCGACGAAAATGGAATTTTTTTGACATCAGTTTTTGATAAAAATCAAGATATTCGAAAATTATTACTTATTTTTCTATCAGAGAAGAATGACATTTTGTAATAAAAATTATGATAACATTTTGTGCAAATGTGTCAGATTTGTCTAAGATTTAATTTTTACAAAAATGAGATAGGAGAGTAGGTACTTACCCACTTACCTACATATTTTTGACAAATTGATAGATATTTTTCTGTAAAAATCGAATGACTATTTTCGACAAAAAAGACAGTTTTTGACAATAATTACAATTTTTCAGAATAATATTCTTGATACAAATTGACAATTTTTGACGAAAACGACAATTTTTTATTTTAATTGCAAATTTTAAAAAATGACAGTTTTAAAAAAATCATCCGTTTGACAAGAAATGACAATTTTTGAATTTTGACAATAATTGACAATTTTATTTTAGGCAGTGATGTAAAATTTTTACAAGAAATTTCAATTTTGGCTTAGAATTACAATTTTTTACCAAGAATGACACTTTCTGTTAAAAAAGGGAATTTATGACAAAAATGACAACTTTTGACAAAACAAGGCGATTTCTGGGTTATGGGCCGTTTTCCCGAAGCCTAAATCCCGAACAGACATTTTCCCGAAAAGGATATTTTACAAAAAAAAATTTCATAAACCCGTTTTCCTTTTCCCGAATACCGAAATCCCGAATACAATTTTCGAATAACTTTTTTCCCGAATCACGTTTTTTATTATTTCTATTCCAAAAAGTTAGTTTGAGGACCATCTCATGACCATAAGCGCCTAAAAACCCAAAAATCTAGAAATAACACTGATTTTTGTCCTTTGATTGAAATATACCGCCATCTCAGGTTCTTAAGTGCCCCAATTAGGACTCTGAAATTTTAGAAAAAAGGAATCAAAGTTCTCACATTTTTGGAAGTTGAGGTTCTTTTTGAAGCACTTGAGGGCTTGATACGACCCTCAAACTAATCTTTTTCGAATTCCTTGTGAAATTTCCTATCAATAAGACGCATTTTTCTTAAGAAACTTAGCTTTCGAGATATGTTAGTTGAAAGTTGTAAGTTCAAGTTTTATGAAAATATCTCAAAAACTAAATCTTCTGAGAAAAAACTAATTGGACTCTTAAAATTTGCACCTAAGAAATCGCTGTCAATTACATACAACGATTACAAAAATAATGAAAACGTATTACGAGTACATTGCCTCCGAACATTGGCACACACACACCACCGTTTTATCAGAAATAAAGCCCATTTAATACCTAGTACACTGTTTTTTTTTTATTCGGGGAAACGGATTCGTGAAAAATTTTTTCGTGAATTATCCTATTCGAGAAATTGTCCGTTCGGAATATAGGCTTCGGGAAAATGGCCGCGAACACAATTTCTGACAATAAAGACAATTATTTTGGATAGAAACGTCTATTTTCGGCAAAAAAAGAATACAAATTACAATTATATCCACATTGATGACATATTTTTGATAAAATTATTAATTTTGTTGTCTGAAAAACGAATAGCTGTATTTGACGAAACAGACATTTTTTAAATTTATGACATTATACTCATGACAAAAACATTAAATTTTTCTAAAATGTCTATATTTTTGATGCTAATAAAATCATTTCTTCATAAAATAACATATTGATTAGTTATCCGCAAATTTTCTGCAAAAAACATCCATACATCAAAACACCTCGTCGATTGAAATATTTTCAAAAAATTCTGATCGTTGGTGATTTTCAGCATTTTCAACTGGTACTAACTTTCCAAAATGATCGAGTTTTTTCTGTCAAGTTGTCGACCAACCGAATTGTTATTCGTTTCAAATTTCTTGCATTGTAACCAAATGCCATCTCTTGGAGCTAGTAAACCAACTTTCATATCGTGAATATATTTCATCGGGAACTTCATTTTTGGTGAAACTTCCAAAACGTAGTCTTTTATCGTGTTCACGATGGCGAGTTTCATTTCCATTTTACCAAATCGTTCGGCTGATGAAACAGAAAAATGAATAATATTTTAAAATTCAGCGATATGTTTGTATTAAACTAGAATTTTTACCTATACAATATCGAGGTCCTTCTCCAAACGGAATATATGCACACGAGGGCCTGGCACTTTCGGCCTCTTTGGTGAAATGCTCGGGGTAAAATTCGCTTGGTTTTTCATAATATTTTGGATCCGTGTGTAAACCATAAACAGATATCATGATGAACATATTTTCTGGGATAATATCTTTAGTATGAGGTATTTGGTAGGGTTTTGAACATCTTCTAGCTACAATTGCTGCTGGCGGATGTAAACGTAAGGAATCTGCAAAATACAGTATAAGAATATTATTACTTAGGTATTGTGATTCGTACAGGGATGAAAAATCATAAAATTTGAAATCAGAACTGATATTATCTACCTTTGATTACCATATCAATGTAGGTCATTTCCTTCAAACTATCGTACGTTATTTCTTCTTTATATTTTGCCAAAGTTTCAAAAATTTCTTCTCTCACTTTATTTTGAATTGATTGGTGTAAGGCGAGCTCCATCATGACGAATGCTAATGCAGAAGAAGTCGTTTCAAAACCAGCTGCGAAAAATAAATAGCCTTGGGCAATTTTGAATTCCATTGAAATTTCTGCAATAAAATTATGTATTATTTTCAAGCTATCAATATTTGTCAGTTGGTCATATTGAAATTGGGCTTCTTGTACCGTCATCGTCTGTCTCACTGGGTCTATTGCTTGAACCGTTACTCGATTCTAAATCTTGATCTGGGTTCATAATTTCTGGAGTGTTTCTGTTTTTATTTTGTATTAATAATGTGACTAAATCATTTCTGAGATTCAGGCTTCTTCTTCGTAAGTTTATAACTTTTCTCATTGTGGTCGCGAAGAACTCTTCGACTTCGTGATCCATGTACGAAAGATTGAATATTTTTAATAAAAGTTTCGGAGGTTTGGGAATCACGTGGCGGAAAATAGTTTGAAATCTGTCCTTCCAAAAAATTTATAAAAATTGTAATTGTCTATAAAGTGAACTATACATATTGATATTTTAGTCAGGTCTCAATCGTACAAAAAAAGGCTTCCGCGCGAAATTCCCGTTAAAATTGATTTTATGATTGATTCTTGTTCTGGACTGGACACTAAAACAAAGAAATTGAGCCCGAATGCCCCTTTAACCTCCTTTCCCTTTTCCCAAGGTCAACATTTCAAACGCGTGTATTGTCTTATCAATGGGTCGGTCGTAATGAAAAAATTTTCAAACAAAAGTTGTTCCTCAGCACCTAATGTACATTTTCATTTCTCATCAAAATTCATTTTGGAGCATCTCCTGCCCCCCCCCCCCAATTTGAAAATAAAACAGTTTTCAAAAAACTTCAAAATCACGTTCTCTATATTTTAAGCGAATAGGTTCAGAGATACGGCAAAATTTGTAACCACAAAAATCATCCAGAATTGAATTTCTTTTCCAATGAGCTCTATCATGACCATTTTCACCAACTTTTCCCGACAGGGCGAATCTCTCCCCCTCCCTCCTATCTCAAAAGTTGGACTCACGAAAAAAAATAAACAATTTTTGTTTTTCGATGTCTAATGCATAATTTCATTCATTATTGGAATTCATTTTGGAGCAAATTTTGTTCATGGGTTCAACTTTTGTGAAAACGAGGAAGGGGGAGAGGTCCACTCTGTCGGGAAAAGTTGGCGAAAATGGTCGTGATAGAGCTCATTGGAAAGGAAATTCAATTCTGAATACTTTTTGTAATTACAAATTTTGTCGTATCTTCGAAACTTTTCATTCAAAATGAAGAAAACGTGATTTTGAGGTTTTCACAGAAACATGTTTTGTTTCTAAATTTGGGGGGGGGGGAGTTGCTCCAAAATGGATTTTGATGAGAAATGAAAATGTACATTAGGTGCTGAGGAACAACTTTTGTTTGAAAATTTTTTCATTGCGACCCATAGATAAGCCGATACACACATTTGAAATGTTGGGGGATGGACCCTGGGGAAAGGGTTCGGAGAAAAATGTCCAGAACAAGAATCAATCATGAAATAAATTTTAACAGGAATATCATGCGGATGTACGATTGAGACCTGACTAATTAATGGTTACCTGAATTGAAAAATTCGATTCACCATTCGTCGTATGAGGCAGTTCGGATCTTCCATTGCTGAAAAATTTATCCCAAAAGCACAGCTTCCGATTGCATCGATTGTATATTGTTCGCTTAGAATTTTCATATCAAAAGGTTCACCATTGGTCCGGTCCAATAATTGTCCAAGTTTATGGGCACATTGTTGCATTGATCCAAAAATCGTTTTCATTTTAGAAAATGTGAAAAATGGATTTAATTTCATTCTCGTGTCCTTCCATTCGTCGCCTTTTGAAAGAAACCATTTTTCAATCGAAAAAAAAATTCACACAGATATACGTACCTATATCTATTTTTTTTTTGTATTCACTTAAAATTGTAAACCTAAATCGATTTATTATACAGGGTATATCCTTCTGCGTGTAATACACCAAGAATAATTTAATTTTTCAGATAATTTCGTATTCTTTGTCAGTGTGTACGTACATAGTATATAAATGAGCACATCTTGATTTTAATTGTCTAATAGTTTATTAAAATTATGGCACTGACGTCAGAACCATAAACAATTAAGTACAGGTACTTGCTAAAATGTAATTGTTAAGAAGCAGACGTTGTCTTTCCAAGAAATTTTAACTATTCATCAGTTGATAAAAAGTTATAATTGAGGATTAATTTGAAAATTCAATGATCGATATTTTACATTTTCTTTGAAAGAAATTCACCTATGTGCAAAGCTGCAAATATGTTTGGGATTATAACAATTTTATTCAAATTTACTGGGCCACACAGTGTGCCAAAAGTGCAACCTTAGGTGAAAGGACTCAATTACTAAAAATTGTCAGGTAGTATGGAAAAACGTGCGCCGTTAATTCTCCCTGTATTTTCAGATATTGCACTTTTTTGAGTATTTTCGAAACACTCACCCTTGACTCAAGGGGGTGAAAAATTAAGAATTTTGAAATACATGGATTGGTATTGAAATGTACGAGTACCGGAATGATAATTGCTAAAGTCTTCGGTAATCTACATTTCGATACTCATATCATATATTTCAAAATTTTGGGCCTTCTCTTCCTCCAGGGTCCCAGGGGGCTCAATTTTGGCATGTCCGGGATGAGAATCAGCCCCTCTGAAAACCTGCATTTCGATACCAATATTGTATAATCGTATTTTTCAAAATTTTGAGCCCTTCTCCAACTCTTCGGGGGCTCAGTTTTGGTTTCTGGGTGGAATGAGTGCCGGAAGGAGATTCAGCACCATCGAAAACCTACATTTCGATATTCATATCAATTTTTTAAAAATTTTGAATCCTCTCCCCCCTCCCCTAGATAGCTCAGTTTTGATATTTGGGTGAAATGAGTACCGGAATAGGATTCAGTGCCCTCGAAAATCTACATTTTGATACCATATCGTATTTTTTTGAAATTTTGGGCTCCTCTCTCCCTCCTGGGAAACTCAGTTTTGGTTTCTGGGTTGAATGAGTGCCAAAAGGAGATTCAGCGTCTTCAAAAACCTACATTTCGATATACATATCGTATTTTTCAAAATTTTGAGCCCCTTTCTTCCTCTAGGAGGCTAAATTGTGGTTTTGGGGTCAAATGAGTACCTACCGGAATCAGACAGCGCTCCTCAGAACCTACATTTTGATACCAAAATCGCCCATATATCGTGTACCTATTTCAAAATTCTCAATTTTACCCCCCCCCCAGGGTGTGTATTTCGAAAATAATCAAAAAATGCAATAATTTAAAATACAGGGGGAAAGCCATTTTATCCCAGGTAGCATGTTTGGCATAGGTACTGTTAGCTGTGCAGAGAAAATAGAGGCCCAAGGGAAATGAATGTCAAAAAAGGTCTATTTAAACTCGCAGGAAGGACGATTTTGTTTCATGTGGTGCATTTGCTTTTTTTCAAGTCCAAATTTAGTTTTTTCAAAATATTTTCAAATTGTAAATTTTTACATTTTTTCCTATTTTGAATTTTTTTTTCTTTTTGTTTGGTCATTTAAAAATAGTTTTCAATTCCGCGATTTTTTCCAAGTTTCCTAAATTCCTTAAAACTGGATTTGAACCAGCAGTTGACATTTTTGGAAAATTGTGCTTTAATCGACTAAATAGGTCACCAATACGAATAATCCAAGTTTTCAGGTGCAAAAATTCATGTGTACCATGAAGTTAAAATTTCCTAAAAATTTGTGTTCAGGTCAAAAATGAATTTTATATGATTTTCCAGTTCATTTTTCTTATTTTTGGCATCATCGTCTGATTTTTGGTCGAACTGCAAAATAATCTTATTTAAGTTAAAAACACAATCAAAATTACCTCTCATCCTTAATAAATTCCGATGTAATGGTTCGTCTTCTTCAAATTCCAGTCCACGATCGCGAAAATTGTCAAAATCTTTCACGAGAATATTTTTAATCAGTTCAGGATCTCTGATCAATACCATTGGTCGATGCACCGCGTAAAGTCCAATATACTTGTGCGGTTCTGATTGTTCATACAAATTTGAAATGCATAAACCTAAAGGTTTTCTCATCGAGAGGACATCTCCAAAATTCCCCACGATAAATTTCGGCTCCAGTGAAGGGAAATTTTTCTTTTTGAAAAAGGAATGCGCACTTTGAAAAGATGAATATAAAAATAACATCAACGTATTCAAAATAATTATCAATAAAAATGCAACGAACGCAACCATTTTGCTAAAAAATTAAAATCGCTTATTTTGGGTCGAACCTCCGAACTCGTGTGGTTTTCAACTAGACTGAAAAAAGTAATACTTATACACATATTTTGTTTTGGTACCATGAAAAAAATTCATCATTGAGAATAAAATTTAAATATGGTTATTTTGTTGATAAAAAGATAGGCGCATAATTTAGCAATTTTTACTTGAAATTATTGTAAACATAAATTCATTAAGTGGTATATGTACAATAAAATAATGCAGAAAACTGTGTAAATTAGGTTGACACTGGGTAAGGTTAAAGGTGCACACAATTAAATTAAGAACATAATGAACAATGCAAGTTACTTACTGTGGTTTTTTTTGAAAAAAATAATTATGTAGATAATTTTCTGATTGGATCTGGGACCTTAAAATACGAGTGCACGTGTTTTTAATTTCTTCTGTGCTTAATTCGTAACTTGTATTTTTTTGGGGTACAATTTTTAGCCCCTTTAATAACATCGCCGAGTAGTATGCTGTATAATTTTACTTATTTGCTTATAATGTTAATTGAATTTACATTTTTATGGGGTTTCTCTCGAGGTGAGCTTTTATTTTGGATTTACTTATAATCTTACCTATAGATTTTCGATGAATTTATTTTCCAATTTGGGATTTTTTTTTCAAAAGTTGATGAGAGGAATAGATGGAAAGTTGTGTCTGATATTTTAATACTTGGTGAAAATTGCAGCCCCTTTCTAGACTCAACTCATACCCAGTCCAATCGTCATTGAAATTCAACTACCCAAGTATAGGTATTCCAACTTTTTTTTTTTAATTTGGCAAAATATTATTTGAATAATATACATCTACTTGAATATTTATATCCAAAAAGATTGGACCTTTTTTTTTTACCTTTTGGTATCTCATTTTTCAAAGATGGACTCTTTCTTGAAAAAAATCTTAGGTGTTTGATTTTTTTCGAAATGATCTTAATATACCTAAATAATTTTACCTAAAAAATTATCAGCGGAAATTTTCTACAATTTTTTCATTTTAGCCCTTTTTCAAAAATGAAAAAAAAAAATAAGGAAAGAAGTGGAATATCGCCGATGATACCTAAGTTGTTGAGCAAAAGAATCAGTAAAATTTGCCCAAGAATAATTTTTTTCGATTATTTAATTACAGAAAATTTTTAGAACGCGAAAAAAATGATTTTTCCAAGTAGGTACATATGGTACCTACGTTTGATTAAAAACGTGCTGTTGAATTCCAAGGACAATTGAGCAGAGTCGAGGGTTCTCTGAGGAAAAATTTTTACTAAGTCTTTTTGATGTCTAGACACATTTTCCAGGCTTCCCCTCATAAATTTTCTAATAGAAATACAAAACGACTCGCCCCAGGTGAATATTTTTTTGAGGCTTTAGTGATTTCAACAAAATATGTTACATATTTTACATTTCGACTTTCATGAGTTCAAAAAGTGAAATTTAAATTGTTTGAATCAATTAAGTATTGATGTTTTAAAAGGGCACGGTGTCTAGAAACCTCAGAAAATAGCAAGAATTTCCCTTCAGTAGCCAGAAATTTAGAAAATAACAAGAATTTTAATAATTTTCCGTTTTCCTTGAATTTTTTAATCGAATGAGAAAAAAGGGGTTTTTGGGCGAATTTGAAGAGAGAAAAATGACATAAAAATGGCAAGAAAAAATCCAGAAGATGGCCAGAATTTTTATTTTTCAGATTCAGTGAACTTCACGAAGGGGTTTTCTTGAAAAAATGATATGATCCTGAATTTTATCCCTTGTACCTATAAAAAATTTTCCTCCAAATTTTTTACCACACATTCCTCCTCCTTCTGGAAAAATTACTCCGTAAAAAGTATCGGAAATGCAATAATTTTCATATCTTTGAAGGGATGGTTGAAAAAATTTGAAAATTTCAGGGATTGTGGATGTTATGTGAGTATAGTGTACCTACATTTGTGAAAACTTCTTAAAATTTTTCAATTTTGATATTTTTCCGGGTTGTTTGCATTTTGAAATTTTGAAAAAATTTAGAGGAAGAGGGATCACGACTGATTTTTTTTTTCAAAATTTCACGTTTCTTCAACGTATAACGACAGATTTTTTTCCAGATTCCAAAAGTGAATAAAACTTTTTTTAAAGGGATCTTTCATGTTTTAAACCCTCTGAAAATGGTAATTTTACTTAATTTCTTCGATTCTTTATTGAAATTTCTTAGAGAGAAGAAAAATCACTGCTGAAAAAATTATTTTCAAATTTAATTGTTCTGACCAATTTAAAACCCAATTTCGTCATTTTGAGGGAAGAATGCTGTTTCGTTGCCTTATTTCGACTCGTTTCTGTCATTAGCTAAAAAATAATCAAATTTTGAGATTTTTTCCCTCTCTATACCGTCATTGTTGGCTTTATTGAGAAAACTTGGTCTAAAATTACAGAACGCTAAATGTTCAGTTTTTAATTCTCTACAACTTTTATTTCAAATTTTTTTTGTATCACCACTTTTTGGTCACTGGTTATCGACTTGAAAAAAAAAACACTCAAGAAACTTGGAAAAATAGGGTTCAGCTTGCACCGGTTTAAAAAAAGGGGAGAAATCAAAAAAATGTTAGAACAAAAGTTGTAGAGAATTGAAAACTGAACATTTCACATTCTGTAACTTTTCTCCCATTTTGCAATGAAGAAGAGTTGTGGCTTAAAAAAGAGAAAATTATGCTCCAACTCTTTGTATGGCAACTTCTTTTCATTGCAAGATGGAAAAAAAGGTTATGGTACGAAAAATGATTGTTTTCTATTTTTTTACAACTTTTGTCTCAAACTTTTTTTCATATCTTCACTTTTTTGGATATTATTGACAACTGGTTCGAAATTGCTGAACCGGTTTCAAAAAATCATATCACATTTTAATCGCGTCAGTGTGTAGACTTTATTTAATTAAAAAAACCGAACCACCATTTTTTGACCAAACCGGTTTCTCAATTTGCGAACACCCTATAGGTAGGATTAAAAGTTTGATTATCGATCTTAAATGACGTCTTCGTTGCCAGGAATACATTGCCGTTTGAACCGTCTTGGCATCTCTTTTCAGTTCTGAGATATTGAGAAGTGTTTCAAGTGGACAAAACTTCTGTATAATTTAGGTAGGTGCCTATGCCTATGTTAAATTGTCAAAAATTCACTAAAAATGAAAAATCAACTCAGACTCCTAAAAATTGACTTTTTGAGTTATTTACCATTTTTTTTTTCAAAAAATCAAAATTTTATTGAAATTGGGAATGGAGAATTGATGAGATACCCTCGTTAGTGTATTACCAATTTTATAGATTTTCCCCCCAAAAATCAATCTTTAAAAGACTCGTTTGTTCCACATCAATGTTGCCACTATTCCGCAAACTGCAACAAAAATTTCCATAATGTTAATCCTTCGATTTACAACTTTATTTCGGGCCCCTTTGAAAAAAATGCAAATTTTCCTTTGTTCTCGTCTCAAAGTCGAACACCGAAGATGATATCATAATTTCGTAACGTTTTACGTTCTAAAATCCTAATTAGTTCTTTAAGTCGCTAATCTCATCCCACTCGGTCGAATCGGGCCAAACCAGAAGTTCGCCAAAATGATCACCAACTTCATAAATACCTACCCATGTACGTGTGTCGTATACATATGTTAATTTCTCCAAATATTTGCTCGCATTAACTACATAAATAATCGATACGTGATTTAATCAGCTGCGAAGTTGCCAGCAATGCTTGGTTCGCTACACCAACAAAATGATGACGAGCAGTATATTTGCGTAAGATGGAAAATTTGTAAGTACACAATAATTAGCCACGCTAATAACGACGTTCAGCGTTCTTGCAAAGTCTGCATAGTCTAGACTTGCTGAAGACAGCGGTACACGTTCGTTCGGTGATCGTAACAATGAAAGGTGTTTGATCTATGGACCGAAACACTATTTGCATATTACCTAGTGATACTTAAATTTGCATTTGAATATGGCCCACATTTGTACTCGTACGTCTCTCTTTAACGGTATCATTGCAGATCAACTTTTGGTCTCTGTATTGCAGTTGATTGGCGAATCACGATCGAGCTTTGCCAAATTTAGGAACCATTTACAGCGGCATTTAAATAATGGCACCGTAATTGATTTACTTCTAACATATGCGCTTATAGAATATTGACATTAAAGATGAAATATTACGTAGTCAGTACCTTCTGCCTTAGTGGAATACTTGTGTTGTGTACACCATCGTAACACTCTCACTTTTACTATACGTGTGCATTACCGATCATTGTTTGATTTTGGGCGTTTCTTATGCTCGCGACGACCTACGAGATCATCGGATCATCGTTCAAATACCCTTTTAATTACTAATTTGCATTTTACAATGGGTACCTTCGTTAGGTTGTTTGGCTGGCAGGTGTGGAGTGGAGGTGTAAGAATGATGGTAATTTTCACGAGTATTTGGAGCAGTTGCACTGATGATCTGGATGTGTCATCGTCGCCTATCTGAATGGGTAATTTGTGCAGACGATGACGTAGCTTGGGAATTTTATCATCAAAAATCCAATTTGCGAGCGAGGACTAGAATTTAAAATGTGAAGGATGAAGAAATTTAGTTCATTGGAGGATGACGTATTCGTCCTTAGAGCAGTTGAAATGAAAAGCGAAATTTTTTGAAGGCATTGTGGCTATAAAATGGGATGGAGGGGGTGGAAATTCTTCGAAGGTGGATTTTGAGAGAGAAAGAAGGGGGAAAAGAAAAGGAAATTCTTTGATTTTGGAGCGATTTTTTGGAATATCTGTTTTGCGTTTTTAAAACAAAATTTCTTGAATTTTTTAATCGAAATGTAACATTTCATTTTTAAATTTTAAATGAAGAATCACTACTTTTAAATTGAATACCTAATTTTGTTAAAAACTGAAAATAAAAAATATGGTTTTGGGAAAAATCATTTACAAAATTTTAGAAAGTAGGAGGGGATGGGAGACGGGGGCAAATGGCGTTGCAATTGAAATTTATTTCATTGAAAAATCAGAAAAATTTTACTTATTTTTTTGATAGAAAAAATGTTCTTTCACTTTTTTATAAAATATAAGTTTTTTAATTTTTAAATTTTTTTCCTTGTAGTTTTAAATTGTTTTAAACCAAATTTCACGTAGATACGATTTTATAATTATTCAAAAGATTTTCTTTTCAAATTTTTGTTCTTGTGTTTAAATTTTATGATTTTTTGAATTAGAATTTGTCCTTTGGAAAAATTTCCAACTTGAAATCATTAAATTATTAAAAAAGAAACCGCTCCAAATTATGCTTACACTGAGAAAAATGGAGAATGAGAAATGAATAGAAAGTGTTGCAAAAAATTATAAATTTTATTCAAAAAAAATAAATTTTATCCAAAAAAAATAAATTTTATCCAAAAATAATAAATTTTATCAAAAAAAAATAAAGTTTATCCAAAAAAAATAAAAACGGGGCACCATTCGCAAAATTAGCAATTTTTATCAAAAAAAAAAAAATAAAATTTATCACGAAATTTGGTAAAGTTTATTGCATAGAAAATAAAGTTTGTCAATTTTGCGATAAATATTATTATTTTCTGAATAAATTTTACTAGTTTTGTGAATGGTGTCTTTTTATTATTACGTTTAATAAAATTTATTTTTTATTTTTTTGAGTGTACGTTTAATTCTGTTTTTGTAGAAAAGTGAGCCTATGATGAGAGGGGGGAGGGGAGAAATGAAGCTAGTACATATTCAACAACCAAGTACTTAATTAATTTCTTCAAAAAATAGAAAAAAAGAGAATACCATTTGCTAACTCTTGAGGCCAAAATTGCAGTTTCAGCCAGAAAAACAGTTCAAGATGAAAAATATCCGAAATAAAGATTGACATTTTTTTGAAATTTTTTTTTGTATTTTGACTCAAAAAATTGACAGAAATAATGTACTGACGCGAGTCGAAAAAATTACACATATCTGAGTCAAAAATTTTCAGATTTTAATTACTCTCATTACAATTATGCCAATTACATATTTCAGAACTTCTCCGAACATGCTATATATTCCTCTGAGAAAAACCTGTCGAAATCTCTCCAATATGGTGTTTAACACATACCACTGATGAAAAATTGTAATTTTTGGTAAAAAAAGTGAACTTTTTCTGATACTTTTTTCGAGGAAATTAAATAAATTTGTTTTTTAACAATACAACTTTATTTCTTAGGATGTGCTTCAGAGACACATTCAAATGGTGGAGGGGTAGGATGGGGCAGCTGGGTAGATTTGGTTGGGAAATTTTTTGAATGCGATGATCTTTTTCTTGAGGGTGGAAAGAAATTTTTGGTTTGAGTCAGAAAAAATTGATCTCGTCAAATTTTTGATTTTTCTCCCTCCTCACCTCCAATAATGCAATTTTGGTTCTTCTATACCTGGTATCAAAAAAATACGATTGTGTTGGAGTTGAGGATAGAAGAAAGTTCTACTAAAATTTGATTTTTGTTTTAAACAAAGAGCTGACTTTCTTTTTATGTTTTTACAATTTTTGACCCTTAGTTCAGAGAAATGACAATAATTAAATACTCATAGAAATCTTGCATGAAAAAATGATTTTTCTATAATGTTTTCAGCGTAATCTCTCTTCTCTTTCATGATGAATTTCAAGTTCGAAAACTTTCAATGGCTAAAAACACATGAAGGAAGGAAACAAAATTAACATCACTACGAGATGTAACTTTCTAGCTTTATGCAAAAATTCATTTATTTCTATAAAAATTCATTTTTTTGAAAATAATTCAATAAAATAACCATAATTTTGAAATAGAGGTGATGAGAGGGGGAGGGGGAAGGGGATTAAATTTTTGTCGACATTTTTTGGCATCAAGTGATATCGCCTCTCCTCAATAATTGAGAATAAAAATCGAAGCTGGTCGTTCCAAGTGATTCTTGTTTCATTCTATCGATTTCTGGACTTGAAAACATTTTATCCAGCATCATTCTTTCGACTTTTGAATTTCAAAATTTTAATTTTCTTTCCTAGCTTTTAATTATTTTTACCGCGAAAGAGATTTCGACGATCCAAGTCCAAATTTATTCCAATTTCTAAATTAAAATTTTTTCAATTTCTTCAATATTATATTTTTTTAAAAATTGTATCCAATTTTTAAAAGTTTTCATTTTTTAAATGTTTTTTAATTTAATATTTTTTTTCAATTTCTTCCAATTGTTTAGGTAAAAAATATTGAAATGTAAAAATTGTTAAAAAATTTTAAGATCGCCTATTGGAAAAAATGTTCAAATGAGGAAAAAGTTTTACAAATATGAAGCAAATTTTTTTTTAATCCAAGTTGAAAAATTTTGAGAAAATTTGAATTAAGAAAATTGCAGTTTGAAAAATTTTAGTATTAGGTAAGTGTTAAAATTTTTTTCAAGTTTGATTTTTTCAATTTTTTTCAACTTCACTTTTTTAAAAATTTTTCGTAACTCAATAAGTAGGTAATTAGAAAAAATTTTAATAAAAAATGAAAATTGAAATCGAAAAAAATTTTAACTTGAGAAAATTATGAGAAAATTCAAATAAAAAAAAATTACCGACAGAAAAGTAATTTGAAAAATTAAAATATGGTCAATTCGCGATTTTTGGAGCGAAAGTGAAGATCAGAGAATTAGTATTGTTCATTGTTCAAGTATAATCTAATGGTTCACTATCTAAAAACTCCCAAATCAGGCCCTCAATGCCGAACTTTTCCCCACCTTCGAAAAAATTTTTCAACTTGAACAAAACCATACAAAATGTAACGAAACCTCTACCTGAAAACAATTGCACAACAGTTCATTAATTCGTTTCATTAGTTTCATTACTAAATAGGCCATCCAACAAACGAGAAATCCGAAAAAATAATAATCTTATTAATAGACGATTTAACATACTCGTAAATACCGTCGCTCGAAACCTGCTGCATTACGAGTAGGTATTTTAAAATGAAGAAAAAAAACTAGTAGCACGACTGCTGGACATTTAATTCCAATGACGGTATTTTAATATAGGTAAACGATCTGACTCCTTCACGTATGGACTTGGATATGTTTGTTCCATCTTTTTAAAACGGCAATGACGATACTCGGCGTTAAAAAAATTCGCCTCGATTAATATTTATTGCCTAGAGGCGTTAATCTGCTCGGTCTTAACCTATGCTCATCTTCCTAGTTTCACTCTTCGCAATAATCCATCGTTTGCAAAACCATACGTAATAGTGCAGGGCTCGACGTATATGACTTCACGGTTTCTAATCATTTTTCCAATTTCTTAGGTCGATACTTACTGTAAGATCAACAAATCGCCACCGCTGTGTCTCTTGTTTATTAGTACCTACCTAAGTCAATGTATTTTACATTCGGTAGGACAAAAGTCTATTTACTCTGTATACATAAAACATTCATATGTAGTTAAAATTCGTGCGAAACTAATCGACTAATTACTCGTACGTAGGTACTTAGCAATCGTCCGTCTCTTCGAAATGAAAGTCGACCGTAGGTAAACTTTCAAATTAAAAATTTCAAACGTATTGTCCAAACGTCAAGTTCAATAAATCATTCGCCATTCGACTACGTCCTATGGATGTGCTGTTTAATGGCCACAAACCAAATCTTTAATCAGCCTATACGCGGGTATATCCGATAGATTGATGTTATCAGCGATAACAGTAGCTTGGAGATGCTGGATGAGTACCCAGATTCGCCATATACTCACAGGTTGTGTAATCTGTTGGAGAGTTCAATTACATCTTATCAAAACTAATTGTATGGAAACGTTGGCCATACTATTGTTAGTTAAAGGTGCGATAATGCCGTTAGACGTCGATTGCCTATCTTTTTACGACTCCAGTTGTATTAATCGATTATTTACATTTTTATTCGACCCGGACCCCGTCTTGGACGTGTACTTGTCCTCTCCTCGTATTGGGTAATTTATCCGGCTAATGCGAGTATAAGGTTACCTATAACTCGATTCACGAAAGTCATACCCGTATAGGTATCATTCGTTAGCCATAAGGAGAGCTTACACAATCGAGAAAAGTAACCTATTATTATGACGATCGAGAGATTAATTGTACGTATGGAATTATGGTATCTTGACTTAAGTGCCTAAACCTATAAAGTGGTGTAAATTTATGACAGCTTTTCGTTTTAATGTTTTCGTGTATGGAGGATCAAAACAATGAAGAATTTCCGGCCATTTTGGTTGCAATTTTTTATAATGAAGTTTTAGAGGTTTGGGTTACCTGTCAGAGTAGTGCGGGGAGTTGTTTTTGGAAATATGGTCGAAAAGTCTCATAAAAAGTTATATTTTTTTAAAAATATGATTTATTTTTGTGGGCTGGGTAATTTTTTTTGCCTCCTTATATTTTACAGGACGTTTGACATGTTCATATTTTGTCCAATTTTTAAAAAATTGGATAAATTTTTACTGATGTAGAATGACATTTTGTTAGATTTTTGTCTGACTTTTAAAATTTTAAGGAATTATTAAGTATTTTTTTTGCTAAATAAATCGAAAGCCAAAATCCAAAAGACAAAAGTCAAAAATCAAAATTCAAAAGAAGTACATTTACCTAGAAGGAGCAAGAGTTGGATAATTCAGGGTTAGGCAAAATCCGGGACAAAACGATTTTTAATCTGAAATCCGAAATTCTGTGCAAAAATGGATTTCAAATCCAAAATCATCCTATACTACTCTCTCATTCTGAATCAGTGAAAAATCACTGATAAATAGTCAGAATTACAGCATAGGAAAAATCAGCGAAATTCACTGATTTTTCAGCAAATTTCATAAATTTCACTGACTTTTCAGTGAATTTTCACCGATTTTCCAGTAATTTTTCTCACTGATTTGTTTTCAGTAAAAAAATGTTCACTGATTTTCTCCTGTGCTGTAATTCTGACTGTTTCTCAGTGATTTTCGATAATTTTCACTGATTTATAATTGAGAGAGTAGGATTCAAAATTCGAAATCCAAAATCTAGGTAAAGATCATGAAAAAAAATGTTTAAAATTAAAACAATAAAAAACATTATTTCTCGTTCTGTCTATAAACTGGTGAAATCAAGGAGGCGTGAAGTTTTTGAACACCCGGTTTCGTGGTATAATTTCGACATGACAAAACGAAATGACTACGAAACGATATGATGTGATGCCTGAACCTGAAGCCTGAACACTGGTCACCGGATCACGTAACACGAAAATGTTAGGATTTTAAAATGAAGACTGTTGAAAAAATAGGATTTTAAATTAAATGCGAAATCTGAAATCCGGATTTTGAGATCTTTTGGATTTTAAATCCAGAAGGATTTAAATCCTGCCCATCCCGGGAGGATTTTAACGTTGACAAATTTTTAATTCGGCATCAAAGTCTTGACGTCATCGCCCCACCACAATGCAAATATCAGTTCATGTACCAATTTGTGTACTTTTTCAAAAGGGGGAACGACGAAAAAATTAACATTGATTCTTATGGGAGCTCTATCGTTTTTTCAATTTTTCTCAGTTTTGATGTGTTGAATTTTTTATTTTTTGATAATTTTGACGAGTTAAGCTATCAAATTAGTCAAAATTGTAAAAACAAAAAGAATTACACACATCAGAAATGAAAAAAATTGGAAAAACTATAGACCTCCCATAAAAAGCAATGTTAATTTTTTCGCAATCCCCCTTTTGAAAAAGTACACAACTGATAATATGCAGTTGTAGTGGTAAATGTGACGTCAGACTTTCATGCCGAATTTTAGCTTTTTAACACTTTTTCTACCAAAATTTTAATTTTTACTGCCCTTGTATCCAATAATTTTACTTCTTTGGAAAAGATGGTGGATATTATCTCCTCATCTTGTTTGCTTATTTGTCTAGGCCACTGATAATCTTTGCTTTGCTGCGGTTATTCATAAAAATGAAAAATTGTAAGTATTGAGTATTTGAAATTATTTTCACAGAATTTCTCAAAAATACTCAAAAAACTATGGAAAAATTATTTGAGATTAAGAAATGACCAACTGAAATTGAAAGCGAAATGTCATGAAACATTTTTGAAAACAGGAAAATTAGATGCATAAATGTTACATTTTTGAACTCAAGGCTGGGTATTTTGGCTACCTACAAATTTTTCAACTTGAATTAATACATTTTGGCGAGTTTTTCTCGTGGATTCTATTCACATAGGTACCTATTTTCAAGAGTTTGATTTATTTTGGATGAATCATTTTGTAATTTTTTTCGAAAATTGAAGATGGGAAGAAGGATAGCTGGGAAATTGTATCCAAACGTCAAAAAGATCGAGTTTCAATTTCTCCTTCCCAGGCCTGTGCAGAGAGGGAAGAACGGAAGTTTTCTCCCGAACTCGAGTTTTTTTGGGGCCCACGAGGGTCCTCAAACAAAAAATTTGGATTGATTCGCGTTGCTTTATAGGTAATAGTTTTAGTTTTTCTTACACTTTTTTCCTTAGGCAACGATTTTCTCTGTACGGCCCTACTCCTCTCCCTTCCCGACTTAGCCTTATTTCTACCAATTTGCCTTCAAAATTCAACTGCATTCAACATTTTTTTAAAAACATTTTTTCCAAAAACCACTGGACTTCTTTTTTCAACTTCATTCGATTTTTCAATGATTCTTAGAAAAAATTGGATTTCCCCTGTTTTTTAAATTTCCTGTAAAAAAATCAGAAAAATGTTTTCTTGAAATAATATTGGCATGTATTAGGGTAAGGTGTCCAAATTTCGACCAGTTCCCTTCTCGACCACCTCCTCTATTTCGCCTGTTTTGAGCACATCCACCAGAAAAAATTTTCATGTTCCTTTTTCAAAGACAAATATTTTATACTTATTTCTTATTTTTTTTCTAGGTGATCGAAATTAGGGCATCTCATTTTTTTGGGAAGTCGAGCTTAGGGCACCATTTTTCAAAACTAAATTTTGAGTTGCTTTGGAAAAAAATTCAAAAAAATATAAGGAATCATTGTAGGGCTGTAAAATTTTGTGAAGGGTTAGGAGAAGGTTCAACGTATCTTTTAAGCCATTTTTGACATTTCTAACTCAAATAGTCTTTGGTTGGTGGCGGTTTGAAAAAAAGTGGTCGAAATTAGGGCACCTTACCCTTAATTGATGATAATTTTATGCAATAAATATTTTCTTCGATGATTTTTCACTATTACTTTCAAAAATGAAGAAAACTGCATTGTTTTTTTCAAAGTTGTTAAGATGAAGGAGAATAGCTGTAGATGTTTTTTTTGGGGGAGGGGGAGGGGGATAATAGAACATATTCATACTGAAATCATTTCAATAAAAAAATTGTCAATTCCATAAAAAATTGAAAAATGCAAAAAAATGATTTTTCCAAGCACACTTATCTTTGAAAAATCAAATTAAGGTGAAAAGTGGGATCTAATTATACTTTTGGATGAAAATATCTACCCCCAGATATTGAATTTTTTTCGAACATTTTTTATTTTCAATACCTACTTATTTCATAATTTTTTGAATGTGGTCTCATTTTAAGGGTAATATTAAGCTGAGATAAAGGTTAAGTCAAGGTGGGGTGAAATTTTTACCAGCCTGTATTTCTGAAGTCTAGACACAACTTCCTAGCTGCCTCATTTTATGTACAACTTTCGAAAAAAATCAAAACGAGCCCGCCCTTCGTATAAATTATTCTGAAAAACTGAGAAAAAAAACAGAAAAATGAGTTGTTCAGCATAAAATTGTGTGCAATAAAATTTGGTTGATTTAGATTTCCATTTGGCGCTTTTCCTTCCCCTCGCTTCGCTTTAATTCTATCTATCTTCTTTTTTTTCAATATACCTACAAATACTTTCTGGGTATTATTTTGAGTCACATCTATTTCTCATTTTTTTGAGTTCCTAAAATGTTTTTTTTTTCAAAAAATCCAAGAAATTTTTCTATGAAAAGTGTTTACCAAAATACCTGTGAAAGGAAAAAAATCGTACCCCTCTTGAAAACATTTATCGAAAATCAAAAATTCGAATTTACAACTCAAAAAAATTCTCCATCATCAATTTTCAAAATTATTCATTGAAGTTTTATTCAATCAGGGCAATCTTCGTATTCTTTCCCTTATCTACAAAATATATTTTTTATTATTCATTTTTTTAGCACCTTTTCAAAATCATAGAATTTTTGCTCAAAACCTATCATTCCTCTCCTCTCCATATTTTGACACATTTTCAAACATCTACACAAATGTCTTATAACAGGTGCCTAAAACAGTGTTTCTCAATACGGAAGCGTACTTAACTCGACGCACGTGTCTGCTTTACACAAACACCATCACAAATAATCGTATTTTCAAATAAAATGGCCCATTGATTAGGCATCATTTCAAATAGTACCTATTCATACTTCTATGAGAAGACAGAAGAGTACCTTAATACTCGGTAAATACGTAGGTCCTAGGTATATCTTACCTATCTTGTAGCGTGGAATCCATTCATAAAATAAATCGTGACTATAATATTAAGAGATTAATTTCGTTTCAAACACGCGCCCAAACAAATTACCCGGTACATGGATCTTGTCAACAATTATGTATCAAGTCAGCACATAAATTTTCGTGCAAGGTAAAGCGATGATATTTGCTCGCAACTTATCAATAAATGTATTGACAGGTTACGAGCTTCTTTACAAGATGTACGAGTATGGTTATTATTAGCAATAAAAAAAGAACGATGATTTATTACCAGTTTTGTCGAGATTACAACAATATAGGCAGGATAGGTAATAGGTACCTGAGATATGACGATCGTTCAATGTTGGTATTTATAATTATTGTAGGAAATTTACGTTTGTCTGTTACGTGTAGATTATTCGGCGATATTTTCAATGAGAAATACCAACAAAATCGAGGCAATTTTCGTCTTAAAACAATACCTGCGATGAATAATGCAGTAAAATGCATTCTACGCTCGTAGATATTTTAATTTTACGAGTCTTTCTCAGCTTTAATGCGCCTATATACAAAGTTTAAGTACCGACTTATTTATATACACCTATGTAAACAATTTACTGACAATTATACTCTAATGTGTTTCGTTTAGCACATGGCTAGTTGGCTACATACGAAAGTACATAATACGTGAATATTTTCATCATATGCACATCTCTCAAAACCGGAAACGTCTTATGAAAATCCACGTATTTATTTCGCTCAGTCACGAACTAATGGAAATTCTAATGCTTGGGTTAATGGATCGAATATATCTTACGATGAAAGTTATTATCGTGCTGGCCGCGTGCTAACCATTCAACGAACAGCCAGTTGTTTTCATCTCATGATGATTTGATCAATTCTATAATGTTTTCTCGGCTTCTTAATGATGTAAAAATTCCGAATTTTCGGTAACTGCAAGACAACAATACCACGTAACCGGTTACCTAGTTATTTAAATGAGACCAGAAGAATGTACTATTCGAGATTTGCGCCGAGTTGGAGTTTACGTGAACCGAATACATAATTTTTCTGAACGAAAGTGAAAAATCATAGTTCAATTTATACATTTATTTAAGTACGGGATATGTAATGTGAACTTGGCATGAGTCGTGTAATTTTTCATCATTTCCGATGTATTTATGGCGGATGTGGATAAAAAGTTTATCGTGAAGTTGGAAATTATTGATTTTTGAAAATATTACCTGAAATTATTATGAGAGAGGTGGGCAGAAAAATGGGTAAAAATGATTTAAAAATGAGGTTTGAAAATTTAAGCTTGGAATTACCAAATACTTATTTACCGTGTAGAATTATCGTAATTACTTTAAATTACCCGAATTACCAGGTGTTTCATATAATTACTGGTAATTTACGGTAATTTTCATTGTTATACCATTATTCATATTGTATTTACCGTAATTACTTGGATTTTCTCATATTGATAATCTTAGTTCTTGATGGTTTTGATAATTGCCATTTCTCAAAAATACCATAATTCGGTGTTGATGTTCTGCAATCAATTTACATCAATTTACCATTACCATTAGTGGTCGAATATTCATGGAAATTACAAAAAAATAACTGGTAATTGGTAATTTTATTATAATTACCAACAATAACCAGTAAATTATTAATTTTACCATAATTACCAAAAATGATCAGTAAATTGGTTATATTATCATAATTACCAGAAATTACTGGTAAATTGGTAATTTTTACCATTAGTAATGACAGTGGCTGATAATGTGGTCATTTTCACCGCAATTAATATAAAAAATGGTAAATTTTACCATCATTAGAAAAATTACCAGTAAATTATTAATTTTACCGTAATTACCAAAAATAACCAGTGAAGCGGTAATTTTCACCGTAATTACCGATAATTACAGACAAATTGGTCATGTTAACGATAGTAACTGAAAATAAGCAATTATTAGTCATTTTTACCTCAATTACTAAAATTACAAACTAATAAAATTAGTATTTTCATCTTGACCGCCGAAAAAAAAACCAATAGGAAATTAGGCATTTTGAATTTGAATTAGCAATCTCACCATAATAATTATCAAACTGACCAATAAATTGATAATTTTACAGTAATTATTGGAAATTACCATAAAATTACCCCTAAATTGGCGATATTACCTCAATGAATCGTTCTGGTGTTTTGTTCAAGGGAAAATGAATTTTTTTGCTCTGCTCAAAAGTTACCATTGAAATGGTAATTTATGATAATGATGAAAATTAATCCCAGGCTAATTTTTTAAGTAATTGTAATTAATGTAATTACCAAAACAATCAGTGAATTCTACCGTAAGTTATTTCCTCAAAAAACAAAAAATCTGTAATTTTACCGTAATTACCAAAAGTTACCATTGAAATGGTAATTATAATACCTAATGATAAAAATTAATCCCAGGCTAATTTGTTAAGTAATTGTAATTAATGTACTTAATTACCAAAACAATCAGTATCAGTGAATTTTACCGCAAGTTATTTCTCCGAAAAAACAAAAAAATTGGTAATTTTACCGTAATTACCGAAAATTATCTTCAGATGGGTAATTTTACCGTAAATACCAGAACAGTCGGTAACTTTTGCAGTAATCACCGAAAAAGACCGTAAATTTCACTGTAATTACCACTATAATTGATAGATTTCATTGCAACTGATTGCTGAAAAAAAAACATTAATTGGTAATTTTACCGTAATTACCGAAAATTACCTTCAGATGGGTAATTTTACCGTAAATACCAGAACAGTCGGCAACTTTTACAGTAATTACCGAAAAAGACCGTAAATTTCACTGTAATTACCACTACAATTGATAGATTTCATTGCAACTGATCGCTGAAAAAAAAACATTAATCGGTAATTTTACCGTAATTACCGAAAATTACCTTCAGATGGGTAATTTTACCGTAATTACCGAAAATTACCTTCAGATGGGTAATTTTACCGTAATTACCGAAAATTACCTTCAGATGGGTAATTTTACCGTAATTACCGAAAATTACCTTCAGATGGGTAATTTTACCGTAATTACCGAAAATTACCTTCAGATGGGTAATTTTACCGTAAATACCAGAACAGTCGGCAACTTTTACAGTAATTACCGAAAAAGACCGTAAATTTCACTGTAATTACCACTACAATTGATAGATTTCATTGCAACTGATTGCTGAAAAAAAAACATAAATTGGTAATTTTACCGTAATTACCCAGAAAATAGGAAAAAATTTCTGTAATCATCTACAAATTAAAATTACAAATAAATTTGTCATTTTAATCACATTTACTGAAAATTATCAATGATATGGTTATCAATATATATTATAATAGGTAATTACTTACCAAAATGACTGGTAAATTAGTTAAGTTATTGTAATTACCAAAACAATCAGTAAATTTTACCGTAAGTAATTTCCCCAAAAAATTGGTTATTTTACCGTAATTACCGAAAATAACCATTGAAATGGTAATTACATATTATAATGATAAAAATTAATCCCAGGCTATTACCTAATCATAGAATAAAAACGGATGCATTTGCTTCGATGCCGTCAAATTCATCGAGTGATCATCATTCATGAAACTACTCGAGGTTTTCAAGGAAATTGACTCTTTTTCTTTCTCTCTTGCTGTAATTAAAATTCTTCTCTATGATTTAGTTTTAGATAGGTACTTACTACTTACTAATTAGGTATCCGCTAGTATGTAAATATGCTATAAAATGAAAATCTCCCTTTTCAAGCAGCAATACGTCTTTAATCAAATTACAAGTCAATGAAATATTTCTCACTAAATGAAAAAAATTCTCAGGGTTTGATTGGATTTATTAACCCATACTTACTTACCTAGTTTTTTTTTTTTAGCGATTGTAGGTACCTATACTATAGATATAAATATTGCAGAAATATAAATAAGATAATTAAGTTTCGATAACATCGTGACTCGAGTTTCCCTCCTCGTCTCCTCCTTCCCTACCCTGTTTCTACACCTTTCATCCCGTTTAAATTTCATTATACAAACTATTAACTCATATTCCATAACTCATATCATTAAGGATATTTTTTCTATGGTTGAATGTTGATTTACGTATAAAAAAGAGGTTAATATCGCCTCGATTATAACGACTGGAGCCGCAAAATATCCAAGGTGTGAAAACAATCTTATCATGGTAAGCTTTACCTGTAGGTACTCGGGTGTGGGCCTATATTAGCGGAAGATAACCGGAACGTGAAGTCACGATTTTAAGAGAGATGCTAAAAATAAAGGAATAATTATATCGATACTTTCTGCGGTGTCATTGAAAAGGTCACCGACGCGATCGCATCGTTTAAAACGAAAATTTTCACACCTAATTGGGATCCGATTAAACGCACGAGGCTTCGAAAAAAACAAGGAATTTATATGGTATCGTTTTAAACAAAACTCCAAGTACTGGTCGTTTTCGTAGTCCAATCTTGTATAGGTACTCGTAATCACGATTTTCAGCTTACAATTTTTTATAAACGCCGAATAATTTCTTTGAACATTGAAATATAGGACTCGATTAGCACCCACTTATGGGGTAAAAAATTGTCGGATTATGCAACCAGTAGATAATTTTATACTAGTACATTTCCATTCGGGAGATTACGTGATAAAAAATAAACTAAAATAAAAAATTTATGAAAAATAATATATTCCGAGAATTTGGCTTTTAATCAAATCGACCCCGAATAAGGTAATATGCAGTTGATGCGGCATGGCCTGGCGTCTTCTTTCTACTTTTTCTAGCGAAATAATAAATTCTAGACTCCAAGAGGCTCGCAAATCGGTCATTTTTATTGATACCAGCGTTCGAGAACTATGTAATTAAAACTTATCACGTTTTGGTGCCCAAAGGTCATTTATGCAAGAGCATCGATCATTTTACCCAAAATGAAAATTATTTCAAGTTATGTCACAATTTTTCTCAATTAGAATTTAATTTTTCTCCCAGCGACTCGATATTTGTATTTATAATAAATTATCGATTTTTATGGTTTATGATGACTGGATCAGTGATCAGTGGTTCTCAAAATTGAACCAACTTTTAAATCTGAATTCAGGAAGTGGATTTAAAATATCGAACAATGTTTATTCGCGAATGAAGAATAGGTATTCATCTTGATGATTGAAGATTGTGACATAATGCACTTGAAATATTTTAACATGGCAGGCCTATTCGTAAAATCTCACCTAATATGGTCATTGCCATTCGTTTTGTAATTCCAGATGATAGGTACCGGGTATATAAGTTTCAACATTTCACCAAATCATTGTGCATAGGTATCTATTTGCTGATTTGCATAAGCGAGTAGCGTTAATTTTTTCTAAACTCATCGTCGAATCGTCGACGTTATAAAGTATCAACAGGTATATTATTACTCATTTGGGGTTATTATTTAGTGTCATGTAACTGGTTCTAAAGACGGCTTAGCTATAAAAGATGAATTGATCGGAAGTCGTTAGCGATTATGAAAATGTAAAAAAATCCTCATTTTTCATTCTCGTTTGCACATATTTTCTAGCTGCTGATGAACTGATGTAATCCCTTTGATATTGCGGATTTTCGAATGGGTATTCTGTTAATTAATTTAGAAGAATTATCTAGGTAGAGATCGAAGAATTAGTGAGCTTGATTTATTGGTCGTTTGGATAGATTATTTGTGTATGTGAATGAGATATCAATTGGATTGTAAATGCGGAAAGTACTTAATTATTTTTTTAACGATTTATTTATGTACTTTTACCTGCTGTTTGAAATGGGTCATTTGAAAAATTGATTTTTATAATTATAGTGTTTTGAAATTGAAAAAAATATGACTTCCGAAATTTAAAATTAAAAAAATTTCGAGAGTTGAAATGAAACTTTGATTTTTGAAAAGAGCATATCTTAAAACTCCAGTAGCCAAAATTTCAGCTTCCCAAGGTATTTTCGTTTCAAATTTATTGGCGAATTTTTGTAAATTTTTAAAATCGGTTTTTGCAGCAAACTTGTGATATTTTTGAAAAAAGGTATTTTCTCTAAAAATGATGAAATCTAGGTTCTTACCAAATATCGACACATCGAACCCAAATTTGACCATTTCCAATCATTCTAGAACCTTCAGCGAGATTTCGATTTTCTCCAGCATTTTCGAATTTCTACCGAAGGTACCCAAATCCATGCGGGCACCTAAAAATTGAGTTTTTCCTTCCTTTCGACTAGTTTTATATGAAAATGTTTCATTGACTGGGTTTCTAGACGTGGAAACATCTTGATATGAGTCATCAATGGATGGGATTCCAAGGTGACTTATTAGTGGTGAGTAGTGAAAAAGGAGTGACTTTTAAGCAATTTGGATCTAAAAGTGCCTATTGAGAATACGGAAAAAGTGACTTTTTGCTCACAAAAATAATTATGGAAATTTTCAATCCAGGAATTCTATAGATTTTTTTCGAGCAACAATTATTAAAGTATTAATTATTTTGTTTTCGAAAATAAAAAGGTGCTTATCTTTTAGGTCTCACTTTTCACTGGCATATCGCCTTTTTTTTCAAAAATGTTCGCCCTATTTATCCTCTTTTTTATTTCAGAAGTGTCAGACAAAAAAATTCATCTTAAAATATTTGTATTAACCTTTCTCCTTCTTCATACACGAGAATTTGAATATTTTGAAGTAGAAAAAAGTGCGTCTCTCCACTTCTTAGGCTCTTGATCATGATTAAAAGTTGGAATGGATGTGCACTTGCACTTCTCCGAGAATATTTTCCGTAAAAAGGTCTGGGAAAATTGTAAAAAATTAGTCTGGAAACCTAAAAAATTTCGGGAAGGTCATTTTTGAAAAATAGTGGTAATCAGGAATAGGATTTCAATTTGTTGTAAGGTCAACGACGGAATCTGAACCAAAAAATATTCGCGATGAAGGGAGTCGGAACCAAAGAATCTTCTAAAAAAGCTTTCAATTAAAAAATGATTTTATTAAATTTCAAATTCAAATTTTTTTAGAATAAATTTTATATCAATTAATTTTAAAATTAAAATTAAAAAAAATAATTAAAATTATGAAAATAAAAATAAATACAAAATATGTTTTTTTATGGGAGCATGAATTGAAATTTTCTGGAAGTCTAATTTGAAAAATGTATAGGTGGATATGTTAATGACGGAATCTGAATCAAAAATGAATTTGAGGAAGTATGGTTGAACTTAAAAAATTAATGGGGGGGGGGGGGAATTGTCTGAAAACGTTTTTTTGGGGAAAATTCCTGTACCCGCCTTGAATTGTCATCTGGGTCTGCGTAATGGTAATGACCAAGAGGGGGGAGGGGTCACTCTCAAAAGTATGCAAATAATGCGCTTATAGGAAGACGAAAGTAATTAGAACGAGATTCGATTGCTAATTAGTGATAAGATTTTTTTGTATTATCTTGATTCAAAAGTAAAAGAATGCATAGAATGGGAGGGTGGAGCAAAACTGAAAAATTTTCGTGTTTGGTAGCAAAATGTAGGTTTTTGACATTTCAAATGCGATTCAGGCATTATTTTCTTTAAAAATCTAAAAAGGCTTCCATAGGGGAAGAGAATAACACAAATTTTGATTCAATCTTCAACAAATTCTTGAATGGGAGGGGAGGGAAGGGGAGGGAAGGGGAGGGGACGAGGAGAAAATTCGAAATGAGAAAAATTTTCGTGCTTTGAATCGAAAATTAGTTTTTTGGGCATCCCAAATACTACTCAAAATTGTCGAAAACCGAAAAAGGGAATTCAGAAGGAAAGGAGCAAAACTCGAAATTTTGAAAAATTTTGTATTTGGATCAAAAATTAAGTGTTTTTTTTGGCATCCAGAATGTTTTTTGTTCGCATTCAGTTATTCTCATGAACTGAAATGAAGGATTTTATAAATTTAATGTTTTATAGCTCAGCTCTTAATTTTTTTTTGAAATGCCCTACACCCACCACCTCACCAGTGTCTATGAAAAATGTTCTTTTCACTTGTAAAATCTTGAGTAGCTTCAGGTTCTTAGTTAGCTCAATTTTAATTATTTAGACGTGTAAAAAATATGCAGATAGTTATTTTAAAAGTAGGTGTTTTTCATCTTTAATTTTTGAACCAACATTTTTTTTTCCAAAAAAATGAAACTCATTCATTGGAAATTATATTGAAGTAGCATGTGCCCTCTGGGACTGGGGTGCAAATTTCTGTTCATGAGTATAGTGGACTATTAGACGAATTTTTTTCAGTACATGATACTTTTTTTTTTTACTAATTTCAATCTGTCCGGACCATAGAACGAGACTTTGAAAATGGCGAACGAAAAAATATACCTAAAAAATTGTTTTGAAAAATGTGTCGACAAGTCGATTGGTGCTGACGAGGAAGAAAATGACTTTTTCTTACGTAAGCATTTGGTGTCGCGTTATATGTAAATTTTTATTCGAAAAATATTCAAAATTGTCTTAATTAATCTCGAATCAAATTTAAATAATTCGGAATCACAAATTAAAATTTGAAAAATAACAAAATGATTCATTATTTATTTTTAATGAAAATTGTCCGTCAATTGCACTGGCCTACCTAACCTAACAATTTTGGCAGCAGGCTGTTATTTTATTTGGCAATTTATTGTACATCCGCAAACAAACTCTTGTTCACATTGATAACAATTCGAAATGAAATCAGAATTATTTTTAAACTATTCCTATTGAAATTTTATTATAATTTACAATTACGCACGTTTTACGTAAAATGTAAATCCGTTACCTATATTTTTTCTTATTTACCTATATTACGTAGGTAAGTATTCTTGGAACTTGAAGGCATAACACGATGTAATACGTCCAAGTTCAAGGCCACTTTTGAACTTCCTCCGGTGTACTAATTTATTTAAATGGTTCATTTATCATATCAAACCATTCTCCGATTACTTTCTCGATAATACAGTTTGCCAATCTCGTTATCTACGAGTACATATCTGAAGAAACACCGAATCGTTTACGTTAAACGACAAGTTATGAAAAGTATTAATCTACGAAGGATTAACGATTTCAAATACTGTATTTTAACCTATTACATAACCCCATCGAGTTAATGTTCCAATGTAAAATATTCCACTATGGGTCGATACCGCAGAACAGAATGCATTAACAATGTATAAATGTATCTCATAAACATTCGCGTCTCCTCGCATCAAAAGCGAAAGTCGTTTCGAGTCTGGGTTACTTGTACTTCTCGTACAAATCTGCCGCCACAATGGTCAAGTTCTCCGCTGCAGCGACCATTTTTTTTCCACCAAATCGAGAAAAAAAAGTCACGAATGGCGTAAAAAATTTCAAGGTCGACAAGAAAGTATCCGGTTGACGTGTCGTGAAGCGAGGACGCGCGAAGATGCTTTAATCGTCGGCAGCAAAACCATTTTTTTGCGCTGATTGATTCGGTTTCGTGATAGCTTCGAGATGCATAGGTGTAATTTCCTATTTGGATACAATGTAACGTTGGCGAAATTACTCTTCGTGTTTGCG
The DNA here is from genome assembly GCA_033439095.1 of Pseudococcus viburni. Classification (NCBI taxonomy): domain Eukaryota; kingdom Metazoa; phylum Arthropoda; class Insecta; order Hemiptera; family Pseudococcidae; genus Pseudococcus; species Pseudococcus viburni. Next base: position 172,851 of record JAVBJF010000080.1, on the reverse strand, counting down.
GAAAATCGACCAATTTGCGTGAATAATTCGAAAATGGGAGAACGGTTTACGTATTTGAGGAAAATCTTAGCCCTGTGGACTGACCTGGGTTATAATTTGGTTTAATGGGTGTGAGATATGATTACGAAGGCTACGTAATGGTAAATTGATGCTTTATAGTCGAATGATGATTAGGTACCGATGAAAAGATAGTATTTGTATGGGCGGTTCTGTACCATTCGATGTCGTCAGCTGGGCTTGTTCTCTAATCGATGAAACTAAAAATGGAAATGGATTAATTTAACGAATTGCGAATCGATGAGGGTGCATGATCAGATGATTTTTTCATCGTGACGACCTTGAATTTTAATCGTGTTACTTTCGCCAAAAATTTTAAAAAATCGGATTATTTATGGAATTGAATAATGGAAGTACCTAATCGGGTTCGTTGCCAAGGGGACGAAGGAGGAATTGTCCCTTCTGAAATAGACATTTGCCCACTTTGGAGAAATTTGCTAAAACCCCCTTACTCAACAGGTTCGCAATTTCACGATTTCAGTATCGAATAATGATTAGTAAATGTGTAGGTATTTTAGTCTTCCAAAAATTGGAAATTTTCTCAAAATTTGACCAGTTTTTTAAAAATTGAAAAGATTTTTCAAAAATTGTAGAATATTTTATTAAAATGTCAATGCACCTGATTTTCAATTTTTTTCTTATTTTAACATTTTAAAGCACTTTTTCTATTTTTTTCCAAAATATGTGAATGAGGTTTCGCAGCCAAAGGGACCACTTCGTTTGATTTGTGAAAATCGAGTTGTTCATACTATGTGATAGCCAAAAAAATTCTAAAGAAAATAAGACCAAACGAAAAAATTTCGTTCATACCTATCTCTCTGAGCAGTGAATTAGTTTTGAGAAAAACGCGTGTAAAGTTTTGTTAACATTTTTTTACGTTTTTTCAGCGTAAAAAACGAAATTGTGAGAAAAGGAAGAATCCTAGGGAAATAATAAATAGAACTAAATTTGTAGAGCGAAAAATTTCCTTTCAGAATACTGTATTTATTTTTATGTAAAATGATTGGTTGGCATGTTATTGTTAAAAAAAACTGCAATTCATCAAATTTTGATATTTTCTCATTTTTTGACATAAAACGAAGTAGATTTTACAAGGAAAGGAAGCGTTCTACCGAAAAAGTCATTACCACCAAAATTGTAGAGCATGAAATTTGCTTTTTGCTTAGAGCAGTTATTTTTTCTCTAGGATGTTTCATTTTAAAGATATTTCACTTTGAAATGCTCGTGTTGGAATTTTTTTCAATCCGCTGCAATGGTGAAATATCATAATTATCATTCCTCGTCACAGAAAATTGAATTTTTCTGTTTTTTGCGAACTCGGTCGAAACTTTTCAAACGGACTGGGTGAAAGAGCATGAAATTTTCGATCAAAATTGACCAAAAACCCGAAAAACGACGATTTTAACCGAACACCTATTTTTGTTTTTTTCTCGAAATCAGGTTTCTAACCAAGTGGTCCCTTTTGCTGCAAAACCTCACGACTCAATTTTTTTTGTGAATTTTTTTTGAATTTTTATTTTGTCACAATTTAAAGAAACAGTTTTGCCAGCATTGCGAATTTAAACAATTTTTTTTTCAAATCCAACTTTATTACTTTTTATTAAAATTTTAATGTACTTTTAAAAAATCATTATTTTTAACATTTTTACATTATTAATTAAAATTTCAGCGAGCAGTGTTGCCAACAATACAAATTTAAACATCAGATTCATAATTTTTTACACCCCGCATTTGGCAACACTGAAAAAAGTTACGCAAAATAAATTTCATTTACAAAGGCTCTGGTGTGGTAAGGGTCATTTGGGGATTCAATCATACGGGAATGACACCAAAAAAAGACTGATAGCTCAATTCGTTGAACTCGCCTTTGGATCTCCCTCCTCCCCCTCCCATGGAGTTTGGCGATGGACTCCCGGGCTTAAAAAATTTCTCATTAGGTCCGTGTTTATCACACCAAATTTTACGCCTCTACCATCATTTACCGTTTATGTTTAAAAAAATCCAATGTGCTGCTGGACTCACTTGAAATAGCAAAAATCACGAAAAAAATATGAAATAAAGTGAAAATCGGACAAGTGGTGTACAAATACGTATTTTAGGGTACCTATAATTTTAAAAAAATTTCGACCAAAAATAACCATTTTTATGAATGAAAAACGTCGTGGAAAAATGGTTTTTACCATTTTTCAAGAGGCTTCACCACCTGAAAAATTCCAAGAGATGTGAAATACATTGAAAAATTTACTAAAAAAAATAAATTTTCTGTCAGTACCAAAATTGTGTTACCCAGGACGATTTGAAATTTTTAAGGTCAAATTTAAGGTCATTAAAGTGGTCGGAAAAATTTGAAAAAATTTCAGGGTACTCCCCTCTAGTACTCCTGTCTACGTGCCAAATTTGAAAAAAATCGGTTGAAAACTCCCGGAGAGGAAATTTTCAACTTTGAAATCACGTATTTTGGCGCCCCAGCCCCTCAGGAATGAGGTAAAAATTCGCTCATGGGTCCTAAAATCATCTTCTGCCAAGACAAGTCGAATGGCATAAAAATCTTGACAAAGTTCCATCAGAGGCCAAATGACCCCCTTACCACACCAGCGCCTTTTTTTCATGTTTAACATAATGCCAGTACATATGTTAAAAATCATCCAACTTTTCCCAAGTTTTTAAAAATTTGGCGAGTACTAGGAGATGCTGCATAACATTAACAAATGAAGGGTCCGGAAGCAAAACTCACTTTGATCCAAAAATATTTTTTTGGAGTTTTGAAAACCTGAAAAGCTCGTAAAAATGACAAATATAAATAGAAAGAATTTCCAGGTCTAAGACATATCCATGTCAATAAATAGATAATTTTGTGTAAATTGGACAATTTTTTCTACAACGTGGACGATTTATCAAAAAGTAAAGTATTTATTTTTCAAAAACTTAATCAATTTTATAAGATTTGCGTCCTTTTCCAAAACTTCGACGGTTTTCTAAGATTGGCACAATTTTCAAAACTTGGACTGTTTTTCACAAACAAGTCAGTTTCTTAATCTATTATATAAAGAGAAGTGGTGTTTTCGTTGTTACGGGTAAACTCCGAAGATCCGGCGAGTTGGGGGTGGAGGGTGGCGCCATCGGATAGAGCTCGACGAGGAGAAGGTTTAGCACTCATAAAATGGGAAAAGATATTTTTTAAAAAATTAACTTTGGATTCCAACTGAATACAATTTATTATGAATTTGGTATGGAAAGGGACATCCAAAAAAATAGTTTCAATTAGGGTTAATGAAAATAAAACTGACAAATCTATGTAAAACTATGATTTGAATAATCCTTCGTAGGGTATTACCACCCGTCCGAAGGACGGGTAGAAAGTCTAGTAACTATATAAATAACTTGAGTAATTCTTCAAGATATGGATCATATTTTTCAAAACTTGAACGATATTCCAAAAATTCTTCTTTAAAAAAATTTGTGTTACCTAATTATTTTTTAACGATTTTTACTTCTCGAAAAACCAAAAATTATTTTTTTTGTGTTATTTCCATTCATTTTTTAAAAATTGGGTAACATTTTTATGAATGTAAATTTTTTGAGACACGAGAGAGAAGAAAATGTCATTTAATTTGGTTTTTTTTTTCATGCCCCATCTGAGATTTCATTTGCTCCTTTTCCAAACCATCTTTAGCTACGGGCCTGGGAAAAATTTAGATAATATTTCAAATGCAGATATTAACCATCTTCATTTACAAACATCCCAAGTCATCATTCCCATAAAATTACTCTTGAAATATCTCCACTTTGGCTGTTCTTTTCGAGATCTTTATACTCAGCACATGTCCCTGATTCGCGTTGAATTTTTAATAGGTAAACCAGTTTAATAGAACATACGTTATTGTCGCACACCACTTATAAATTATTCCAAATTTAATTCCAACTTGCCAGGTAAAAAATATTTTCCTGTCTGGAACCACCTTTTCAATCGGTTGATTCGATTGGAGCTAAATTTTTAGACATTTGAGTAGATACCGAATGAACCAAGGATAACGTGTTCGAGCATGAGCTTAAAAAAATTTAAATAACGGTTACGCGCCAGATTCGAAGATGCGGACATTTCTCGAGTATCTATTTTTTTTCTCTGTTTATCGATATCGCCCGAGGATATGACATTGCGAAGATGTTCTCTCACTTTTACATATGAGAATTATGTAACATAAAACGCGAATATAGGTACCTAGTACCTACGATACGGTGGGTGTGGTATGGCATGGTAGATCTCTTTCTTTCTCATTCTACCAGGCTGAGAAATATACACAGGTAATAATATTTGACGTCCGATTTCACGGTAGGACCTATTGCATTGATGTAGATGATATATTACAACCCGAGTTACTGCGATTAAAGTTTTATAGGCAGATACGAAGGGTATATGACATTTTACATTATAAATGATGATCTGGTGTTCGAGTTATGGCACCATGCGTTGTCCTTGTACTACTTCGAAGCCTTTGACTAATTTGGTGATTTTTTTGATTCGTTTGTTGCAGAATGCCAGCTGCGAGCTGTCTTCTGGAGTAGATCCGAAAGATGAGGCGGCCATTTTAATGGATAATTCCGAATTATCGGTTTTTATGCCAACGCGTAAACATAGACAGCTCTCTAGTGACGCTTTCAACGAAGTGTCCGATCCTAAACAAGTACAATTAGATAGATTAGATGTTAACTGCGAGCTAGAAAATGACCGTATTATTGTTACCGTCGAGTTCCTACAACCGTTCAATGGTATTATTTACAGTAAAGGATTTAAGGACGATCGCAATTGCAAGTGAGTGTTTTGGAATAAACCTGTGGATTATTTTAGGTTAATTTTATGCCCTCTGTGTATCTGAATCAGTTGAATTTGGTGAAATTCTGAATTCTGCTTTTTTTGAAATTGTGAAATGAAGTCAATTATAAATCAATGATTTCTCGGTGATTTTTCAGTCAAAAATCACTGACTGGTTCCTCAGTCAATTCTCAATTTGATAGAAAAAAACAGTAATTTTTGACTGAAAGACCAGTGAAAAATCATTGATTTTCAATGAAATATATATCTTTGATTCAGAAAAGTAGAATTTTACCCAATTTGACTGATTCAGATTTAGAGAACAAGGTGTTTGATGAATGGTTGTTAGCAAAACAGAGTTGAATTTGGGTACGATTGGCAGTAAAATTCTTCAACTTTGAACTCGCCAATTTTGAGCAAAAATTAGATAGAGTAGAAAATCGTACAAAAAATTCTATATTTACCTATTTTTAGTTGCTGAAGTTGATTTTTCAATTTTTGGCGAATTTTTGAGATCTTGTTCTGTAGCATTAGGTACAGCGAAGTTGCACAGAAAAAGTTGAAGCACTTATTCATTTTCACAAGACTGATGAATTATAGCAGTTGAAATTTTTTGATCTAGGTGTGAGAAATTAGCATTGGTGTCCATATTTAGGGATCTGGTCTGAAATTTACGTTTTTTCATAATTTCCAAATTAATTTTGCCGAAGGAAATCTAGAAAAAAACAAAAAAAAGTAACTGTAGGGCTGGACCAAAGAGGAAGAAGAAAGGGAGCAGTTTTCTGTCCTGGATTTTTGAATTTTTGAAAAACTTCAGAGAATCTGGCCCAAAATCCTCGACTTCTAAAAAAGGGTTCCAACTCCAGGCTTGCAGAGACTTTAAAAATCTGACAAGAAATGGTCAAACGATGCGAAGGCACCAAGATGGATCGTAAAAAATTACAATTTTACCAAATTTCTGCTCTTTGATTTTTTCCCCTTCACTAAGCCATTTTTGGCTCCGAGGATCTGTACACTGAACATGGCCAATATGTCAGTACCTAGCTTAGGTTCATTAGTAGGGATGGGATTTTTATGTCATAAAAATCGTGTTTTACGCGCTTAAAATATGCTTTTCGCAGTCTAAAATATGTCAAAAATATTCCTAAAAAACCGAAAATATGTCAAAATAATGTCAAATAAAAGAGGGAAAATATAGGTATCAAAATTCAGGATTTTTGAAGGAGAACGATAATATGACATTCGAAAAATGTCAAAAAACATATTTTTAAAACATACCTATATTGTTTCATAAATTATGAAACCATTTCATTTCTCCCAGGAGCACATTTCGGCAAAGTTGATTTTTCAATTTTTTTGTCTTTAAAAAAGTGGATTTTTGAGTATTTTGCGAAATATGTCGTAAAAAATGGAAAAAAGAGTGAAATATGCTCAAAATATATCATAAAACTGGTAAAATCACCAAAAATATGTCAATTTATGCTTTTTACCTAAAAATATGTCAAAATATGGTGATACAACTAGGGCTCAGTTTACTCGGAATTTTATGATTCGCAAAGAATATTTTAAATATTCCTACTGGCAATCAACCAAAAAAAATATGTAAAAACATGAAAATCCCATCCCTATTCATGAGCTAAGTAAACACACTTTTTTAAACTACGTAAGTATGAAATTTTGCTGTTATTGCTCAAAATTAAAAATTTGAAAATTCACAAATGATAAAAAAATAAGCTTCTCAGCAATTTAAAATTCATGTGTGAGGAGAAGGGTGTGAAAAAGTGTTAAATGCATATATGTGAGCCTGGATATAGCAGGCAATCTTAGGTGTCAAAAATTGGTTTTTGAGTTGACACTGATTTTGGACGTTTCAGAAGGAATAAAATCAAAGGAGAACCTCAACTCAAAAACCAATTTTTGACATCTAAGGCTGTTTCTGTATCCGGGCTCACATATAAATATTTAAAATCGAAGGAGCAAATGCCATTTGAAAAATGTGTATCAAACATATTTTCTGTTATTTGAAAATTGAATTAATTTCAATATGATGATTTTTTGTCTAAAATCAAAATTGGAAGGGCCTACAGATCTTGAAATCTTTTGCAAAAATCACCATTTTACAAAATGGTAAAAAAAAAAAAAATAGGGAAAAGTTAATTTACGTACCTAGTATCAAGATTGAAACTATGGGGAAATTTTTTGAAAAATTGTTTCATGATGGTACCTACTTTGAAAATGGAACAAAATTCATTCTGAAGACTTTTTGTTCAATGTCAAAATTTGAGAGGACTGAGGCCCATTTAAAATGCGTTTTGTGAAGAAAATTTGATGTCCAATTACAGCTTCTCTCAATTTAGGTGTAAAACTTGAAAAAAATCAAAATAACTCGAAAAAATTGTGATACATTTGATGATATTTCGCCACGTATGAAAAAAATCTATAAAAAAATGTGACCTTTTTCTTCAAAAAAAAATACCCTTGACATTTACATTTCAACAGAATGCCACGTGCCATCTAAATTTGATTTTTTACAATTTAACCACACATTGAAAAATCACACAAATGTGAGAAAATGAATTTTTATAAGTTTTGTAAATGTTGAAAAAAATTTGACAAGTACCTGCCTAACAAAGAAATGACTAATTGTAAATTGCCTAGCTACATACACTTTATTTCTATAGATTGGAATATTTTGTTCAGAAATAAATATCCCATTTTTACATAAAAATTTTCCCTTTTGACGGAGAACCTGTATTTTTTAAGCAAAATCAGGGACGAACCAAAATTTGCTTTGGAGAGACATGGGAGCTAAAATGGAATATTTTCATTTCTCTTTTTTTTAAAAATTCGAAGTATAAGTGATATTTTTCAATCTTTTCTTCTCAAAACGAAAAATTTTCATAAAAAGCTCATTTTCTGATTTTAACTCAGTTTTTCCGACTAAAATGAAATTTTGTCATAATTTGGAAAGAAACCTACACCCCTTCCTCTCTTCGGTCCGGTCTTAAATACCTACCTAAAATTTTTTGTTGAAATTCATATTTGTATCCTTCAATTTTTTGAAATGAAATAAATCATTTGTTTGAAAATTTGGTCAGTTTTCAAGGGACTATCCATTCTCATGATTAAAATATGTCTCGATTCATTTTTTTTGACATCTTTTTTTGAAAGTATATTTTACCTCATTTATATTTCGAGGCTGGAAAAAATACTCACCAAATACTCCCTAAAAACCAAGGCGAGGAATTACCTGGGAAAAGTAGGAAATGTGTTCTTCAACTTGAACTCAGATAAGAAAAGTGTTTGGCAAAAAATAATAGTTTTTCAAAGTTTAACGATGTTTATCGAAATCGTTTACGACTGCATTTTTTGCTCGTTTTCGTACAAATAGTTGATAACTACCTACATTTTGTAATTCGATACGTCCTAAACCGGTTTCAAAAATACACGAACTAGAAATATTTGGTAGATTTTTAGTCCCCAATTTTCGTTTGAATTTTTTTTCAATTAAATGCGAATAGATGGAAAATGTTGAACCGGTTCTAAAATTATGCTTTGTTGGAACCACATTATGGTATTATTCTGACATATAGATATGATATGAAAATGATCGTCTCCCATTTGAATTTTTCTCGAAAAATTTCTCATTTTTTTTAGACATATTTTAGATAGATCTGAAATTTTTGCATAATCTTACGAGTCCTCGTAAGATTTTTCCGAAGTCAATGCCTTCAGGGAATCCATCACCCATGAAACTACATCCTTGATGCCTTTCTCCGCTCAAAAATTATAATATCGTAGACGCCAAGCGATATTAATCACGAGAAAAACATTATATAAAAATGTCGCCCAATTTCAAACCAAAAATCCATCTCCTGTCTGGACGTTTAATTGCCCACGCACAATCTACTCCGCGATAACATCTCCATTAATATTTATCATGCTCTTGCCGAAGAAACTTCAGATAAAAGCCTACAGGCACTCCTTATCATCGATTCGATCTCACTCAACACTATCGTGTACCATACTTCACAGCTCACCATTGGCCAGCCATTTTCGAGCTTTTCTTTCGATTGATTATTTCCTCGAAAACAATTCGGCTTTCGTAACTGGTTTTTTTCATCGCTGTACGATTCGAATCTGTACATTAATCGTAAAAAGGTACTTACTCGTAACGATATTAACGCATCGAAAACAAGTTTCGAACGTTCGATTGTGTGTTATTTTTCGTATGGTACTGTAACTTGGGAGATGTGCATGATTCTAATTAGAAACTGACTCAGCAAGAGATTGCCTTTAGGCTTAAATTCTATCCTTCGAGAACGAGTCGCCCGTCCAAAGATGCCATTTTTACGAGCCGGTTACGTAACGTTGACGTAGCTTCGAAGAAAACATTTTTCAAAGAAAAAAATTCCTAATGGTGAAGAATTAACGAAATTTATCGTTTCAAAAATATGTGCTAGGTTTAATAAATCAGCCGAGAGATTTTGATTCGATGGGAATAATGTTTCTAAAGGTAGTGACCTTATTACCTTGATCTTTGGATGTGTCGCTGAGCACTATGGTCACGATTTCTGGCTTACCTTCCAGTCTTGTGGATTAGTTAATGAACGAAAATAATGAGTTTTTCAAAGGAGAAAATTTTTCGACTTTCGGTTTGAAAATTGTAGCACGAGTGGAGATTCTGGGTTCGTAAATCGTAAAAAATTGAAAAACATGTGTCTTAAAATTTGCATAAGTGCAATTTAATTTATTCTTGTTGAGCAGCTACCGCAGAAGTAAGCAAGAAATAAAAAAATGAATCACTTATTTTATACGATTTCAAAGAAGTGTTAATTGTACCATTTAAATTCTTTAAATTTTATTCAAATATGCCAATGTCCTTGAAACAATAATAAGTATAGAGCATCTTTCCAATTAATTGATACTTACGGTATAAAATCTATTAAAAATGTATAAAAACCATAAAATTCCAATAATTACCTCGAATCTGCTTCGTAATGCTAATTTTTTCGATTCGAATGTTCCCAGCGGTGGAAATGTTGCAGATATCGTATTTACGGCGCAACATAGGCAATTTTATTAACGTCTAGAATTATCTAACTCATCTTAGCAGGCAAAACTTCTCTCTGTTTTCCCAAAGCTTATTTTTGTTGTGTTTTCAGTTACGTTTCTGGTGGTAATGGGCAGACAAGTTACACCTTCAGCATTCCAGCCAAAGGCTGCGGTACTAGAACGGTTAGATGTAAATCCCATGCTTGTGGATTTGGAAACCCGGTCGAAAATGTCTTAATTATCCAACAAGACGAATACGTAACGGTGAGTAATGGTTGAATAGATGACAGATGGGTTTGAAAAATCGGTTGGACTAACGTATCGACTCATTGCAGGAAATTACCGACCTGGCTAGAAGAGTTAGCTGCTTAACTACCTCCGCTAACGTAGCTACGGTTAGTTTCAAACCTATTATGGTCGACACTTTGGATGTGGTATCGATCCCAGTGGGTACAGAAACGATAGAATGTTGGATGGATATTCAACGCGGAAGATATCCCAACGTGAGTGTTTTTCAATTGGCAAAGCACCTGTTGAGAAGTTTAAAGAATTATGTTAATTTGTGGTATTTGTTTTTTTAGTTGACTCCGCTCGGGGAATTGGTTAAAATTGGAGAACCTTTGACTATCCTTATTTCGATTATCGATCATGCCAGTCAATACGATGTGAGAATTCACGAATGTTGGGCTTATGATTCGGAAGACTATTATGATAAGAAAACCGCCAAAATTCAATTATCGGATGCCAATGGATGCCCAAGGTCAGTTTAAGGCGAGATCAAATCGTTGAGAAAAAATTTTTCATCATTGCTAATTATTGCTATTTATTTTTTTATTTCGCAGAAAGAAGAACATCATTTCTTTCTGGAACAAGAATCGCGAAACTGTTCCCAATGGGCTGAAAATCACAGCTTATAATAATATCACCGCTTTTAAATTTTCCGACAGAGATAAAGTGTACATGACTTGTAGTATTGAGGTAAGAAAGATCGTAGAGATCATTTATTCAAAATCATAAGCGCACCCAAGGGGGGCTCAGGGGGCTTGAGCTTCTCCCTAAAGCTCGGAAAGGAGCTTTTTTTATTACAAAAATGTGAAAAATGGCATTTTTTTGCTCTTCAAGCATGATTTTTCGAAAAAAATTCGCCCTCGCTTTGCTCTAGCTGTATTTTAGTTATTCTATTTCTTGAATGATATAACTCTCTAAAATCTAAATCAGTATTTGACGAAATTTTGCTCTTGAGAATCAGTGAAATAATTTTCATAGAAAATTAATGATGTTTCACTGATCTTTCAGTAAAAAATCACTGATTTCTCAATAAATTCTCAATTTGTCAGAAAAAGTCAATAATTTTGAGTGAAAAATCACTGATTTTTAGTTAAATTCGTTTCACTGATCATAGGCGTGACTGGACCTCCTGAGTGGGATGTGCCAAAACTTTGGGACCCTCCAATGAAATCAAAAAATATCCATGTCTAAAAAATTTTACATTAAAATAAAAATAATAACATTGAATCAAAATCGGAATTAAAATTAATTTTTTTTTTCATATGGATATTAGAACGAAATTAATGAAACAATTTGATCATAAAGTCCCAAATCTTTTGACTTACGCCGTCATTTTATTTTAGTCTTTTAAGATTGATTTTAGGAAAAAAAATCTATAAAATAGGCAATACACTAACTAGGGAATCTCATCAATTCTCCATTCCCAATTTCTATAAAATTTTGATTTTTTGAAAAAAAAATGCAAAATAACTCTAAAAGTCAATTTTTTAGAAGCCTGAGTTGATTTTTCATTTTCAGTGATTTTTTGACAATTTAACATATGCACCTACCTAAATTACACAGTATGACACAGAAATCAAATCTTTTCCACTTGAAACACTTCTCAATATCTCAGAACTGAAAAGAGATGTCAAGACGGTTCAAACGGCAATGTATTGCTGGCGACGAGGACATTTAAGATCGATAATCAAACTTTTTTTCCTACTATAGGGTGTTTGCAAATTGAGAAACCGATTTTGGTCAAAAAAAGGGGATTCGGTTTATCTTATTGAAATAACGTCTACACACTGACGCGATTAAAATGTGATATGATTTTTTGAAACCAGGTCAGCAATTTCGAACCAGTTGTCAACAATATCCAAAAAAGTGGAGATATGAAAAAAAGTTTGAAACGAAAGTTGTAGAGAATTGAAAAACAATCATTTTTCATTCCATAAATTTTTTCCATCTTGCAATGGAATTTTCGTACAAAAAGTTAGAGTATAATTTTATCTTTTTTAAGCCACAAAAGTGACAGAACGTGAAATATTCAGTTTTTAATTCTCTACAACCTTTGTTCCAATTTTTTTTTATTTCTCTACTTTGAAATCGAACAAAACAATTGTTGGTTTTAAAGAATTAATTTTTATTGAATTTTTCAAAAATATTTAATACTTAGTGCTGCCGACTGCATTATAATTCAGGATGTCTAACGATCAAGCAAAGTCAAGCTAATCAAGATAAGTTAAGCTTTTGACCAAGAGGTCAAGCCAGTCATGTAAAGCTTTTTGACTCAAATGGTTCAGCTTTTTCTCAAAAATTGAAAAAAATTCCACTCGCCGTTAATTTTAATAAAAAAAGCTTATTGTGATTTTTTTCCAATCATATTTTTCTGAATTTGTTCGTAAAATTTTAAAAAAAGCACATTGTGATTTTTTTAGAATTACATTTGTATGAAGTTTTCCGTAAAAATTGATTATTTTTTTGAGGGGGGGGGGGGGAGTAATAGAAAAGTCAAAAAAGTCATGTGAAAAGGGCAGCACTGTTACAAAAAAATTATTTTTATGACCAAAAAAGATTTGGCTTGCTTTTCAGCCTGTTTAATGAACAACTTAAATTCGATGAAGAAATTAGTAAACCATTATGTAGTTGGCAATAGGTACTACATATCATGTTTGGATAATTTCACCAAAAAAAATTTCTCAGAGACCAAACAAATTTTGCTCGATTTATTCTTGTTTTTTTTTTAAGTTATATTTTTCGATTAAAATGGAAATTTTTTGACATCAATTTTTGATAAAAATCAAGATAGGTATTCGAAAATTATTTTTTTATTTCTGTCAGAGTAGAATGACATTTTCTAATAAATAAAAGTAAGTATGATACACGTTGCGCAAATGTGTCAGATTTGTCTAAGATTCAATTTTTACAAAAATGACATTGGTAAGTAGAAGTACTTACCAACGTATTTTTGACAAATTGGTACCTAGATATTTTTCTGTAAAAATTGAATGACTATTTTTGAAAAAAAAAAACAATTTGACAAAAAAGAGCCATTCTTGACAATAATCACAATTTTTCAGAAGAATATTCTTTACACAAATGGACAATTTTCGACGAAAACGACAATTTTTTATTCTAATTATACAAATTTCAAAAAATGACAGTTTTTGACAAAATCATTCGTTTGACAAAAAATGACAATTTTTGGCAGTAATTGACACAATGAAAATTTAGACAATAATTGACAATTTTATTTCAGGCAATGATGGCAAATTTTTACAAGAAATTACAATTTTAGCTTAGAACGACAATTTTTACCAAGAATGGCACTCTCTGTTTAAAAATACAATTTATGATAAAAAAAGACAACTTTTGATATACTTACTTAACAAGGCAGTTTCTGACAATAAAGATAATTTTGGATAGAAACGTCAATTTTTGACAAAAAAAAAAAATACAAATTTACAATTATCCACATTAATGACATTTTTTGAATTTATAACATTATAGGTACTCATGACAAAAATATTAAATTTTTCTAAAATGTCCATATTTTTGATGCTAATAAAATCATTTTCTTATAAAATAACACATCGATTATCAGCAAATTTTCTGCAAAAAACATCCATAATACCTACATCAAAACCCCTCTTCGATTGAAATATTCTCAAAAAATTCTGATCGTTGGCAATATGATTTCAGCATTTTCTATTGCTACTAACTTTCCAAAATGATCGAGTTTTTTCTGTCAAATTGTCGACCAACCGAATTGTTATCCGTTTCAAATTTCTTGCATTGTAACCAAATGCCATCTCTTGGAGCCAGTAAACCAATTTTCATATCGTGGATATATTCCACCGGGAACTTCATTTTTGGCGACACTTCCAAAACGTAATCCTTTATCGTGTTCACGACGGCGAGTTTCATTTCCATTTTACCAAATCGTTCGGCTGATGAAACAGAAAAATGAATAATGTTTAAAAATTCAGCGATATGTTTGTATTAAACTTGCATTTTTACCTATACAATATCGAGGTCCTTCTCCAAACGGAATATATGCACATGAGGGCCTGGTACTTTCGGCCTCTTTGGTGAAATGCTCGGGGTAAAATTCGCCTGGTTTTTCATAATATTTTGGATCCGTGTGTAGACCATAAACAGATATCACGATGAACATATTTTCAGGAATAATATCTTCAGTATCAGGTATTTGGTAGGGTTTTGAACATCTTCTAGGTAGAATTGCTCCTGGTGGATGTAAACGTAAGGATTCTGCAAAATGCAGTGGAAGAAAATTATTACCTGAATTGTGATTTGTCCAGGGATGAAAAATCTTAAAATCTGAAATCAAAAAATCTATCTGCTGGTATTACCTACCTTTGATTACCATATCAATGTAGGTCATTTCTTTCACACTGTCGTACGTTATTTCTCCTTTATATTTTGCCAACGTTTCAAAAATTTCTTCTCTCACTTTATTTTGAATCGATTGGTGTAAGGCGAGCTCCATCATGACGAATGCTAATGCAGAAGAAGTCGTTTCAAAACCAGCTGCGAAAAATAAATAGGTAGCCTTGGGCGATTTTGAATTCCATTGAAATTTCTGCAATAAAATTATGTATTATTTTTAAGCTATTAATATTTGCCAATTGGTCATATTGAAATTGGGCTTCTTGTACCGTCATCGTCTGTCTCACTGGGTCTATTGCTTGAACCGTTACTCGATTCTAAATCTTGATCTGGGTTCATAATTTCTGGACTGCTTCTGTTTTTATTTTGTATTAATAATGTGACTAAATCATTTCCGAGATTCAGGCTTCTTCTTCGTAAGTTTATAACTTTTCTCATTGTGGTCGCGAAGAACTCTTCGACTTCGTGATCCATGTACGAAAGATTGAATATTTTTAATAAAAGTTTCGGAGGTTTGGGAATCACGTGGCGGAAAATAGTTTGAAATCTGTCCCCCCAAAAAATTCACAAAAATTGTACTTGTCTATAAAGTGAACTATAGGTATTGATATTGATGGTTACCTGAATTGAAAAATTCGATTCACCATTTGTCGTATGAGGCAGTTTGGATCTTCCATTGCTGAAAAATTTATCCCAAAAGCACAGCTTCCGATAGCATCGATTGTATATTGTTCGCTTAGCATTTTCATATCGAAAGGTTCACCATTGTTCCGGTCCAATAAGTGTCCAAGTTTATAGGCACATTGTTGCATTGTTCCAATCATCGTTTTCATTTTGGATAATGCGAAAAATGGATTTAATTTCATTCTCGTGTTTTTCCATTCGTCGCCTGTTGGAAAAAATCATTTTTCAATCGAAAAAAAAAAAAATCACCCAGATATACGTTCCTACATCTAAATTTTTTTGTATTTACTTAAAATTACGTATTCCTAGACCTAAATCGAATTATTATACAGGGCATATCTTTCTGCGTGTAATACACCAAGAATAATTGAAATTTTCAGATAATTTCGTATTCTTTGTTTGGTGTGTATATAAACGAGCACATCTTGAATTTAATTGTCTAATAGTTTATTAAAATTATGGCACTGACGTCAGAACCACAAACAATATCGTCTTTCCAAGAAATTTAAACTATTAATCTCTTGTTAAAAATTTATAATTGAGGATTAATTTGAAAATTCAAGGATCGATATTTTACATTTTTTTTTTTTGAAAGAAATTCGCCTAGGTAGTAGCAAATATGTTTGGAATTTTAACAATTTTTTTCAAATTTGTAGCGGACACTAGGCCGCACAATGTGCCAAACATGCAACCTACTTCGAAAAAAAAACTCTAGTCGAAAAACAGAAGATTCAGTCGTTGGGAGTGTATTTGTACTTTCGTGCCTGAAGCACAATCTGTATGAATTAGTCGTAAGTGAGAAAATCGAGGCCCAAGGGAAATGAATGTAAAAAAAAAGTCTATTTAATTAAACTCGCAGGAAGGACGATTTTGTTTCATGTGGTGCATTTGCTTTTTCCCAAGTCCGAATTTAATTTTCTCAAAATTTTTAAAATTGTAAATTTTTACATTTTTTTCTTCTTGTTTGGTTATTTAAAAATAGTTTTCAATTCCACGATTTTTTCCCAGTTTCCTAAATTCCTTGAAACCTAATTTGAACCAGCAGTTGACATTTTTGAAAAATTGTGATTTAATCGACCGAATAGGTCACCAATACGGATAATCCAAGTTTTCAGGTGCTAAAATTCATATGTACCATGAAGTTAAAATTTCCTAAAAATTTGTGTTCAGGTCAAAAATGAATTCTATGCAATTTTCCAGTTCATTTTTCTTATTTTTGGCATTATCATCTAATGTTTGGTCGAACTGAAAAGTAATCTCATTTAAATTAAAAACACAATTAAAATTACCTCTCATCCTTAATAAATTCCGATGTAATGGTCCGTCTTCTTCGAATTCCAGTCCACGATCGCGAAAATTGTTAAAATCTTTCACAAGAATGTTTTTAATCAGTTCAGGATCTCTGATCAATACAATTGGTCGATGCACCGCGTAAAATCCGATATACTTGTACGGTTCTGATTGTTTATACAAATTTGAAATGCATAAACCTAAAGGTTTTCTCATCCAGAGGACATCTCCAAGATTTCCCACGATAAATTTCGGCTTCAGTGAAGGGAAATTTTTCTTTTTGAAAAAGGAATGCGCACTTTGAAAAGATAAATATAAAAATAACATCAACGTATTCAAAATAATTATCAATGCAAATGCAACGAACGCAATCATTTTGCTAAAAAATTAAAATCGCTTATTTGGGGTCGAACCTCCGAACTCGTGTGGTTTTCAACTATGCTGAAAAAAGCAATACTTATACGCACACTTTGTTTTGGTAGGTACCATGAAAAAAAAACATCATTGCGAATAAAATTTAAATATGGTTATTTTTGTACTTGGATAACAAAATAGGCGCATAATTTGGCAATTTTTACATGAAACTATTGTAAACATGAATTCATTAAGTGGTATAATGTACAATAAAATAACGCAGAAAACTGTGCAAATTAGGTTGACACTGGGTACGGCGCATACAGGGTGGGGCATTAACAACGCAACCGAAAGTTTAAATCGCCACCAACACAACCCAAATGACCCAAAACATTCGATTCCACCGAAAATGGTAACTTTGATCTTTCCAAAAACATATAAAACCATTGTCATCGAAATCTGAAGTGAATTTTCGTCATGAGAGAGCAAAGAGTAGGAATAGAACGTGCTTTACATTTGAACATAAACATATCAGGTCTATCAGAAAAGCAAAGAATTTCAATTTCAAACACTTATTCGGACTCCGTCGCACTTTTTTTTGATGGGGCTGCCTAAAAGAAAGAGTTTCCTTAATTGCTCCACAAAATTTTGATGAATTACGTGCTAGAATTTCGGAAAAAATCAACAATATTTGTGTAATAACTTCAAGATAAGTTTTTCGTTTTTGTGACATAATTATTTGTATTATTGCTCATAGATGCCATTTTCAACACTTTTTCTGACTTTTTTTTTACTTTCTAACCTATATTCTAACATTTTTTGAAAAAAAATATCAATTTTCATTCATAGCTTGAATTTTGTGAAAACACGGTTGCGTTGTTAATGCCCCACCCTGTACAATTAAACTAAGGTTATGATGAACAAGTTACTGAAAATACCCTGACTACGCTAGCGTCACTAAAATAACAGGTTACCCAATTTTTTCAGTGAAATTTGACCCCCCCTCTCCCCTTATATTTTCTCGAATTGTCAGCCCCTCCCTTAAGTAATTTCTGGGTGCGCGCATGTTCGAAATATTGAGATCTTCAAGTGCATTGAAAAATTTTTCATTTCTGTTCCAATAGCTTTGCCAAGGTCAATGTCCGGATCAATGCGGCAGCGAAATAGTTACCGTTACGACGTCACCAAATTGTTACCCAGGATCACCAGATCCACGTTGTCCACGACCACTGCCACCAGTGCGAATTTCGACTAGCGAACCAGAACCGGATTGCTATCCAGGATCCGATGATCCGAGATGTGCGCCGTTCTCGAGTACTACTGTGAGAATTCCGGCGACATCGGTGTCTTACTTACCACCGCCACCGCCAACTGCTCCACCGAAACCAATCTGTTATCCTGGATCAAACGATCCCAGATGTCCTCCACCTCCACCACCACCACCACCACCTCCTCCTTCACCACCTCCAAAACCTGTATGTTATCCTGGATCAACCGATCCCAGATGTCCACAACCACCAAGAACACCCCCTCCTCCTCCACCACCACCGCCTCCCAGACCTACTACTTATTTACCACCACCATCGCCTCCTAGACCTACAACTTATTTACCACCCCCGCCACCTCCAAGTCCTACGACTTACTTACCACCTCCTCCACCAACTACCCCGAAACCGATTTGTTACCCAGGTTCTAACGATCCGCGATGTCCAAAACCACCCCCACCGCCTCCACCACCACCCACTCCTGCTAGATTGGTTTGCTATCCAGGATCTAATGATCCGAGATGTCCGCAACCAACAAAACCTCCACCCCCGCCGAGTCCTCCAACTTACTTACCACCTTCTCCTCCAACTCCACCTAAACCAATTTGCTATCCAGGTTCAAACGATCCTAGATGTCCGCCTCCACCACCTCCGCCGCCACCGCCATCACCTCCTCCACCACCGCCGCCACCACCTCCCCCGCCGAAACCCATTTGTTATCCGGGATCAAATGATCCCCGATGTCCACAACCACCAAGGACGCCTCCTCCACCACCGCCACCCCCGCCTAGTCCTCCAACTTACTTGCCACCACCCCCTCCTACCACTCCCAAACCTATCTGTTATCTTGGATCAAATGATCCCAGATGTCCTCCACCACTGAGGACGCCACCTCCACCTCCGCCGCCACCGCCTCCGAGTCCTCCAACTTATTTGCCACCACCCCCTCCAACCACTCCCAAACCTATCTGTTATCCTGGATCGAACGATCCCAGATGTCCTCAAGCACAGAGGACGCCCCCTCCACCAACTTATTTACCACCTCCTCCCCCTACACCACCTAAACCAATTTGCTATCCAGGTTCGAATGATCCTAGATGTCCGCCGCCTCCACCCCCACCACCACCACCGCCACCTCCACCACCGCCACCTCCACCCAGTCGTCCAACTTACTTGCCACCACCCCCTCCTACCACTCCCAAACCTATCTGTTATCCAGGATCAAATGATCCCAGATGTCCTCAACCACAGAGGACGCCACCTCCACCCCCACCAAGTCCTCCAACTTATTTACCACCTCCTCCTCCTACACCACCTAAACCAATTTGCTATCCAGGTTCAAACGATCCTAGATGTCCGCCTCCTCCGCCTCCACCTCCACCCCCACCTCCTCCATCACCACCACCGAAACCCATTTGCTACCCAGGATCAACTGACCCTCGATGTCCACAACCACCAAGGACACCTCCTCCAACTTACTTGCCACCACCTCCGCCTACAACCCCCAAACCTATCTGTTATCCTGGATCAAGTGATCCCAGATGTCCAAAACCACCTCCACCTCCACCAACTCCACCTAGATTGGTGTGCTACCCTGGATCTACTGATGAAAGATGTCCTAAACCTCCACCACCTCCACCAACTACTCCTAAACCAATTTGCTATCCTGGTTCAAATGATCCAAGATGCCCTCCTCCTCCACCACCACCACCACCACCACCACCACCACCACCACCACCACCGCCACCGCCACCTCCTCCTCCTCCCCCTCCACCCCCACCGCCTCCACCAAAGCCTATATGTTATCCAGGATCAAGCGATCCGAGATGTCCTCAACCTCCCAGAACTCCACCTCCAACGTACCTACCACCACCTCCACCAACTACGCCAAAACCAATCTGTTATCCAGGTTCAAATGATCCACGTTGCCCAAAACCACCTCCACCGCCCCCAACTCCTCCAATTTATGTGCCACCACCATCAACAACTCCAAAACCAATTTGTTATCCAGGATCAACTGATTTCAGATGTCCACAATCTTTCAAAACTAGCCCAAAACCCACCACTCAACCACCACCAGTTTGCTACCCCGGATCTCCAGATCCCAGATGTCCAAAACCGCCAGTTATTTCTACAAGGCCGCCTTCTACTTATTTGCCTCCTCCTCCAGTTTCGACCCTACCACCTCCACCCCCGCCACCACCCAAGCCAGTTTGTTATATAGGGTCTCCTGATCCGAGATGCCCACAACCCCCTAGAACACCTCCTCCCCCTCCCAAGCTAGTTTGTTATCCTGGATCATCTGATCCTAGATGCCCACCGCCCCCTCCACCTCCACCACCACCACCACCACCACCGCCACCACCACCACCGCCACCTCCTCCTCCACCACCACCACCACCACCACCACCACCGCCGCCACCTCCAAAGCCAATATGCTATCCTGGATCAACCGACCCTAGATGTCCTCCTCCTCCCCCTCCACCACCACCAAAATTAGTCTGTTACCCCGGATCCACAGATGCAAGATGTCCACAACCTCCAAGGACACCGCCTCCTCCAACTTACTTACCACCTCCACCATCTACCACAGCAAAACCAATTTGTTATCCAGGTTCAAATGATCCAAGGTGTCCACCACCCCCACCACCACCACCACCACCACCACCACCCCCTCCTCCTCCACCTCCACCACCACCACCACCACCTCCACCACCGCCACCTCCACCTCCGCCACCACCGCCGAAACCAGTCTGCTATCCTGGTTCAAATGATCCAAGATGCCCAAAACCTCCTCCACCACCTCCCCCGCCAATTAGTACCAGGCCACCGTCAACTTATCTCCCACCACCACCCCCTACTCCACCAAGGCTAGTCTGTTATCCCGGCAGTAACGATCTGAGATGTCCTCAACCTGCTAGAACCCCTCCACCTCCACCACCACCAACACCACCACCAAAACCTATCTGTTATCCAGGGTCCAATGATCCGAGATGTCCACCACCTCCACCACCACCACCACCACCTCCACCTCCCCCAACACCTCCTCCACAACCTATCTGTTATCCAGGATCCAATGATCCAAGATGTCCACCGCCACCTCCTCCACCTCCACCTCCCCCAACACCTCCCCCACAACCTATCTGTTATCCAGGATCCAATGATCCAAGATGTCCACCGCCACCTCCTCCACCACCACCACCGCCACCTCCTCCATCACCTCCTCCTCAACCAATATGTTATCCCGGCTCCAACGATCCAAGATGTCCACGTCCTCCTCCTCCACCCCCTCCACCTCCATCAATTCCACCGACTGAAGGACCGGTCGTATGTACCTGTAATGGAACCACGCACCGTCCAGTGCTCTTCCCCATCTGCTATCCGGGTTCAACCGATCCTCGTTGCGCGCAAACTTATCAAGCGTCGTCGAGGCCTTCAATCGGTTATTTGCCACCACCACCTTCGAAAAGAGAATCAGAGAAAACAAATGAAATTAGCAGTGAGTTTTTATTTACTCGTTATGCGATACACTTATAAATTTCTCAATAATTTATTTCAATTTTTCGTTTGTGTTACAGGTAACGATAGTTTAGAACAACACCAACTGGCTTTGTCGAATTTAGAGCAATTAATTCGTCATTTTTCGAAAGAAAAAGGTTACGAAGTCGGTGATTCGTCGAAGGATTTAGCAGGTCTCGTTTTTGACGAGTTGAAACGAGCCCAAGAAAGTCAGCCTCAAGAGGTCAATTGAAGCATTTAATTATTAATTTATTTTCGGCTTATTTATTAAGCCTGTTCAGGAGATGTTAAATCGAACAGATTTGTTTTTTATATGTAAATAAAAATTTTGTTATAATTGTCTTTTTCAATTGTCGTTACTAAAGATGAAATAAAAATAAAATAAAAGCAATAAATATTTTTATTGTAACAAACTATCAAATAACAAATCATGTGCTAAATTAATTCATCTCATCTCAAATGATTCGACATTCTTTACTTACATTAAAAAAATATCAAGGGAATGTGTAAAAAAGGAGTCAACTTGACGAGGTCATTGAACCCAAACAACTTTTGACTCTTCAAATCGACTCCTCAGTTCTCCTGATATGTCCGAAATACATTCAGTTTATATACGTATTAAATGCAAACACAATTGCGATAACGATAATATGAAACTTATCCTATGGTAAAAAGATTTCTTTGAAAAAACGCAAAATAAAAACGTTAGGCGCTTCGTTAAAATCGTAGAATGAGAAAGTTGTTAAATATGGCGAAAAAGTGACACTCGAAGGTGTGTCTATTGAGACACTTGCAATAAAGAATTAATAGCCGCGTCTTTATTTCCACCGTTCGCTTCCAGAACCGATTTAACAACTTCCTTATCCAAATTGGGGAACATTTCTTCAACCTGAAAGATACCAAATGATAATTATACGAATTCAAATTAAAAAATATTTCGAAATGATACGTACCATTTTTAAATCGTCGGCCGATATTTGTGGCGGTGCTTGTGGAGGCGGATAAGGTGCTTGGTAAACGGGAACAGGTGTATAAGCATTATATCCGAGAATTCCTGTGCCTGTACGAGGCACCATCATTACAGGAGGAGCAGCAGCAATACCATACGATACAGGAGCCGTCTGTAATACGAAGTTGTATGAGTCAGTGCATCAATAAGAATAATAAACAATGACGAAATTACTCACAGAATAACTGAGAACTAGATTAATTGCACCTTCTTGACCTTCGCCTTGTTTTCCACTCAGAGGAAACCATTCTTCGTGGGTTTGGCCTGCGAATACCGAAGCTGGGATGGGTACTTGGGCCCAGGCAATCAACTCGTCCATTGTGAATGAGCATTCGTCATATACTTCCACGCTTATGGTGTTTACTCCGGCAGGTAGCAAACTAGAATCGAAACACACCATAAAAGTTGTTATTTACGTTGGATTAAAATAGCACAGTCTGTAAAGAGCTTACCATTGAACTACTTTATTCCATCTGGGATTTTTACCACCGTTGCTGTCAGTTTGGGTTTCATATACGCAATGACCCACTCTCAATCGAGCATAAGGATCCATTCTAGCTATACCGTAATTTTTCACTAATTTTGCCTGCAAAATGAAATCATAAGTAGAAAACAGATGGTTGACAACTATCACCTATAACGAACAAAAAGTACCTGATCAACGGTGATATTCAAACGTCCCATGGGTGAGCATGTCGGAGCATTCAATTGTCTATCCAAAGCAATAGCTAACTGTTGATCAGCATCAGGCGGAGGCAGGCTCGAAACTCTCAAAAAATCTTGCGGTAGTTCGCCCAAAACCAACTGCAAATGTTCGAAGATGTGAGTTATATGTATCGTAATAAATAGTTAGCTCAAAATACTTACTCTGCGTCTTCTTTCTTCTGTGAATTTCGGTTGCGAAGTCGTTGAACTCATTCTGTAAAATGCAAACGAAATTTACGTCGTTGGAGTACGTGACAAAAATTATACGTGAAATAATCTAGCACAGGCTGAGCTTTAGATAAACTATCACCTATCAAGGAAATTTATGTTCTAATGGACTTACTTGATTGTTAGTAATGTTACACAATGTTAAATCACAAGAAAAATAATTCCTAATTCGATTTTTTTTCCTAATCACGAATAAATAATGATTAATTTTACACGGTGATAAGAAAAGAAACAGAAAAACAATGCGAATTTTTTTTTGAATTTTTGGTTTTCGGTTACTTGACGTGCATTTTGAATGTTTTTAAAAGTCGAATTATTCCAGATAATTCGCGTTTGCAAGAATTTATTTAGTATTTTAAATGAAATTAATACTTGAAAAAATTCAATTGATTCAATACTTCAAATGAAAATGTTGGTAGGTAAGGTCCCTCCGGAACCCTCCCTCGCCCTAACTACACACTACTCGTTTCCACTAGGATCGCTACGAGCTCGTACCACGACTAGAATCCTGCCGTTCAGTGGTTTAACGGATCAACCAGATAGTCACTTCGTTAAAAATGGTTGATAAAATACCACGTAGCTATTTTTATCCTTCATCTAGTCCTTCGGGTCGTGATCTGGTCTCGTGCTTCAGCTGTAGAGCTAACATCAACCATTTTTTTTGGTAGGGTAATTTTTTTTTCGTGAGAAACTATTGAAATATCGAACGTATTTATTTTTTTTTCCCTTGTTTTTCTAAAAACGAGATAATTAAGTAAAATAAAATATCGCATTGAAAAAAAAAATCGTGATTGAATCGTGTCTGTGCAAAGTCAAGAACTATGGCGCCACCATCCACGAGAAGTAAAACAGCGAATGATACGGCGAATGAAGAATTGCAAAACAATACTCTCCGGTAGACGAATCAATAAATAAAGAAAAAGAACCCACCTGTAATCCTGTAATTACACCTGCAATGCAAGAAATCATAAATAAACGAGGTACAAGCACAACTTTTTCCGCGCTATTACAAATAAACAACATGTTCATTGAACCAAGAGCAGACAGCAGTGGTTGGCCGCCGATAAAGCTTTCATCACGCCACCTTTCCAAATACGTCCTATGCAAGAGTATGAAAAGCTTCAGGGACGCATAAAAAATGTAAAAGGGTGGAAGAAGATGGTAGAATTGGACCTGAGAGCTTTGAACCTTGTAATTTTTATTACGTCAGAACGTGAATCGAGGTACAAATGTCGCCTTCTCGTAGGGCAACACTGGATGCCCCAGACGCTCCAATACTTGAAAGCTTCAGTCTCCAAAATCGATAAACTGGTCGTTTGGGGGAAATATACACGGCATACGACGCCTATGTATACCTCTGTTGCACATTTAAAAGCAATAGAACACATGAATTAAGTACAACTTCATGAAAGATTTATCCGGCTTAGATTCCGACCTCAGTTCGACGCTCAAAGATTTATAGCCGACTTCAACCAGCTAATTACCGAGTATGAAAGAGTTGGCACCACTTACTCCGACGAGTTCCATCCAGAGAACGATATTCCCTACAGAAAATAGATGGGTATATATACGACGAAAAAATCGCCATTCTCTACGTTCTACTACTCAACGGTTACATCATTACCTATGACAATCAAAAATCTCGAATACTTTCAACAAAGATTCACTCAAATCGCCGAGTCTCATCCTGCGAAAAAGAAACCGTCTGTAACGAAACCTGAAACCAATAATAACGGCAACAATAAATCATTCGTCCGCCAACCCAGGGTCGTGCTCCAGCCAAGAGACCCTACAATCCGAAGATAAATCAATTTTCAAATCCAAACCTGTACACGAAAAATATACTCCAGAGCAATTTGGAAAAACGCGAAAAAACAAGTTCGAAGGAGGAGAAGGCGGCGGTACGATGTTTTGAAGTGTATGCGAACACTTCTTCCATACAATTTGACAAATGCCCCAATCACTGGTAAGGCTTGTTTACAAAATGTTATCAGTATGGACACGAAGTCAGGTTGACTGTAAGAAAGCAAAATAAGGTCTAATCACACTAAAGGTAAACGACTTGAAGAAAATCGTGTATTTATCTGATAATTTAACTCTAGCTCGATCTTTATTATGCGATTCAGCGGCTTCCTCCACCTAGTCGTTTATGTGGTAAGTGTCATTTACTGTCGTTGATTACATTGAATTCGAAAGCCCAGAAAAAGTACACTACGAGCTGATAAAACCGCCGAAAATTTACTTGCTGTAGGGGAAGGACCTCTCCGCTCTTGATTTTCGTTCAATAAAACTAAAACAATTATAAATTTAAAACAGGTACAATACGTGCCTAATGCGACAGACTGTATTATTAGTGTATCAGCTCTGAACCTACAATTTAAAACAACGTTGGTATTGTATCCTAGAGCTGGTCATCTTCTCTGCCGTAAGTTTGGTCAAAAAACTTGCTGCAATTGAACAGTCTAACGGTATCTATAGAATGAGAACACAAATAATCGATAATAAATTAGAAAATAGTTGATACTTTATTTTAAATGTGCGAGATCAATCTCAGTGTGTATTCAACGAGGTATCGAAAAAATTGCTATATAATTAATGAAGGCGCTAATAATTCCGGCGCTTCCTTGACGTGCTTGAAAACCATTACTAGGAATAGATATCGAAAAAATTAAACGTAATTTAACTCCGCAACAGAAAAAGTTGCTACAAGAGGAAGGGGAATTGTGGCACCGCCGTATGGGACACATTTCTTCTCCCCTCAGTTAATAGACTTGACAAGGTTGCAGTGGGAGCGGGGGAATTAATGTGCGACGTGACGGTGGCGAATTGTGAAGTTTGTTCAAAATCTAAGCAAACTAAGAAATCGTTTGAAAAGGATCGTGAACGCGCTTCACGCCCGTGCGAACGCATACATGCTGACCTGATCGGCCCAATTTCACCACCCCCACGTTCATTCTTAAAAACAGATACGTTATGTGTGTTTCTGACGACTTTACTAGGTATCTACAAGTGTTTGTTATAAAGACAAAATCCGGATGTAGAAACAGCAACGTGCATGGACGAAGCACTTCGTTTTTTACAGGCTAGATATCCTGGAGCTGGTCAATTCGACCAACTTCGTTGTGATAACGGTACCGAATTCATAGGTATTGAAATGAAACGTGTCCTTGAAAATTACGGTGTAACAATACAGGAGTCAGAGCCAAATTGTCACAACATAACGGCACTGGCAGAACGCGTGAATAGGACAATAGAGGAGAGAGCTAGAGCTCTTCTCTTTGAATCAGGTTTTGAGGTAGGAATGTGGGGTTTTGGCTATACACGCTGCCTGTTATATTTATAATAGGACTCCACATTTCAGCACTTGACATGATGACTCCATATGAAAAAATTATTTGAAAAGATTCCTGATATCTCGAATATAAAAATTATTGGTTCTAGAGCATATACATTAAATGAAACTATACCTAGAGGAATGAAATTTACTCCGCGATCAAATACTTACTATCTCGTAGGTTTTACAAAAACTGGTTACACAGTTTATGACCCAACGACTAAAAAGAGACTTGATACCTGTAATGTTAAAATAGACGAATCTAAACTTTATAAAAAATGATTACCCTGACTCAAATGTGACGACGTTTTCAAATATTAACTGATACTGATACTGTAACTAACGAAACTGAAACAAACCTTGAACAACAAGTAACTCTTCAAAACGAACAAAATCAGGAAAACGCTCTAAACATAATGAAGAATCAGATTCCGAACGAATCTCAATCCATGAGCTAGAATTAGATGAAGATTGGGATGAACACGAAAATATTCCAATTAATATCAAATACTCATATCACGAACCTCAAAATATAATAAATCTGAATGAAAAACCTATGACGTACCTTGAAGCTACAAACTCGAAAAATTTAGCTAAATGGCAACCTCCTCTTCTGGCCGAATTACAAGCTATGAATAAACACATCGTTTGGACAATCGTACCTAGAAGGAGGGGAATGAATGTAATACCAATGAAATGGGTGTTCACTGTAAAGAAGACGGCACTCTAAAAGCTAGATTAGTGGCAGTGGGTAGTAGAGATAAGGAAAATTACTCTTCGGAGGAAACCGCATCTCCTACGCCTTCCGCTATAATTATTCGAATGTTATTAGCCATCATAATACAATTTGCATGGCCAATACGACAACTTGACGTGAAAAACGCATTTTTACATAGCAAAAATTGACCGAGAAAAATACGTCTCGATTCCCCAAGGTATCAATATCGATGGGAAAAGATTTGTATGTAAACTAGACAAGGCCATTTATGGCCTAGCGATCTCTCCAAAAAAAACTTGGTATAAACACATTTCATAAGGCGATGAGATCACTAGGTTTCAAACGTTCTGAAAGAGAAACCTGTATCTACATCTTGAGAAAGGGTAATAAAATTATCATTATTCTCATTTATGTAGACGATATCCTAATAACAGGGAGTTGTATTCAACTCATCGAATTCATAATTGGCGAACTCGAACAGATTTTTTGAAATTAAAAATCTAGGAATACCAACTAGGTACCTAGGTATACAGTTTGAGTGGAAAAAATAACGAATCGATTTTCCTTCACCAAACTGATTATACGATCTCGATGTTGGAAGCTTTTGGCATAGTGGGGAGTTGTACTACCCCTATGGTACCATTCGCCTCCCAAAATAAATTAAAAATCAAATCAAATGAAAAACGAAAACCATACTCATATAAACAAGCCATAGGTGCGATCTTGTACCTGGCTAACAATTCTAGACCAGATATAGCCTTCGCCACAAATTACTTAGCTAGGTTTCAGTCGAATCCACAGGATCTTCACTGGATCCTTTTAGACCACCTACTCAAGTATTTGAAACAAACACCAAAAATGGGGATTTTTTTACTAGGAAATCTGAAAAAGTAAACCAACTTGACTCGTACATTGACTCAGATCACGCAGGTAGTAGCTTGACTCGAAAATCAACGTCTGGTTATATCATACGTTTATATGGTAATATAATAACCTGGTGTTCACGGTTACAAAAGTGTATCGCCGAAAGCTCCGGTGAAGCTGAGTATATAGCTATCTGCGAAGCTGCTCACGACATTTTATTTATAGCCAGACTCTACGAAGAAACAATAGACTCGATTTATTATCCAATTACAGTTTTCGAAGACAGTAGTCTGCTATAAGCTTATGCTATAACTCTACCGGAAAAGGTCGAGTGAAGCACATCGAACTAAAATACCTGAAAGTACGAGAGTATTTTGTAAATAATATACTCAAAACCACAAAAGTAAATTCTAAACAACATGAACAACTAGCGGATTTCTTAACGAAAACCACTAGCTGATAAAAATTATCACACATTGATATCTAAAAATAATGCATTCTAAGAAATAATTAAAAGTTGCGATATGTTTCTCTGAAAAAGGAATTAAATACAAATATTTTTTACAATAATTATTTATTTCTATTCAAGACGTATCGATAAAAACAAATTTGCAACTAAAAATGTAAATAAAATTATTTTATTATTTTTGGATTTCAGGATAGAAATTCAAAACTCGACTTGAAAGAATCGAACCTGACTTGACTACCGAAATCGAACCTTGAACTCGAATCACATCGAAGAGAATTTTTTATTTTTTTTATTTTTATTTCCGGTTCTCAATATGAAACTTGAATTCATTAATTGAATAATATTATTAAAATATATCAATAACTATAATATTCGTTGTCACGACTTATAATACTATCATTGTAATATCATTTTTTTTAATCCACAGCAATGATACATATATGATATTAGCTTAATATTTTTCTTTCTTTCAAGTTCTGATCTTTTTGAAGCATTGTCTTCTTGATATATTTTTTAGAAACATATTTTCTATAATTAGATATATTCTATCTCGTATGAAAATAATGATTAATAAATATTCATTCCGACTTGATGCGATGTTTTTAGAGAAGAAATTTGAATTTCTGAGCTAAACACTCCAACACTTGATTACCAATTTTGTTCTTACAGAATATGATATGATTTTTTTTAATTCTCGACATGAAAGTACAGAGAAGAATCGTCATGATTCTGTGTTGTACGTAAAAGTATCAAACTGAAATGCACAAAGAAGAAACTAGGTTTCTGGGCTGTGGCATTCTTAAGCACCTCTGACAACTGATCAAAATGCTCTTTTTGGGAAGGGGTGTAATTTACATCCCTTTACCTACAGAATTTTCAATTCAATTTTTTTGGAAACTCGTCAGTGTGGGAAGGGGTGTTGGTAGGTAAGGTCCCTCCGGAACCCTCCCTCGCCCTAACTACACACTACTCGTTTCCACTAGGATCGCTACGAGCTCGTACCACGACTAGAATCCTGCCGTTCAGTGGTTTAACGGATCAACCAGATAGTCACTTCGTTAAAAATGGTTGATAAAATACCACGTAGTATTTTATCCTTCATCTAGTCCTTCGGGTCGTGATCTGGTCTCGTGCTTCAGCTGTAGAGCTAACAGAAAACTCAATTTTTGATAAAAAAAATACAATTCAATATTTTTTGGATGAAAAATGTTAGTTTACTAAATGTAAACAAGATGGCGCTGTAGTGAGCTGTTTTCTTTCTTTAGACGCGTGTTTCTGTTTTGTTACGTTTTCAAAGCTCTACGAAAGTTCGTTTGATATCCGAAGTTCAGTTGTTTGTAGAAATTATCGCATGCAGTTGTTAATTCATCTTCGTATGATGTAATGAGAAATTACGATTTTTAAAATTCTATTTCATACGTTAAAAAGTATTAATGCTTAAGGATTATTTCACATTATTCTAATTTTAAAGTGATACAGTGAATAAAACGCAAACATGTCCAAAGACATGCTCACTGATAATAACCTGGTACAACCTCTTCTAACAGGTGAGTTTCCTCCTCGAATAATCAATTTTTCTAAAAATATAATGATTTACCAAAAATTAAGAATAATTATACAAAATGAGGGAAAGTTCAACACACTTACCTTGAAAATATTTTCAAACACTTATCGGTTTGTAAATTCGAACAGGTTTCAATCGCAACGAACTTGAACCTTATCAGTAATATTTTTTCACTTTCATGACATAATTTTCATAATTTTTTCGTTTCAGATTTGTACCAGATTAATATGGCATTCGCGTACTGGAAAGCTGGCAAAACCAACGATCGCGCGGTATTCGATTTATTTTTCAGAAAAAATCCCTTCCAAGGAGAATTCACCATATTCGCAGGATTGGAACAGTGCATAAAATTCCTGGATAATTTTCAGTACACCGATAGCGGTGAGTTGCTCGTACGAGGCTATATTTAGAGGATTATTCTCTCAGTCACATTCCATGACCGATAAGGCTTCGGACGAGTGCTTATGAATGCATAAACCGGACGTTACGAGATTTTTTTCCATCGCAAGAATAATTCGAATTTGCTGATTACAAATTTTTCGTTATGAAAGAATCAAATATTAGAGTTGATTATGAGAACTTATGTTTTCATTTTCGTCTAGAGAAATTGGCGTCACGTCGAAATACTCGACGTATTGATGAACTTGGCAATTTATCTGTTTGGGTGAAATTCCTCTAGTTTTGCCAACTGTCAATAGTTTTGGTTTATATCAATTTTTGTTTGCTTTTTTCCCTTCGGGTTATCTTTATGGTTTTTTTGCTATGCAAGTTTACGTGTTTTTTTTCGTACCTGCTGGGAAATAAATGACGAGTTTGTGGAAAATTTTATGTTTTTTTTTGCAAAAATAGAATTTGTCACGAAGTAGTAACATGACTAATAAAGAATTGAAGTTTATTGAAAAAAATAGGAAAATAGACGAAAAATGAATAAAATGGAAGTTTATGGACTTGATAACATGAAAAATGTTTTTTTTTTTTTCTTGAAAAAAAAGGAAAATGAATCATTCTCAAACTAAATAAAAATATAGATTAAAAAAATCGATTGTATTGACTAATGAATATCTTATTCTGATTTCAGACATCGAATATCTGAAGCAGACTCTTCCAGAATCCATAGACGACGAATTTTTCCAATTCCTAAGTCAGCTGAATACGAAATGTATCACGTTATACGCCATCGACGAAGGTTCGGTCGTATTCCCAAGGTAAATAATCGTCTCTGGTATTTTTCAAGATCGAAATTCGACACCCTTCGATTAATTTCATCCAAAAATTAAACGTGTGTGGAATAATTTATTCGCAGAGTTCCTATGATTCGTGTAGAAGGCCCTCTAGTGGTAGTGCAGTTAATCGAAACGACATTCCTGACATTGGTGAACTTCGCAAGGTAAATTATCTCATCAAATTGTCGTCGAATTTATTCAATGAGTTAATTTTTGCCCCATTTCTCGCTTAGTTTAATGACGACGAACGCAGCCAGGTATAGGATGGCAGCGGGTGATAACGTATCGCTATTGGAGTTCGGCCTGCGACGTGCTCAAGGTCCGGATGGAGGATTATCCGCGTCCAAATACGCTTACATGGGTAAATATGCCTTTTGAATTTCAAAGCAACCCGGAGTGAGAAAATACCGTATTGCCGAGCGCGTCAAATTACGGTGCCTTGTATCGGGTGTCACGATACCGAGGCTTTTTTACAAATCGATGGCACCTGGTACCAAGACTTCCGTTGGTACGTAAATTCGCACGACCGTTTAATTGCGGCAGCGTGAAATGAATGTGTGTTGAAATCGCGTCGAGGCAACGAGGTTAATGCGAAAAAGTTTCACCTCGACCTTGACAATGAACGAGTTGAAAAATTTCAAGCTGACAGATTCTCTCGAGGTTTTTATACTTTGTTGCATTGGAAATAGTCTCGAAGTTTTTATCGGTCCGAAGATAAGATAATTTGCTTTTGAGGTTCTTCAGCACGATGTATTTGAATGCTGATTTTAAAAAGGCATTCAAGAGTGATTGTTTACGTAATTTGTTTGAGATATCTGTAGGGTATTTATCGCCAATCAACTGTTCATTGATAATATGACTTATCTGCGTAACTAATTAATGATATTCTTCGGTTTACCATGAGCTGATATTTTTTCAAAAGGTTGGAGTATCTTACCGAATTTATTCAAAAACCTAAGTACTAAGTACTCACTGACCAATTCTAATGATGCGACACGCTCAATTCGTTTCTAATTGCGAATCATACACGAACTTTGAACCGGTGATGTAAAGAAGTAGATCACGTTTATTATTAGATTTTCTTTTTTTGAACGGAATGAGTTAAAAAGAGAAATAAAATTGAGAGATTTATGTGATAATTTGAAATGAAAGAGAAATTTTTAATGAGAAACGAGAATTTTGTACTTGATTGTTGATTCAATTGTCAATTTTTGGTGAATTTTGAACATTTTTTCTGGAAAATTTAAAATTTTCACTTTTGAAATAATTTTTGTTCTTAAACTAACATTATTCCCCGGAATTCAGATCCCTAAGTTAAGTAGTTCTTGAATAATGACTCAAAAGGTGGAAAATGAGTATTAATTTTTTTTCTTAGGAGTCAGGATTGACTCAACCGATTTTCTTCAAACTTTGGTACCTATAAATGTAGGTATATGTAAGGGCTTTTCACACAAAAAAACTTACAGCTCCCCTTCTTATCTTTCAAAAATTCGACTTACTATTTCGAGGCGACCCTCTTTTTCCTTTGAAAGACTCCGGGCAAAATTTTCAAAAAATAATTTGTAGGTACCTTATTAATCCTAGAATGACATATAATTTTTTCAAAATTTTACCTCGGATGGGCCATCTTTTGATCATTTGATACAACAATTTTGGTCAATTTTGACCATGACCCAACCGGATTATTAAGGTACCTCGAAATTATTTTTTGAAAATCTTTCCTGCAGTCCTTCATAGGTGAAGAGAGTCTAAAAATATGGAGTCAATTTTTTTGGAGGGGGTGGAGGGGGAGCTGTAATTTTTTTGTGAAAAGCTCTTACATTTCCCTACATTTGTATTTAAGTTTGAAGATAATCGGTTGAATCAATCCTGAGAAAAAAATTAAAACTCATTTTTCACCTTTTGAGTTATTATTCAAAAACTACTCAACTTGGAGGTCTGAAACTCAAGGGAATAATGTATCTCTAGTGTACCTAACTACCTATATACCCTGTAAGTATAATTCCAAGATAGCTCGGTGTCGATTTACGATTCTTACCCGGACATGTCCTGTTGATGTTTTTATGGCGACGACGTAATGACGTCGTACCTCGAAAAATATTGGAAAACTGAAACCTCAAATAACTAATTTTTTGATAATATTAATTTTTTCTCCTCTCTTTCTATTTCATCCTGAAGACTAATGAAGAAGTCATAGTTGAGATAATATTCCTATCGAAGATATAGGTAATAAATGTTTAATCATGTAGGATCAATTTCTCTGAGCTAGGTCATTTTTATTATTTTTTTTTCGAATTTTGTGTACTCTACCAGAAAAATATAGTGAAATGACCTCGAAAATATGTGGAAAAATTGAGAATTTTTGGTCAATTTTTAACTTTTATAAAATTTTAATTTTTTTAGATTTGATTTTTTTGTTGATTGTTGGTGGTATTATTGCTATCTCGATTTTTCGCGATTTTTTGGAGTGTTTACAAGATTTCTGTTGGTATATTATGGCCAAAAAAACGTTATTTTGAAAGATATTTCGGATTTGAATAAAAAAATTACTGAAGTCTTGCTGTGGAGTAAAAACTTTTAAATCATAGATATGTATGTTTTAAGGATTTCTTTTGCTAAGTCATTTTAATAAAATTCAAAATACTGTTTAAATATTTTTTTAGCCAGTATTAGAGATTAAAAAACGTATTAAATAATTTTTTCTGGTACCAATCTCACATCAAATTTGATTTTTTGTAAAAAAAAGTTGAATATTTCCATTCTTGACATTTTTTTCTTCTTTTGAATTCTTTTTTTCAATTTTCGAAATTGCTAAGCAATTTTCAATAAATTGAAAATTTTTTCAAATTTTTTAAAGGTACTTACGTAAATAAAAATTCGTTGTTTCTTTATGTCGAGTTTTAATGTTTTTTTTTTGAGCAGGAAAACTTCCATTTTAACCCTAAAACATAATTTTATGTTAAAAAATTCGCATGTTTGGCTGTAGGATAAAAACTTTCAATTTATGGATTTGCTTCAAGGATTTTCAACTTGAATTCATAATTACTCGTGGCTTTTTGTTGAAAAGTGAATGTTTTTCCAATTTTCATGGGAAGCAATTCCTGACATTTTTCTGTAAATTGAAGATAATAATCGTTGATAGTTTTCTATTTATATTTTTTGAATATTTCATCTGACAATCGTAAAAAAAAACTGATTTGCAAGACTGTTTTTCGATACCATTTGAATTTTCTTATCAGATTTTAATGTTTCTTTTTTTGAAATTTATTTACCTTTATTTTTTCGAATTTTATAGTCGTAAATTTTTTCAAATTTGTGTTTCTTCCTTCTTTTTTCACCCTGTCACAGTTCCAATGCTTTCGTATTATATTGATTTTTCAGCAGAAAACTAGAATACTTGATTGTGTGGAGGGGTTTTTGGATCACAGTCAACACTCAACATTTAGAATCATTTTTTAATTCATTATCTCATATGTAATAGGTCTTTAAAAAGGTAGCTTTGAGAATCCATTTGATCAATTTTCTCTGCATAAAACGGATACAATTTTTATCAATAAGTTGTACAATGAAAAAAAAAAATCAAAATAATGGTTTTTTATTACATTTTATTTTTACATTCACTGCATTACGAGAACGAATTTATACTTTGATATTTTTTCAGCGAAACATCAATAAATTTCTGTATTTAAAAATAGGTATATCTTGAAAATATTTTACTTCTCTATCAGTTGAAAGAATATTGTTATAGCTTTGAATTTGAAAAACTTGATCATACTTGATACAATATTTATAAAAATAAAGAATAGTTCAAAAACATCACAAAAATCGATTAAAGTTTCATAAAAATATAATAAAAATATTTAAAAATATCGATAGGCAAAATATCATCACATCAAAATACTCACAATTGAAAAATTATTCAAAATAGGTTTAACATTTTCGAATACATAATAAAAAACGTCATAAAAATATCCTAAAAACTATTCAAAAATAAAAATTCTAAAAAAATAAACAATCAAATTCATACAAAATAAAGGTATGTTTCAAGTCTCGTCGATTTCAATTTAAATTCCAGTTGACGAATTCCAATTCATCAATTTTAGGAAACCGACGACCTTTTTCAAAACACAAGCCATTAGTTTTGAATGTCGCGATGAGCTGTTTTTTGGCCGAAACCATAACATCCGAATCGTTCAATTTAATTACTTCGCAGTCGCGCAGTCCTTCAGTCCTCGCGTTGAAGAGAAGTCTGAACCCATCCTCTGGTTTTCCTTCGATTTGAAATACTCCTTCGGAATTCGTATTTTTCTCTTTCGCAAAAACCCCAACGTAAGGATAATTTTCTCTTTCGATAACGGTTAAAGCGTAAACTTCGTAGTTGCCAGTTTTGTCGAGCCATTGCCAATTATCCAGTTTGAACGAATTCGATCGATTTTCCCAAGATTCTCCAAAAATCAGGTCTTTTGAATAATGATCCTTGAAAAAATGTAAATAGGCGACGTTGGGAAAGCTGCAACCTTTATAAGTGAATATTCCTGCGGTTTTCAGCTCAGCCAAAGGCTCTTCGGAGGTCAGGTACATAACACTCCAATTATTACACGTGATTACACCGTAGTCTTGTTTCGGAAATTTATGCCAATGATTGAAACGGTCCACGAATTCTTTTTTTCCACGTCCTTTGAATATGTATACTTGTTTAGAATTAGAATTTTTTTCACTGGCGAGTACACCTACAGCGGAGTGCTCCGTCACCTTGTCAACGGTAAATGCATAAATTGTATATTCGCTCTCCAGGTTAAAATTTCGTTCAAACCAGTTGTCCCAGAGAAACATTTCGGATAAGGTTTCTTTAGTCATTCCAAATATTCTTTCGTAATTGTACCACGAATTGGTATAAAATTCAAAATCTTCGAATCTGGGACACTCTTTACCCTCAAAAATTTCCGTTCCGTTGACTGTAAATTTGGCAAAAGGATCTCCACTTTTTCGTTGCATAATTCTCAAGCGGTTGTGAGTTGAGATGAAGTACTCGCCTTTTTCAAGTAATTCTGGTTCATCGAAGAAGGCCTTGAATTGACGTTCATACGAGCCTTTGAAATTATACACTCTTCTACCGTCGACTTTTTCTTGTCGGACTAAAACAGCCACTTGTGGAATATTTCGTTTGAGTTTCACAGTGTAGGCGAAAATTTCGAAGGAACCGCCGATTTTAAACTCCTTCCAGGTTTTTTCTTGGGAAAAATTTGATATTTCTCCGGGGGTCAAAACGGATGTCCGAGGTTCTGCAACTGGAGGAGCCTTTGTCTCCTTTTTTTTGGAAACTGGTTTTTTATTTGTGATTTTTTCGGAATGTTTACTCGAATGGGCCAACGGAGGTTCTGGTTCTGGTCTCGTAACCTGGTCATCTTTTTTTTGGTTTTGTTCGGGAACTAAATCTGACGGTTTTTTTTCATCTGGTCCGAAAATTTCTTCGTAATATTTGGCAGAATCTGCGTAAAATACAACATTTTTTAATTTAGGGCATTTTTCATCATCGTAATTTTCTACCTCGTTGGTGACTTTAAACTCTGCGAAGGGGTTTCCCGATGCCAAACGTATGATTTTTAAAGGATTGTCGAATGTGACGAGGTATCCTTCTTTTTCGAGTAAATTTTGATTATTGAAGTACTTGTGGAAATTACTTCCACTCGAGCCTTTCAAACGGTATGATATTTTGCTGTCTGTATTCTCTTTTTGAGCTGAAATAGCTACGTACGGATGCATCATACCTTTAAATTTGATCGCGTAAGTGAACACTTTGTACGTACCAATTTCGTTCAAGTTTTTCCAAGTTTTGTCGTTTAGAGAAATGGGTGGCTCTTGAACGCTGGTTTCGGTCGAAGATTTTTCATTTGAAGCTGCTATCGTCAAGTTTTGTTCGAAAATTGTACATAAATCGTTTGCTGGTTGAGGTTGTGGTTTCGTGCCGCTTGGTATATTGTCTGGTGATCTGGCTTCAGTGGGGTCGTTTGGTTTTTTGTCGGTGGTTGAGGTGGGTTTTTCGATAACAGCCGATTCATGAATTTGAGAACTCGATACGTGATTTGAAGAGTCACCATTGCCTAGATTTAATGTGGCCAAGGCCTCCGTCAATACGTCATTCGTGGTCGGTTGAGAATTTTTTTCGTCACATGCTCTGTTCTTATCTGCTAAGACATTGTCGATGAAGTTCAACTCTTGAGAGTTGAGAGTTTGGTCAAAAGCCCGTTGTACAGCATTTT
This sequence comes from Pseudococcus viburni, assembly GCA_033439095.1. Taxonomy (NCBI): domain Eukaryota; kingdom Metazoa; phylum Arthropoda; class Insecta; order Hemiptera; family Pseudococcidae; genus Pseudococcus; species Pseudococcus viburni. The sequence continues at coordinate 134,763 of JAVBJF010000080.1, read as the reverse complement.
CGACTGAATTGTGTTCGTTCGAGTTTTCTGAGGGGTGCTGAGAATCCATTTGTGTATTCGATGAAGATATTTTGCTTCTAGCTGAAACACAAAGCAGAAAAATCTATTTCACTATGAGTTGTTTGCAAATGAAAAAAATACTCAGAAGGGAGGCATCCAAACTCAAAGAAGAATTTTGAACTAAAAGAAAAATAAATCATAAAAGAACCCAATATCCAAAATTTCTGGTGCCAAAGTTCATTTCTCGAATTTTTTTGAATTTCAAAATTACCTCCCCTACAAACAAAAATGAGCAGGAAGTCGGCAGTAATTGAGCAGGGTGAGCGAAAACTGAGCGATTATTTAGCAGGGAAGGCGAAAATTGAACTGGGTTTGGGCAGGTGGAGCGATATTACCACTGGTTATAGGCTGTTTCGCAGGTTTTAATTTCATCTTCTCACTGTATAACAGTTTTACAACGAAAGACTAACGGCTGTATGGCAGGGTTTTTATGAAGCTTCGCTGCCTTTTGGTAGAACAGTATTAAGGAGATACCTAAACTTGGTATAAATGGCAGGGTATACCTGGAGCACTTTTCTGCTAAGAAGTAAAATCGCAGTGTAGCAGAGAATTTTTAACTGCTATACTGCTATAGAGTAAAACTGCTAAGTGTACAATGAAATTGTTTTAAATGGTAGGTATTTAGAATGTTTTAACTTATGTAGGTATATGTATATTATATAAGTTCACTTTTCTGAGAAAAATATTTCACATTTTTTTACAAGACTCAGATAGACAAATTTTTCTAAATTGTACCTACGGAAAATGTTTCATTTTTTAAAATAATTATCATTTCAAAAATTTCTACCAATTATTTGAAATTACACATTTGCAAAACAAAAATTTTGAACAAAATTTTTTGGAGTTTCTGTAACATTCTATCATAATTTAGGTAAACAAAAAAAATTTAAAACACATTTTGACTCTTTCCCTTGAAAATGCCTATTATTTTGGCCCTCAAGTGGGCATCTTAATAGGTCACATTTTTCAGTTTTGATCACAAAACGTCACTTCTTTCACAAAATTTTCCCCTAAAAAATTAAAATTTGAAAAAAATGAAATAGTGATAATTATACTTATTTTGCAATGCAAACAGGACAAACCATGATTTTATACCAAAATGACTTTTTTCTTCTTTCATTTTTTTTTTTTTTGAAAAACAAATACTTCTTCATCAAATTAAACTCTTAAATCTTTTTAATTAAAAAAAATTTTTAATCAAATTAATATTTAAATTTTTTGTTTCAAAAAAACACTAAATTCTTCGAAGTAACCATCTTAAATAAATTGAGAATGAGTAAAAAACATTAACCTGGTGAAATTCACTGCTAATGATAATAAATACTTCTACTTGCTACCCCACTCATCATACTTAAATGCTGTCTTTATTGCCTTCATGCTTGTTATATACTCTTAGCCTTGCGGCATGCATTTAAGCATCTCCTACATACATGTTAGCAACGTTCAATTTTTCTGCCTTCTGATTGGTTCTGCGGTTCATGTGATCAGTGATTATGATGCCGAGCCGAACCCTTATCAACATAATTTTATTTCAACTTAGAAAAACTTTTTAATAATTCTTTACCGAGTTTACCCCTTTGGCTCGGTTCAAATTTAAAAATTTCAACATTGAAATGCATTTATTCATTTTATTCGTGTTTATAAAATTAAGAAAGCCAATTCGGGACTCAACTTAAAAGTAACTATTGTTTCAAATTCTGATAATGTTCGTACGTTCCTATTACTAATCATTGTCAAAATCCGGTGCAAGATTCATGGCATATTGTAATGCAAATTGGTTGAGTGAATTTTGCAAACATAATTGATATAGAAGAGGAAAAATAAATTAATAGCGCAGCTGATTAGGTATTAGTTATTACTGTGAAAATGGCCATGATGATTGATGGTTCGCGAATCGCGGTTCGTTCATGAAAGCAATTTATTGACTTGCAAAATCAAATCAGTTTCGTGTAAGTTTTATTCGTAGGTACCTAAATCGCGTTTTTATACATACTTTGTATATTTTTTTATATACGACTTCTCTCACGCCATAGATAATATACGCTCATAAATTTGCAATATTTTCGAAGTTGAAAAATTATCAGTGATAAAAGATAAGATCCACGACACCACGTGAACCGCAGAGCCAATCAGAAGGCAGAAAAATTGAACGTTGCTAACATGTATGTAGGAGATGCTTAAATGCTTGTGGCATAGGTTAGGTAGTTAGGATTAGGAATGTAGGACCCTGGTTCGATCCCCCAATAGGTCAAGTGTAGAGAATTTTAGTTGTAAATTTCTGTTTAAGAAGATAGCTTGTGATGTAGAAATGCCCAATATCCTATGGAAATCTCAAAATTAAATTCCCAATGATTAAAAAAATTTTTATGAAATTTTGCTTTTATACACATCTAACTATGCAGGTAGTTGAAAATGCATTGCATCTGAGTGTGAATCTAATGAAACATGGATTTCCATTATAGCAGAATAGCTGTTTATTTGAAAGGCAGGGGCAGTTCTTTACTGAACGCTACCCTGCCATTGAAATGTAAAGGCGTGTGAGCAAAAAAAGTGTCCCATAATCGAGATGAAATCGCTTTCATGAAAGACTGCCATCCCTGCTCAAAACACGCCAAAATACTGCTATTTTCCTGTGATCTTTGTTTGTAGGGTCATCAACCTATAAAATATGAAAATTCGATCTAATCAACGAAAAAATCTGAAATTAGGTGGTTACCCTATTTTGGATCTTCCGAATCGATGGGAGGTAGTTTCGAGACTTTTCGGAGTCTCTAAAATTTTTTGAAATATTCCATCACTTGAGAAAAAGCCCATAAAAATGATCCAGATACAATCGCGAATTACCCATTCGAAATTCGTAATTTCCGAGTTCAAATCCATAATATTTTTTGGTCGAAAATTAAGCGGTTTCGAGATGTTTTGAAATCACCAAAAAATTTTTGAAATTTTCCAATAGGTACTGGAGAAAAGTCCCTAAAATTGGTTCATATGTACGTTAATATTTGAAGAGTTTGACAATTTTATGTAAGAAATCAAACACGATACATTCAACGCAACAAATTCAAAAAATTAAATTCGAAATGACAAGCGGATGGCAGAGGAAAATGTCTGTTTTAAATTTTTCCTTTGCCTTTTCCTTACCTACGTCAAAAAAAAACTTCCAAAGGCAGGAGGAGGAGGGCAAAAATATAAAAAATTATTGACGCCTTTGTGTTGAAATGTGAAGTATTCAAATGTTTTTTCCTTTTTCTAATTTTCAAAATTGATTTGACAATTTTAGTAAATTGAAAAATGTTAAAAAAAAAACAAATTTAACATTTTTGTAACTTCTTGATCTTATTAAAAATTGGAAAAATAAAAGATGTTCTGGCAATTTTAAAAATGGAAATCAATTCGACGTTTTTGTAATATTTCAACAGATTGTCAGACTTCAGAGAACAAATTTTTCTGTTCGAAATTTCTGAGCAATTTCAATAAATTGAAAAATGACATTATGTCGAAAAGTCAACGATCGTATAAAACGTCCAAAAAAATGTGGATAAGTCAATGGAGGGTAAAATTTGGTGTAGAAAATTTTATCGTCCATTTCGTAGATTGTTTCCCAGCACTATAACACACCCATGTTGAAAAAAGAAGTCCATATTCGAACTCAGCGATCCGAAAAACATAAGAAACAAATTGCCTCAAAATATTTGAAGTGAGGTGAAGGTGAGGAAGTGGAAGAGGATCGGAAACAAAAAAATAACTCGATTTTTGAGCTCAGCATGGTCTAAAACTTGAACGACATACCACTGGAGTTTCGTCACTTTTATTTCGTGGAGCAAATTTGGGCACTCGTGAAGGAGATTGGAGAGATCAAATCTGAAAACTAAGTTCATATTCGAACTCAGCGTCATAAAAAATTAGACAAACGATATGCCACGTGGAATTTTCAATTTTTTGCAATTTTGCCCAAAATTTTGCGGTGTGTTGCCTCTTAGAATGTCCATATCTGATCACGAAAATTACTGTGTTTAAATACTATTTTAAAAACCTATTTACACGATTTTTAGCAGATTTTTAAATACATATAGGTATCTGAATTTCGGCTCATCACTGAACACTGAACATTAAGCTTTTTATTGAAAAACTGAACTTTGAGTCTGGAAAAGTTTTACAAACGATCTAATACCCCTTCCTTCCAGGAAGGTTTGAACCAAAACAACGATAGTTTTTCAACTTCTAGGATGGGGAAATATGGTAAACAATTTCGAGCAAAACCGTGAGATCAGAGGTAAAAAAGTGGTTGGATTGACTTAAAATTGAATTTTTTGAATCAACCACTAAAATAATGCAATTTTCGAAAGAAATTGGTAAGAAATTATAAACTTAATCCCTATCTTCGTGAGCACTTTCGAGTTCGGTCTTATTGAGACCGGTTCTTTGGCATGTTTTCTTGCATCGATCATCACAGGTTGACATTTTTAAACTTTTGAAATGCTGTTTGAGGTTTGATGGGTGATTTTTATAGTATTTTTCGCGCTGATTACGAAAAAAGGAGTAAAAAAATTCCATCACCCTAGGATTTTTCATAATTTGAATTTTTCATTTAACGGGTTTTCTACTTTTTTTTGATAACTTTTGACACTTCAAATCGATTTTCTGAGAAAAGGAAGAGTTCTACGAAAACAATGAACAAAACATAAATTGTAGACCATCAAATTTCCATCTGTTGAGTCCAATTAGTTTTTTCTTAGAAGGCTTAGCTTTCAAAATATTTTAGCTCAAAGTTTAAAATTCAACTTTTTAAAAAAATTGAAAATATCTCAAAAATTAAGCCTCCTCAGAAAAAACTAATTGGACTCTACAGGTAGGAAATTTGTCGCTCTACAATTTATGCTCTATTCATTTTTTTTTTGTAGAACCCTTTCTTTCCCCAGAAAATCGACTTTAAGGGTCAAAAGTTACACAGAATAATGTAAAACAAATTTTCAACAAAAAATCTTCCAATTATAAAGAATCCTGGCGTAATCGAGAAAAGCTGTAATCATAATTGTGACCTTCCAAGAAGAAACCGACCTTCGGTCCGAAAAAAAATTTAAAATAAAAGTTTCTCAATCAATCCAAAACAATGATTATCATTTGTTTTGGATTGATTGAGAAACTTTTTTTTTTTAATTTTTTTTCGGACCGAAGGTCGGTTTCTTCCTGGAAGGTCACAATTATTCGAACTCGGCACTAGAAAATAGATTAGAATCACTTTTCACCTACCAGCGAAACTTGAGTGATGGAGAAATTTTAAAATCAGCGCTATATTTTAGACAAAAACAGTGATTAAAACAAGAAAAAGAAAATTACGTTTTAAATTTAATGCATAATTATTACATTATTTTTCACGCTGATCATGAGAAAAATGGTGAAAAAATTTCAGGACGTCAAGATTTTTCATAATTGGAAGATTTTTCGTTGAAAATTTATTTTACACGTTCTGATGTATATTTTGACCCTTAAAGTCGATTTTCTGGGGAAAGAAAGGATTCTACAAAAAAATGAATAGAACGTAAATTGTAGAGCTACAAATCTCCTACCTGTAGAGTCCAATTAGTTTTTTCTGAGGAGGCTTAGTTTTTGAGATATTTTCAATTTTTAAAAAAAGTTGAACTTTGAGCTAAAATATCTCAAAAGCTAAGCTTTTTGAAAAAAACTAATTGGACTCTACAGATAGGAAATTTGACGCTCTGCCATTTATGTTCTATTCATTTTTTTTGTAGAACCCTTTTTTTTCTCAGAAAATCGACTTGAAGTGTCAAAAGTTATCAAAAAAAAGTAGAAAAACCGTTGAACGAAAAATTCAAATTGTGAAAAATCCTTTGGTGATGGAATTTTTTCACTATTTTTCTCGCGATCAACGTGAGAAATACTATAAAAATCACCCATCAAACCTCAAGCAGCATTTTCCATGTTGGTCTGTGTCATTATTCGTTATCAATTCATCAATGTCTTATCAAGGTCTTATCTTGAGTCAAGCTGTCCAACGTTTAAAGGATATAAATCTAGAGATCAAAACTTTCAAAGTTTTGAAAAAATGAAGGACGACGCAGTTCATTTTCATTCTATTATTGTTAAATATTTGAAGAATAATTAATGAAGACAATTAATTTCCCAGGTGTTCATCTCGAAAACACATTCTGACACACCTATAAAAAACTTCACGTTCTTATCCGTCTTATCACTGTTCATTGTTCAGTCGCCGAATTCTAAATTATGATAAGAATGGTCTTCGATTAAGGGCATATTCTCCAAAACATTTTGCGTATCCAATTTACATTGCGCTTATGGGAGCTTCTAAAAGTTATACTACTCGAAATGGGATGGGTGAAATTGTCTCAAATTTGTAAATCTGTGTTCTTCGAGATGATCTGTACAATCTTACGTATGATTTTCTCATTACATCGATTATTTTACGAAAAAATTGAATTTGAAAATCCCCGAAAATCGTTGGATTTTTTTTGGAAAAATTCTGAATTTTTGAATTCAATTTTTTCATAAAATAATCGATGTAATGAGAAAATCATACGTAAGATTGTACAGATCATCTTGAAAAATACAGATTTACAAATTTGAGACAATTTCATCCAACCCATTTCGAGCAGTATAACTTTTAAAAGCTCCCATAAGCGCAATGTAAATGGCAGGCAAACCAATAGGCAAAATGTTTTGGAGACTAAGCCCTTAAAAGCTCTTAATTTAAGTATGAAAAACCAACTTACCACTCGAATCGCTCGTCATTTTAGAGGAACGCAAAATATCGCCGCGGGAAAAGAAAAAAATGATCAGCACGAACCACGAACGGCACCGCAATATGAAATAGAAATATACCGATTGATAAGTGAAAGCGATAACACGTGAGAAATTATTCGAATGTATTGCGTGGTTCCCTTCGATGGTGGATTTTTTCTGGATTCTAAATTCTACTCGTTCGATACTAATTATTATAATGCAGTCTTCGAAAGCGCAATGATATCAATCAAAAATGATCAAAATCACATGAAGCTAAATGGTCACGCAAGAGCAAGATCGCGAGCAAGAACAACTAAAACTATTTCAATTTTCAACTGTCAACTGTCTCGTTAGACTGTTGTTGGCGCCTTGGCATGATTGAAGGAACCATAAGGAACACATGATGGCATTTCACGCGTGCGCGCTAAACTGGTTGGGATGACTCATCATTCGTATTGTATCAGATATTTCGACCAGGCTAAGTGAGGCTAGAGTTAGGGATGGATTCTTGGAATTAGGAAATCGGATCCGCGTGGCATGATAATTGAAAACTGTATACAGAGGAAAGGAAATCAGCTTCAGTATTTCGTCATTCGCTTTGGTAAGCAAAAAAAGTCTAGTTTGGCCTTTGGCGAGAACCGAGAACCGAGAACTTTGTCAGAAACGTCAGAAAGCGATATTCGAGCCTCGAGGTGAGCGACGATGAACAGGGGCGTTCTGAGGGGATATTCCGGGAGAGGGAGGGGGAGGGGTAAAAATTTATGAAAATCCCAACTCGGATTTTAAATTTTCCCAACTGTATCTATTTTGATGCCTCATTGCCTCACCTTTTTTTACCCTTCCACAATGTTCTACGACGTGTCTATCCATTCAAATTAGGTTGTGATGTGATGATATTTTCATAAACGTATCCAAGGACCAAGGGGGATACTCAGGAGGGTTCGAACCCTCTTCTTAAACTTGCCGAGCAGGTTTTTCATCACAGAAATATCGAAAATAAGTGCATTTTTGCTTTTCAAGTTTTCAGACATATTTTTTTAAAATAAATTTTGCCTTCGCTTCGTTACTCTCTCTGCCATTTTAAATTGGCGAAAAAAATATAATATATAAAGATTGATCTTTCCGTGAAAAATTACTTACTGATTTCTCACAGTCAGTCAATTCCCAATTCGTCAGAAAAAATCGGTAATTTTGACCGAAAGATCAGAGAAAAATCACTGATTTTTAGTATTCAAAAGACATGGTATGAAAATTCGATCGAATCAACGAAAAAAGCTAAAATTTGGTATAATACCCTATTTTTGACCTCTCGGGAAGCAGTTTCAAGGCGTTTTGGAGCCTCCAGAAAATTTTGGTTCTTTAGGGATTCGCTCTTTTTTTCCTCAAAATTTTCTTCCCGTTCTTGTTTTCATTCTTCAGAAATTGCTCTCGTTCTCGTTCTTCAAAAAAAAATTTCATTCCTGTTCTCATTCTTCAAGTGTTTAATTCTACTTGGTTCTTGGTTCTTTGTTCTTGCGGCGCGGCGCTAATTTAAATTTTCACATTTTTAATTTTTAAATTTTTTTCGAATTTGAAAATTTGAAAATTGTTCTTTCTCAAAATGTACTTCCTAAATTGGTACATTTTCAATTTTTTCTTTCTCAAAATTAAGTTTTTTTCTTTTTTTTTTTTTTTTTGTTAAAAAATAAATCTATAAATGTACTTATTCTTCACATTTGTATTTGTAATTTTCAACTTTTTTTCAAATGTAAAAATTTGAAAATTTTTCTCTCTTCAAATGTAAATATCCAGCGAATTTTCACTATCCTTCAAAGGTCAAAGACGATTTATTTCAGTGACAAAACAATAAAAATTTTAAAAGTGTAGAACGAAAAAAAGACAAGGAAATTCTTCTTGTTCTTGTTTTCGTTCTCGTTCTTCAACTTTTTGGTTCTTTTTAGTTATTTGTTCTTCGTTCTTGCAGCCCTGTCCCTCTGACTCCACATTTACTCTTCTCACCATGGCCCTTAAAATCTGTCTAGGTTCAAAAAATTCGGAAATATTGAAAAATTCTTCCAAAAATAGCCTTAGCATGAATGATTAAGCCCTAAAATAAATCATTGGTGATGATTTTTGACTCCTGTCTCCTCCTTAGGGGGTGAAGCAGAAAAAATCATTTTTTCATGATTTTTCAATTTAGCTCGAAAAATTGGGAACAGTTATTTTTGAGCAAACTTTCCTGAGAATGGTTGTAACAGTGTACAATGTACATACTTTTACATTAATTATGTAAAACCATCGATGGTAGATAATTAGGTATCTCTCCCGTTTTGGGAGCTTTTAAAAATTGTCATCTGTTTTTAATTTTAAAAAAACACCTTTTTTTATTTAGAAAAAAACTATTTTCAAGAAAAGTTTTCGTCCATAAGGCCATGATATGTTCATTTTTATCAATTTTCTTTTTTCAATTACTTACGCATAATTGGATAGGTAATAATTTTAATCATCATTTTGTAATCAAATAGATATTCGTAGCTTGGGTAAATGAACGCTTGATAATATTGATAAGGGCAATATGAATGAATGCAGTGGCCTTGCAATAAAATGTTCTCCGAATGAGTAAAACATTTGTCCGTCCATCCCACCAAAATTATTGTGATATTTCTTCAGAAGGTGCTCGAATTGAAAATAATATTGAACCACTTCGATTTTTCATTCACCAATGTACCTATTGCTAATAAAACATTGATAACAAAGGAATGGATGGGTAAAATTTTCCTTCCAGAAAGCTGGCGTCGATTTTTATTCAGAGGAATTTGATAGGTACTTAGGTACTAGTTTTTTCGCGAAGTCGTTTTGTTGGAGGGGGGGGGGGGGTCTGCTTAAACATCATTTTTTTCTGGAGGGGAAGAGAGACATGCAATTTCCTCAGGACTTTCTTGCTTTCAACATTTTTATTGAGAAAAATAATACTTTTAACAATAAAGAAAATATGGATATTTCGATGTTACCAGGCATCTACGATTTGAAGTCACAAAATTTTAGAATTGAAGTTGTCCAAAATCGAAAAATGAGCCAAAACCTTGCAAAAACTAGGATATTCTGTATTTTCCTCCAAAATTCAAAAGGTTTGATCATTTTAAGCCATTTTTTGAAAACATTCTTCCTTTCAAGATTTTTTCCTAGATGTTCATTGGGAGGGGAGAAGGGGGTCCTCACCTACTCTCTACTCTATTATTTTGATTCATTGTATCCATTATGCTCATTATTCTAATTTCTAATTCAGCTTCAAATTAATTCATGTTACAGGTGGTTTTGACGGCACCAGTAATGTTCTAGCTGGGAAAATGTTCGATATACCAGTCAAAGGTACTCACGCCCACGCTTTCATCAATTCCTTCACCGATTTCGCCGAATTAAAGACGAAAGTGAGTTTATTTTTATTTCTCTCTTCTCCCTTCCCGAGCCATACTTATCTATAGTTTTGAACAATATCCAAATTAAAATCTCGGATCAGCGATTTGTACTATTTTCTTTCCAAATTACTCATTTTTTTAGATCTCAATTGAAGCCATAATTATTTTCTATGGCTTCAGAATTATCGTCTCATTTCATAAAACTGTGCGGTTATTGTTTTTATTTTTCTTCCTAATTATCTGTCTTGTGTGGTTATGGGTTTACGTAATTTACATTTCGTGATTCATTTCGGTATGGTAGGTTTGGACGACATTTCTTTGCTGCAATTTTATTTCTATTTCTATAAATTCAAAGGGAACACTTATTACAGCGACTTTCCCAAAATAAACGATCGAAAATGTATCGAGCCACATCTTTTTACTTTTTGAAAACCTTTTTTCTATTCTTTTACAAATTATTACGATGCACTTTGCTTTATTTTTTTAATCGTAATTTTTTTTTCTTTTAAACTAGGTACCTACTTATACGATATGTACTTGGCTAATATACGCAAATTTTATAGCTTTGTTCTTCTTATTCTTTTTTTCTCATTTTTTTTCAAATTTCTTTTTCTTTTGTGTTGTAGATTTAATATACCTACTTTTTTCTTTATGGTTTTGATTTATAACATTGTTTTGAAATTAGATTGGCAGTCGAGTTGTTTTAGACGCCCAAGATATATTCTTTGGAAGTCAGGTATGAGGGTATTTTTAATTTTAAGCTCGTACTTGCGCATTACTTCATCACCATAATTAGATTTTTCTCGTAGTTTTTCATCTTATTTGCCCTGGGGATCATACGCACGTGCTTTTGCCATTACCGTACCTGATAATTGTATTATTATACCTAGGTAAACGGGTTCCCTCGAAATTGAGCCTGGTTTGGGGTGCTGGGGAGAAGTTCAATGCGCAGTGGAGCTCTAAAATAGCAAAACTTTCATTTTTCTTGATTAGCTCATTATTATTTTCGCCAAAAATGGGATTTTGAGGATCAAAGACCAAATTTTTCAATTTCATTTTTTTTTTTGAAATTGTATCGAATTTAAAAAAATTTGCAACTGTAAATTTTTCAAAAATTTCCTTCCAATTATTGATTTAGGAATGAGAAATTTTGAAAAACGTGAAATTAAAAATTAAAAAAATCAAAAATGGGAAAAAATTGAGGAAAAACTTCAAATGAAAAAAATTTTTGAGTTCGCAGAAATTAAAAAGAATAATATGAAGCTAAAAAAATTTTAAAACATTAAAATTGGAAAAATTTTCTGAAAAAAATTTACAGTAGTTGGAAAATCTTTTAAATTGAAAAAAATTTTAGTTGGTATAAAACATTTTTAAATTTATTTTTTCAAATTTATATTTAAAAAAAATTCAATAATTTTAAAAATGTTTCCTCAAATCTTTCTCAAATTAAATATTTCTTAATTTTTTTTTCAACTTTGAATTAAAAAAAATGTTTAATCATAATTTTACATAAAAAAGTAACCGCGTATAATTCGATTTCGGTACTATAAAATTAACAATTTGGAATAAATTTGGACTTGAATCGTCTAAATTCCATTTTTGGCAGACATAATTGGAAGCTAGTTTTTTTCTTTGGGCGTTTCAATTTTAACTGCTTGGGTGGTTTTTTATGTGTCTGTGTGGCTATGCTTTATGGGTGTTGAGGTGCTTATTCTTATTACTTGGTATGGTTTTATGTTGGGTAAGCTAAATTTTTATTCGCTTTTTTGACCGTGGCTTTTCATATTTGCGGTTCTCTGTGTCAAGGTAGGTAAGTAATTCATCACTGTTAGCTTTGAATTTTCAATTAAATTTTACTTATGCGAGTGCACAATTTTTTTATCACAAGCCCTGCTCTGAAGCAATTTTTAACCCCTGAGGGTTTAGACGCTCACTGCGTTATATTCAGAATACCTATGTGACATGCTCATGTTAGGAAGCCCATTTAGTGTTAGTTTTAAAGTCATTCTTTTTTCAAGAAATTATGTACATACGAATATAATAGATTACTTAACACGTGAAATAATATTTATAGAATGGTTGAATATTATAGAATTATTGTATTTATCATTGTGAAATGTTCGAACTTACTGAAGAAATTTTTCGACATTTTATAGAGTTTGGTGAATCGAAACACCGGAGAAACTGAGGATTTGCTGGAAAGAAGCATCGAATGGAGGAAGAAAGTCGCTCCTCTGATGCACTGTAATCCCGAGCAAGCTTCTGATGGTGAACTGACAGCTTTGATCTCTTTCGCGGTTGCATTTCCTAACAATTTTGTCGCCTTGATCGATACCTACGATGTGAGCAGGTAACTACTTTTTTCTATTTATGGTCATATTTTTTACATTTTGAACGAGATATGCCTAATCGATCGTACCTTTATGCAGGAGCGGCCTCCTAAATTTCTCAGCTGTTGCACTGGCTCTGAATGATCTCGGTTATCAAGCTATTGGCATTCGTATCGATAGTGGTGATCTGGCGTACTTATCTTCGGTTTCGAGGAATCTTTTCATTACCATTGCCAAAGAGTAAGTCGAATTTTTAGTTTTTATAGCGATTCGAGGAAGGACCGGGGGAGAATATTTAATCGTGTTGATTTTTTCCTTTTTGCATTAGGTTCAATTTACCGTGGTTCGCGAAACTTCAAATCGTCGCCTCGAACGATATCAATGAAGAAACAATTTGGAGCTTGAATGATCAAAATCATAAAATCGACTGCTTCGGTATTGGAACGAACTTAGGTACGATAACTAGTTCCAGACACGAGTTCATTTGTGCTCGCGAGAAGGACGATTTTGTTTCGTGTGATGTACTTTTTTTCCAAAGTTTAAATTCAATTTTCTCAGTCCCCTATCTTCTTCCCTTCCTTCCCAATTTTAAACGTTCTTTAAAATTTTTCTGTGCAAATGTTCTCAAATTCTTTCAAATTTCAAATCTTTGCATAATTTTTTTCAATTTCGAGCTTCCTCAAAAAATTTTTCAATATCAAACTTTCTAAATTTTTTTCAGTTTCTATTTCGCACAAAAAATTTTCAATGTCAAATTTTCTCAAAATTTCTTCAATTTTTAATTTTTTGAATTGTTTTTCCATTTTTGAATTCTTACAAATTCTGTGCAATTTTTAATTTTCAAACAATTTTTTTCCAATTTTGAACTTCCTCAAAAAATTTTCAATGTTAATTTTCTCAAAATCTCGACTGCGATTTTGAATTTTTTTTGACGAGTTTGATTTTTTTTGGCAATTTTGAATTTTTACAAATTATGTTCCAATTTTAAATTTTTTCGATGTCGAATTTATTATTTTTCAACTTTTCTCCAAATTTTCAAATTTACAAAAATCTTTTTTAGATTTATTTTCTTCATATTTTTTTAAAAAGTCAAATTTCCTCAAAGTTACTAAATCTACTTGCATATTTTTTTCTTCCTAGTTCTACATATTAGCGTCAATTTTTTTTCCAACTCGACAAACTTTGGTACCTACTTACTTAGCATGAAAAAAACGTCAAAAAATTCATTCTACGTTGGTGAAAATTTCGATGTATCATTTTTCTTTGACGTTTTCTCATTTACGAGCTGAAAAAAAACTTCAAAAAATGTGTACGGTATCATTTTGAAAAAAATGAAATTTTAATTTGTAAAAACTGTGAAAATAATTTGAACTAAAAATTTTAAAAAAATTGAGGAAATTAGAAAACTTGTAAAAAACTGAATTTGAAATTATTTTGAAAGAATTGGACTTTGAAAATGAAAACGAATAAAATTTCGGATTTTGAAATAATTTTTAAATAACTAAACGTGGAAAAAAAGTTGAAAAACTCGAAAGTAAAATTTGGAAAAATTCAAAATTGGAAAAAATTTCAAAAAAATTAAATTTAAACCTGGAAAAAAGCAAGTGCTCCACATGAAACGAAATCGTCCTTCCTGTGAGTATAAGACCCGTGATATTTCCTAATGGCTTAATGATGGGAAGAATTTACTCATTGAGGCCTGTGAATTAATTTTTTTCCACATGTAAAATTTTTAGTCACGTGCCAAAAACAGCCAGCGCTCGGATGCGTTTACAAGTTAGTCGAATTAAACGGCATTCCGCGTATTAAACTCAGCCAAGATGCGCATAAGATCACGATGCCTGGAAAAAAAGACGTTTATCGGTTATATGGAAGCGATGGTGAGTATTTTTCCGATTCTGAAGAATGGTATGACAAGTTTTACGTGGATTATGATCTTTGATAGCGCGTAATTTACCCATCAATTCATTATTAGCCTAGAATTACCGAAAATATCACGTAATTACCGTAAAGTATGTTCGAATTCACCTAAATTTTATGGTAATTACCAGAATTTCCGTAAATACCCAATGATATGTGAGAATTCACTTAAATTCTGTGGTAATTACCGTAATTACCCACGAGCTCATAAATTTATTTACGTCTTCAACCTGGACCTATTTTACGGATTTACAGTAGGTGGTGAGCGGTTTTTTTTTTTCAAAGTCCAAATTTTCAAACTCCAACTTTTTTCTTGTATAATTATTTTTTTCAAGATTAAAATTTTTTCAACGTAGAATTTTCAAGTCTGAAATTTTTTCCTGTAAATTTTTTAAACTTCAAATTTTTTTCAACGTAAATTTTTCAAGTTTGAAATGTTTTCCTTAAAATTTTTCGAATTACAACACTTCACACTTCTTCAACGTAAATCGGGATCTTCTTCAGGAATAGTCTGCAAAATACAATTCTGACAGAGATGGGGTGGAGGGGGGAATCACTAGCGTGATCCTTGATATTAAAAATAATTTTTAACAACAACATCGAAAATAATGAAAAATACAGTAAAGACCTTTATTTTTATTGTATATTTCATTATTTTCAATGTATATGTTAAAACTAATTTTAAATTGTATTTTTCAGATAATTCCTGAAAATGGAAACAATTTACGTAAAAGTGTTGAATTTTGAAAAAATTTGAATTTTTGAGGAAAAAATTCAGAATTTGAAAATTCAACTTGAAAAAATATTGAAGTTTGAAAAATTTTTGGGAAAAAATGTTGGACGAAAAATTCACATTGAAAAAATTTTGAATTTTGAAAAATTCACATGAAAAAAATTCAGAGTTTGAGAATTAACGTTGAAAAAATCATAAAAAAGTAGAAGTTCGAAAAATTTTGAGCAAAAAATTTTAGACTTGAAAAATTTTTGTTGAAAAAATGTTGAAGTTTAATAAATAATAATACAGGAAAAAAAGTTGGAGTTTGAAAATTTAGAGTGCAAAATCAAGCGGACTTTGAAAAAAAAAATGGCTCACACCCACTGTAAATCCGTAAAACTCGTATTATTATAATCACTCGTGTTACGATGGTAAACTGGTAATTACTCGTATTATGGTAATTAGGCGGTAGGTAATTACGTAACTTAATTTTTTAATCAGTATTTCATTCATGAGAATTGAAAAAAATTCTATCGAAAAAGGTCATCGATCCTTAAAAAGCTCATTTTCAAAATTACTGAAAAATTATGTAAAATAAATTTGATATTTTTACATCGTAACGTTGCGATATTTTGTCAGACTGTGGAAAACTTGATGAAAAAATTTTAATATCTGACATTTTTAGAAAAAAATTTGTATGTACGAGAAATAGTCCAAAGTGCCTGAGCAGTCTGGAAAATTCGAGAGTGTAAACCAAACTACTCATGGGAGACCAATTTGACCTCGGTTAGTTCGGGATTTTTAGAAAGGGACTCAAATTGGTGAGAAGCTGAAGGGGGTAGGGATCAAAAACTCGTTTAGCTGGGTCCAAAATCCAAGTATTCAAATAGTTGGTTCAATATGTAAAAAAATCAAATTTTATACTAAAAAAATTCCTCAAGTTTTTGCTGAAAAAAATGTCCAAATATCTATTAATATTTATTTATGAATTCTCAAATTTTTCATTGTTTTTAAAGCCTTTTTTTCAGTTTTAAGGCTGTGGTCGGTTAGAAATTTTTATTTTATTTTTTAAATTTCCAGAAAAAAATAAAGAATTTTTCATGCAATGAATATTGATAGGTACATTTTGTCAATTTGAATAATTTTGATGATTCTATTTTTAAATTGTTTTTTCTCTTCAATTTATGGTTTCTTAAAATGTCTATATCAAACTAAAATCACACGTCAATTTCTTATTTTAATGCAAATGTTTTTAAATCTATGACTTTTTATTAATTAAACACGTTTTTTTTCAGGTTACGCTTTATGTGATCTTTTGCAACGTTCCAACGAGGAAGCACCAAAGGTAGGCGAAAAAGTGCTGTGTCGACATCCGGTCAATCAACAGAAAAGAGCTTTCGCTACTCCATCTGGAGTAGAACCTCTACTCAAGGTAAAGTTGCACGAGTATTCATCTCGATTTGTTGAATTTTCCTTTAATTTATGGCAATTTCTTCTTTTCAATTATCAATCCACTAATCATCGGCCATGTTTTAATTTCAGGAATACTGGAAAAATGGCGAACTTTGTCGGAAGCCTTTGCCATCGCTCAGCGAAATTCGACATCGTGTCCGAATATCTCTTAAAACTTTGAGACAGGATCACAAACGTTATCTGAATCCTACACCATACAAAGTACCAGAAAATTTGCATAATTCACCTTTGTTGCTTCTATTCGATCGTAATAAATTCACGATTTTTTATAGGTTTCGGTCAGCGACAACTTGTATCACTTTATCAACGAAATGTGGCTGCAGAATGCTCCAATTGGCGACTTATCGTAGATATACTTATCTCAGCAGCAGATTTACCGGATGCGTTTGCTCGAATATGGATTAGTAGTGTTGTACATTTCAGAAAGGTCACAGAAAAAAGGGTTTCATGGTTACGTAAAGTTTTAGATTTAGTTATCGAAAGAAAAGGCAATGGTGTTACGAGACGGTTATAAAGTTACCTATATATTTTTTTTAGAGAGGATTTTCGATACTGAATCGAATTTCAGCCATATTTTGTCATATGTACTTATTATTTTTATTTCAAACGCTGTTACCATTTTCGATGTTACAATTTTTCAGTCATTTGATCACCTTGAAAAGTTAATAAACTCGGGTTCGTGTTCAAGAGTATATACTTTCGTATTGGAGTAAACATATCGTATTTTATTCATAGATCGATGTATTTGAAAGTTGTGATTTAATTTCGAGTATAATAATGGTGAATTTTTAATATTCCTTTCGATGAGTTGAAATTTTAATAATTCGTTGAGCTTTTATTATTGTACTTATTTAGATTTTCATCATAATTTTTAGATTGTTTTTTTCTTTTTAGAGTTTTTATGATAAGTATTTGAAGAAAAATTGTGAATTGTGCGATTGATAGTTCCACCTTGACCGTAGAAATTTGTGATTTTTGAATTTTTATGTAATATTTTGAATTTCAAAGATACGGTTTTACAAAAAATTTACCTACTTACTCACGCATTTTATCATTGAAGTTAACTGAATAAAAAAATTAAGCACAATAATTCGATTCAGTTTTTTTATGTAACTTTTCAGATGCATTTTGTAGCATTGAATGATTTATCGACGCTGGATCCTCGAATACCGACTTACGAATTGTAATTACCATGGCTGAAATCATAATGCACTAAACTCAGAATAGGCGCTCAAAATTCGTAAAATGAGCAATAATTGCTTTAGATGGTTCTATTTGTCGAAAAAATGACTTTGAGATCTACCTAATTGACTATATTTTGGAAAACAAAAACGTAGTGACAAAAAATGAACGCCGGAATCGGAATCAGCGATGTCGAATTGATCGAAATTTTATTTTTATTAAAATTATTCGGCTCAAAAAATGGCCAAAACGAAAAAAAATTTCAAAAATACAAGGAGAAGTGGTCAGAAATGAGAATTTTGTATTCAAATCAACTACCTAGTAGTTCTTTCAATATTCTGAGAGATAGCGTCACGTGTACGTCTAGCTTTCGAAGATTCTTTTCGAAAAACGGAACCATGTTTCGTCTTATGTTCAAAGGTGGCACTACACAAGTCATTTTCTGAGATTATCATCGCAATTGTCGCAATTTATTACAGCTCACTTCATTATCAACACTATAGATAACTCTGGATGTATCATTTGATCAAATCCTAAGTGCATTTCGAGTTGCTTATCGCGAGTGTTCGCCGAGTTCGATGATTTCATTCGAAAACCGATGAACCGGAATATAATTGCATCAAGATCTAAATGGCAGTGTATGCCACGGAGAATTCGACGGTGATAGTTTCAGCGAAGCAGGAAAATTTAATGTTAAAATCACCTGGATACACAATCACGTCGAATAGAGTACATTTCGACCAATTCGTCGCCGTTGATCAAGTTTTCGCTTGTGAATGTAATCTTGAAGGCGTTTTAATGAAATTACCAAACATAATTTCAAATGAATCTATAAATAATACAAAAACGCCTACCAAGGTTGTCAAAAAATTGAATATTTGAGGGATATAAAAGTCTAAATTACGTCCGAATACAGCGAGGGATATTTTTTGTTCGAAAAAAATATAATTTGATGAATTACGACAAGTATATAAACATCGATTGTTTGGTAAGCAGATCATGATCAATAAAATGCTTACCACAGGAATCAGCAGAAAAAATACACTTCACTACCATACCAACGTAACAATTTGACTCGAATGGAGCGAGGGTGAAAATGTTTTGAAAAATTTGCAATAAATTGAACAAAGAAACATTCCAGACGTTTCATCTTTCTTTTAGATTTTCTAAAATTCCATAATTCATCGATTTTTTATTTAAATTTTCCAAAAAGTGAACAATCCTGGTGAACAAGTCTCCACTCAGTCTGTTCTCGTGGCTAAAATAAAACACCACAATACAATTTATTATTACTACAAAAAAAATTGCATATACCTACCTCAGAAATATGCACATAAGACTTATATAGTACACTTACGAACAAAAAATCACCTGAAACAAATTGCCAATTTACATACATTTCAGTTTCAACACGAAAAAAATAATAAAATTATCAAAACTCGAATAATCAGAAACAAAGGACCGATAAAATTTGACAATAAAAACGCAAATTATTCAGGAGGACATTTCTCAATCATTTTACGATTCCTGGAGGAGGAGGGAGAATGCAAAAAAAAATTCTCATCATTTTTTTCATAAAATGAAAAAAAAATCAATACAAATTCTCGAATTAATTCCAAAATTTTAGAAAAAAAAGGAGAATTAAATAAAATAAAAACTAGGATTTGATTGAAAAAAAAGGAAAAAAATTGAAACAGGAATTACAGACATTTTGAAAAATATAACACGAATATGTACTCAATGAAATATTGAAAATCACAATTCCAAGGGTAATTCATTCGCAAGGACAATTAAGATTATGCAGAAACAAAATGAAGAGGACGTTAAATCGCCAGAAATAAATGAAAGCTAGTTTCATAATCACAACAAATTAACAAATATCAATTCCGATACAAATCAATTTATAAATTCTTATTCGATATCTGCAGGTACAATTAATGTAGATGCCTCGAGTAGGTAAATTTCAACGAAAAAATCGATTTCATGGAGGGGGGGGGGGCAACTTAAAAATTTAGTTTGGTAGGCGAATTTGTGCCCTCCCCTCCCCCCCCCCCAATATTCAGTCGTTTCATGTTTGAATTAATTGATTTCAATAATTTTCAT
The DNA here is from genome assembly GCA_033439095.1 of Pseudococcus viburni. NCBI lineage: Eukaryota > Metazoa > Arthropoda > Insecta > Hemiptera > Pseudococcidae > Pseudococcus > Pseudococcus viburni. The sequence continues at coordinate 114,826 of JAVBJF010000080.1, read as the reverse complement.
CCTTATTGCAGTTATTGCCTCTGATCGGTTAATAAAAATTCGTCAAGTATAAGTAGGTACTGAAAAAGTGAAAAATCATTACAGAAAAAAATTAATGATAATTTTAAAATCGAATATTTTTTCAAAATAAATTTTCACACTTGGTCAATTTTTTTTCCTAACCTTCAAATTGAATTTTGAAAAAATTGAAAGCTGTAGGCTGTAGGTATCGAATTAATCAGGACTGAATAGGTAGGTATTTCTATGGAATGCGTTTGAAACCTAACTCGATTCTCAATAAACTTCAAGTGTGAGCTTTATGAATGGTCAAGTATGCAAGGAGCAGTATTGAATTATTATGATTACTCGAATGGATTTTTTGTCAACTGCAGCAAATTCAGGGTCATTGATAAGCTTTCGGACTTAGCATGGGTAAATTTTACAACTGCGATTTCGAAGTGACTCGTGAATAGAAAAGCATTTAAAAAATGAGAGACAGATCCGGTTTTCCTGAAATCTGGTCTGCAAATAGCACCATCCATCAGTATTCACAATATTTCAGAAATTATTTTTCCTGGCTTTTCCAGCGAGTGCAGAAGAATGATTCGAAATTGTATGGTGTCGTAACGAATTTTTTTTTCAAAAATCACTACTCTATTCGAGGTTCTAAGGGACTCCCTTTTCCGGCCACAAATACGACTCAAATTCAATTCTAAAAATGTTTGACTCCATCCCCCCACAAAATTTTGAGAACTCAAATTTCAAATAAAAAGCAAAAACTTGAAATAAATTATGCCAGGGTGTCTACCAAATCATCCGAGTAAAAGTTCGGATTTTCCCGGGCTGAAGATTCAAAATTTTCTTCATAATTTATAACCCCCCCCCCCCCCCCATAGAAAAAACACATATCTCAAATTCATAAATTTCAAGAAAGTTTGTCCTGGTGAATAAAAAATTAATTATTTTGACGAGAAAAATGAACGTGATGAGCCCGAGCGAATTTTTTTTGCAAAAAAAGACTTTCAAAAGTTGAAAATTCACCACTTTTCCCTCCGTGATGTATCATAAAAACGTGAAACGTGACTAATAATTTTGAATTCTCTTCCATTCCTTCCTCTTTTTTTTCAGAATACCTTTTTCATCTCGTTTCATTACAAAATATACGCTCTCAAAAATATTTTTTCAATGGATGCTATAAGAAAAAAGGGTGTAAATTACCTCAAAAGCATCAAAAGTAGCGAGGGGAATTTTTTTTTGAAAAATTTATAATTTTTTAATAGACGAAGACATGCATCTAAAATATCAATTTTTTAATGCATCACGATCAATAAAAAATTATGAATAAAAAATTCAATTAGAACATAGAATAATTAATAAGAAAATAAGAAAAGAAACACTTTTCTAGATGATTTACCCTTCTTTTGAATTAATTCCAGTAAAAATTTCTAAATTCTCTGACTTATAAAATTGCTTGATTTTTCCAGGTTTTCCAAGAAATTTCGATTCAATTTCTACTGAGACTTTTTTATTGCATCACGAAAAATATTGTTAAGAGAAAGAAAGAAGTTTAAAATATTTTCAATCCTTGATATTTGTAGATTGAATGAAAAAATTAATATAGAAATTTTACTCGTAATTTTGCGAATTACGGCGATTTTATTCGCGAAGATGGTCGGACACTCAGCTGTGGATTCATAATCATAAATACAAAAATAGCTTTAGAACGAGTATATTTTAAATTAAATGCAGGAGCAAAGTATTCAAATATATTCGTCTATCAAAGATAATTGTTAGAAAATCAATTTTGAGGAAATTTATTCGTTCAGTAAATTAAAATATCGAAATAAACGAAATAGTGAAACACAAAACGTGTACCTCTTGAATTCAATTCCATGTCACGAAAGTTTCTTCACTACGGTATTACTTTCTGTAATTGGCTGTTTCCAGAATCCAGATTACGCCGAATTACGATATCGACATCTGCTTATCTACTTATCTTTATCTACGCTTCACCAAACAGAAGCAGATTTGGTTGAATTGAATTAGAATTAGATAGACGTTTTTGTGTTGTGTTTATAAATTATAATTACCAGTAAATTTTCCCTAATTAGACTAGACTAAGTAGTTCCGAATCTTTGATCCCTTCGTGAGAGAACGGAAACCTCATACGTGGTCATCTCCTATTGGCTAATTCGTAATTCATTATTCGTGATGAAAATATCAATTTGGATACTTCTGTGTATAGATTAATTATTTTGCTGGAACATTGATTAATTAAAATTTTAAATCGATAACCCCTTTTGTAAAAATAATGATAATTATTCCTTAGTATTCTATTATTATTTCTTCATGGCAAAACAACGTTAGACCGCTTAAAAGTAGAAATGGCTGTCATTGGCTAATTTTACATAAATTTCTCAGCCAATCAAATTCATTCTTTAAATTTGAAGACTATAAATAGAGTGAAATTTGCATATTCTTCATTAATTGTGTTTTGATGCTCTTGCTATGTTCTCTTGACTTCTTGTTCTTCAATCAGTACAGTTGTGTTGTGTTGTTAGAAGTATTTGTCGACGCCGTTAACTAGTCAATCGTCTGCAAATTTCATTTTTCTGAAATGGCTCGCACTAAGCAAACCGCTCGCAAGTCTACTGGAGGAAAAGCCCCGAGAAAGACTTTGACCACCAAAGCTGCCCGGAAAAGCGCTCCAGCCACCGGAGGCGTCAAGAAACCTCATCGTTTTCGTCCCGGTACTGTCGCTCTGCGGGAGATTCGTCGTTACCAGAAATCCACGGAATTGCTGTTGCGAAAAATACCTTTCCAACGGTTGGTTCGTGAAATCGCGCAAGATTTCAAGACGGACTTGCGTTTTCAAAGTACGACCATTTTGGCCTTACAAGAAGCGTGCGAAGCATATTTAGTTGGGTTATTCGAAGATACGAATTTATGCGCGATTCATGCGAAACGTGTGACGATTATGCCGAAGGATATGCAGCTGGCGAGAAGAATTAGAGGTGAAAGGGCTTGAGTTCTTTGATCCTCGTTAACTTTCAAAGCGGCCCTTTTCAGGGCCATCATATTCATTTCTTCAACACTGTGGATAAAACACATGTTCTCATACTTAAAACTTGATTGAAAGCTCATTACTATCTGCGTATCTAGGATATCGAATTATTGAAACAATGTCAATTCTGAAGTAGTTGAGGAAGAGGAATTAAATTCGTGAAAAATTCAAAGAACTTGTGAAGAATTTTACATTTTAAGAAATTTTGAAGTAAATACAACAATGAGCAAAACCTGCATTTTTTTTTAGCTCAAATCCTCTATTTTTCAATTTTTTTGTCCAAGTTGGACGTTTGACCCAAAAATGAGAAAACTCTCCCAACTTATCCAAAATTCGAATTATATATGTCCCTCTCCAACTCCATCTCCAAATAACTCAAAATTTTCATCTACCTTCTTCGTGAAAATCTCTGATAGGTAAATGTTATTTTTTTGAAGTGAAAATTTTTCAATTGTTACATTATTATTGTTCACGTTTTTTCAAAATTATTGGGCGACAGATAAGATAACATTATAAGTGACGTCATTTGTAGAAAAAAAAAGTCGAGGAATTTTTGAAAAACTTTGAACTAGAGGATTTTAGATCTTTTAAGGATTTTCAAAATTTTGCTTGTCATCTTGGCAACGAGGAATGGAATTGAAAAATTTGACTGAAAATTCTTACCCGATCATAATTTCTTCTCTGAAACTTGAAAATTTTCATCCAGTTTTGTATAACTTTGACATACATTTTTTTACAACCTGAAATATTTATCAAAACTGGGACAATTTTTCCAAACTTACAGACCCTTGAGTCCAGAAAATTCTCCTTTACTTGGTCATCTTTCGAAAGATCGGAGGATTTTTCGAAAATTGAAATGAATTTTTACTAACCTTTACAACTTTCCGAAAATTAAAAAAATTCCGAAAGTTGACTTGGACGATGTTTCAAAACTCGGACAACTTTCTAAAAATTAGACGATTTTCTAAATTTTGGAGAATTGAAGAATTTTAGAAGTTTGAGAGATTTCTCAAAACTTCGACGATTTCTTCCAAACTTACAACCCAGACGATTTTTTTAGAAATCGATCAATTTTTCGAAAACTGGATAAATTGTCCAAAAATTGAAGAATTTTCTAAAACTTTGACAATTTCCTGATAATTGAGGAGTTTTAAAAATAATTGGACAATATTCTCCAAGACAGAGAATATTCCAAAAATGGGAAAATTTCGAAACTGGGAACAATTTTCTAAAAGTTGATGAATTTTTTGAAACATTTTACAGTTCCCATGTTCCAAATTCCAAAGTTTGGACAATTGAAAAAAAAAACCAATAAACTTTTTTCATTATTTTGAAGAAATTTTTAAAAACTAGACAGTGTTAATACTTTTTGGACGATTCTGTAATTTTGATGGCACATAAGAGATAGAAAAGAAACAGAATAATGAATTATTAAAATCTCACCTTTAAAAATCATCTATTATCGTAAGTTTTTTTTCGAAAATGAACAGTTGTAGATATGTAGGTACCTAGTAAGTACGACAAGGTACATTGGACAGTGATATTATCCTTGAAGTTGTATTTTGATTTTGAGTCATATACTCAAGATGAAAAGGATATCTCTAGAACATGAACGCTTTGATAAATCATGTCATTTTGACGACTTTCAAAGTTCAAAGCTCTTACTATGGCACTTGCGGAACAGCTTTGATGTCTCAGACTTCGACAGTTTCCTTTAGCAAAATTTACGAAGACAATTAGTTCATCTCGTTGAATATCCATTCGTATAAGTATTTTACGTTGGTCACAAAATTGATACATTTTTAAATCTGATTATATTTACAGAATAAGTGAAAAACTACTTTTCAACCAATTTCAATTTTAAATTCATTTCAGCTGGATTATTAGTAGATACCTAAAATGATTTTTGATTAACTATCGCCAGTGAACAACAAAAAAATACTCGATATTAATAAATACATTTTTTTATTTAGTTAGCAACAAGAAAAATTCCAAATTAAAGAAATCATAACGAGACTTCGAGTACATTTTTATAAATAATATTAAAAACATTATCGTAAAATTTACTTCTCTTCTTTCAACCGACGAGTCAGCTGAAGTCAAAGATTAGTCGTCAGTTTAATTCACCGGCTGAATTCTCGCAGGTCGTACATACAATGAATTCGAAAATCAAACTCCATCGAGCTCACGAGCTCTCATTTTGCTTCCATCGTATCGCTCATTCCAGCCATTTCAACTTCAAGCTGCCTCAGCACGAAGACGTATTGCTAACTGCATATCCTTAGGCATAATGGTCACTCGTTTAGCGTGAATGGCGCATAAATTCGTGTCCTCAAAAACGCTCACCAGGTACGCTTCTCCAGCTTCCTGTAAGGCCCAAATCGCCGATGTTTGAAAACGTAAACTAGAATGGTATTGTTGAGCGATTTCCCGAACTAAACGTTGAAAAGGAAGCTTTCGGATTAATAATTCGGTACCTTTTTGGTATCGACGAATTTCTCGTAGTGCCACCGTTCCAGGACGATATCTGCGAGGTCTACGTGGTGCGTTTTTACGAAGGAGTTTACTGGCTAGCTGCTCCCTCTGAGCTTTTCCTCCGGTCGAAATATTTCTAGAAGGAGGTTTCCTGGATATTTGGTTTGCACCTGGTACTATAGGAGTTGTGGATTGATTACCTGATTGATTGAGCCATGCTGAGGACCTTCAGTTGATGTGTTTGGAATCGGTCTTTGGTTATTATAGTTGACTGAAGTATGCGCGGTTTCAGGCTGGGATATCATCGTATTGATCCCTTTGACTGTTTTTCGTATTCTTACATAAGAGCTATTCGCATTACCCTCAGCTTGATTATTATCGGATGATGTATCACTTGAATCGGCCTGTTCGTTGGAATCCAACTCCGTCGAATGGTCAGATTGGCTCAAAGGCGACGTCGCAGGCGAGTCTGGATCATTAATACCTGGGTTGATTCCTATTGTTTTATGAGCATATCCTGGCCTGTTGCCGGCTGCAGATGAAGCACCTCCGGCTGACTCACTTGATGTAGTCGGTCGCGAATTGGGCTGTTGAACTCCTATCGATTTATGGTTATGAACATATCCAGATCCACCAGCTACAGGAACTGGTGAGACAACTCGTGGCGAAGGTGACCTACGAGGAGAGTTCTTCTTGCGTGCCATGTCGAATTTTAAACCACGAGTAAACCAAATCAAACTCAAATTTATCGTAGAAACTTGCACAGCTGAGAACGGAGGAAATCCGAAAAAAAGCTAAGAACGGTTTGGTTTTTTAAACGCGACTTTTTGTTCTGTACATTTTAATACGTTCTCGCGTTTTCGCGTTTCAACTTTTGACGAGTTTTGAAACATCATCTTCTCACTTCTCGATGCCGATGCTCATCAAAACCAAACAAAGGAAACTTTCGTAATGACTTCGACCTGGTAGTTTTTACGTTAAAGTTTTGTGGTTTAAAGTTTGGTCACTAAGTGCGCTGCTGAAATATTGATTTCGGAAATTAATTGAATTTAAATTATTTTTAATTTTAGATAAAATGAAAAAAATTATGAAAAATGCATTGAAAAAAGTGTCAAATTGATTGCGTCTTACATCGTACGATATCTCGTACACCTAACGCTGTTTTGCGAAAAATATGTTTCAACCAATCACAAAACAGCATGGAATATTTTCAAGTTCGTATGAAGAATGATTGTAAGAAGAGTTGAATTTTAATTTTCTTCGTTTTTATTTTCAAATTCTAGGTAAAGTGATATGATTTTGAGAAAGTATTTGGGTCGGCAGGAATTTCATTGCTGGAACTTGTCGAAGTTGTCGAGGGTGACTTCATATTAAACATCTGTAAAAATTTTCAAAAAAGGATCATTCATTCCATCACGTCTCCACCCGTAAAAATAATTACTAGTGGTTTATTGGGAATCATTGAATCGGTTTAAAAATTATCAACAAGAAAAAAAGCCTCAAATTCCAAAACGTCGCAATTTTTGCAAGTAATTCACGAGACGTTAGTTTTAGCAAATCGGGAGTCAATTTTTTGAGGTGAAAAATGAAAAATTTGTACGTCTTTGGGAGACTTTAGTTTTCGACACACGAAACACATACGTGACTCGTAAACGCGTAAAATGGCATTCAATTCAATAATTGGACTTCGCTGATTTTTTTTTTCTCTATGAACAGAGTGAAAAGCACAACATTACCTATTAATTATCTCAATTGTTCATAATTGTAATTTGTAACTTGAAACAGTAGGAAAGTAGGTGTAAGGTGTAAATGAAGAATGAAATTTCATTCTTCATTTACACCTCACAGCTCATACCTCTTTCCTACTTTTTCAAGTTAAGGCTTAAGGCCCATTAGCCCATTTATATTGGCACTGAATTTTTTTGTCACTGAAAAAGTTGAATATGCGTTTTCTTACGAAACAGTTTATGTTTATAATGAGGCGATTCCTTATCCTTTCCATGAAAAGATAAAAATATTTTAACTTTTCAGTTTTCACTGACAAATTCACTGCCAGTATAAATGGGCCTTTACAATTATGAACACTTGAGATAATAATGTTGTGCTTTTCGTTTTCACTCTGCTCATAGAAAAAAAATCAGCGAAGTCCAATTGAATCAGCGTTCAACGACTACTCAAAATGTTCAGATTCAGATAGTCATTACGTTTCTCGTTTTTATTCACGCGTTTATTATACAAAAAATAGAAAAAAATCTTCATAGTCGTATCTCGTATAAATTCAGCGTTCGACTTCGACGTCTAAACAGAATGCTCAGATAGTTTTTATTTTTATTCCCGCGTTTACTCTACAAAAAAAAATGTTTAAAAATAAAAAATGTCATTTTACGCGTTTACGAGTCACGTATGTGTTTAGTGTGTCGAAAACTAAAGCCTGATTTATACTGGCACTGAATTTGTCACTGAAAAAGTTGAATCTGTGTTTTCTTACAGAAGCGTTTATAATAAGGCACTGAACGATTCCCTATCTTTTCAATGAAAAGTTAAAATATTTTAACTTTTCACTGACAAATTCAGTGCCAGTATAAATCAGGCTTAAAGTCTCCCGAAGAAGTACGAATTTTTCATTTTTCACCTCAAAAAATTGACTCTCGATTTGCTAAAACTAACGTCTCGTAAGAAATTCTCCAAGGGCGGATGATTTAATTTTTTGACGAATAAGTACATTTAACTGAGTACCATTTGAGAATCATTGAACCGGTTTCAAAATTATGCAAACGAAAATGATTAGGAAGATTTTCGGGCTCTATAGTGATTACCTAGGTATGTAGTTTTTTTTCAAGCTTACATAGAAGAAAATGTCTGATTTTTAGCTTTTAGTAAAACCATCTGCATACTGCATACTTTTCTTTAAAATTTATCTCGTCATCTTTTCAAAAAAATTAAAATTATTGGTAACTGATTGAGAATCGCTAAACGAATTTCAGAAACCAAAAAAACAAAACAAAACACTCGTAACTTTTTCCTATGATTTATTTTTCATTCTGATAGGTAAGTGATAAATCATTGAAAATTGTTTGAGAATCACTAAATCAATTTTAAGATTACCTATTTAAATGAAAATTAATTAATTTTATCAATTTCGTGTCCTCTACAGCCAACATCTAATATCAGCGTTTTTTTCAATACTCTAGTTTTTATGAAATAATTGGTAATCGTTTGGGAACCAGTGAACTGGTTTCGAAAATAAGTAGGTATAGGTATATTTGAACAAAATTGACCTGACTATTAATTTCAGAATTTAACTTCTTGTTGTGTCAATTTTCATTTTTCAACTCTTTTCCTATACTTACCTATATTTAAAAAATATATAATTGGCTGACTGACTGATAAGAAGGTTGGATACTGGCTGAGTGTCACAGGAAATGACAGAATAGAAAAAGAAGCTAGAAGCTAGAAACTTGAAAAACTTGAAACTAGTTAATTTTGATGGTCACTAGCTACTGAATAATTTTGACGTAAAAGGGATTTCGACGATTCAAATTCAAATTTATGCTAAGTTAAAATTTTTTCAATCTCTTTAATTTTTTCAATTTCTATAGTTCTAATTTTTTTTCAAAGCTATAAGTAGGTAAGTATCCATATCCAATATAAAATTTTCCATTTGTAGAATTTTTGTCTAATTTTAATTTTCTCAAAATGTAAGTACCTATCCAATTTTTATTTTTTTCCCCCATTTTTTTAATTTCATCTAATTATTTATGTATCTACTGATTGAGTTGGAAGAAATGTTGAGAAACTTGAAGTTGATAATTATTTTTCTTTAAAAATTCAAAGTTGGAAAAAATCTTGATAAACTTCGATCGTCGAAATCCCATTTCTGTTACAATAATTTAGAAACCAGTACTTACTTTTGCCGTTTTTTTTGTTACGAAATGACCAGAAATGACCACTTCACAGGATTGGAAAAGGTAAGTATTTTTTCATCATTTTTTATAAAATGATCAGAAACGAACACCTTATTACAGGATTGAAAAATGGTCGTTTTTTTCGTTTTTCAAGAAACGACCACATTACAAAATAAATGAAAATGGTCGGTTTTCGTCGTTTCTTAGGAAACGATCAGAAACGACTTTACAAATTTCAACCTGCCAAATCGATTGGAAGTGGTTTCGAAACATTTCGGATCCTCCAGAAAATTTGGGGCACCCATCGACCCATCAACTTTTAGCTTTACTTATATTTATACTTCGATTTGTACGCTGCTGTTGGCGTACTTTTAAATGTTTTCTAGGAAAATTTTCTGCCAAGAAATATGGATTTTAACTAGAGGTTGCGAATTTTGGAAAATTATACTTTTATGGATCAAATAGGACTTCAAATGGGTAATTCACGATGATAGGTGTTAAAGACTTAAAGTTCATAAGGGTCCTTTTTAGGTACCTAATACCTATGTAGTTTTCCTCAGAACTGGAAAATTCCAAAATTTTCTGGAGGCTCCGAAACGTCTCGAAATCGCTTTCAATTGATTCGGGAGGTCAAAAATAGGGTAGATACCAAATTTCAGTTTTTTTTGTTGATTACATCAAATTTTCATATTTTGCAGGGCGATGAGGCAAGTAATTTTGAAATTTCAAAAATTCACCGAAATTCGAGAAATGAACTCTGGCAACTGTAATTTTGGATTTGAGGTTCTTTTATGATGTGCTTTCGATTTATTTTTGTTTCGATTCAATATTTCATTTTGAATTAGAAACTTGTTTTCAAAGTTCACTTCCTTTGATTTTTCCCAAGGATTTGTGCCTCACAAATGATGGCTTTACAAAAAATGTACTTAAAAGAGAACCCAGCTACCTCGTCAGCTCCAACTGGACGAACATTGGCTCATCTATACTGAAGGAACCCGGTGAGCCTCACTTACATCTCAAAACCAAACTTTGAGCACCCAAATTTGAATTTTCGATTCTTTGTGAATTTTTGAAAATGGCTGAAATCGTTCACTGGTTTATTAATTTTTTACAAAACGAATTAATAATTTTTTAGGATTGGTAAAATTGATTAACTACCTGAAACTGATTTTTAAAGAGAATTTCTGTTATTTTAGAGGCGATCTGGAGCCTCCTCAAAAAGTTGGAACTGCTCCAGTAGGCAAAAAAAATTATTTCTCAACTCAAAACGATTTCATGCGATCATTTTGATGATTTTGATCTTGAGATATTTCGCAGTTCGCAAATAAATATAAATCACTGTACGTAATGCATAATTATGAAGTTTGAACGTCGTTTTGCAAAAATAATGCTTCGACCAATAGGATTTCAGTAAATTAAATCTCGATTTTGATTGATTCGAATTTTAGCATCTTTTTTGTATATAAGAAGGTGTCTCACATTTGATCTAATATTATCGCTGAAGTAGTTGTTGTGCATGGTTCTTGGTGACTTGTTAATCGTGTTGGTTATTTGTTAGCGTTCATTTCCGAGTCTAGAGTCAATCATGTCTGGTCGCGGTAAAGGTGGAAAGTCCAAGGCGAAGCCGAAGTCTCGTTCATCTCGTGCCGGTTTGCAGTTCCCAGTCAGTCGGATCCTTCGTTATCTTCGTAAAGGCCAGTACGCGAAACGCATAGGTTGCGGTGCTCCTGTTTATTTGGCAGCCGTCTTAGAGTACTTGACTGCCGAAATTTTGGAATTGGCCGGTAATGCTGCTCGCGACAACAAGAAAACTCGCATCATTCCGAGGCATTTATTGTTAGCCATTCGCAACGATGAAGAATTGAATAAGTTGTTGGCCGGAGTCACCATTTCTCAAGGTGGTGTGTTGCCCAACATTCATTCCATACTCTTACCGAAAAAAGCCGAGAAGAAAGAAGTTTGAATTGTTTGGAGTTGTTCTAAAAAGGCCCTTTTCAGGGCCACCAATACAATTTCTTCAATTTTATTGATTATGCATTTGAATTTGACGAGTCAAGTCTTTTTTGCACAAATACATTATTAAAAATTGGAAATGACGAGAATGACCAATTAGGAAGCCGAATTAGGGTTGTAAATTGTAATCGCACATATTTGTCGTATGTCACGAAACCATAATTGAATGTTCACAATAGACGTTATCATTGAAACGTCACAATAACTTGGACCAATCAGAGAGAGGAAAGATCTGGGCTCTGATTGGCCGATTCTATTTTTGGGCGCAAATTTCCGTAATTTTCACGGATAACTCCGAAATGAGGAAAATTTTAGGAAATTTTATTTCAAAATCGGATTCTACGGGCTAAAAAACCTATAAATCATGAGCGCATCAACGGTTTGCATGCTTTATCTCGGAAAAAATTGAGATATTTATGACTATTTTTTGATTTATTCAAAATAATTTGAAAAAAAAGTAATTTTAGACATTTTTCATATTAACTTAATTGAAAGAGGATAAAAAAAGCTTTCAATTGGTACCATTACCATTCGATTTCGTGCCACTTTGATATTTTGTAAATTTGATGGGAAAAAATTAGCGATTTTCAAAAAGTTAAGTTTAAAAAACCTTACGCAGTCGCGTAAGGTAACCGACTTTTCGGTTTTCACATACAACGTAATGTAAGTTTATTAGCATCGAAGGATGATTCAACTCGAAAAATTAAGGCCAAATTTGAAATCAACAATCCTTTTTACATAATTTATATTGCTTCTTTTCAAGTTAAGTTCAAAATTTTGAACTTCGATACCCCTTATGTATGACCAGAGTTGTCATTTTACATGTAGAATATCTTATTCTACATTTTACGTAAAAATGTGGAATAAGTTAAATTTTTACGTAGAATAAGTGTAAAATGTAAAATAAGCTGTACGGCATGACATCTAGGGAAATCCAAATCGAAAAACTAAGGCCTTTGAAATCAGTTTCAAGTTATTACTCGAAATTAAAATTTTTGCCTAGTACCCAATTTCAAAATTTTGGACCTCTAAGCTGTCTAATGTACATAGGGGAACCTAGGGGGCTGAAAATTTTTTGTAAGGTGGAAAATAGTGTCATTGAAATAACAAAAATTGTTCACTGGAGTGTAAGAAAACGAATGACACGATATCTATCATTGTAGACATTTTTGGAATGCATCACGAGCGAGGGGGTTGCCCAAAATGCGAAAATGATATTTGACTTTTTTTTCACCAATCAAGTATTCGAAAATACAATTTTTGTATTCTTCAAGTCTGAATTCTAGGTAAGTTGGAAAGCCCCCACGCGCACAAAACAAAGGGGTGGAGGGAGAGTGCGAGAGGTAAGAGTACCCTCCCCCCCCCCAATAATCGAACCACAATTATTAATGACTTAATTTATTTTTCCATATTTACATGAAAAAATTGGCGGGATGACAACTTGGTGCTTCAGAAAAATTTTATTATGGACATTGGTCAACCCAAATTAGGAAACTACTGCTTACGAGAGTATAATTGAATGCGGCAGACATATTATTTTCAGCGTATAGCTTTTTACTTTCCGAGTTTGAAATTTAAAAAAAAAATCAAAAAAAATAGCCGAAGGTACATAGGTGTCACATGCGTTGCCTACCTTTACGCTTCAAGGAAAACCTAATGTACTTACTGTGACGTCAGGTATCTCGATTTTCTAATTTTATATCAATTTTGATGCCATATATTATCACCTAACTTTTTGTGATGAACTTTTTTTCGCTACTGAAATGAATGCAGCGTAGGTATAAATACACGTTTTTTTATTGCTCGGGGTGTCAGTTTTAATTTTATTTTACAATTACATCAAGAAATTGGAAGAAAGCGGCGAAACCGAGAAGGCTAGCGTACTGAAAGAAGGAAAAGTTTGGAGTAACGTTCTGAAGAAAGCGGAAGGTGTTAAAGTAAAAGACAATCCTTTATTATTGAAGAAATCGTTGGCCAGAAAGAAAGCGAAGAAAAGAGTCAGCGAAAAAAAGTGGAAATTCGAATTCAATATTTTTAAAATTCTGATTTCAATTTGCAACATTATCAAACTATCAAAGTCTCTTTTTTTCTAGTTGACGATACGAATACGACATTCAAAGCTTTCCTTCGGCTATGGTGTCTCAAGAAAATTAAATCAGAAGCTGTCGTAACGAGGAAGTAAGGCGATGATGAACAAAATGAACATTCCAAAAAAAAGTATTTACTTGAACGGTTACAATCAATATTTCAAAATCAACAACTTGACGTCGCAGCACACTTTAAGAAAAACGAATTACGCGTTCGGTATCACGCGTCCTTTTTTTACAGTTTTTTTAATTTTTTTCTTTTTCACTTCTTGTTGACGCTTCTTCAAATTTTCAGTTCGTTTCTTTTGCCGCTCTTCTTTCTATTTCTCTACATTGGCGATTCGCTCTTCGATAGATTTTAGATTTATTTTCCAGAATTTCCACTTTCCAGATAATTAGCCAATTTTGATTCAAAATACTTATTAGGTGATTAAAATCAAAACACTTTTGAATCGAGTATTAATAAGTTTTGATAATTCTAAAACGTACAGCACAAAACACAGACAATATCAGCGGTACCTACTTGTACGTGACTTATAAATAATAATATAGCAATTTTAAATGAACTTTTGCTGAATCTTTTGCGAAAAAATATCTCTCCGTAAATTTCTTCTCGAGGGTTTCGTTTTTACTCATGTTGGTAAATAAATGCTCCGTTTTTTTGTTCGTGATTGCGACGATATCCCACGTATTTGGTATTAGAGCAACCAAACCACCCGTAGAAATAGGTATGTAATCATTTTTCCCTGGAAATTCATTTTTAAAATGATCACATAGAATATTAGGTGTGCTCAATTTCTGAAAAAATTCAAAATTCAACGTTTCAAAATTTTCATAGGTAGCTTTAAAAAATATAATTTTCTACAAATATACAAATTTTATTTCCCAAGAATGTTTCAAAAATTTGTTTAATGAGCAATCATTGGAGGAAGTGGAAAATTTTCAATGAATTGCTAAACCGATTTTTTTTTCATGATTTGAATGAAAATGCAATCATTCTTGAAACGAAAACTGTTCATTATAAAATTTATCAAATAAGTACAAAATTGAAAAAATAAAAACCTTCATAAAAAAAATCACATTTCAGAAAATCAAATTCAAGGCTATCATAATAAAGTAAATTATGAAAAAATCTAAAACTAAAAGTAATTTATAAAATTGAAACGAGGAAAATCTTTTTCAAGGAACTTGAAGCATATAAACATTAACTTGCCAATAAGTAATGAGAAATAATTAAAAATAGTCAATAGGCTTATACAATATAAATTTTCATTAAACAAAATTCTGAAATTTAATAAAAAAAATACAAAACGAACTGTATTCTAAAAACATTAAGTGGGAAAAAACTAAGTAGCTATTATTTAGTATAGTGTAAAAAATTATGAACTAAAAATAACTTTAAAATAAAAGGAATTTACTTAACGCAATGAACAGCTTGAAAAATCGAATCGATAATTAATTTTCAAGAAGCATGTCATTAAAAAAAATTGTTCTCAAGAAAATATAGAACAACCATAAGTAAGCCAATAATGAGTAAAAATAGAGAAAAAAGAAAAATTACAATAAAAAATTTTCAAAACACAATATCATAAACGATCTTTCATTCATGTCTATTGTCTACTCCGAAAACTGACAAATGAATCTGACAATCTTACAAGGATCAAAACAAATGTTTCATTTATATCAGAGAGCATAATAATTGAAAGTAATAACTGCAGCGAAGAGGTACCTATACCTATGAATACAATGATAGTACATTTGAAGATTCAAAATCGAAAAAAATACAAAATTGGGAAACTATACAATCGATTAGGAAAATAAACAAATTTTCACGAAACTGTTTCCACTTTAAATGAAACTTGAGTAATTAATAGACACTTCGATATCGACAGGAGAGAAATTTTATGTAATCTATTCTGTTTATGACTTATTCGATATATCACAATAATATTACTGAACATAATTATACTTCGATTAGAAAATTTCAACAACAGAACTTACAATGTTACTGTTTTCTTCTTTTCGACTCATCGGACTCGGAGATACATTCTTTGAATTTCGCATTTTTTTCCATCAATAGGCTCAGCAATCCGAACTTGTGGGTATTATCGCCGTATTGTACAATAAGCTGCAATTCTGTATTAACGGCTTGAATTTCTTCGTCGGTCAATTCTCCTACAAAAAAAAATAAATTTTCATTAATAATTACTACAAACTCTTTGAGCAGATTCCACACCCCTTGATTACTGTTCACTTGGGAACAAACCAAGTGATGCACTAAGCTTCATATTCTAAAAACTCTGTAAAATTACTATTTTCCACATCAGGGTCGAGAAAATCCGACATTAACTTCGAAGAAGATGAGTTAAGGGAGTCATCACTTTCATGACTTGAACTTGCACTGGATTGGTTATCGGGATAGTCTATTTCACTTTTCGGCGAGGACGCCTCTGAATACTTCTTCATGTCTGCCCATTCGTTATCTTTAGCGTTCTTTTTCTTTTTTCCATCTTTAGCTTTCTTTTTCTCTTTTTCTTCGCTCTGTTTCTCGTTTGACCATCCTTCACGACTGTTACATAAAAATAAGTTTGCATGGTAAGTTATATTCAGTAAAACGGGGTGACGTGGACCTACGAGGTGAAGCGGTCCACTTGTTGAAATTGTTATGTTTTTTGCCAAGTACTCCCTGAATTCTGCACATAGGGACCTCTAACAAAAACCATCGTGTAGGTCTCGCTTCGGTGAACATTTTGCATAAAAAACATTTGGGTTTACAATGAAATTGAGGTAAGTTAAGAAACGTTGAAATCAAAGCAAGAATTACTGGTAATTTTGTTAAGGCGTAAACTATGGTCTGCAGAAGGAAATAATTAATGTGTCGTCAATTTAAAGTTAATCAGGGTTGTAGAGAATTTTATGCTGATCATTTTGGTAAAAAATTTTTTTCATTTTAACGATTTTAATCCGAAATAACGACGTTTTTATGAATGAAAACAACAATATTTTTACAATTTTAATGCAAAATAACGACATTTTCAGAAATGAAAACGACAATATTTAAAATTACGGCCGGTAAGATATCATTGCACTTACGTAACTTTGTTATCAAAGTACCAATATGCATTTTAATTGAAGTTAGGACCTGCAATATTTTTGAATTTTCGTTATTTTGGATTAGAATTCTTGAAATGAAAAACTTTTTTCACCAAAATGATGGGTATGAAATTTTCTATACCCCTAATTAACCTAAACTGCTGAAACATTTAAAAAAAATTTCCTCAGGCCATTTTTTTCAATTTATCAAGTAGAATGTAGATTTTTATGAATAAAAACATCCATTTTTTAGCCTTTTATTCGCTGTGGTGAAGGGGGGAGGAGGGTATAAAATTTTTTTTTCAACTTGTTTTAGGTCTAAATTGACCAAGGATTTCATTGGTGCAAAAAAATGGGGTGGTC
Organism: Pseudococcus viburni; assembly: GCA_033439095.1. Lineage (NCBI taxonomy): Eukaryota > Metazoa > Arthropoda > Insecta > Hemiptera > Pseudococcidae > Pseudococcus > Pseudococcus viburni. The sequence goes on along the minus strand of JAVBJF010000080.1, from coordinate 97,847 downwards.
CGCTTCACCCCAAACTGGGGTGAAGTGGTCCACACCTTTGAATTCGTCTCAAGGCCACATTTTTTTACCAAAAATGTTGATTTTTTCGGTGAATATTCCTGAAATATGGGCCTTTGATTTAATACCAAAACGACTTCCTAAAGTTAATATGAGGCGGAGATATTTTTAAAAAAAGCTGAAATTGTATCCACTTCACCCCGTTTTACTGTTATAATTAAGATACATAATTTCAACAGAATATGGATAACTTACAATTCCTTTAAATAGTCAATGATACTGGCAATATCCTTGACTCTCAGAGTTCCGTCTTCCAAGAGGTCGCTACACATAGATTTCATCAACTCATAATCTTTCACCGTCTGTATTGTTGGTATTCCTCTCTTCGACATTCTGGTTGGTTTGGCTCTATGAATGATGTAAAACGGATACGGCACACGCGATAACATCACTACTAGAAATCTTTAAAATTAGACCTACTCAAGTTGAAGTGGAGAACGTAATATAACAAAATGCGGTTAGTAATGTAATAAATTATACTCTAGAAAACGAGCTTGTGATATCACTGATATCAAACACAAGATCACAGCTAAAAGGTTTGGCTCCCAAGTGAAACGTCACGCACAGAGCGTGAATTGTGAAGTCAGTTTAACATACGCACTTAAGACCAGAATCACGCCTCCTGATTGGTTGTTGCGCTAATTATTAACTAACTCATCTCTCATCGCTGTCAATACTAATGATCTGATCTTTTCCTGCTGATTTATTATTTTTTTCTATTAAATAAAACGTTTAAATAAAATTACGCTCAATGATAGAAAGTAACCTTTTGAAATTAATTCAAATCGCTACTTGTAGCTGACAATCAAATGAGTGTCACTGGCGTACGTCTCACTTTGATACCAAGCTCCTCATTTCGAACATTTTGAAGTACCTTTCTAAATAAACGCAAATGATATTACAAGTAGGTATCAATAATGAATAAGAATAACGTTTACAGAAATTTCAACTTTCACGAAAGTTGATTGATTTATAGATCAACTTATTGATAGCGACGAAAAAAAAAGAAACTTTCGACCAATGGTAAACTCAAATTAATGAGAATTCATGGTAAACTTAAAACTTTATTCTTATCTATTTTAAAACTAACAAAAATTCTGTAAAATAAATTTTACTCAAGAAATCAGACAGGTAAAAAAAATTTGAATAATGTAGATATGAAATATTCGAACAAAATGTAAACTTACATTATCAAAATAAATTGTGTTCTCACTTCTCAATATTCAATAACGAATTAATGAATCATTAAGTTAATCGTTTTCATTGAACTTAATTTTTGTGAAAGTTGAAATTATTGTGCCTAAAAGTTACCTGTATCATTCCCATTCGCGTTCAGATACTTCAAAATGTTCGAATTCGATTTTCAGATAATTGTCAGTGGCGATTTGAACTCATTTCATAAATTTACTTTTACTTTCTATTGACAATTGTAGGTAATTTTATGGAAAATAATAAATCGGTAAATTCGATGAAATAAGATGATTAGTATTTTGTAAAAATAATGAAAAAAAATACGATGAAAGCGATAAGATAATATTAATGTTAATAAGCCAACGACCAATCAAAAGGCAGGATTCAGATACTTTATAAATTTTTCGGTAAAGGTTGGAAATAAACCGTTTATTTCACTATTTCCTCGACTAAAATTCCCCAAAATTTTTTCACCAATAATTATCTAAAGTCAATGAGTCAATTTGAATACCTTTGCCATGCATTTAATTTAAAAATGTATGTTTTACAGCAGTTTCTAATGATGAATCGATCACAAAACATTGGTCTTATGAATAAAATCGTTTCAATAATGAAACGACTGTAAAACTTCATAAGTAATTTCTTCGTTTCATTTACAAACATTAGGAATTAAGAATAATCAAGTTTTTTTCATTTGGTAGTAATAAAGATCAAAAAATTAAATTATATTTTCCAAAAATACCCAAATAGCATGAAATGATAACGTTGTTTTGTAATAATTATGTTTAAACCAGGGTTGTGCCGATTCGAATCATTTTTGATTCGAATCATGATTCGAATCACTTATTTTATGATTCGAAAAATGATTCGAATCATTTGAGAGAAAATGATTCGTGATTCGTGATTCGTTCGAATCATTCCGATGATTCGTGATTCGCGATTCGAATCATTTCACTTTTTTAAAATTTTCTTTGTGTCTCTAAAATTTACAAATTTTTGGGCGTAAATTTTTGGATATTTCACCATCATGGTATCAATACACAAAAAGTGTCAGAAAATTAGAAATTTGCTTTAAAAAAGGATAAATTTCAGTCTCGAAAATTGAAATTTTTTTTTGCAAAAAATCCAGAAACATGACAGTGTGATGGAACGTCGTTTCTTAGCCCAAAAGTGGCGTTTTTTGTGTGTTTATATTGTGTAGTAGTAAAATATCCAAAAAAAGAAGTCAAAAAATGTCCAGATATCGGAGAAACTGAACAATTTCAAATGAATTAGATGATTCGAAAAATGATTCGAAAATTACGAATCACGAATCATTTTTTGGAAAATGATTCGAATCATTGATTCGAATCATTTCTCAGGAAAGGATTCGTGATTCGTGATTTATACGAATCATGTTGATGATTCGTGATTCGTGATTCGAATCAAAATGAACGCGATTCGGCACAACCCTGGTTTAAACCAATAGAATTTCAGTTATTATAATTATATGAATACTGGATTGTGATTGATCTGCTTGTAGCCAGGTTTTGCTACGTTTTTTTGGTGAAGTCAAAACTCGAAAGTTAGTTTAGTGTTTTCGTTTCGTTCGCTGTTGGTATTGTGTGTCGCGTAGTTTCGGGGTTCGATTACACCGATTTCGGTTTGTTTGGCTTTGGTGTTTTTTTAAAAAATTTTAATGGTGGAAACGGTAGTGTCTGTGTCGGTAGTTTTTTTAATTTTCATCCTCCCGAGGTTTTTTTTCGGTAGTTTCTCCTTTCTCGTTTCTCCCTCTGGAGGTTTTCGGTCGTTGCCGTCGTTGGTGAGAAAATGAAAAACCACTCAAAAGTCAAAAATGCCTCGCGTCTTCACGTCTTGTCTTGTGTGTTTAAGAATCGTTTTTTTTTCAACTCTAATTTCTAATTTTTTTCAAATGTTCGCGTCCTTGCGGTCGTGTCGTCAATCCTAGTTACCGTTAGTACTCACTTTAGCTTCGCATAGTTCCAGCTTCTTGTTCCGGTGTCGAAAGGAAGTGCGTTTGTGGGTAAGAATTCAGTATCAGTTGTAATTTTTATTCATTAGGTATTGGTTATTTTCATAAGACCATGCACTAGGTCGTACGTGTAATTGTCGTTAACATTTAACACATGAATTACAATATAAATCGTAAATTCCTTTAAACAATAATTCTTTCAATCCTGAATTTGCGAAGAATTTATTTTTCATTGTAATGTAGACACGTAGACAGACATCGTTATAAAAGTAAAATTCTATAACAGGGCAAATAAATTTGAGATCGTACCGTCAATCATCCTGTAATTAACTGGACTGGAAATACTAGGTAAGTATATTGATCGAGGATCGATTGATCGATGCCGTAATTTCGCGAATCCTGATTCCTGTATCCTCGATCAAAGTAAATACTTTATTGATGGATGAATAAAATTTACTCAGAAATCAGAATCAGTTTTGGTACGTTAGATGTTTCGTTCTAGATTTAATTTTGAACTTTCGAAAAGATTCAAATTCTGCGTTCTCCATCTTTAGCAAGCTTTTTGCAGTTGATTCTTGATTACGTCTGAGTAAATTTTATTCAACCAGCAAACGTATTTACTTTGAGGATTTGCAGGATTCTGTTTTTGATCAATAAATATATTTATTTCCTTTTAATTACAGGATGATGAACGGTACGATCTCAAATTTATTTGCCTTGTTATAGAATTTTACTTTTTTACGATGTTTGTCTTTGTCTACATTACAATGAAAAATGAATTCTTCGCGAATTCAGGATTGAAAGAATTGTTTGATGGAATTTACGACTTAAGAGGTGGTAGAAATGAAGCTATCTTCCGGACCCTAATGATCTTTTCCCACTGATTTATTATTTTTTTCTATCAAAACGTTTAAATAAAATTACGCTCAACGATAGAAACTTTTTGAAATTAATTAAAATCGCCACTTGTGGCTGACAATCAAATTCGAACATTTTGAAGTACCTATCTAAACGCAGATGATTTTATAAGAAACATTCGACTAATGGCAAACTCAAATCAATGATAATTCATGGTAAACTTTATTCTTATTATTTAGGTATTCTAAGACTATAACAAAAATTCTGTAGAAAATCAGACAGGTAAAAAAAATTGAATATTGTAATAATGATATGAGATATTCGGACAAAATAAAAACTTACATTAACAAATTGTGTTCTCAGTATTCGATAACGAATTGATGAATCATTAAATTAATCTTTTTCATTGAACTTTTGTAAAAGTTGAAATTATTGTACCTAAAAGTTATTCATTGTATCATTTGCGTTCAAATACTTCAAAATGTTCGAACTTCGAATTCGATTTTCAGATAATTGTAACTTGTAAGTGGCGATTTGAACTAATTTCATAAATTTACTTTTATTTTCTATTGACAATCGTAGGTAATTTTATTTCAACGTTTTAATAGAAAATAATGAATCGGTAAATTCGATGAAATAAGATTATTAGTAAAATGTGAAATTGAAAAAATACGATGAAAGCGATGAGATTTATGTGTTAATAAGCCAACAACCAATCAAAAGACAGGATTCGAGGATTCGGATACTTTATAAATTTTTCGGTAAAGGTTGAAAATAAACCGTTTATTTCACTATTTCCTCGACTGAAATTCCTCAAAATTTGTTTTCCAATAATTATCCAAAGTTAATGAGTCAATTTGAATACCTTTGCCTGGGTTGTCATGCATTTAATTTAAAAATATACCCCAAGTCACGAGAAATTATAACGTTGTTTTATAATAATTATGTTTAAACCAATAGAATTTCAGTATTTTAATTATATGAATACTGAATTCGGATTGGTCCGATTGTAGCCTGGTTTTGTTGCGTTTTTTGGTAAAGTCAAACTCAAATAAATGTTAGATTAGTTAGTTCAGTGTTTTCGTTCTTGTGCTGCGGCTGCCGGCTGGTGCAGTTCATTGACTTTATATAACTAACGTGGACTGAGCTAGTAATGTAAAACTCGCGGTCGAACATAAATAATCCATTTCGGCTTAGAACGCGTCTGATTGGTTGTTACGTAGCTCACCCGTTTCTGATTCGTTATTAAATCTTCGTTGACGCGTCCCCTTCGCGTTCCACGTTCATCTCGTTATCAATCCGAGGCTAAACAACCAATCAGACGCGTTCTAAGCCAAAATGGATTATTTCATGTTTGACCGCGATTTCACCGAAAATTACCCACAGTAGCTCAGTCCATGTACTCTATGGTCTAAGGTGCAGTTACGTGATATGTCGTTGTCGTTGCGTCTGTTGCCTCCTGTGCTGAGTGTCGAGCTGTCGAGTAGTCAAAGAGTGTTGGAGTGTCCAAGTGGGGGTGTCGCGTAAAATAATGCGTAATCGCGCGTCTAGTGGTTCATCTTCCGGAGGTTTTTTATTTTTTTCGGTAGTTTTTCCCTCCGGAGGTTTTCGGTAGTATTGAAACACGGTGTGTCGCGCGTCGTGTGTCTGAGTGTTGGAGTGTCGCGTAGTCGCGTTCGCTGACATGCTGACAACGAGACGTGGTGTTTGGTGTTTTAGACCTGGTCCTGTTTTACGGATTTGCAGTCGGTGGTGAGCAATTTTTTTTCAAAGTCCGCTTGATTTTATTTTTACACTATGTGGGGTGGGGCGAATATCGAATATTCGCAATTCGAATATCTATTCGAAAAATTAAATTTTATTGTAAAAAAATTTGAAAAAACGAAAATTAAATTGAAAATATTTTGAATTTTACAGCTACGGATCGTTCAATAATGTTTCTAAGCGACCAAAAGAACCACTTTTTTCAATTTTTTGCAGAATTTTAACGTATTTTTCATTTTTGTGAATTTTTCATTCAAGATTCGAATACTAATCGGATATTCGATATTCGTTTCGGTGATATTCAAATACAGGGTGTTTCAGAATAATTAGAAGATTTCAAAATCTTATAACTCAGAAAATTTTCATCGAATTTTACTTTAGAAATCTTACATCGGACGGGTGATGACCATTTGCGTCTATAGAAGACCCGAAAGCTATACCCAGTTTTTGAACACTTTTTCTGAACTGTTGGAGGAATTTTAGAAATTCCATTAAAAATTGAATCTTTCAATTATTCTATACTTCTCGGCCAGTTGAGACACTTCAATCTACACAAATAACCCCGGAGGTAAGAATTTGGGGCGGTTAGATTAGGGGAGCGAGGTTGTTATTTGAAACAAATGTGTTTTGCAATTTTGAAAATTGGGATTGGTCCCTGTTTCGTAAGGACTCTAAAATTGGCTCAGATACCACTGATTGAGTATCGATATTGTTCTCAACATACCTAAATTCCAAATCCCCAGCTCATCCCCCTTCCCTTTGAACTCCCATGAGAAAATGTTCCGAAGATTGTTTGATGTTGTCCAGCCTGTAAAATGCGCTCATTTTGAAATGTCACTCACTCACCTGATTTAATCGCCCCAAGCTTTTACCTGCGTGGTTATTTGTGTAGATTGAAGAGCATTTTAGAATAATCAGAAAATCGAATTTTTAATGAAATTTCTAAAATTTCTCCAGCAGTCCCGAAAAAGTGTTTAGAAACTGGGTAAAACTTTCGAGTCTTCTATAGCTGTAAATGATCATCATCCGTCCGATGTAAGATTTCTAAAGTAAAATTAATGAATTTGAACAATTTTCATCATTTAGTTTCTGAGTTATAAGATTTTGAGATCGTCTAATTATTTTGAAACACCCGACTTTCATGATAAGTACAAAAGATGAGTGCTACCATCTAAAAAATTGGAAAATTACAATAATTGAGAGCTATTCACATTCTTTTTCTAAACAACAAATTTTCAAGATCGAATCTCAACCCTCTCTAGGGGGCACAATGGTCCTCAATTTTGGTCAAAATTTTTTTAAAAATGGAAAAAGTGAAGTAACATTGATTTCTATTAATTCGAAGGCGCTGAATTCGAATATTTTCCTCTAAACCCCCTATCAGCCCCTGGATGAAGTTTTTTTCTGTGTAATTATTTTTTCAACGCAAATTTTCCAAATCCAAAATTTTTTGCTCAGTATTTTTCAAACTTCTACGTAAATTTACATTACAAACTCTGAATTTTTTCCTGTTAATTTTTAAAAATTCCAATTTTTTCTAAGTCAATTTTCAAACTCTGAATTTTTTTCATTTTTCTAGTAAATTTTTCGAACTTTAAATTTTTTCAAGGTAATTTTTCAAACTCTGATCTCTGAATTTTTCTCCTGTAAATTTTTCAAACTTCAACACGTCTACGTAAATCGGAATCTTCTTCAGGAATATTCTGAAAATTGAAAAATATAATTGAAATTCTATTAATGTTTAAAAAATGTTGAAAAATTATATGCATTTGAAAAACGTTCGCATCATTTTTAATTGTCGTACGTCCTAGGTACTTGATGCATATTTCATGTAAACGAACGATTTCGAAAAATTGGAGTTTTTGGGGTCTAGTTTCCCATTGTGTCCACTCCTTCCTTGGTAATTCGCCATCAGCGTATATTTATAAATTCCCCAAAATTCTTTTTCTCACCAAATTTTTTATAACAATACTACTTCAAAACAGTAGGTACTCGTTTTTTAAATAAAAACATCAATATTTCTTACAATTTATATTTGGATTTCGTTAATTAAAAATTACACGAATTAAAAAAGAAGAAAAAAAAATGCAGTAAGTAGATAAGTATGCCAAATGTCGATATCTAAAAAAATTGTATCATTTCCCATTGTTACTTTGTAAAAAATCGAAACTCATTTTCAAACATCACAGCTTATGTTACTCAAAAGAAAAACCTACATCCGGTACTACGATTAAATGAGAAAAAAAATGTAAGCTCGTTCCCAGACTTGGTGTTGAAAATACAAAAAAAATACCCATTTTTGATCTCCTACATCCAGCGTACTCGCATTAAAATACTATCAATTGACATACGTTATGTTGTTCACCCTATTAAATTACCTTCACTGACGTAATAAATAACAAGCTTTTACAAAAACGAAAAAAAGTACAAAAAAATACATAATTATTACAAGCTAAAAAAATAATACTGCTGAAATGATCTACGCGAAATAAGTACACATGCACAACCTCGTTGAGTGATACAATGAAAATATGAGCCAAAAAAAATCATACAGTGGATAAATGCCACAATTAAATTACACGTAATTATTCGTAATATTAGGAACTAAAATACAAAAAAATTTTAAATCGATTAATTATATGGCACTTGGAGCATACATAATAGCTTTTGCTTTCGTATTGCTAGTCTGTTTCGATGATTGTCTTTTTTTAATTACATACTCAGTCCACTCTATTAAATTATACCGTCCCGTGTTGCGATAAATAATTTAAAAAAAAAACAGAGAAATGGAAAAAAATTACATAAAGAGTGAGATCAATGATTTGAAGTCATATAAATAGAGCAGAAAAAATAATACAAAAAATTGCACAAAAATTACCTCGAATTATAAAATAATACGTAAAATGGAATGTACCAATATCACAAAATAATAAGAAAAATACTGTGAAAGGAGATATGATTTTTGAAAAATTACAAGCTAAAAAGTGTAAAAATTTACAAAAAATAAAAAAAGCTAAAAGTCTACGTACACACGAAAAAATTCGTTGAAAAATTATAAAACATGTAAAAATACAAAAAATGCAATGAGTGATGAGATATATGACACTGATTGATTTTAATTTTATATAAAAGCAGTTTCAGTTTCATTTTGAAAGTATCCTTCAATTAAACACGTGTTTCTTCATTCGTATCTTTCCTGAAAAAATTATTAGCAAATATTAATCGCGAATATCAAGCAGAAAAATACACATTTTATCAAATTCCAATACTTTTTATGACATTTGAAAAATTGTCGATTTTTTCGCTTCAGATAATTTTCAATAAAGGGTATGGCCGGATAAGGGGTGAATTTGGCCCCAGGGGCGTTTGAGCTCCTAAACACCTCAAATGGTTAATTTCAAAGGAAGCGAAGGTAATTTTTTGTTCCTTGGCACAAAATTGCATCTCGTAGAGGTGTATTTATGATAATTTTTTCAACAATTTTGGTGCACTCCTTCACGTTTTTTCGGCTAGATGAAGTTTTCAATCGTAAAAAAAAACACCACATAAGCAAAGAGCGACCAACCTGGAAAATTGACTAAAATATACGTTTTTAATGTAGAATTTCACTGTGCACTTGGTTTGGCTATTTCTCTGAAGTAAAGGCCGAAAATCGCGAAAAACCGTACAGAAAAGTTTTCATTATAGCAGATTTTTCAAATTTTGAGCGTTTATGCAAAAAGAAATGAGTAAATGAAAAAACCTATCCCATATTCGTGTTCAACAGGTCAAAATACCTCGATAAACACCCTTTTCGCGATAGTTTTGCTTAAAATTTCAAAATTCACTTTTTTCACTTCACTGATTTTTCATGGCGAAAAAGGTGAATTTTGAAACTTTGAGCAAAACTATCGCGAAAAGGGTGTTAATCGGGGTTATCGGAGTATTTTGACCTGCTGAATACGAATATGGGATTGGTTTTTTCATTTGGTGATTTTTTTCCGGAAAATTCACCATTTTCAAGTTTGGATAAGGTCTCTCGGAAAAGAAAATTACAATATAGACAATAATTAATGCCATATTTATGTTCTACCTTCTACGAACCAAAATTAGTCAGAAATGGTCACTTCATCAAAACTTGAAAATGGTATTTTCCGGGAAAAAATCACCAAATGAAAAAACCAATCCCATATTCGTGTTCAGCAGGTCAAAATACCACGATAAACACCATTGTTTCGATTGTTTTACTTGAAGCCTCGAAATTCACTTTTTTTGCCATGAAAAATCAGTGAAAAAAGTGAATTTTGAAACTTTGAGCAAAACTATCGCGAAATGGGTGTTTAAGGGTAAGGTGCCCCATTATCGCCTAGTGCCCAATGTCGACCACCTCGTCTATCTCCGGCGCTATGGGCGACAGCGAGCCGAAAATTTTTTTTTCATATTCTTCATCGAAAATCCGGAAAAATAAGACCACTCCGACATCCTGAAAGCCAAAACTCGCGGAGAAAAATAGAAAAGAAGAAGTTGGAAGGCCAAAAACTTTTTTTAGCAATTGCTTGCACGCCTTGGAATTTTTTCTTAAAATTATCGAATTAAATGTTTCTAGTGTTTTTGTGATTGAGAAAGTTCAAAGTTTCTGATGTAATCATCGCATTTTAATAATTACAACTTTAAGTTGGAAAAAAATCACTCAAAGTTCATTTTTATGGTGTGTCCCATTATCGACCACCTATAAATCCTATGTAATTTGTTGTTTTTAAGCGATTTTGTTTTTTTTCAATTTTCTCGAATTTTGGTCGTAGGGTTGTCATTTTGGTCTCAAATTGTTCATCTGTGAAAGAGGAACACGAAAAAAATGTTTTCCAGTAGATTTCGTTCATACCGGATAAAATCAGTCGGTGGTCGATATTAGGAACCCAAAATTTCGACCTCGCATTTTGACATGTTTCAGAAAAAAATTCCTAAAAAATACTAAATTTTAACGGATGGCCCCGGGGCTTTCCACAATTGTAGGGGAAGGATATAGGTATCCATTAAGCCATCAATGACATTTCCAGCCCTTAAACTTTTGAAATGGTGAGACTTCAAAAAAAAGTGGGCGATAATGGGGCACCTTACCCTTATTGAGGAATTTTGACCTGCTGAACACGAATATAGGATTGGTTTTTCATTTGGTGATTTTTTTCGAAAAATTAACCATTTTCAAATAGACAATAATTAATACCATATTCGTGTTCTACGATCCAAAATTAGTGAGAAATGGTCACTTTATCCAAACTTAAAAATGGCGAATTTTCTAGAAAAAAATCACCAAATGAAAAAAACCAATCTCGTATTCGTGTTCAGCAGGTCAAAATGGTTATGGACCGTTTTCCCGAAGCCGAAATCCCGAAAGGACAATTTCCCGAATAAGATTTTTCACGAAAAAAAATTTCACGAATCCTTTTTCCCGAATACCGAAATCCCGAATCCTTTGTTTCCCGAATTAAAAAAATCAGTGTACTATTAAATAAAGTTTATTTTATTTTTACTGAAAAATACCGAAATCGTCGATAGTTTTTTTGGCCTTCAGTAGTCGAAAACTATCGGATTTTCCCAAAAACTACCGGTAGTTCTATTTTGTTGCAATAAATAAAAAAAAAATAGTAAAAAAGTTGGTAAAATTTGTAAAAAAAATCAAAGAAAATCAAGTGCAATGTAGTATACAAATAAAAGAAAACACATTCAAACAATCAGCTTTCTTCAAGGTATCATCAATTTTGACCAACTTTTTGAAAAAAAGTTTGATTTAAGTACGAAATTTTATGCCATTTTTGAGTGGTTTTATCTCCTGAAAAACTATATTACCGAAAACCTCTGGAGGATGAAAAAAAACTACTGTTCCACCACTATGCAATAGGCATTCCATAGAAATAATAAAAAAAGTGATTCGTGAAATTCTATATTCGGAATTTTTACATTCGGGAAATTCTTCATTCGGGATTTTTGCATTCGGGAAAAAGGTAATTCGAGAATTGTATTCGGGATTTCGGTATTCGGGAAAACGGATTCGTGAATTTTTTTTTCGTGAAAAGTCTTATTCGGGAAAATGTCCGTTCGGGATTTCGGCTTCGGGAAAATGACCGTGAACCGGTCAAAATACCCCGAGAACACCCTTTTCGCGATAGTTTTGCTCAAAGTTTCAAAATTTACTTTTTTCGCCATGAAAAATCAGTGAAAACAGTGAATTTTGAAACTTTGAGCAAAATTATCTCAAAAAGGGTGTTTATCGGGGTATTTCGACCTGCTGAACACGAATATGGGATAGATTTTTCCATTTAGTCATTTCTTTCTGCATAAAACGCTTAAAACTTGAAAAATCTGCTAAAATGACAACATTTCTGTACGGGTTTTCGCAATTTTTGTGCCTTAGCTCAAAGAAATGGCCAAAACGAAGTACACAGCAAAATTCTACATAAAAAACGTATATTTTAGTAATTTTTCCAGGTTGGTTGCTCTTTGCTTATGCGGTGTTTTTTACGATTGAAAACACCAAATAGCCGATAAAACGTGAAGTAGTGCACCAAAATTATTGAAAAAATTATCATAAATACACCTCTACGAGATGTAACTTTGTGCCAAAGTACAAAAAATTTCCTTCGCTTCCGTTGAAATTAAAAATTCTTGAAAACAAAAATGCAATAACATGGCCATAACTCTGGTAGAGAGGAGATGGGGGTCCAAAATTTTGTGAAAAATTTTGTCCAGTCAATATACACTTTGAGGTGTTTGAGAGCCCAAACGCGTCTGGGACCAAATTTACCTCTTATCCGGCCATACCCTTTAGTTATTTTCTAAAAATTTCGAACGAATTCATTTGGTAAAAATCATAAACTTTTGATTAATTTTTTCAAATACTCGTGAAAATATATCGATCATAATGCTTGGACTATTTCATACCAACTCGAACCAAAAATGAAGTCGAGTCTTCCGATTTCGCTCAATTTTTTTTCACGTGGTTCCCTTAATGGTCTATTTTTGTAACCACGATTATTTCCTTTCTGATCCTCGAGGGGGCTGGGGCTGGGATTCGTAATTTTATGCAATTGATTTTTTGCCAAATTACCCAACTTCAAAGCCTTATATCGTGAGATCAGTGGTTCTTCGGAGGAAACTATTTGCGAGGTTTGAAAGAGAATTGATATAAGATTCAAAAACGATAATCACATTTTGGGATCTCTACATCTCTGGGAGTACAAGGGCCCTTAATTCTGACAAAATTCAAAAAAAAAAAAAAGAAGTCATCCAACACGTCTATTTCTACTAATTCGAAGGCGCTGAGTTCGAATATGTTCTCAGTTTTTCCATCCGACCCTTCTGAACCCCCCTCCCCATTAGCCCCCTTGATGAGGTCAAAAATCAATAAAATGAAAAATAAGGTGTGACCTGTCGTTTGTTAGGTTTTCGAGGACATTGAATTCGAAAATTCGTTTATTTTTTGCATTTGACTCTTCAGTACTCTCCTAGCCCCCAATTTTGAGGAAAAGTACGTTAAAAAATAAAAATAACATGTGGCATATCAATTCTCACTAATTTGAGGGCGTAAAATTCGAATATCAACTTACTTTTGTTCCGACCTCCTCCTCCAACTTGTTCTTATTACTTGCATGGATTAGCATCGATTTTTGGCGAGGGGAAAAAATTAGGGGAATTCGTAAAAGAAATTGGAGCGAAATCGGAAGACCCGATTTAATTTTTGGTTCGAATTGGTATTGAATAGCCAGTTTTCAAACTGACTGAAATTTCCATTCTGGCGAATACTCATATAGGTAAATATAATATTAGGGTAAATCTTACCTCGCTGTTTCATAATATTCCAAGTAAGCGTGAAAAAAAAACACTCACCGTTAGTAATTAACGAAGATGATTTAAAAAAAAAAACAAAAAAAAACAGAAACCAAATATCAAATACAAAGCTCTCCAAGAAAATTCAATTCGAATTGCAAAAGCATCGATATGAATGTAAGCTCATTAAAGCAGGTGTTATGAAAGGTACGCAGTGTAAATATGTACAATTCGAAGATTAGTAATTGATTGAATAATAATATTATGAGTATATTTTGAGAGCTGATTACATGATTAGATAAATAAAAAACGTTCCATTTTCCATTAAAGTGTAAGTCGAAAATAATTTCAATATTTTCATGTGAACATAAGCATTGATAATTTTGGAACCTGATACTTAGATTACTAAAGGTGGGAAATAGATTAATTTTTCAAAAAAAATGATTATTTCCAAGTCAGCTTTGGAATTTTTTGATTGTATTTGTGAAAGGGTGAGGTGAGAGACAAAAATTGTTGAAATTTTACATGGAAAATCATACAAAAAAATGTAAAATTCAATGAACATCTGCATATTTTACGTGACGAAAATCAGTTTAAATTTTATGACTGGTGTAGAAGGTGAGGAGGGGTATCGTAGTTTGATAACATAGGTATTGTGTATTTTCGATAACATATTTTCATCGTATCTTCAGACTCGATAAAGGCACACAGACACAATTTTAAAACGAGTGAGGGGAGGGACGAGCTGTAATCTACTTTCGTGAGAAACGAGATTAAAATAAATACGTAGTTTTTGTTGCCATTGCGATTGCGAATATTTTGAGAAATATTTATCGTATCATGGTATAGATGGCGCCAGGATTCCAGGAATTTGAAAAGATTAGTTTGCGGGTTCTTAATTCTTATCTTCAACGATGTTTCAATTTCATTTCCTTTTTGCAAAATTTCAAAAGTTTTGAGATAAAGCTATTTTTGGGACACTCGAGAATACGATTCGGCTTTCCAACCATTTTTTCCTTCAGATTCCTCCAAAATCGATATTTAAATTTTTTCATTGTTAATGGCTTATTTTGAAGCACTTGTAGTTATGATAGATCTTCAAACTAAATTTTTCGAATTCTCAGTGAAATTTATCGGTAGAATTGATGCTAAAAAAATATTGAAAACTAATTTTTTCGAGACATTTTCGATACTCGAGTTTAAATTTTAATTCTTGATTTTTTTAAAAAAATTGCTTGCAATTCCCAATTTAGGCCAGTATCTAGACAAATTTTTCATTTTACTCCAACGATGCATTTTTTAAAGAAAAAAAATCAATCAATAAATGCATCCTCCTTGAATCGCTTTCAAATTTTCCAGGTAAATTACCCTGGGTAACGACGATTTTGAGTTTGCGTTAAAATTAGGTTTAATTGATACTTTTGACCTTGAAATGAAAACAAAAAAATTTCAATTTGATTTGCTTTTGTGTCCTATAGACGCGATAAAATTCGTAAAAATTGTAGTTTTTCTTTTCTTTTACCACGAATACCTTTACATTAATTTATGAGTAAACCCAATAGCGCACACGGAATGCAAACTTTTTTGGGTAAACATTTCCCCCTGTTTTTTGAATTTCTAACTTCTAAGTTCAGAAATCATGAGGCGAAAAAATTGTTTGGACTGTTTTTAAGAAGAGAAAAAAATGACCGAACACAAATAAAATACGAAATCACCTTTTTTTTTTTTTTGCGAATCGCTATATTTTACTATAGAAATAAAATATAAAAAGTTATCACATTTTAATAGGCATTTCTGAAATTTTTGAGCCATTTTTTCTCGTTTCAGGTTGTTATGGTTTTTATAATTTTGTAAAAAACTCCAAAAAATGACTAAAAAATCATAGGTATATGAAATGTAATAATTTTCTATATTTTTTACTAAGATGAAGTGATTCGATGTAAAAAACAATTGATTTCGTATTTATTTATATGAGTTTGATGATGTTTTCCCCTTATGATCGAAGGCAAATCAAATGGGAAATTTTTTTGGTTTTCATCTCAAGGTCAAACTATCAATTAATTTCATTTTCAACCCAAACACAAATTTTTTCAAATTGTTGTCTAGTGTTACCTACCTACCATAAGATTTTGAAACATGACACAGGTCGACATGGAAAATGCTGTTTGAGGTTTGATGGCTGATTTTTATATATTTTTCGCGCTGATCACGAAAAAAGCAGTGAAAAAATTCCATCACCCAAGGATTTTTCACAATTTGAATTTTTCGTTTCAACAGTTTTTCTGCTTTTTTTGATAACTTTTGACACTTCGAGTCGATTTTTTGAAAAAAGCAAGGATTCTACGAAAAAAATGAATAGAACATAAATTGTAGAACGTCAATTTTCCTATCTGTAGAGTCCAATTAGTGTTTTCTTAGGAGGCTTAGGTTTTGAGATATTTTAGCTCAAAGTTCAACTTTTTTAAAATTGAAAATATTTCAAGGTCTAATTCTCCTGAAAAAAACTAATCGGACTCTACAAGTAGAGAATTTGACGCTCTATAATTTATGTTCTATTCATTTTTTTCGTAGGGCCCTTTCTTTCCCCACAAAATCGACTTTAAGGGTCAAAAATTACATCAAAAAGTGTAAAACAAATTTTTAACGAAATGAAAAATCCCGACGTCCTGGAATTTTTTTCACCATTTTTCTCGTGATCAGTGTGAAAAATAATACAATAATTATCCATTAAATTTAAAACAGCATTTTCTTTTTCTTGTTTTAATCACTGTTTTTAGTCTAAAATGTAGTGCTGATTTTAAAATTTCTCCATCACTCAAGTTTCGTTGGTAGGCGATTCTAATCTATTTTTCAGTTCCGAATTGGAATATGATTACAGTTTTTCTCGATTACTCCAAAATTTTTTATAATTGGAAGATTTTTCGTTGAATGGAACATGAATTAGAGCGTCAAATTTCCTACCCGTGGAGTCCGATTGGTTTTTTCTTAGGAGGCTAACTTTGAACTTGAAGCTGAAATATCTCGAAAGCTAAGCCTAGACATGTTTTTTTCAAATTTCAAAAATTTCAGTTTTGACATATTTTCAAATTTTCTTTTCGAAAAATTTAAATTTTGATGTTTCTACAAATTTTTCAATTTTTTATCAAATTTTTTTTCGCGTTGAAATTTTTCAATTTTTTGGGAGATTCGATACTTTCCTCTAATCAAGAGATTTTTTGCTCATTTTAAAAATGTTTGCCCAATTTGAAAATTTAAAAAAATGATTTTTCAAGAAATCAAACACCTATGTATCTATTTCTCAAATTCTCGCAAGTTTTGAACAATTTTTCTCAATTTTGAAATGTTTACACATCTTGGAACGTCGACAAATGAAATTGAGAGTGACATTTTTAGTAGAATCAATTGATGATTTTTTTTTTTTTTCGAAAGATATCTATTCCATTCATGAACATTTCGCAACAAGGGTATGAGAGGGGTGTAAAATATGAAATGAACGAGCACATCGTCTTATTATGAAGTTTGTAATCGTATCTATAATTCCTAAAGAAAGCCATCAATCTGCGTATGAAAAATTTTTGGAAGCTGAAAAAGTTTGAGGAGGGGGAGGTGCATCATCGTCCAAATCCAATGCAATCTTGACAATTCATCAAGTGTAGGACGAGTTCATTTCTTCCTCAACGTTCGAAAGTAGTCCATAAAATGTTGAAAAAATAGGCCCTTTTCAAGAAAAAAACAGTTACTCGCGGTAACCGTTTTTTTTCCGACATCGATATTTTGTTCAATATCTACAAATCGATTTCACTCCTTTTTTTAGAAAACTCAAAAAAGTTGCCCATTTCAGCCTCCCTCCCTTTCAATTCTCTGCACAGATCTACATTTGATAGATATTTCTTTAAGACAAAAATGTCTAAGTCATAAAATTTCTTCTCTTATTTTTTCCTCCAGATATTTTGAATTATTGAGGGGAAGGGAGAGGGGGGAATTCATACAGATATTCTCTTAGAGTAATTATCCCATTAAAACGTGATTAAGTGCTCTTAAAGAATATAACGTAACTCGTAAGAGTACTCACTCAGATTCGGAAATATTCTCGATGCCATACTCGTTCGAGGTGTAAAAAGGCCTCCTTTGCATCGGCAACGTCGCCATTCCTCCCAGCATCGTAATACTAGCGTCGCTACCTCTTCTAGACTCGCGATCCATATCATTAGTCAAACGTCCATATCTGACCGGATCGTCACTCCTCAGCGAAAGGTCACTGCCTCTTTTAACATTGAAACTACGCACTGAGGTTTCATCGGAAGCTCTGAGACCGTGCTCGAAATGCATTGGATCATAAGCTCGACTGGCGCTATGGATGGACACCTCATCCATGGCACGTTTGCGGTCTATACTACTATGGGACGAATGTATGCCGCGACCTCCGCCACCAATATCTAATCCACGAAGGGTACGCGCGTCTTCGATACCATCGTAGACTTTATCTATGCTTCGCATCGATGATCTATTACCATTTATTCGGCATAGATCGAGGTTCGGGCTGTGCGACGCGCTTAATTTTCTAACTGGTAACTCTGCCCCGCGAAGGATATTTATATAAGGAGATCCGCAATGGTCTTCTTCGGCTAGAAAACACACATGAGATGAATTTAGACGATCACTTGATCAATATTTCGAGTCTGGAAAGAGAGGTATCCTGACTCGAAGAAAAATTTTGAGCCGAAACAAAAATAAATCGAAAGTACATTATAAAAAACCGCAAATCCAAAATTTTAGGCGCTAAAGTTCATTTTTCGAATTTTGGCGAATTTTTGAAATTTCAAAATTACCTCATTGCCCTGCAAAATACAAAAAAGGGTATGGCCGGATAAGGGGTGAATTTGGCCCCAGGCGCATTTGGGCTCCTAAACATCTCAAGTAGTGTATATTGACTAGAAAAAATTTTTCACAAAATTTTTTATTGCATTATTTTCAAGAATTTTAAATTTCAACGGAAGCGAAGGAATTTTTTTGTTCTTTGGCACAAAGTTACATCTCGTAGAGGTGTATTTATGATAATTTTTTCAACAATTTTGGTGCACTTCTTCATGTTTTTTCGGCTATTTGAAGTTTTCAATCGTAAAAAACACCACATATAAGCGAAAAGCGACCACCCTGGAAAAATTACTAAAACCTACGTTTTTTTAATTAGAATTTTGCTGTGTATTTGGTTTTAGCCATTTCTCTGAACTAAGGACCGAAAATCACGAGAAATCGTACAAAAATGTCATTTTAGCAGTTTTTTTACATTTTGAGCGTTTCATGCAGAAAGAAATGACTAAATGAAAAAAAAAAACAATCCCATATTCGTGTTCAGCAGGTCAAAATAGCCCGATAACACCCTTGTTTCGATCCTTTTACTTGAAGCCTCGAAATTCACTTTTTTCGCCATGAAAAATCAGTGAAAAAAGTGAATTTTGAAATTTTGAGCAAAACTATCGCAAAAAAAGTTTATCGAGGTATTTTGACCTGCTGAACACGAATATGGGATAGATTTTTTCATCTAGTCATTTCTTTCTGCATGAAACGCTCAAAATGTGAAAAAACTGCTAAAATGACATTTCTGTACGGTTTCTCGTGATTTTCGGCCCTTAGTTCAGAGAAATAGCTAAAACCAAATACACAGCAAAATTCTACTTGAAAAAAGTATATTTTAAACATTTTTCCAGGGTGGGAGCTCTTCGCTTATGTGGTGTTTTTACGGTTGAAAACTTCAAATAGCCGAAAAAACGTGAGGAGTGCACTAAAATTGTTGAAAAAATTATCATAAATACACCTCTACGAGATGTAACTTTGTGCCGAAGAACAAAAAAATGCCATTATTTTCGTTGAAATTTAAAATTCTTGAAATTAATGCAATAAAATGGCCATAACTCCGGTGGGGGGGTAGGGGTCCGAAATTTTGTGAAATTTTTTTTCTAGACAATATACACCACTTGAAGTGTTTAGGAGCCATACGCGTCTGGGGGCAAATTCACCCCTGATTCGGCCATACCCTTAGATCTAATCCATGAAAAAAGTTGAAATTTGATATACAGGGTAGTCCATGAATCGAGTGCCAAACATATTTTTACGGATATAACCGGGTAGGTAGTAGGTACCACTAAAAAAAAAACTTGGGATGAACATGTTGCTATTTTGAAAATTAAAGGGACAAATGCTGCTTTTAAAAAAATCACGTCAAAAATTTTTTTCAACTTTGGGAATGGATAGTACAGTAGACTCCCGATTATCCGACTCTCGATTATCCGACCAAAAAATATTATCCGACAACTCCCGATTATCCAACCTCCAAATGTCGGATAATGCTTTATTATCCGACTTATTTTAAATTTAGCTCCTAACCAAAGAAATTTGTATGTAAAAACGTTCGCACCATCTGGTATGGTACTGGAAAGCAGTGGGAGATGAGAATTCGTGAGTTTTGGAAAGGCAGAAAGGTGTCACTTCGCGAAAACTGATGATTTTTTGCAAATGGTTGAACTTTGCAAAGGCTCTGAAAAAAATTGATGCGCCGCGACAAAAATCTACAACCAACTTTTTTCAAAAAATTAATGATTTTGTCTTAGAAAACGTGATTTCTTTCAAGTATTTCTTTTTTTAAATTTTAACCTAAAAATATCGAGGTGATTTTTTTTAAGATTTTAGTTCTATTGTTTTAATTTTGGTTTTGAGGTTTTTTAAAAATAAATGCATGCCAAATTATTTCCCCGCATTTCAAGAACTCATTCATTAAGTTTTTTCTGAAAAAAACTGAACTTTTCGATTATCCGACTTTTTTGAGTATCCGACACTTTCCCGCCCCAATTATGTCGGATAATCGGGAGTCTACTGTACTTTGAAAACTGAACAAATTTTTACTTTATGACTTTTTGTCTATCTTTAAAATTGAAGGGGCTACGAAAAAAATTGTTCAAAAACTGAACTGATCCAGGAAATGAAAAATACGTTAAAAACTAAAGAAATTTGATTCTGTAGACTTTTTGCCTAACATCAAAAATAAAGGGGCTAAGAGTCATTGAAAATTGAGAAAAATTTTCAAATTTTTTGAAGCCTATTTATTTTGAGCGTTCCGTAGCCCCTTCATTTTCGATGTTGGGCAAAAAGTCTACAGAACAAAATTTCTTCAGTTTTCAACGTATTATTCATTCCCTTGATCAGTTCATTTTTTGAGATTCTTTTTGAACAATTTTTTTTGTAGCCCCTTCAATTTAAAAGATAGGCAAAAAGTCATAAATTAAAAATTTGTTCAGTTTTCAAAGTACTATCCATTTCCTCGGCTGAAAAAATTTTTTGACGTGATTTTTTTAGAAGCAGCATTTGCCCTTTCAATTTTCAAAATAATAGACAACATGTTCATCCTAATTTTTTTTTAGTGGTACCCGGTTATATCCGAAAAAAAAAATGTTTGGCAAACGATTCATGGAACACCCTGTATACCCTATTTTTGACCTCTTAAATCGATTGGAAATTGTATGAAGACGTTTTGAAGCCTCCCAAAAATCTTGAAATTTTCCAGCACTGGAAAAAAGACCATATAAAAATGGTTCATATGATCTTTATAGCAGTTATAGGACCATTATCGCGAATTACTCTTAGTGGTGACCTATTTAATCGATTAGAGCACAACTTTCCAAAATTCGTGATTTCGAGTTCGCATGAATATTTTTTTGGTAAAAAATGTTTTTATTTTTGTTTTTTAATATGACTTTACTGTTCTTAGGAATTGTATTGAATAGTAAATGTGCTTTAATCTATCGATAAAATAAGTCACCAATATGGGTAGAAGACGATTTTAAGTGTCGAAGATCATTTGGACCATTTTATGGGCTTTTCTCCAGTACTGGAAAATTCCAAAAAATTTTGGGCTCTGAAACGTCTTGAAACCACTACTAATTGCTTCAAGAGGTCGAAAAAAATTTCAGCCTTTTTCGTTGATTTTAGATCAAATTTTTATAATTTGCAAGGCGGTGAGAGGTAATTTTTAAATTTTGAAAATTCGTCAAAATTCGAAAAATGAACTTTGGCACATGAAATTTCGGATTTGGGGTTCGTTTATAATATACTTTCAATTTATTTTTTCTTCGGCTGAAAATTTTATTTTGAATCGGGATGCCTTCCTTGTGAGAATGATTATACTCAACTCACCAGTATAAGGAAATGAATATTTTTCATCTATATTGCCTGTCGGACCGGTATCGATACCATCTTCGTATTCTATATCGGAAATATGACGTTGCATTGGATCTGAATTGTCGACTAGGTATTTCCGGCCCATGGACATCGGTGGTTTCGATTCAAATCGCATATGGGACGCGATCACGTTATTTTCGCCATCCGAAAGGTTCGTGTCGGTCCATCGATGAGGATACGATTCATCCTCTTCGGCTGTGAAAAAAATTTGAAGTCAGTTATCGAAGGAGACAAATCCAAATCACGATAAAATTCAAATATTCACCTATATTTTGCTGCTCCATTAATTGGCCATTCCATCTAGGAGGCGAATATCGATACGATTTCATATTAGGGAAAAGTTGCGAATTTGCAATCACGTTGAGATGAGAGGGAGGCTGAACAGAGGGCATTCTTGATAAGGATCCGGAACAGGCGGCGATCGAATCTTCAATAACATTGGGCAAGTATCCGGACGCCATGTGAGGTGGTGGTTTAGTCGATACCCCGACGTTTTTCCTTTTACGACGCGATCTGCTTGATTCTTCATCGTCGCTGCTGTGAGACGAGGCTAAGTCCAAACTATGCCTTTCAGCAGATCCCTATGAACCATACCCAAAGTCAAATACGTCCATTTGCTATTAAAATAGGCAATTATGAGACTCGTCGTACCTCTGAATCCGAATCTGAGGTGTGTTGAACCGGTTGCAGAGCTGAAGTGACATCTGAAGCACTCGGTTCGTAGTTGCTGGTCGATGTCGAAGTATTCCGTACTTGGACATCGCTTCTATATGGACTACTGCATGTTTTGTTTGTCGATCTAGAAGTAGTGCTCGATGTCGAAATACCTATTTGTCGTCTAGCTGCTTCGAATGTGTTGACGCCGGCGTTTCGATATGCCAAAGACGAACGCTACGAAACGGATGAGTTTTCGAGTCAGTCAATGAAAAAATGATTCTTTAGTACAATTTTTTCAATCAGTATGCCCAATTGATAACTTTTTAGTGACTTGATCTCTTTTTTCACCTTTGGTCGATTTTGGTTACTATTTGTTTCAAAAAGTTTTTCTCGAATATTAAGTGAAAAATATCGTCTACATTTTGAATATTTTGTCAATAATTTTACCATTTTTAAAAAATTGTCCAATTTTCAAAAAATTATTCGATTTTTTTTTTGAAAATTGAAGTTTTTGAAAAATTCTTTACCTAGTAGAAAATTATCTCATTTTTGAAAAATTGTCCCATTTCTACTATTCCTAGAAATTTGTTCAGTTTCTGAAAAATGGTCCAATTTTTACAAAGATGGACCATTTTTTTTAGAAAATTGACTGCTTTTTGAAAACTTGGACAAAAAATTAATGTGAAGTTTGAAAAATTGACCAATTTTTGGGAAATCACTCGAATAGGTTATCATTTTCCAATTTTTGAAAAATTGTCCAATTGTTGAAATATTGTTTGATTTTTTTGAAAATTGATGTTTAAAAAATTCGTTAGTAGAAAATTGTCCCATTTTTGGAAAATGGTTAAATTTCTAAAAAATTTACCATTTTTTATGAACAATTGACTAATTTTTGAAAACTTGACCGAAAAATTGACGTGAAGTTTGAAAAATTGACCAATTTTTGGGAAATCATCCGAATAGGTTGTCATTTTCCCATTTTTGAAAAATGGTCCAATTGTTGAAAGATGGTTCGATTTTTTTGAAAATCGATGTTTGAAAAATTCGTTAGTAGAAAATTGTCCCGTTTTTGAAAACTAGGCCAATTTTGGGAAATCGTTCAATTTTTTAAAAATTTACCATTTTTTATAAACAATTGACCAATTTTTGAAAACTTGGCCGAAAAATTGATGTGAAGTTTGAAAAATTGACCAATTTTTGGGAATCACTCGATTAAGTTGTGATTTTCCCATTTTTGAAAAATTGTCCAATTGTTGAAAAATGGTCCAATTTTTAAAAAATTGACCTTTTTCCATAGACAATTGACAAATTTTTGGAAAATTTTGGAAATTTTTAGGAAATTGACCAATTTTTGGAGATTTTTTGGAAATTGAGCAATTGTTGGGAAATGGTCATAGTTTTGAAAAATTCCTCGTGTGTCCAAGTTTTAGAACGAATCCGCCAATGGAAAAATGTACAATTTTTTTGGAAATTAAAATTCGAGATGAGGAAAATTCTCAAATTATTCGAATATTGCCCAATTTTAAAAAAAATTATCCATTTTTTGGAAAACTGCAGTTTTTGTAAAATGATGAAATTTTCAGAAAATCGTTCTTGTTTTAGAAGATTAATTTTCAGAAAATTGTCCAACTTTTGGGAAATCCTTCAATTTTTCAAGAATCGCCTCAGTTTTGAAAAATCAACCAATAGTTTGAAAATGTCCAGTTTTTGATAAATTCTTCAACTTTTAGAAAATCGTCCAAACCCTCGGCCTTTGGAAAAAAATTGATGAAAAAATACGCACAGAAAAGGATTTTTTGTCTTTTTTTTTTTGCGAAATTAGGTCACTATGAGCACCCTTTTTAGGGCCAAGTCAATTAAGCACGCTGAGTTTTTCGAAACTTACCACTGGATTGTTCACTGAATGACTAGTACTTTTGACCGGACTATCGATATCTTCTTCCGGAATTGGTGGCACTTTACCGCCGAACAGGTTCATCAATATACGATGTAAACTGGCCCTGATTCTAGCGTTACCGAAACAATAGCCACCCAATGTGAACCAAGCTTGAACTACGATCGCGATGCACAACAAATAAGTCAATATGTCATTGCGTTCTGTACCAGCCAACAGTTCTAGCATCCAAACAGCCACCAGTAACGGTAACGAGACCACCGATAACCATAAAAGAGTCCTGAAACATTAATTTTGAATGATTAAATCATGTTTGCATATTTCTCTGAAAAAATTAGACAACTTGATTCTCACCTTAAATTACCATATCCGGCAACATGATCTTTTAGAGTAAAAGCAGCTCGCAGCGATAAAAGTAATACGATTAGTTTACAGATCACTAATACACATACTGGACCCACCAAACTCCATACTACTGATTCGTATAAAGACAGCCAGCAGCTAAAATAAGTCAAGATAGGTATTTCGATCACTAAAATGATATTTTTGTGAAGCTACTGATAGAGTTTTACTCACAAGAAATAATTGCCATATTGATCAGCTCGTACTCCGACCGATAGTCCAACTATGATGGCAGGTAATCCGTATCCAAGGGAATGATAGAAGCCCATTTGGCCATGATTTACGTCTCGCATTTCGGTCAACATTCTGTACAAATGCAACGAACTGACCAGTGACCAGCACATAACGCTGAGCCACAAGTAATGCAATCCCATGGCGACAATTTTGCAAGAGAACTGAACAAATATTGGAAAAAATTAATAAAGATGTGTTATTATTCATTTTATTATGATTTTTATAATTTTTGGTCTTTCTGAATTCGGGTATTCGATTACAAATAAGTTCCTGAAGGTATCAATTTTGAAAATATCAATTGAATTATCTTTTAATTCATATCACTGTCGTAAAATAATAATTAAAAAATTTTCTGAAATTGAATTTTTAAAATTTGATCAAACAATTTTTTCAGATTAAAATTACACAAGTCGACATTTTAAAATTTTTTAAATTCAGTTTGAAGTTTAATGGGTGATTCCTACAGTATTTTTTGCGCTGGTCACGAGAAAAATGGTGAAAAAATTCCATCACTCAAAGATTTTTCACAATTGGATTTTTTGTGGAACATTTTTTTTTACACTTTTTGATAATTTTTGACACTTGAAGTCATTTTTCTGAGCAAAGGAAGGTTCAGAACATGAATTTCAGAGCTTGAAATTTCCTTTCTGTAGAGTCCTGTTCGTTTTTTTCAATGAAGAAAAGAAGTTGAATTTTGAATTATGTTCCATTCATTTTTTTCGTTGAACTCTTCCTTTGCTAAGAAAATTGACTTGAATGACTTGAAGTCGCTGAAGTTATCAAAAAGTAATTTTTTCACTATTTTTCTCGTGACCAGTGCAAGAAACCTATTAAATCACCCACCAAACCTCAATCAGCATTTTCTATATCGACCTGTGTTATTTGACCCTAGGTAGCTGTGATTTTTTGCCAAACTAAGTACCCAATTTTGAGGGCGCATATTTCAAGATCAGTTGTAATTCAAATGTATCTGTTTGCACGATTTTAAAGAGAATGTATAGAATATTGAAAATCAATTACCAAATTTTGGAAAGCTCTAGAACTCTCGTTGTGGAAGCTCGACTTTTTATGACACGTACAACAGTTCTAACAAGAGAGGTATCCCAATTCAAAGTAAAATTTTGAGCCCAAACAAAAAAAAATGAAAGTACATCATAACAGAACCCCGTATCCAAAATTTCAGGTGCTGGAATTCATTTCTCGATTTTTGGCGAATTCTTGAAATTTCAAAATTACCTCCACCCTGCGAAATATGAAAATTTGATCTAATCAACGAAAAAAGCTGAAATTTGGTATATACCCTATTTTCGACCTCATGAATCGATTGGAAGCGATTTTGAGACGTTTCGAAGCCATCAGAAAAGTTTGGAATTTTCCAGTGCAGGAGAAAAGCCCATAAAAATGTCCCTCATGAACATCAGCACCTTTAATCGCGGATAACCAATATTGGTGACCTATTTGATCGAATAAAGTAGAATTTTCCGAAATTCGCAACTTTTGAGTTCAAATTTATATTTTTTGGCTGACAATTTTACTGGAAAAAAAATAATTTCTGCCCAAAAAAATATAAATTTGAACTCTTAAGTTGCGAATTTCAGAAAATTCTGTTTTAATAGATTAAATAGGCCACCAATATGGATAATCCGCGATTATAGGTGCTGATGTTCATATCGGCCATTTTTATGGGCTTTTCTCCTGCACTGGAAATTTTCAAACTTTTCTGATGGCTTCGAAACGTCTCGAAACCGCTTCCAATCGATTCGGAAGGTCGAAAATAAAGTATCTACCAAGTTTCAACTTTCTATCTTAATGTATGCGCATTAGGCGAATTTTTAAATTTTTTCCAGGAAAATTTCTTGCCCAAAAATGCGAATTTGAACTCAAAGTTACGAATTTTGGTAAATTGTGTTTTAATCGATCAAATAGGTCACCAATATGGATAATCCGCGATTTTAGGTGCTGAAGTGCATATGGACTAGTTTTATGGACTTTTCTCCAGCACTGGAAAATTCCAAAATTTTCTGGTGGCTCCGAAACATCTTGAAACCGCTTCCAATCGATTCGGGAGGTCAAAAATAGGGTGTATACCGAATTTTAGTGCTTTTTTCGTTGATTAGATCAAATTTTCATATTTCGCAGGACGGAGGTAATTTTGAAATTTCAAAAATTCGCCAAAAATCGAGAAATGAACTTCAGCACCTGAAATTTTGGATACGAGGGTCCTGTTATGATGTACTTTCATTTTTTTTGTTTGGGCTCAAAATTTTACTTTGAGTTGGGATACCTCCCTTGTAAGTTATCATTTGAAAATCTGAAAAATTGCTTTGTAATGCCCCTCACAATCAACTTTCTGTTGAACACTACAGAGATTCGCTTGTTATTCCCATGATTTAAGATTTAGAAGCGGAAGAATGTAAAAATATAAGTGTTTTTGGGGGTCGAGAGGAGGGGGTCGTTGAGAATGTATGTAGAAGAAGGATTTGGATCGAAAAGAAAGTCGATATTCCTACTCAAGTTTCTGCAAAAATCTAAAAAATGACACGTCGTACTCCATTTTTCATCTTATGAATTTTGATTTTTGTTGAGCAGGAGAGGGATGAAAAAGGTCGAATGAAAAGACACGAGTTCATATGTATTTAAACTCAGCGCCTTCGAATTAGTAGTGTAAATGAATATGATTTTCATTTTTTTTTTGAAATTCTGATAAAAATTGAGGACCCCTGTACCTAAGATCTCATTTTGCGAATTTATTGATTATAAACGGATTTCCGTTGTAATTTTCTCAGATTTTCAAATAATAGCCTTGAATTTTGATCAGAAGTGAGTTTTGAAATTGAGAATTCACTTTATAAATTTAACCAGAATAGAAGTTGGAAAGAATCAAAAGTAGACAAAGGCAATCTTGGGCTCAAGAAAACCATAGGATGATTTGTAAAATTGATTTTCATCTCGAAGGTCATCTTACACCCTGAAAAATCACGACAAAAAGATATTCAGGAGGGGGAAACCGAAAAAGGCGATTCTCCCTTGTTTTCCGCCATGACCATGGAACAGAACTTCAACATTTGGCTATTTTTGTATTTTCCATCGCGATTAAAGATTAAACAAAAAAAATCGCGAACTCAATTAAAAAATCAATTGAATTCGCTGTTTTTCAGTGAATTTTCTTCGATTTTTAAAAAATGTAAATTCAATTTCACTAGGTACTTGTGTCAACTAATGGAACCTTTTTTTGTTTCAGATGCAGAATTGAAATTAAAGTTTATGAATGGGTGAGTGAATTTTCATGATTTTTATTTTTATTTTAATATGGATTTGAGGGCGCATGGGAAAAAAGGACTACCTTCACGACCAAAAATGAACTTTTGGTGGAAACTCGTTTAAAGTTGAGAGTATTTTTCTTCTTAATTACGGTTTCACTTTTGGATTACCTACCAATATTTCAACCTCGAGGGACCTACTGGCATATGATGATGTCATATTACGTTACGTCACGCTCACATCGGTCACATACCTGCCTCTCTATCTAGGACGAAAAAAATTTGAACTTTTGGAAATTTTAAAGTTCGACTTCCTTCGCTTAAATGTTCAATATCTAGCATATTTTTAAATAAATAGAAGCCTGGGACCAGTTCCAATTGATTTGCGAGGATTTTTCACAAAAGTGAGGCCAAACAAGTGAAAAACCAAAAATTGGTTGTAATTCGATTTTATGAATCGATAGCTTATTCACCTACGAAAAAACTTACTTCGTTTGATATCATTGAAATTTTGCTTTTCATCGCAAACAAGAATAGGCACTGGGTCATCAGTAAACAAAACGTGAGGCTGATACAAATCGAACTTGAATTCGTGTTGGCTCTCAGTAGACTCAATAAAATACATGCCAATCCTAAAGCAGTAATAGCCATCGTAAAAGCAATCCAGGATGCTAGATCTTCTATGAACGTGAATTCTGCCACATACTGTTGAAAGAAATATTTGAAACCAACGTTTGGTAAAGAATCAATTTACGTGGCCTAAAAAAAAATTAGGTATCACCTCTCCATCGATAGCATCAACCAGTACAGCATAAGTTGATAACTGGTTACAGGTGCAGTTCACCATGACAGGTTCCCTGGAATGCTTATAAGATGGTATGTCTGCAGTTACAGTTAAACACCCAGATCTGGTCCATTCTCCATATCTAGTATTAAGAATTTTCAATATAAAAATTACCAAACGTGGCCTAATCAAATTTAAATTTGAAAATTTATATCGTTGAAATCTCACCCCCTGATATTAGTCCAACGTACGCATTGAGGATTCGACAGCGGGGTGATTATGTCGTGATTTAACCAAATACGTAATCTAATCGGAACTGGCAAAGGCACCAAGTTGACTAAATTTGTTGTATTCACATCACTTCCTGTGGTATCTCGTTTCCATTTGAAATCGTTATCTACGAACGTATGAAAATTAATCGTGCGAATTTGAAGATTTGTTTTTTAAAAATCGAGAATTTTTAGTTCTCCCCTACCTGGATGATGATTAATTGCCACAATAACAGAGATTACGGGGGATCCGACGATTAAATCTACGCCATATCGTTTTGATACTGTTTCGTCGTATCTCAATGGGATCATTGAACCGATATTCTTGTACTGAGCATATCCTACGACGGCGTTATCTGATTTACTGATCATCTCTTTCAAACTGATCTCACCTAAAACCAGAAAAAAATCTCAAATACTCCAGTTTCAATACAAATACAATTCAGAAATACCAATCCGTATGCCTACCTTGTTTAATCGTTCTAATACCCAGCAATTCGATCGGTATCATGATCTGAGAATTAATGTCGAATTTCGATTTATCCATTAAATAATTATTATACTTGGGAAATACGACGGTAGGTCCAGTGGCACTTTTCAATCCCAAAACTTGAGAGCCAGTTTTTAAAGTATTCACCTGGAAAAATTACTCCAATTTAATTATAATTTGTTCTCGAATTAGTACGAATATTAGTACGGTCATTTTAGGTTTTGACCCAAAAAAAATTCCCGGAAACGGGAAAGTTTGTATATAAGCTTTGTAGAGGGTGTATTTCAACATACCCGACTTTCCCTAAAATCGGTGAATATTTTGACCCCTTTTGGGGGGTGAGGGGGTTCAAATTTTCGTTTTTCGGCTATAAC
This sequence comes from Pseudococcus viburni, assembly GCA_033439095.1. Taxonomy (NCBI): domain Eukaryota; kingdom Metazoa; phylum Arthropoda; class Insecta; order Hemiptera; family Pseudococcidae; genus Pseudococcus; species Pseudococcus viburni. The sequence continues at coordinate 67,606 of JAVBJF010000080.1, read as the reverse complement.
TTTCAAAATTACATATTTACGAAAAAATAGTTGAAACAAAAATTGTAGAGGATAAAAAAACAAACAATTTTGTTATTTACAATTTTTTCCTAGGACGTCATGAGAGGGAGCTAGGGGCTACAGAAAAAAATCAATTTTGAAAATTTTCCATTATCAGAAAAAATCACCAAAAATCGGGTTAATCGACTTTTAGGGGCGGCTCTTTTGCATAGTACATCCTATTACTATGTAGAATAAGAAAAATGAACAACCGACCCCTCATCTCTAAGTAGGGGGGTGGACCCCCTGTAGAAAAAGTTGGATTTTCTCCCTGGAATATCTCAGCTACAGTGAAAAATTCGAAAAATTGGTTCAAATAAACGTTGTAGAGCGTTAAAAGACGAACATTTTCCTTTTTTTACATTTTTTCTACGTGGTCTTGGGGCCGAGCTAATGCAAAATGAAAAAAGATCGACGCGGGGTTCGAAAATTTCTCACAAAACTTTAAACCCCCTCTTTTGGGGTCCAATTTGGGTCCAGGGGTTAGATGATTATGAAAATTGACTTTAGTGACCACGAAAACCCCAGAAACCCACTTGTTGGGCTATTGGTTCGCTAGATTTTATACAAGGCCTACACACGTGTAATTTATTGAGTTGATGAAAAATTTTCGAACCCCGCGTCGATCTTTTTTCATTTTGCATTAGCTCGGCCCCAAGACCACGTAGAAAAAATGTAAAAAAAGGAAAATGTTCGTCTTTTAACGCTCTACAACGTTTGTTTGAACCAATTTTTCGAATTTTTCACTGTAGCTGAGATATTCCAGGGAGAAAATCCAACTTTTTCTACAGGGGGTCCACCCCCCTACTTAGAGATGAGGGGTCGGTTGTTCATTTTTCTTATTCTACATAGTAATAGGATGTACTATGCAAAAGAGCCGCCCCTAAAAGTCGATTAACCCGATTTTTGGTGATTTTTTCTGATAATGGAAAATTTTCAAAATTGATTTTTTTCTGTAGCCCCTAGCTCCCTCCCATGACGTCCTAGGAAAAAATTGTAAATAACAAAATTGTTTGTTTTTTTATCCTCTACAATTTTTGTTTCAACTATTTTTTCGTAAATATGTAATTTTGAAAGTTATAGCCGAAAAACGAAAATTTGAACCCCCTCACCCCCCAAAAGGGGGTCAAAATATTCACCGATTTTAGGGAAAGTCGGGTATGTTGAAATACACTCTCTACAAAGCTTATATACGAACTTTCCCGTTTCCGGGAATTTTTTTTGGCTTTTGGCGTTTTTCAAGCTAAATTGTCCGTACTATATTAAAATATGTACGTACTTGAAGACTAGATTCTAAAATTGAAGATGTATCCGGCAGAACGACCTTCTCCTGTGATTTTCCTGGAACATCCAGAGAAGCATCCAATTGAATACCATCACTTTCGTAGCCAAATAAACTCTCAGTGGTTACAATGTCCAAGCCAAAAGCTAAATCAAATTAAATCCTCATTAATCGGTTTAAGAACATTATATTTCTATGTAATTTTCAATATCGTACTCAATTTCGTACCTATATTCGAAGTAACTATTTCAAAAGGATCGGTATACGTGTCGTGCTGATTGGTTGCCAAAACCATCAAGTATTCCCACAACGTGTGTAAAATCACCTCCGGTGTTTCATTTATTAAACTCTTGATTCCGTCCCAATGGCTTTTTTCTTTGGTATCAATGACTCGACTCACGCCCAAAATTATATTCTGCATGTAATCCTTATCTTGACTGTGGGTAAGGTTCAAGCCAAGTTGCGATTTTTCGTATTTCAACAACCATTGAATGATTTGCTCGGCGATCAGAATATCAGCTCCGTACAATTGATCAGAGTTATTACAAGCTTTATTTATGGAATCTGCAGTTTCGATGGCCACGAATGTATTCAACTGCAGTCCTTCGCTTTCCAAATCAACGAGCTGGATAAAAATACCAATGATGAGTTTTCAAATTTTATGGATTTCAAAAATTACCGGATCCAGACGATTTGAACAACTGTGTTAATTTTTCCAAGACCAGACTGAAAAATTTTCTGTAGATTGGGTGATTTTTCGAAACTTGGATGATTTTTCAGAAATTGGAGGATTTTTCGAAACCAAGGCCATTTTTTCTGTAATGTGGAGAATTTTCCAATAAATGGAAAATCCCTCCTAAACTGGAAAAATTGAATAAAAATTGCACGATTTTCTAAAAAATCGTCAATTTTTTTAATTGGAGGATATTTTGAAACAGATGTCATTTTTTCTGTAAGGTGGACAATTTTCCAAAAAATGGAAAATCCTTCCTAAACTGGAAAAATTTTATAAAAATATTCTGAAAAATGGTCAATTTCTTAAAAATTGGTCTGATTGTTCAAAAAATTGGTGGATTTTTTGAAAATAAGGTCATTTGTTTTGTAAGGTAGCCCCTTCCTAAACTGGAAAAATTTTATAAAAACTGCACAATTTTCTGAAAAATGGTTAATTTTTTCAAAATTGGGAGGATTTTTTGAAACTAAGGTCATTGGTTCTGTAAGGTGGACAATTTTCCAAGAAATGGAAAATCCTTCCTAAACTGGAAAATTTTTTGAAATTTGGTCTGATTTTTCAAAAATTGGAGGATTTTTTGGAACTTGGATTTTTTTCCTTCCTAAACTGGAAAAATTTTATAAAAACTACACGATTTTCTAAAAAATAGTCAATTTTTCAAAAATTGGAGGATTTTTTGAAACATAGATTTTTTTCCCTCTAAACTGATAAAATTTTATAAAAACTCAACTGGATGATTTTCTGAAAAATGGTAAATTTTTTTAAAATTAGAGAATTTTTTGAAACAAAGGTCATTTGTTTAGTAAGGCGTACAATTTTCCAAGAAATGGAAAATCCTTCCTAAACTGGTTGAATTGTACATAAATAGTACAATTTTCTAAAAAATTGGCAATTTCTTAAAAATTGGAAGATTTTTTGAACTAAAGGTTATTTTTTCTGTAACATAACGTGAGCAATTTACAAGAAATGGAAAATCATTCTTAAACTAGAAAAATTTTATAAAAACTGCATAATTTTCTAAAAAAAGGTAAATTTCTTCAAAATTGGTCTAATTTTTCAAAAATTAAAAGATTTTTTAAAAGTTGAAAGATTTTTCAAAAATTAGAGGATTTTTTGAAACATAGGAGATTTTTTTTCCTTCCTAAACTGGAAAATTTTCATAAAAACATACAATTTTCTAAAAAATGGTCAATTTTTTAAAAATTAGGCAATGTTCTAAAAAATTGAATACATATGTGAGCCTGGATCTAGAAACCACCCTTAGGTGTAAAAAATTGGTTTTTGAGTGGAGGTTCCCCTTTGATGCTATACCTTCTGAAACGCCCAAAATCAGTGTCAACTCAGAAATCAATTTTTTACACCTAAGGGTGGTTTCTATATCCAGGCTCACATATGTATTTTTCAAAAATTGGACAATTTTTTCAAAACGTAAATATTTTTTAAAAAATTGGTTAATTTTCTAAAAATTGCATAATTTTTGAAAAATAAACGATTACGAGTTGAATAATTTTTCAAAAATTGAAAAAAAAACTTTGTAGAGAATTTTCCAAAAATTGGGTAATTTTCCAAAAATTGGGTAATTTTCCAAAAATTGGGTAATTTTCCAAAAATTGAGTAATTTTTCAAATAGGTAAATTTCTAAAGATTGGGTATTTCGAAAACTTGGATAGGGTTTTCCATTACTTGTACCTGCGATTTTCCAAAAATTAATGCATTTCCCAATAGGTTTCTAACATTTGATTGGAGAATTTTCCAAAATTTGGACAACATTCCACATGACTTGGAAATTTTCTAAAATCTACCCAATTTTCCAACAATCACCCAAAAAATTGAAATTTTTTAACCTTCCAAAGCTCGGATCAGTGTTTTTCTCAAACCGAACATTAGTGCCATAGCACATTGAACACACGACTGGATCCTCACTGGTTAAATTCAAAAAAAAATCAAACATACCCTTCTCCTCAGCGATGTAAACGAGTCCGAAGTGCAATTGAAAATATCAGGGGTTTGCCATCCTTCTGAAGTATTATCGCATATCCTGGATGCTTTACCTTGGGACCCTCGAGGACATGATTCTACAGCTACTTTACCAAATTCAGTACGTCGCCACCAAATTTCATCGGCAAAATTACGAGGACATCCGTCGTACACGACTGTTTCACAGAAAATTAAAAAATTAAACTTGACCCTCGATGGTAACTTTAATTTCACATTAAATTTCTAACCTGCACATCCATCATAGGTAACTTCGGCAAATCCATTTGGACACGCTTCGCATCGCCTTCCAACCACTCTGGGTCGACATTTACATTGCCCTGTGTCGAAATCACACGACGAACCGAATGATCCTTCGGGATAACAGTCGCAAGGTAGACAAACATTCGAACCGGGTGGTTTGTAATGATTTTCCTGCAATGAAAACAATGTATGAATATCGTTTCGTGTATGAAATAGCCTGAAAAATGATATACCTTGCAGAAGCACTCTCCAGTGGTCTTATTACAATCAGGATTATATCCGGAGTCAATCGGACAGTTGCAAGGTCCACAGACTGGATGACCCCACCAACTAATTGGACAACTTTGCTCCACTTCTATCTCACAATATTCGCCTGAGAATAAAAATCACACGACAAATGGTCAGTACTGGATGAATTAGTGCTCTAGGATGATTAAATATTACCAAAAATCTCACTCCTGGCTTTCTCACCTGTATACAGCTCGCTGGTACAAACACATCGATATCCACGAGGTGTATCGACATCTGCTACGCACTGAGCACCATTGGCACAAGGATTTGTCTCACAGACGTGATTACAAACCGGACCCACGTATCCGGGATGACACTGGCACGTGTGTTTTTCCCAAGTAGCCAGGCAATCACTATGAATAGGGCATTTTCCAGGCTCGCAAGGGTTCGTACCGCCACATCCTTCGACCACCTTGGAAATTTCCGTGGGTCTTTGTAAAGTTTGCGATGATCCGATTCGAATATCCTGGGAAAATATGACAAAACGAGAATAAAATTTAATTCTCGAATTAAAAGTAGATTGAAAATTTACCTGGACACAACCGCTGAAGGGTGCCAGTCTGATATTTTGTAATTTATCATCTTCCACTTTGCCCAAGCTGACTTTCCCAATGTATAATCCTTGTACTTTAGCATTCAGAATCCTGTTGACTGATCGTTTACCATAATCTGTGGCCAAACGGATACCTCCTCCTGCCAACCAGGTGATTTCAATACGATGCCATAATCCGTCATTTAGACGACTCGTGGTCAACGCTGCAGACTGCCCATCGACGATGTAAACCAAAAAACCAGCTTGGAGCTGATGAAAAATGTGAATTATTAGAACTCTCATTCTCAATCTTTGTTAATAAGAAATACTGAATTTTTCGCTCTTACAGCAACAATGGCGTATCCTCCTTGTCCCATTTGAATGCACATTATGAAAGCATCCTGCTGAAGGGTTCGAATAGACAGGCTGCTCGACCATGGTAACTGGATGGGGCGGAGTAATGGATTAAATGACAGTGTACCATCTCCACTGAATCTCCAACTAGGGCCAACGTCTAAATAGAGGGAGGAAAATGTATAAAATTTGTCATGCACGAATTGGTAGAACTCTTGATTAAATTTACGCGGAACATGCATCAGACATGGAAAAAAAATGTTGCGAACGACTGAATCTTTCTTGTTTCACTCATGCGAGTCTTCAATTACCATACGACTCGATTTTTCTCTGGTCCATATTATTTGCAACATTTTATCAACCCTGGTATCCTTTTTCTCAATATATATATTTCTCAACTCTAAAAAGTTTTCTTCTCAAATCCAATTTGTTCTCAACTCTGAAATTTTTTTCTCAAATTTTTATCTCAAATCAAAAACATTTTCAGCTCTGGTATTTTTCCCCAAGATTTATATTTTCAACGCTAAAATTTTTTCTTGATTTTTTTTCAACTCTTTCAGATTTTTTTCTAAATTCTAATTTTTCAACTCATGAAATTTTTTCTCAATTTAAAAATTTCAACTCATGAAATTTTTTCTCAATTTAAAAATTTTTTCCTTAAAATTTTTTTCAACTCCCGAGATATTTTTCAAATGTTTCCATTTTCTAAAATTTTTTTACTCTAAAATTTTCACTTTCAAGGAAATTTTTTCTCCAATTGTCGAGTCTAAAATTCCATTCTTTGATCCAGAAAATTTTATCAAGTTTGAATTTTCTAAAAATTTGGCCATCTCAAACATAGATTAATGATCTCAAATACCTCAAAATGTTTTCTTATCCAATTTTTTTCATTTTTTTATTCGAAACATTTTAAAGTTGAAGAATATTTTAAGAAAAAATTTTAGACCCAAAAAATGAAATAATGAATAAAAAGTTTTAAAAAAAACTCATCACAATAGAAGTTTAAATCTGAAAAAATTCTAGAGATGAGAGAAAATTTCGAAGGAGAAATTTTAGAGTTGAGAAAAAATTTCATTGGAGTTGAAAAAATGTTAAACCTGAGAAAAAATGTTTGGGAAGAAATTTCAAAAGTTGGGAAAAGCTAGAGTAGTTGAAAATAATTCGGGGGAGGGGGGGGGGGACTTTTATCAAAGTTGAAAAAATGCCGAAAATTATATGAACTTCGAAAAAATCGAGTTGCATGATAATTGAAGACTTGAATGAGTCAAACAGGAATGATTCGGTCGTTCGCAACATTATTTATTTTCGTGCCTGATGCATTTTCCGTGTAAATTTAGTCGTCGGTATTTTTTTCAAATACTCACTTTGACTACAATCTTTCCCACTGAATCCTTCGGTGCATTCGCACAAAAACGTTCCCCAAGACTCAGTGCAGGTGCCACCATTTTGGCAAGGTTGACTAGAGCAATGAAAATGCTTCTCCGGGCATCCAATTACTGTTCCATTATCAGCCACGTAACTTCAAAAATAACCATAAATTAACTCCAGCTTTTTAAATCGCTATTTTTGACTACGATTTACTTACCTATTGAAATCTAATAATTTATTATCGATGTGTAAATCCGCAATGCAGCCTACGAAATCTCGATTTTTCACTTGGAACGAGGTAGAAGACGGAAGTATAGGTAATCCTCCGATTTGCAGTGGTCCAGTCAAGTCCAAAAACCGGTGGCATGTTTCTGTCAAGCTAGCACACCTGTTCATAAATGAAATTCAGTAGTACATAAAATGTTCATTTACGATTATTTTATCAAATTCTAATTCGACACTTTACCTAGGTTCTAAAATTTGAGATGTGAGATTTGCACAAGTGTATCCCATTTGTTGTCCAAATTTAATAGTCAGAGTCGTATCGCAATTATCCAAAGATACAGTAGCCGTCTAAAATTCACACAATGGAATTAAAAATCGAAAAATAGCGATGGTCCAAGTACCTATTTATCGAATGACTATTCTCACCTTGTTGTGATAAGATACCACTACGGTATGCCAATTACCATCGTTTACTCCTCCAGGTGATGAAGCTGAAACCTTGGTCACATCTGAACCCAAAGAAAATGAAAATTCTACTGTTTGGCCACCTTCGGCAATTTCCAAAGCGATAAAATCGTGTAATTCGTTATATCTGCCGTTGTAGAGTAATAAACCAGACTCCTCTAGGGTCGCGAATCTGTGGAAATGGGGCAAATAATTATAATGATTGTATGAGTCTGGAGAGAAACGGGTACTTTTGATAGGGTTAATTTTGGGCTAGGGACCAATACGAATTTATATGAGATGCCCTGAATACAAATCAGGCGTTGGTCTCCTTCCCAAAAAAATCTCATTTGTTGTGAATGGGGGGGGGGAGAGGAGGAGGGATAGAATCTCATATTGAAAATTCTTGAAATATTATGTGAAATTTTTTTCAACTTTTTCAGGTGTAAAGATTTGTAATAGTGGAATAATTATTTTTTGAAAATGGCCAGCGAAAAATGAGAAAGATGTCAATGTTCTCCACTTCGTTTCAGTCTCTTCACACCGACACGATCATGTTATGAATCGAGTGTTTAATTTTTCAATTTTGGAAATTTTATGACAATTTTTCATTGTTTATTGTATCTTCTGGTCTTGATTTCTATCAACGAATTTTTAATGATTTTTTCCAGAAATATTTTCACTTTTTCCATTCTTTATGTTTTTTTTGAATAAGGAAGGGGGAGGGTCATGAAAAAAATGAAGAAACAAGTCGCAAAGTAAGTCATTAAAAATTATGAAAATCCGAAAATGTCAATTCATTAAACATCCTGATATAATAAGGACATTTGTTTTTGTATTGACTACACAGATCGACATTTTTGAAGTTTTGAAATGCTGTTTGAAGTTTAATGGGTGATTTTTATAGTATTTTTCAAGCTGATACGAAAAAAGCAGTAAAAAAATTCCATCACCCAAATATTTTTCACAATATGAATTTTTTGTTGAACAGTTTTTCTACTTTTTTTTGATAACTTTTGACACCTGAAGTCGATTTTCTGATAAAAGAAAAAGTTCTACGAAAAAAATGAATAGAACATAAATTGCAGTGCGTAAAATTTCTTTTCTATAGAGTCCGATTAATTTTTTCTTAAAAAGCTTAATTTTCGAGATATTTTAGTTCAAATCTCAACTTTTTTTTGAATTGAAAATATCTCAAAAACTAAGCGCCACCTAAGAAAAAACTAATTGGACTCTACTGAAAGGAAATTTTACGCTCTACAATTTAAGTTTTATTCATTTTTTTCGTAGGGCCCCTTCTTTCGCCAGAAAACCAATTCTTTGTAATGAACCGCATTTTTAATATTTACCATATGGAACAATGAGAATATCAAAGGGTGGCAAATCAAAAATTTTCTTTCCACGTACCTAATTGATTCTGATTGGCGTTTCTGACCTACTTTTTAGTGCAGAGTTCGAATATGATTTCAGTTTTACCCCATCGCATCCAGGGGCGTGCACAGACATATTTTACCGGGCAAATGCCCGGTAAAATTTGGGGTGGTGGTATAGGCGAGTAGGGGGTGGTGGATGGGTTGGTGGTGGGTGGTTGAGGTGGTGGTGATGAAAGTTTGAAAGTTCGTTGAAAAATAAAAAGAAACGGAAATAAAAATTATTAGAGGTAGGTATAGATACGTAAGGTACCTAATATGCAGTTGTTGCTTATTTTTACCGTCCTTCTAATCGCATTGTAGCAATTAGATTTTTGATTGAGATGTAGATCTAGGTATACCTACTTAGATGATTATTGATTTATACTTATTACCTTGAGAGGTGTCGGATGGTAAAAATGAATGAAAATTGAAAAGTTTGCGAAAGAAATTAAAAAGGCAAAAAAATTATTACAGATACAGATACCTAACATGGATTTGTTTCTTCATCCTTACTACCTATCCTTTTAATCGTATTTTATGTAACAAGTAAATTTCAGATTGAGATGTACCTAGGTGTAGATGGTGATTGATTTATAAATATGTATCACTGCACAAATGAAATCGTATGTGATGATGCATCATATGAAATGGGATTTCGGTTGGTCGGCCCTAGGCCAGTAACGTGCCGATATCAGAATATTGCGAGGGCAGAACCTTAAAATTTCCGACTCGTTTTCAATTAATTCCTCAGATCTAATCCTTACTTTATTACTAAAAACTATCAGGCGACAACTCAAAAAACTTTTCTATACTTTTTTCTATTTACTAACTAGTGTAGTAAGTAGGTTGTTCTTTTAGTAAATCAATTTTTGAAAAAATTTTGGGAAATGAACTTTGAACATATTTTTCAGAGAAATAAATTTTGGATTTCTTTTCAGGATTTGAAAAATTGAACTGGGAAGATTTTAAAAATTATTACCTACATTTAAATTTTCACACTGCAAAATTTTTATTGAAAAAATAACTTTCAAAATTTTCAAAAACTACCGGGGTTCACTATTTAAAAAAAAAATTAGAATCGGTTATGGATTTATTAGACGTTTTTTGAAAAATTGATTTTAACAGAATTTGATTGTGATTTTTAAGTACATACATATAGTTTTAATAATTTACATGTAGGTATCAGAGACGAAACAATGGGGTGTGTAGGGAGTGGTTCAGCCTTACTCATATTTTCTCAAAAAGTTGGTAAATCACGTTGTAAATCGGTAAATTTTGTTGTAATTTGGCAAATTTTCTTTTGAAATCGGCAAATTTTAATGGGAACTGACATACTGAGGAAGTTCGAAAATTTTGCTGAAAATCGAAAATTTTTGAAAAGGTGTCGATTTAAAATTATTTAATTTGTTGACTTTTTCAGAAAATTTGCCGGGAAAATTTGCAGATTTACATCAAAATTTGACGACTTTTTTTAGTCATTTTCTCATTAGGTCGAAAAATTTTGAAAAATTACAAATATTTACCACGTACTTAGTAAAATAAAACACAAAAAAGTACGAAATTTCGTTTAAAAAAACATTGAAGAGCACAAAATTTTTATTCCAAAGTTATAGAATTTTTTCAAACAACAAACCATTAAAAAACGAATTATTTTCTTTCGGAAAATCATCAATTTTTCAAATCTTAGCCCTCGCTTCGCTCGGGCGTATAAGTTTTGACATATATAAGTATGTCAGGGATAGGAGTTGAGGATTTCGCATCCCTTTCAATGCTAAAATATTGATTTAAAAAAATGAAAAAATGTCAAATTTTGGATACATTTTTCTTGAAAAATTTTCGCCCTCGCTTCGCTCGGGCTCAGTACATTTACACAATTCGTTTTCAAAATTATGGTATGAACAATCTTTCCTTGCAGCCCAGATAATTGAATGTTTTCAAGTGAAAACAATTTACCTATATGCACTTTTTATTTATCATAAGACTTAGTGACAATCTCGAATCGAATTTTCAAAGTTTAAAAATTTTTTTCAAAGGAGAGGAGCACAATAAAGAATATCGTGTTTTTTGGAGATGAAAAAAATAACATGAAAAAAGCACGAAATATGAATAAAAAATTGCAGTTTCTGGATGCATTTTTCTTCAAAAATTTTCGCCCTCGCTTCGCTCGGACTCGATAAATTTACACAATTTGTTTTCTAATCAAGGGTCTTTGTGGCAATCTCAAAAAGAATTTTCAATTTTTTTTTGATTTTTTAAAACATTAATTTTTTTAAAACTATAAGTCGGCAAATTTCTTCTTTTTAAATTACATTGGTCGACAATTTTTTTTCACCCCCTCCCCAGGATTTTTGCCCAAATTTGGTCTCTAGTAGGTACTTCATCGTTTCTAGTTTTTCTCAAAATTGATTTTCAAATATATTTTAATTTGATTTTTCTATTTTGTTCAGTGAAATCATTGTTAAAACTCAAAATATTGCAAAAATTTAACTCCCGTAAAAAAATCCAGTATTTTGACACCCATATTGCTTTTTTTGCTCTCATCAGTGAGGGGTGGTGGTGGGTGGGTGGCTAAAATTCCAAAAAATGCCCGGTAAAGTTCAAGCTCTCTGCACGCCCCTGATCGCATCAGGTTTTATTATAATTGGGATTTTTTGTTGAAAATTCGTTATACATTTTTTAATGTAAATTTTGACCATTAAAGTCGATTTTCTGGCGAAAGAAAGGGTCCTACGAAAAAAATAAATAGAACATAAATTTTAGAGCGTAAAATTTCCTTTCAGTAGAGTCTAATTAGTTTTTTCTTAGGTGGCTTAGTTTTTGAGATATTTTCAACTCAAAAAAAATTGAACATTCAACTTCGAACTGAAATATCTCGGAAGCTAAGCCTTCTAAGAAAAAACTAATCGGACTTTACAGAAAGGAAATTTTACGCTCTACAATCTATGTTCTATTCATTTTTTTTGTAGAACTTCTTTTTTTTCAGAAAGTCGACTCTAAGTGTCAGAAGTTATCAAAAAAAGTAGAAAAAGTGTTGAACAAAAAATTCAAATTGTGAAAAATCTTTCGGTGATGGAATTTTTTCACTATTTTTCTCGTGATCAGCGCGAAAAATCCCATTAAACTTCAAACAGCATTTTCCATAGCCGACCTGTGTAATTTTTGGGCAAAATACAGAGCTGAAATTTCATAAAATTTTGTTATCAATTCTTGGAGAAAAATTATAAAATAATAAAATCGACTGGAAATTACAATTCTATACGTTGAATGCAAATAATATTTAGTTCCTTGATTTTGGAAAATGAGCTTTTCAACTCTTTCAGGGGTTCTCAAAATCGACCCTTCGAACCAGCATTCATGAAATGAAATTTGTAACTGAATTTTGACCTCTTGGCTCAAATATACATTTCAAAACCCCATTTAATACAAACGTCAATTTATAAGATGAGAATCAAATTTATCTATACCAGTGAAAAAATGGTCTTTATGTAATTTTAGCAAGATGATATGGGTTTTAAGAACATTCTCAAACCATTAAAACGTTTTTAAACGAAATTGATGAAAAAAATACAAAATGGAAGTTGGAATTTTCTGAAGAATTGAACTCATCCCCCCTTCTCATTTTTGCTAAAAAAATGGCAAAAAAAATACACGTACTAATTCCACAAATCTCATTTTTGCTAAAAAATGGCAAAGAATAAGAAGAAATACACGTACTAATTCCACAAATCTCATTTTTCCTAAAAAATGGCAAAGAATAAGAAGAAATACACGTACTAATTCCACAAATCTCATTTTTGCTAAAAAATGGCAAAGAATAAAAAGAAATACACGTATTAATTCCACAAATTTTTAGAACTCAATTGGTACCTTGAGATTGAGAAGGAAAGAAACAGAGATATGATTCGTATCAATAAAGGCATCTCATACAAAAATTTCGAACAATTCAGGTTCGAATTGATCGGTAGCTCAAAATTATCCTTGAAAATTCTTCGTTTTTACAACAAAAATTAATTTTACCTCAGAGATATATGTAGTCGATTTCGTTGCTTCAACGAAGGAAAAGTCAGAAACGAATTTTTCGTAAAACTGCGTCCTCGTAATTGGCAAATACGATCGTAATTATCGTACGTGTTGTTTGGAGCGCAATCGTCGCAAACGAATCCACCTTGAGTCAAAGGTACACAAGTTGAACCAGAATGACAAACCCCAGGTTGACATTTATCAGCCAGTAAATCGATCTCGCATTTTTCTCCTGCAGAATTCAAACCAAAAAAATAGTTTGAAAAACATTACCTCGAAATATTCACCCAGTTAAAGTTAAAAATGAGTGAGTTTATCAATATCACTTATAATTTGAGAAAATTACCAGTATATTGAAAAGGGCATACACAAGTGTATCCTCCTTCTTTTCGTCTACAAGTTCCTCCATGTTGACAAGGATTTGAATAACATAAGTTCACTTCGGTATCGCAAAGATAATGCTCATTGCTCCCTGAAAAAAACCCATAGAAAAAACAGTTGAGCAATATTTGAGCTAATTAATTATATTTCTTCTAAATATTCAAGATAACTGACCAGTGTAACCAAATGGACATTGGCAGACGAAAGTGGACACAGGATATATGGGTCTAAATAACACACTGTCACTGTGAATGAACTCCGATGCATTGCCAAATTTCAAAATAGACAAACATTGCTCAAAATTTAGACAGGGTTCTCTCAGGCATAAATTATCGTCGAATGGTAACACCTGGAAAAATTCAAAAGAAACATACGAACTCATTATTGAGAAAAAAATTGAAAAAATACAATTTTTCTTTTGATAATCAATCGATATGTACTTGTAGAGTAGATAATTTGGCTAAAATCATCCTATTCAGATAAACTTTTTCTTGAAGGTATTGGGACGAATAAAACGAACCGTCTGGTTTACGTGCTGAGAAGCTGACATTTAAAATTCTTCCACTAACGTCGGTATCATCCTGAAAAATGACATCGAGTTTTTATTTTTTTTTAAATAATTTTTCAACAGCTTTACCAACTATATTGAAAACTGAATGAAAAATTTACCAGAATACTAAAAACGTATATGTTTTCTTTGGGACATGGTATAATGGCTGATAATCCTTCAATGAAGTAGGACAGTAAAGGAGACAAAAATACTTCTTGAGTCATATCGTTCAATCTGACTGTTACCGAGCTATACAACATTTCATCTGTCACCAATCTGACTAAAAGCTGCATTGTGGCTTTGATTTCGTTGATACCATCTGTAAAATAAAACCCAATTTAAGTAAGCAGTTGTTGGGTGCTCAAGTAGATATCGTAAAATTAATATGTAATTTATTCACCTGAGACTGATAATTCAATAAAGGCGGTTTTTTGGACATTGGTGTTCAATTGAGGAGACAACGTTAGCTGACCGTTTGATTCGTTCAAATGAATCAGATTGGCGTTATTGCCGGATAATATCCGATATCTAAGTTTATCCGAAACATCCGCATCGAAAGCTGGAACCCTGCTAAATGGTCCGATGGGAAAATGATCTTTGAAATTATTGAAAATCACCTGGAATTAATGAAATGGTGGTTATTACATTACAATTTCACCATTTTTCTATTTTCCCCTTTCAATTTAAACCATTTACTTGAAAATCTTTCAACTGGGGAGCATTATCGTTCACATCGGTTACCAAAATTTCGACATGAGCGTCATTTCGAAGGGGAGGAGATGCAGCCCGGACAACCAGGTCGTATTTTTTCTTAGGTGATTCGTAATCTAATTCGATTAGAGTGAGAATTTCAGCCTTATCGGATCCGGGTCTTCTCAGCAATGAGAATGAATTTATATCTTCTCCGCCTAAAATAAAGTCGATGTAATTCGTGCAAAGTAAGCTATAAAAAAATCACATCTTAATTTCAAGTAATTACCAATAAGTGAATAAGTAACTTCGGCATTCTGTCCCTCGTCCGGATCCTTGGCATACAAAATACCAGCGATTGAATTGACCGGAGAATTTTCAGCTATATAAAAAGTTAATTTATCAGACTCAAACGCCGGCGGCGAATCGTTCACATCTTCTATACGAATCGTAACCAAAACCTATAAAAAATCCATTAAATTTTTAACGATGTTGTCTCTATCGTGTCTACGACCGAAGGTTGAATTTACACGGAAAATGCATCAGGCACGAAAATTTAAATACCTAATGAAAAATGAATAAACGACTGGGTATTTTCTGTTTGATTCATGGATGTCTTCAGATATCATGCAACTCGATTTTTTTCCAAGCCCGCATTATTTTCAATTTTGATAAAATATTTTCCAACTCTGAAATTTTTCCTCGAAAATTTATTCTCATTTTTCAACTTTTAAATTTTTTTGAAAAACTTGTCCAATTTTCAACTCCGCAATTCCAATAATTTTTTTTCTCAATTCTTTGGCAAAATTTCTTGAGATTTCTCAACTTCAAAAATTTCTTTATCTCTAAAAATTTTTCATAAATAGGTAAAAATTATTTTGTGACTTGAAAAATTTCTTTTCAATTTTTTTGTAATTTTTTTGCATGGGTATTTTTTTTTACTTTGAAATTTTCCTTAAAATATTTTTCAACTCTAAAATTTTTCATGATTGAAAAAATTCTCAAGAAAATCAAAAAGAAAAAATTATGAGATTTCCTATCTCATGAAATTTTTTTCGTATTTCACCTCCAAATGTAATGAAATTTTTTCTCAACTCCAAAATTTCTCTTAACCCGAAAAAATTGTCATCGATAAAAAATTTTTTCCGACTTGAAAATTTTTTTTTCAATTTTTTCAACATTGACAAGTACTTTGTAGTTTTTTTTCATATTTTTTTTACTTTTAACTCTGAAATTTTTGATTGATAGAAAAATTCTCAAGAAAATCAAAATCTAGAAAATTTTAAGATTTTACGAGTTCTGAAATTTTTTTAAATTTCACCTCCAATTGCAATGTAATTTTTTCTCAACTCCAAAACTTCTCTCGGCCCGAAAGAAGATTTTCCTACTCATGAAATTTTTTCAAATTTGACCTCCATTGCAATGTAATTTTTTCTCAACTCCAAAACTTCTCTCAACCCGAAAAAATTCTCAAGAAAATTGTAAGATTTTCATACTCTTGAAATTTTTTTTAGATTTCACCTTCGATTCCAATAAAACTTTTTCCAACCCCGAAAATTCATTTCAAAATTTCTCATAACCCTAAAAAGTTTTTATCGACAAAAAAATTTTCTCGACTTGAAAATTTTTTTCAACTTTAATGAGTATTTTGTAGTTTTATTTTTTTTATATCATATTATTCTTTTTACTTTGAAATTTTTTATGACAAAAAAAATCAAAATCTAGAAAATTCTAAGAATTTACGACTTCAATGAAATTTTTTCTCAACTCCAAAACTTCTCTCAACCTGAAAAAATTTTCATCGACAAAAATTTTTCCTGACTTGAAAATTTTCCTCAAAACTTTCTCCAACTCAGAAATTTTTCATGACTGAAAAAATTCTCAAGAAAAGTTTAAGATTTTCCTACTCTTGAAATTTTTTCAGATTTCACCTTCAATTCCAATGAAGCTTTTTCCAACTCCCGATATTTCATTTCAAAATTTCTCTCAACCCTAAAAAGTTTTCTTTTCATCAACAAAAATCTTTTAAACATTTTTTTTGAACTTTGATGAGTATTTTGTAGTTTTTTTATCATATAATTTTTTTTTCTTTGAAATTTTCCTCGAAATGTTTTTCATCTCAAAATTTGTTCATAATTTATTGTAATTAAAAAAACAAAATTAAGAAAATTTTGAGAGAATTTAAGGTTTTTGAAAATTTTTGGAATAAAGAATAGAATATTAGATTTGATTGCTGAGAAAAAAATTTCAAAGTTGTTGAAAAATTTTAAGGAAGAAATTTTATTGGAGTTGGAATTGTGAGAAAAAATCAAAAATTTAGTGACTTAGCGTTGAAAAATATTTAATATTTTGAGAAAAAATTTCAAATTTTGAGAAAAAAGGTCATTTGAGTTTTGGGGTGAAAATTTTCAAAAATAATATAGATCTTGAAAAAAAAATTAAGATACACTGTAACTGAAGACTCGCATAAGTCAAATAGAAAAGATCCAGTCATTTCCAATATTCTTCATATTCTGTGTAAATTTAGCCATCACAGTTCAGTGTTCACCAACATTTTCCCTTTCTCTTCCCCTTCACTTACCGAACTAGACATAGGCGGTGTTCCTCTATCGATAGCCAACGCGTGTATCTCGTACATAGCGATACTTTCGCGATCCAAAGGTGTAGATGTTCGAATAACGCCTGATGTCGGATCGATAACGAAAGCTCCGACCTCCTCCTTCAAAGCGTACCGAATCCGGCTATTTAATCCGGTATCTACGTCGTTGGCGGCAACCTGCAGGACACTGGTGCCTACCAATGAGTCTTCGGATACCGATCCAGTGTAACTAGACTTCAAGAAAATCGGCGCATTGTCGTTGATATCAGATACAGAGATTTCTACATCCGTTGTATCAGATAATTGAGGAACTCCTCCGTCTTTGGCGGTCACTGTGAGTAGGTAGCCGCTTTGCACTTCTCTATCTAGCGGTTTCGTTGTGATAATGGCTCCGGTTTGAGGATTTATTGTGAATTCTGGAGTGTCGCTGAGACCGCTGGCCAACGAGTAGCTTATTTGAGCATTTTGACCGACGTCATTGTCGCTGGCAGCCACAATCAAGACTGTGGTACCAATTGGTACGTCTTCGAAGATACTCGCGGTGTAAGGAGCGTTATCGAAAACTGGTGGGAAATTATTGGCGTCTGATATGTTCACGTAGACGGTCGCTGTGTCGAATCTTCCACCTGAATCCACAGCTCGAATCTGTTCGCAAATAGAACATCGTTAGAAATATTTCGAATAGAATTTTTGGCAGTTTTACTGTTTAAAAACAATAATCCATATTTTTTGATACTAACTGTCAACACAAATCGTTTTTCTTGTTTATAATCCAAAGGCTGGGTCACAGTAATCAGCCCTTTACCATTTTGAGTAGTTATGGCAAATCGACCTCGAGTGTTTCCATTGGCAATTTCATAATGCAATCTGAATACATAAATAAGTTTTTAATTTCAACTCAAAAATCATCCCATTAATATGAAATATCCTTAAATCATACCTAGGACTTTCATCCGGATCAGTGGCCACAACATTGGCTACAGGGGTACCCGGTGGATCTGACTCTGACACAACTGCGTCGTAATTTTTCGGATTAAATAGTGGATCATTATCATTGACATCTTGAATATTAATAATAACGCTGGCAGTGGCAGATTTCGGTGGGTTTCCATTATCACGAGCAATAATCTATCCAAAAGATAAACACATGTGAAGATAATCGATCCAAAAAATAAGGCAGTAAGATAACTAATTTTTCGACTCACCTGAAACTGATATTTACTATTCACTTCGCGATCCAAAGGTTTCGTAGTATGAATCCATCCAGTATGTTCGTTGATGGTTATAAGTAAATCGTTAGCTGGATTGCCTTGAATGTCTCGTTCGGCGATGGTATATTTTAATTCGGCGTTTTCGCCTTCATCTGCGTCATAAGCTTGGACCTGATTTTGAAAAATTAAGGAATGAATTCAAATTCGTCAATGTGCAATATTTCGAGAAAATTTTCCATTACTTACCCTAACGATACTGTAATCCACTGGTACGTTTTCTAAGACGGATTCTTGGAATAATGATGCGTAAAATCTCGGTGCATTATCGTTCACATCTTTCACATTTACTAGAAGTTGAGTAGTATTGGACCGACTAGGAGTACCTCCATCTAATAGAACAAAATTCTCATTAAATTTGAAGTTATTGAAAAAAATATATGAAAATTAGATATTCGTGGGGGAGAAAACCCATCAATCACAATGAATAGAACATTTTTTTAGGAAAAAAATTCTGTTTTGATTTTGGACATATGTAAATATTGAAGGGGAAATTTTGATTTTACTGGGTATTTTTTCCAAAATTCACCCCCTCTCCCCCTCGGTAGATGAGAAATCTAAAAACATTTGAAATCATAATAATTTTCGAAACCAAAAAAGCACACATTTTTTTCTAAAAAATGCGTTTGTGTGAGTATTTTTTTCAAAAAAAAATTTTTTTAAATGAACGAGTCATTAATTTTAAAAAACCTATGTAGAAAAAAAACATCAAAAATGTGTTTTCCACCAAACAATAATTCCCAAAAAAGAAAAATGTATAGAATTTTTTCTGAGGGAAAAAAGAAGGAGATGGAGGAGGGGGAAGGGGAAGGGGGTTCAGTTGAAAATGAGCACCAGATTTGTATACATAATTATAACGTGTCTGAATTGATCTTGAAATATCTTCATCTCAATTTTTCAACTCACTTCTAAATTCGGCATCAAAGTCTTGACGTCATCGCCCCACCACAATGCAAATATCAGTTCATGTACCAATTTGTGTACTTTTTCAAAAGGGGGAACGACGAAAAAATTAACATTGATTCTTATGGGAGTTCTATCGTTTTTTCAATTTTTCTCAGTTTTGATGTGTTGAATTTTTTATTTTTTGATAATTTTGACGAGTTAAGCTATCAAATTAGTCAAAATTATAAAAACAAAAAGAATTACACACATCAGAAATGAAAAAAATTGGAAAAACTATAGACCTCCCATAAGAAGCAATGTTGATTTTTTCGCCATCCCCCTTTTGAAAAAGTACACAACTGATAATATGCAGTTGTAGTGGTAAATGTGACGTCAGACTTTCATGCCGAATTAAGAAAAAAAAATCAACAACTTTTTGGATTTACTTCGAAAATTATGGAGTATTCCAAAAATTTGATTCAGGTCGAATATTGTTGTGGTTTACTTTTTTTTCTCACAAATCTAAAATTTACAACTATTGGATCACCGTACTAGTATTTTCTTGCTGTAGAATAACTTTACTCTCTCATTTTTGAATCAGTGAAATTTATCAAACAACACTGAAAAACAGCCAAAATTGCAGTACAGTAATAAATCAGTGAACATTTTTTCACTGAAAGCAAGTCAGTGAAAGAAAATTACTGAAAATCAGTGAAAACTCACTAAAAACTCAGTGATATTTAATTTAAAATTCACTGAAAAATCTGTGAAATTTTTTGAATAATCAGTGAAAAATCACTGAAAACCAGTAAATTTCACTGATTCGGAATGAGAGAGTAGGTAAAAAAATCTATTTTGCATGATTGTAACAAAAAAGTTATGCTCGGAGAGAGGGGAAAACAAAACGCAAACCCAGAGAGAAAATGTTTCAGAAATAAATTGATGAATCTGAAAAAGCGGTCAATACCCTAAAATGTCCCCTTTTCCCCAAAATTTGTTTTAATATCGACTAAAAATCCTAAAAGGTTAGTTTGAGGTCTGTATCACGTCTCAAAGTGCTCTAAAAAGAGCTCCAATCTTGAAATTTCGAAGATTCGATTTTTTAATTTGATTTTGGGTTTCGTCTGAAATTTTGTGGGAAATTTTAAAAATTTGGTGAAAATATTTTGACCGATTTACAAAATGTTTTGCACGAAAATTGAAGAAAATCAGAGTTATTGATGATAAAGATTTTTAAAATATTTACATTATTAGTACAATGGAAGAAACATTTTTTCAAACGCGTTTTTCTCAAGGACGTGATTTTACAGCTTACTCTCTTTTTTTTTTTAACCCAGGCACTTTTTTACATTTTTACCAAAAATGTAATTGAAGCCAAAATTTTTATTAAATCAAAAATTTCAACATTTTTTGCTCATTTTCTTGATATTGTGGTCCAGGTTGTGAAATGGGAGGATTTCTTTCGAAATAAAACCTTATCTAGAAGTATCTTGCAATTTTCAAATGATTTTTTTAAAATCTGAGATTGGAAGAATTTCATCCATCTTCTGGAATATATATTTTCTTTTAACGAACCTTGAGCTCTAACAACCAATCGATAATTTTTCATCGTTTCATAGTCCAGTGGCTTGGCCAAAGATATATCACCGTTCTGACTATCGATGGAAAATTGGCCTTGGGTGTTTCCTCCAATGATTGCATATCGTATAGCTGCATTTTGTCCTTGATCAGCATCTGTGGCTCTGTTATCAAATAATAACTCGATTACACTCATTCTCATTTCAAAAAAAGTGATCAATTTGGGAAACGATCAAACCCCTAAAAATAATCGACTCCTTACTTGATGGTTGCAATTTTAGGATTCTGATTCGGATTCGTATCTTCGGCCACAAATACTGTATAGGTTCGTTCGGCAAATTGAGGATAATTATCGTTCTCATCTAGAACCTTGACCACAATAGTTCCAGTAGCTGATTTTCGATCGGTTGCTGGTACAGCTCTGTCCGTAGCGGTGATAATTATCGTGTAAACTTCGACCGTTTCTCGATCTAGTACCGCTCTAGTGGTCAGAACTCCAGTTACTGAATCTAGATTGAAAGTCTCAGAGGAAGTATTACCGATACCACCGCCGTCGATGCTTCGAATTTCATATTCGATCTGTGTTGGAAAAATATTACCAATTAATTCAATTCTATAAAAATTCAATATTATTCGATTCGAAGCCAAATTTTTTATTCGTACCTCTCCATTACGTCCTATATCCTTATCAGTAGCTCTGACTGTGGTTACTATTGAACCTACTGGAACCGATTCTCTGATGCTCGCTTCATATTCACCGTTGGCTACTTCAAATATGGGAGCATGGTCGTTAACATCTAGCACATTGATTTGCAATGTAGTTGTGGCAGAATATGGCCGATTGGATAAATCTACAGCTTGGATGCGGAAGTAATGTACGTCTAATTGTTCCCTAAATGAAAGTAAAAAAATTATTATAAAAGTGTTCTAAAATAATTGATATGTGGCCTTGTTTCGTATGAGCCTTCATCATCTTCTGAAGCCAAAATGATACCGAATTATTCAGATTCGTTTTTTTTTCCTACAAATGAATGTTTTGGAAATCTGTGGGCCTAAAATTGGAAAATCTGGAGAAAGGATCTTGAAAAGTCGTATGAATTTTATCCTACAAATTTTTTAAAAAATTTACACGAGTCCTTTAAGTCTCAATGTTTGACCAAAATTCAAGCCTTGGAGGGGGGGGGGGTCGAACTAAAAAATTGTCGAAATTCGTTCGTAGTGCTTCCAAAACGTGTTGAGAATTTTCAGCACCTTCTCTTTTGAATCTCTGGCAAGGAACGAGAAAATAAATGCAAAGAATTTTTCATCATCCTATCTACAATAATTTCTAAATTACTCGTAAAAAATTGGACTAAGTATGGAGAATGTGATAAGTTGAGTTTTTTTTTCGTCATTTTTTGTCCTATCTGCAAAAATATTTACAAAATGATCCGGAAAAAAAAGAAACTCATTCAGAATGGCTTGAGTCGGTTCCATTAATGATTTTAGCAAACATTAAACTCAATAAACATTTTTTAACGAATTTCTGTAAAACTTGCAGGGTAAAATAATGCATTTTTTCAGACTTTCCATTTTGGGGGCCCCATTGACCCCAAAATATTCAATCAATGGGAGAAAAGGTCTAATTTTAAGAATCCTGTGTCATTTTAGCTGCAAAGGATGATAAGTAGGGTAGGTCGAAAAACCAAACATTTCGACTTTTGAGTTCCAATACCGCGTAAAGTAAAGGACTGGGGAAACTAGAAAAATGAAAAAAATTCAAAATCGATTAATATATTCCGATCGCGCAAGAGTTTTCAATTCTTTACAAATTGTCAAAAATTCAATATTTTTCGGAAATTAAATTTTTTTTAAAAAATTCAAAATTGATGAAAATAAATTTTAAAGCTTATTTATCAACTATTTTAACCAAAATTACAATTTTTTCTTAAAAATCATGTTTTATAGATTTTTTGATTTATAAATTTTAAAATGTTTTAAAACATTGATTTTCTCAAAAAAAATTGTGCTTTTGCACCAGATAGTCACTAAATAAACTCTAAAATTAATTAAAATCAATTCTGAATTTTTAAAAATTATTTTCGAAGGTATTAAATTTTTGACCATTTTTAAAAAATTGAAGGCTCTTGCGCAATCGAAAGATATTACTCATTTTTGAATTAAAAAAATTTTCTAGCTCCCCAGCCACCGTCTGTTACGTGGTATTGGAACTCGATAATCAAAATTTTTAGTTTTCCAGCCCACCCTAAAGAAATAGGCTCACACTGGTCCAACTATGGACCCCTTGGCACAATTTCCATTCCATTTTAGAAAATTTCTCTAATTTTCCCACCTATCTAAAATCATCGAGGTGGTCACGATTCCAGACCCTGAATCAATATTGAACATCGCGTGCGATCTGCCATCCAACAATGGTATCATTTGGTATGAAATTTCTCCTCCTTCGGCACTTTTCGCATGAACAGTACACACATTGGTTCCAGGCGGTTGCTCTTCCAGTACCGGGGCCACATAGAGAGGTTTTTCAAATTGAGGTATCTTAGTATCGGTGCTACCTCCATTTTGCAAATCTCGCCGAACTCGTCCAATTTCATTTTTCTCTTTACGATGCCAAAATACGACCTGAAACGACGAATAGAGCAAGTGAATTTAAGAGAATAATTAATCTACTATTATAATCCGATAATTACCTTGACATTGTGTGTAGCCGGGTATACAATATTTGTAGTTGTATTTTCGTTGCATTCGTACGAAAAAACAATTTTCACTTTCCATGGGGGATCCAAAGGTGTACAAAAATCGTAAGCTGCGACTAAATCACCTTCGCTGGTTTCGATCGATAATCTGGAATCCATGACGTCCATGTAACGTATTTTACATTCTTTTAAAATGGTTCGAGGTATGACATTATTTTCCAAGCTCATAACCAGCTGGCTTTTTCGAAAACACGTTTCCCATAAAGGATCAAAGGCTGGTACACTGAAAAATTCCGAGATTAATTTCCATCGACTATCGAAATACGTCAATTTGAATATTTTTTTACCTGGTCCCTGGAAGTGCATACGATACTAGACTCTCGCTGTACATTAATTTCAGTTCTGATATCTTGGTACTGAAATAATCGTTCGATATGTCTACGAAATTGAGAAAAAAATCGTATTAGTTTACTGCTGAAATGCTCATTGATGAAAGTCACAGTTTGGTACCTTTAGGTTTTCCTCGATTTTCACAACCATGAATGAATATTTTCAATGGAATAGAAACGTATTCGTAAATATCGTTATCAGTAGAGTCGATGTACATTGTAAACACATTCGGATATTCAACTCCGCTGCAATCTAATCTCCTTTTCAGTTTCACCGATCCGGTGGCTAAATCGACTTGTACGAGTTTCTCGACAAACGATGCGCTTTTATCTACATTCAAATTATATTTTCTCGTTGGCTCCTTGTAATTGGACAGCATTCCGTCGAAAATCCGAGTACCCGGATCAAATTCATGATTTACTATCACCAAGTACCCGATGATATTGGGTACGATGGAGATAATCAGCAACACGAAATAAAACCCGATCATGATTATTTTCGATTGTCTATTGGCAAATTGATCAACATATTCGATATGTTAAGTTTTATCACAGAATTTTGAAGAATTTGACACTGATAAGTGCACTGGAGATGAGAATATCTTACCCAGATACATTATCAATCACACGAACAACCTTTGTGTTGGGGAAATTAAACTGATTTTGTCACGAATCACAACCATAATGTGGATTTTTTAAAATTACGACTAGATTTTTACACTGAAAAAATTATAAAAATATAAAAATTGATGCATTTCGCGAATTTTTCTCACTATTCTACTTTTTCGATGTGTTTTTTTTTTTACAACCGCGTCTGTATCTATGTTTACACCGTTATGCGCATGCGCCATGACTCAGGTGCATTAAAATCAGTGTAGCCACTTGGCCAGTGCGATTGATTTATTGATAAACAGAGGGGTTTTCCGGTTAATTAGAATGATTAAAATCGTAAGGGTGTTTCGTTCTACGAAGTAATTTTTCATTTTTTCATCGTTTATTTTTTCGTCCCCTAAATCACGAGCTTTTTCTGCTGCTCCTGCTGCTTTGGTTGCGAGCTGCGTGCCAAAGAATGTGTTCGCGATCGCGAGCATCGTTCTCATAATTATAAGGTAGACTGGAAAGTGGAAACGCTACTTCATCTCATACCTTTCCGTTGATTGACAACAAACATCGTTTCGTTGAAGAAAAAAGCGTGAAATATTTTATTATATATAAAAAATGCGGTTAAATATTTCATTCGGTTGGAAGACCGAGAAAAGTATACAATTGCCGACTGGAAAACGTTTACCGAATTAAACGATATTTCGAGATATTGATTATTGCGTCCGGCTGTGGTCACTTACTCCCGTTGGTTAAATGACCTCATATTACAATTAAGAATATCGCCGCGGGGGCTACGAAGGTATTACAGGTACTACAGGTTACAGGAAATTACTACTAAACTCGCCGACGAAGGAATTTATTTAAATGTATCACGAAATATCCCACTATTATTCGGTTTGGAGAATAAAAAAAACGAGTTTTAAGCGATATGTGAAAAGAGATGTTTCAACGAGTCTGATATACGTTATTTGGTTTGGGCGGAGAAATGAATAAGGAAAAGGTGTTATGGTTTATTTTTAATTACTTCGTGACAGTGATGGGAAACTGAAATGATCAGTTCCAGTTTCACTTCTTAAAATTTTTAGTTCCAGTTTTCAGTTCCAAATTTCAGTTTTTCAAATTTTGAGGGACAAAAAAATCTAAAATTTGCGACTAAAATTGAACTTACTTATTTTCCCCTTCCGATTCGAAGTGCAATTTTTCCATATTTCAAGCTCAAACCAAAAATTTCCCAGAAAAGAAAAGATTATCAAATAATGTTTCAAACATTTTTCGACCCAGCCCTACATTTCTCGACAGAAAATTTTAAATTATTAAAAAGAGACAACTCAAGCTTTTAATTTTATTGTTTTTTTCTCAGAATTTTTTAAAAATCTAGTATCTTTTTTTAAAGAAAATTTTCAGCTTTAAAAATCTTTTCCTAATGAAATGTTTTCTCAAATCTATAATTTTTTCCTCGCATTTCTTTCTCGTCTCGTAAAATTTCCTCCTTAATTTTTTTTCACCTCTACATTTTTACTTTTTCTGAAATTCATTCTTTATTATAACTCTAAAATTCCATTCTTTGCCCTTAAAATCGCATAAAAACTTGAAATTGTTCTAAAATGTTTTCATATTGAGTTCCTCAAAAATTTTTCATTTTGAATTTTTCAAAATTTTTTCATTTCGATTTTGTCAATCTTTTTTCATTTCCAGTTTCTCAAAATGTTATTTGAAGCATATTCTTGAACTCGTAGCTTATTCAAGCAAAGATTTATTTTTAAAAAATGTTCAGAAAAAAAAGTATTTTCAGCACTATCGCAGAGAGAAATACAGTTTGAGTTATGATTTTTTTGTGAGGGGGGGAGGGGAGGGGGTGAGTGTATTTATTTATGAAAAAAATTGGAAAATTGTTCACTTTTTCAAAAAATAGGTCACTTTTTACCTCATAAAAAGTCACTAAAGTCACTATTTTCCCCCAAAATCTGTGTTTCATGCCTGAAAATTTTTTCATTTCAAGTTTCTCAATATTTTTTCAATTTTGAGTTTCTCTCAAAAAATTTTTATTTTACGTTTCTCAAATTTTATCCAACTTAAATTTGTTTAATATTTTGACTGCAAACATTTTTATAGTTATTAATATTTTGAGAAAAAATTTGAGAACCGATAAAACAAAATACCAAAGACGAACAATTTTTTGAGATCAGAATCGAAGAATTCTAAAAAAATTGAAAAAACTTCTAAAGGTGGAGAACAGTTTTGAAATAAAATTTTACAATAGAGTAAAAACATTTTTTTTAATGTTGCTGTTGAAAAAAATTGAGAACAATTTAGAAGTGAAAAATGTTCGAAGAAGAAATTTTTGAGTCGAGGCAAAATTTCAATAGAGTTGAAAAAAATTCTGGGAAAAGAGAAAAACGTTTATCTGTATTGAACATTTTTTTGATAATTATGTATACAGGGTGTTCCATGAATCGTCTGCCAAACATATTTTTTTGGATATACCCGGGTACCACTAAAAAAACCCTTGAGATAAACATGTTGCCTATCTTAAGAATTTGAAGGGTAAATGCTGCTTCTAAAAAAATCACGTCAAAAAATTTTTTGGCCATGGGAATGGATAGTATTTTGAAAACTGAACAAATTTTCACTATATGACTTTTTGGCTAACTCAAAAAATGAAGGGGCTACAAAATTTTTTTTCAAAAGCAATTTTTAAAAAATCAAGTAATCAAGGGAATGGATAGTACATTGAAAACTGAAGAAATTTTGTGCTGTGCACTTTATGCCTAACGTCGAAAATGAAGGGGCTACCGCTCGCGCAAAATACGCGGGCTTTCGAATTTTCCCAATTTTAAATGACCCTTGGTCCCTTCATTTTTGATGTTAGGCAAAAAGTGTACAGAACAAAATTTTTTCTGTTTTCAACCTACTATCCATTCCCTTAATTAGTTTATCAGAAAAAAAAATTGAAAAAAAATTTTTGTAGGCCCTTCAATTTTCAAGTTAGGCAACAAGTCATATTGTGAAAATTTGTTCAGTTTTTAAAGTACTATCTATTCCCACGGTTAAAAAAAATTTTGACGTAATTTTTTTAGAAGTAGCATTTGCCCCTTAAATCCTCAAGTTAGGCAACATGTTCATCTCAAGGTTTTTTTTAGTGGTAGCCGGTTATATCCAAAAAAATATGTTTGGCAGACGATTCATGGAACACCCTGTATTAGACAAAAAAAAAGTCGAGTTGCACTGATTGGAGACTCGCATTAATCAAACAAGAGGAAGATTCAGTTTCGATCCTGATGCATATTCTTGTAAATTTAGTCGTAGGTAATTTAAATTTATTTTCCTCATTTCTTCATAGGTAATTTTGGAATCACTTCACTTCATTAAAAATTTTTATAATAATTTTTTTTTCATCTAATAAAAAAGTATTTTTGTTCCTCTCTTCCCGAAAAATAAAATATCCTGTTTAAGTGCTGTGTTTTCGTCGTGATTTTTTGTTAGACTCCTTTTTGCGATTTCTGTCGAAAGTACCTAATTTTAAAACATTTCATCTTCTGTAAGGTAATATACAGAAACGTATTTCAATGGGTAACGAAAATTTGAGCTGAAACAAAACTAAATTGGAACAACATCCAAGCTGAACCACGGTTAATTTTTGAAAAGTGCGGGTAACGTTTTTATGTAACATTTTGACACGTAGTGCAGTCTACATAATTATTTACCTTACAAAATAAATCTATGTACATACAAAATGATCTAAAAAAATGATAAACTTATTCAGATTGGTGTGAGTCTGTCCTAATAATGTTTTTAGCTAACATTCAACTGTATAAAAAATGTTTACTGAATTTTTAAAAAAATTGCAGGGTAAAATTTATGCAATTTTTTTACTTGTCTCTCAATTTTGAGTCTATTGACCCCACAAAAATTCATTTAATAGAAAAAGGTATACTCTAAAATGAATAACCAGTAGAGTAAATAAATTTATTCACAATCATGATAAATTAATTCAGAGAAAAAATAATTCATTATCGTGTCATAAATCTAAAGTACCCAAGTATACAATCTCAACTTAATTCAACAATCGTAAAAAAATATCAGATAAGCTACAAGGTTATATTTTGCTCAATTGAAAAAATTTTTCACCAAGGTGAAAATTATATAAAGATGAATGTAAAATGATAAAAACTGCAAAGATTTGCGATCTTGGTACCGAATTCAAATATTGTGTCTTCGTGTTATTCGCCATCGACAAACCTACGTCTTCAATTCCATACTTTCCAATTTTTTCTTATATTCTTGATGGGAATTGAGAACGACATCGCACATCTTCCGTAAATAATAATTGTAGTCTCCACTCTGCCCGGTTTGAGTGGTAAAGGCACATTCCAGATATCTGCAAAAAAATATCATCAAGCTTTTTGTGCTCTAAAAATTGAAAAAATTAGAATTTTTTTTACTGTTTTTCGTCATCTTTAAAAAAGATGACCCACGGATGCGACGATCTTTTTTTTAGCATCCAGTTGAATAAAATGTTTGCTATCCACTCGTTCCCGTTGGAAAAAGGACATACATCCAGGTAATACATTCTCAAGAACGAAGCGTATACGATGCTTGGATATTTGGACGACACACGCCAACTTTCGACCAGTTTATATAAAGTTGAAAGTTTTTCGTTCATTTCTTCGAACGGTAATGTATGCGATTTTCCAAAAGCTGACGGAGTGATGAGATCTTCGGTCCGATACTGACCCGAGAATTTATCTTCCGGCATCAAATGACTGTGCAAATTCTTCAAAACTGTTTCGTCCAAACTTTTCCTAAATACAAATATGTAAAGAAATAGTTAGGTACTCATATTGAATTGAAATGTCAGATTACAAAGACATAATACTTACGATTTTATTATGAATTCTGAAGCTTCTATTACGTTGGTCACCGAAGTTTTTTCACTTTCAGATTTCAAATTCAAACAATGCGTTGCGAACTGAGAGAAAAAACAGAAAATTTTATAAATAAATGTAGGGGGTATTACAAAAATATGCAATATCTGACAGAAGCTTAATCCAGCCTTTGACCCAGAGGCCAAGCTAGTCATGCAAAGTTTAGCTTTTTAACTCAAAGTTCAAGTTTTTTTCAAAAGTGAAATAATTTCTATTCACCCTTAAAATATGAATAATTTGAATAAAAAAAGAGCTTCTGTGATTTTTTTGAATTATATTTGTTTGAACCTTTTCGTAAAAATAATATTTTTTTGGAGGGGGAAGTGGCCTATAAAAGTCAAAAAGCCATGCAAAAAGGTCAAGCGAAGTCGAGCCTTTTGCTCGACAAATTTTATTAAAACACCTCATCTGAATGATTTTGGTTTTCAACAAGTTTTTAGAAAACTATCAAGATTGTCATCATGCCTGTCTTACATTTCATATTTTTAATAAAAATCATTTCCAAATTTTCAATTCGAAAAAACCGTAATAATCCTTATTAAAATTGGAATTTTAAGTGATACATCGAAAGTACTTTTACCCACCAGATGAGATTGAATTTTCTGAACATATATGACGATTTTTTTGTTAATTATCGATCGTAAACTTGAAATAATATTACCATGGAATTTCCACGTGCCAAAAAAACTCCCTATTTAGACATTGAACTTGACCAACTTCACTAACAACTTACATGATGAAAGTGCTGCTCTCTTATATTTCTCAGTATTGAAAGTTTTCCTTTCGCGATAAATTCTCTCTCCAGTTGGCTGATTAGGGTGCTTATGGTTTTGATTTCTTTCGTCTGTTCATTCACTGTAAAAAAATTTGATTAACAAGAAAATGGATAACATAATTTTTTAGGAGTAGTACTCAACTACTTACCACAATCGCAAAATAATGCATAGGGATCTTCCACTTGGCATCGATGAAACTCGTTGATCAAGTTTATCACCGAAAATTCTGCAAAAAAAAACAATCAAATTATCACACAGACACCACGAGAAGCGAATGGTTTCGAAAATTACCTGGTTTACTCGGCAACAGCAGCATTTCTTCAAACTCTACAGGTTTATTATCGAACTGTAAAAAAAATATAATATATAATTTGATACAAAAAAAAAATCATTGCAATAGAAGAATTTAAAATAACAAACTCACACTTTGTAAGGCCTTATTAGCTGAAGTTTCGTGGAAGAAAATCACTTCTGCGAAACCTAAGTGAGCCTTAATTGTTGTAAATAATTCCACGGAATATATGGAACCAAATTTTTGGAAAAATAAAATTATTGGGCCCTCCCACACAGTTTTTGGAATATTCGTACAGACGATCTGAAAAGAAATATATAATGAATAGTAAATAGTGCTTTCTTTTAATGAGAAAAGAATCAGAAATGTTTTATTTTTGATGAAATGGCCTCTTCATGTTATACCTTATAACCTTATCCATCATAATGAATAAAATACCTACATATTTTATCATAAATACAAAATAAAAACAATTTCTGGATACCTTGCAATTATCGCCGGGTGTTCCTTGATTCCAATTCAACGGTGGACCATATTTCCTTGACGAAGTTGAGATTATATACTCGTAACCATTTTTTTTCAAAATGATCTGAAAGAGACATCCAAATTAATTTATTCCTATAATTATTCATTATAGACACATAAATGTAACAGAGTGACCAATAAAATGTACTGAAGCCAGTTCGTAACTTTTTTTAAAAGTTTATTCGTAAATGATCTTTCCTCGCAAAAAAAAAAGTATTGAAATTATTATTTAAATTGATTGAAATTATGGAGAAAACTAAACTTACAGTCATTAGATCGTAATTTGATAGAGAAGCCATGTTCTCTTCAGTTTCGTTTTTCTCAAGTTGAGATTTGTTTACTTCGTAATTCGAAGAAACCATCTCGTCTTCTGCTTCGTTTTTTTTGCCCAGCGGATGCTGAAATTCTTTTTCTTCGTTGTTGCTGTTGAACACTCTCTACACAATCCAACATATGAAAATAATATTTATCGTCTTTTATTACATAGATAATATGCAAATAATTGCTTCCCGTTGAAATACCTATAATTGAATTTCAAAAAATAAAAAAAGAACGTTTTGTGTAAAGGATTTTAGTGTACATACAGACTTTTTTGTCACTTTTGAAGATTTTTATTGAGTCAAAAAT
Source organism: Pseudococcus viburni (assembly GCA_033439095.1). Classification (NCBI taxonomy): domain Eukaryota; kingdom Metazoa; phylum Arthropoda; class Insecta; order Hemiptera; family Pseudococcidae; genus Pseudococcus; species Pseudococcus viburni. The sequence continues at coordinate 35,884 of JAVBJF010000080.1, read as the reverse complement.
CATCCAAGTTCAAAATTTTTCAACTCTAAATTTTTAAAATATTTCTTTAATTTTAATTTTTCTCTAAAAATTGTGTTCAATACCAAAAATTTTGCAACAGTTTAATCTTTAATTTCCTCAAAATTATTCCAATGAAATTTTGAAAAACATGAAGTTGAACTTTTTAAAATTCAAAATCGAAAAAAATTTAGAAATAATTTTGAAATTATTGGAAAATTTTTTTAAAAATAACAAGAAGTCCTTTGAAAAATCGAAGTTGAAGAAATGCGAAGAAAATTTAAATTGAAAAATATTTATGGTGATAAAATATTTTAGTACCTATTGAAAATTTTTCCAACTCGACAATTTTTTCCAATAAATAAATTGAAAATTTTTCTTCAATTTTTTTAAATCAATTTTTCCTATTGAAATTTATTCCAGCCTTGAATTTTTAAGGAAATTTATGAAAAGTGATTAAAAAATTGAATCTAAAAGAATTGAAAAGGTCAAAGGTGAATTATTTTTTTAGAAAATGAAAATTTAAAAAAAGAAAATTTTAAAATTAGATACCTACATTTAAAAAAAATGAAAATTAAAGAAGTTGAAAAAAAAATTGAACTTGATAATTTAAGAGCTAGTAAAATTTTGTGTTAAGCTAACCAATTCCTTCTCGCCTTCACCACATCTAACTCAATTGAGAAATAAAAAATTGATTTAGGAATTTGAAGGAAAAATTGCGATAGGTATTGAAGAAAAAACACTTCCAAAACGCATTTTTAGTAAAAATTGCAATTTACTTTTACAGCTGCCTTCATGTGTTATGTAAAATGGAAATAAGGAATTTTTTGAGGACATTCGAGAAACTGATGAGAATATACATACCAAAGTACCTACAAAAACATGTTGTAAATTCCTTAAATTTGAATAGTTTTTCGTTTTAGTTCGAAAAATTGACGTAATGTGAAGTGGGTTTACATTGATTTTTTTTTTGAAATATGTCAGTCTGGTACGTTTGCGAATGGAGTGATCCGCAAATGTGTCATTCCATAGGAAAGGCCCCACTTTGACATTTTTGGCCAAAATGAGTTAAAACCGCCATTTTGTAGAGGAGAAAATTCTCTTTCAAAAGAAGTTCATAGGTACTGAAACCATAGTTTCGAAAAAAAGGCAATTTAAAAAAGAATCAACTAAATTTTGTTATAACTTTGAAAGATTTGCGTCTCAGAACATCGTTTTTCGCTCATTTTGCAGGGAATTTTGTTTTATTACTGGGCAACACTGTGCGCGTCAATGTGGGACCTTTTTGTACGCTCTGGTGTTTTTTTGTCAATTTAATTATATTGTTTAATTACGTAAATACATTCATTTTTTTATGACTTGCCTACAGAAAAGTGTAATTTCTAGATGAATTAGGCATCCTACAAAAAAAAATGATATAACCAAAGTTATAGAGAACTAAATTTCCTTTCTGCTTCATGCGGTCAAAATTTTTCTAGAAGTTGATCTTTTCGTGGTACTCTCAAGCGAAGTTGAAAATTGAAATTCTTTGAGTCCTTTTTTTAACTTAGCTTGAAAATACCATGAAAAGATCGACTCCTAGAAAAATTTTGACCGCTCTAAGCAAGAAGGAAATTCATTTTTTTCGTAAGACGCTTAATTCGTCTAGAAATTTCATTTTTCTGCAGACAAGTCATGAAAAAATTAATTGAAATTTGAAAAAATTGCAAATTTTCATCAATTTTAATTGAGCATTTCTCGGACTTCACGCTAGGTGCGCTAGTCGGGGTTCTTCTAGGTGCTGTAGACCCTCTAGATACCAAATCCATCAAAAACTCAAAAGGTCCCACTTTGACCTTACCAACCTAAAAATGCGATTTTCTCGAAAACAGAAAAAATCCAAAGTAGGACTTTTTCCGATAGAATGACACAAATGCCCTTCCCCCTGAAAAATTCGAAAAAATGGAGGTTGGGAGAAAATTCCCACAGAAAATGGATTGTTTAAAAAATTTGAAATCTAGATATTTGGTGGTAAAAAATTCCTCCCTTTCAGATGCCGCATTCAGTTTTACTTTTACCTGAAACTCAAAATTTCAAGTCTTTTGGGCGAGAGTAAAATCCTTACCTCGATATTCTGTAACTTAGGAGTCCATTCATTTTGTATGTCTTCTTCGTGTTTATCTTCAGAATTTTCATCGTCTCCTTCGTTTTCAGAAGTAGCGTTGCCATCATGTATAGCTTTGTATTTACGAAAAGCTTTCAACAGCAGCTTAAACATAATCGTTTATATCATTAGGTAGGTAGTAGGTATATCCTAGGTCAAGTTGAGATTAGAAATATTGTCAGTGGCTAACTAGAAAATAGAACATAGTGATGCAATGTGGTGAACTGGTGCTTACCTTTTCAGCAGCTCCTTTATCACCACCTACGTAGAAATCTGTTTTTCTCACTAAGAAATTGAATATCGTATCGAGAAGCTAGAATAAATGTGAAAATGTTTGCAATTAACGTAATCATAACTTCTCAGTTCATTTAATTGTGATTTGGCCAATAATGCACAGTATAGTCACTAATTAAGTTCCCGGAAAAATTCGATAACTGAAAAACTAAAAGAGCTACGCGTGGGTAAAAGTTGCAATGAATTCCTCCAAGTCTCTTCTACTCAAGTACGAAGTTTCGTTGAGATCGATGCAGATTTAATATGTGGTGATAATTTTCCGAAGAGACGATTTTTTGCCTCGTCAAAACTTCTTTTTCATGAGAAAATTCTTGTCTGAAAATAATTTAAAAATTATGAAGTACTCGGCTTGTAGGGGCAATCTGGACCTTAGAAATGATGGTTCTAGAATCCATCAGCTGATCATTAAACCAAAAATTGATGGATGAACATTGAACAGTACGAATAAAGAACCGGAACATCGCCTTGCAAGTGGTGTCAATTTGCAGATTCTCGCATTTTATTGAATTAACGAATTGGTTCCATTCGCAAGACCATGTTTCAGTTCCTTTTCCATTGCTTATCTTATCAGTTTTTGGTCCAATGATCAGTTGAACTCTTCATCTCCATGGTCCAGATTGCCCCTCCCAGCCGAGTATTTTCCAATCTTCAAATTCCCAAACGAGGATTTTCTCACGAAAAAGAAGTTTCGACGAGGCGAAAAATCTTCTCTTCAGAAAATTATCACCGCATATCAAATCTGCATTGATCACAACGAAACTTCACACTTGAGGAGAACAGACTTGGAGGAATTCAATGCAACTTTTACCCACGCGTAGCTCTTTTAGTTTTTCAGTTATCGAATTTTTCCGGGAACTTATTGACTATATTTACTGTGTAGAATGATACTGTGTTTTTGACCCTATATGAAATTTCCAAATCAAGGCGGTTTGAAATGTGGGAGCATTGTACGATGAAAAAACTTCCGAGATAGATTACCATATTAAAAGCAATATCTCGCAGATTCGTATACAATTATTTCAATATGAAAAGATTATTAACAAAGCAAAATAATTACACCAGGAACACCGCCTTTGTCTTCTTGAACCTTGGAGATCAATATTTCATCGAATTTATCTTCTTCTGACATTTTACTGAACTTTCGCCTACAAAATTATTCTGAAATATCGTATTTAAACGTGAAAAATTTCTATCGAAAATTTCGATTCGCGCTATTTTCAGCAGGTAACTGAACAATTCTAAAAAAAAAAAAACTCCTTTTTGCTGGCTTTTAATGCAAAACTCTTATGCAGCAGTGATAGAACATTTTCTTGCGATTTGATTGGTTGAGAGTTACGTGATTTGTAACCAATCAAATGGCGAAAAAATTGTTTCTAATTTCACACGCTTTCACCTGTTGTTGAATTTGTAATTTTTTAGAATCAGAGAAATTACTTTTTGGTGATGGAATCAAATTCGCTTCGTATGTAATTTTTTGCAGAATCATCCAAAACAGGGGCAATGAACAACAAAATGACCGAACTATGCGCGATCTCGTTCATTTTTTTTCGTCATCTTCACCACTACATTGATCATCTGAGCTGTTAACTGTACCTACCTTTTTCTCAAGATTTTAATTTTTTTCAGTTTTTAAAATTTTTTCTCATGAATATAAATTTTTTCAACTCCAATAAATTTTTCCCCCCACCAAACTTTCTTCCTCACAATTTTTTTCAGCTCTAAAGATTTTTTTCAATTTCTTGGATTTTCATTTTTGCTAAAATTTTCTCAATTTACTAATATTTATCTAAATTATCAACTGTAAAATCCTATTCTTTGATCTTAAAATTTTTAAACACTTGACAAATTTTTAAAAAAATTTTATTCTGAAACTTTCAGAGCTGGAAAATAATTTGAGAAAAACATTTGAGCTAAAAAAATAGAATTTTGAGAAAAAAATTCAAAATCTTTACAAATTGAACATTGAGAAAAAATTTCGAAAGCAAAAAAATTCGAGAAAAGATTTTATTTTGAGAAAAAATTTCTAGAGTTGAAAAATATATTGAGGAAAAATTTTTGGGAGTTGAAAAATATCTGGAGAAAAGGAAATTAAGAATTGAAACTATTTTGAGAATCGAAAATAAAATGTTGTGTTGAAAACTTGTTTTCGGTTTCAAATTTTCAAATCAAAAGCTAAAAATTTGATCGACTTTTTCGCAAGATCTTCATTCCTTCTATCTTACGAGACAGGTTGCAAAGTTGCGATTCGAGCGAACGATTTTACATTTTGTTGTTCATTCCGTGTGAGAATGGACAGGCCCCCAGACCCAGATTTGGTTATAGCATTTTTTGGGGGAACGGATTCTTAAATTTTTACTTTATTTCTAGAATAAAATTTAGATCTGTGACTGGAAAATTCATATAACAAAGATGAAATCGTGCAATGTGAATTTTCTGCTGCCAATGCTAATATACGAGTGTTTTTTCTCCCTTTTCCAATTTTCTACTTTTTTCTGTCTCTTAATTTCTCAATAATTTGGAATCTGATTGCATTATGTGGGAAAAATGACCACGAGAACAAAGAAGAAATTTACCTGCCAATAATTAGAAAATTACATTTTTATTGAGAAAAATTAGGTTCAAGAAAAGAAATTTGCGAAAATTGTAAATTTTTAGAAAATTTACTATTTCGGTGAAAGTTTTTGGGTAAAATCCTGTCTTGGGCCAGAGAAATCAAATCAAACTTCATCTCTGGATCGAAAATTTAGTATCCTTTTTTCAATATATTTTTCAATTCTACATTATAAATCTTTTCTACACCAATGAAATGTTATCTCAATTCTGAAATTATTTCATCACGTTTTTTTTTCAACTTGTAAAATTTTCTCGTCGAAATTTTTTTTAGCTCCAAGATTTTTTCAGCGTTTTTTCATTTACAATGTTGTGTACAAGTACAAGATTTATTAACAGAATTATCAGTCACAATATTACAAATAAACTCGTGTATGAATGGTCGCAATGTTATAAAAATATCGACAAATACAGTAAGCTGAATAGCTAATGTCAAAGATATGAGTCTATGGTTCGGTGAACTGGTGACGAAAGTCAAAAAGAAATCCAATAATCTTTCCCTCTACACTCTACAGGGTAGCTAGAAAGTACTGCAAAGAACGAATAATGCACCGACATACAAAACGATGATATAAAGTGTAATCATTTCGGTATCTGGCTAATTTGATCGCTTCGAAATATCTGAAAGAAAAAAATACATAAGTACACATGTTATTTAAAACATCACCTCTACATTAAATTTCAAACTAACTTAATTTTTTCTTGCAATGGAAACGCGACGAAAGGAAAGCCAGCCTTATGCAGAATCATATTAAAAATAATGCGACTAATACGCCCGTTTCCATCGGGATGTGGATGGAGTAGCACGTAATTCACCGATATGAACGAAGCTTTTACGATTACGTGGCGGAATTCTTTATCCAAGTCGCATAAAATTTTTCGAATTGATGACTGGATTTCCGATGCCGGAGGAATAGCAATAATTTCTTCATATAGGCCAATTATAATCACTTCTTCCATGTCTACTTTTCGAAAATAATTCTGTTCGCCAACTTTCAAATATTCGAAAATCTGTTTTATATGCTGTTCTTTGAATTCATTTCTGCAATAAAAAATGAATACATGAACAAAAAATGTCAAAAATTTTCATTTTTACAACACAGTCTACAAAAAGATAGGTACTTAGTACTTACTGAATATTACACGCAAAATTTGAAGCTTTTACAGTGTTTCTTTTATTTCGAGTAATAGATACCGATTCTATCAACAGTGAATGATGAACATACTGTAAAGAAAGAATGGTTATGATGACATTTGTTGATTTAGATCTGTTACCAATTTTAACTAACGAAATGATTACATACCCGAATGAGATTAGCTTGTTCAGCTTTGGCAATAGTGCCACTATCAAGACAAATTTTCCGCTCTTTGATTTGTACCATCATTTTTTCAATATCGTTTATCATCTTTACAACTGAAAAAAAATTGTTATTTAATAAATTATTTCTTACGTAAGTGCAATTCAAAGAGATTTGGAATTTTCATCTTACTGCACGAGCACAAGTTAATGTCATTCGAAGGTTCACAGATATGCACTTCGTTCACTGAAGACGGAATTTCTGTAAAAATTATTTGAAAAATGAAATTTATGAAATAAATGCCTGGTTAAATAAAAAGTACGCTAAAACTTACGTTTCCATTCAGTCTCCGTGTAAATTTTTAATTTGTGATCTTGTAATTTGAAATCATTTCGCTGAAAATTAATCGTAAAGGATATAGTGCAGGTAAATGAAAGAAAATGAGTACCAATGCCCCAATTCAATTTTTTTTTCGTATCTTATATTTGTAATGATCTCTTAAATAACAGGTACGGTACTGAAATGATCACCCCGGAACCCTTCGCAATTTTCAGGAGAGGGGTAAATGCTTGCTGAAAACCGGGTTTTCGTGAATGGCTCATTCTATGTCAACTCGTCAACTCGTCCAGGTTTTGACCTTGGGTATTGCGATTTCGCTCAAAATTTTTTTACGAGTCCCCCTCAATGGTCTAATGAAGGAATCACCTTCATTCCGATCCTAATCCTTCAGGGGGCGGGGGTGGCCCTTGTAATTTTCGTATAATTGGGGTTTTTTGCGAAACGGCTAAATTTGAAGGGGCATATCTCGAGATCAGTCAAGTTCAAGATGAATCTGTTCATGCGATTCTGTAGAGAATTGAAAGAAGATTCGAAATTGATAATAACATTCGAAATTGATAATAACATTCGAAATTGATAATAACATTTTGAAAAGTTCAAAGTTGAACTTTTATGATGAAAGCTCAACTTTCATGATAAATACAGAACATGAGGGGCCCCATTTAAAAAGCTGACAAAATTACTATGAAGAGAACTTTCTATGTATTTTTCTACTAATTACTTTTCAAGGTGGGATCTCAATACCCCTGGGGGGCACAAGGGTCCTCAATTTTAGCCAAAATTCAAAAAAAATGTAAAAAATGAAGTAATACATCGATTTCTACTAATTCGAAGGCGCTGAGTTCGAATATATGCTCAGTTTTTTCATCCGACCCTTCTGAACCCCCTATCAGCCCCCCTGATGAGGTCAAAATTCAAAAAATGAAAAATTACGTGTGACGTGTCGTTTGTTGGGGTTTTGAGGGCACTGAGTTCCAATATTTGATTATTTTTGGGATTACACCATTTAGTGCCCCCCTAGCCCCCATTTTAAAAAAACATTGATTTTTTAAATTTTTTTAGTAATCTGGGAGTTAGCGAGGGGCATGGGGATAGTGGACCGAGAAAGTAAGTTGATAATCAAGCTCAGCAACCTCGAGTTAGTAGAAATCGATATGAAACATGCAATTTCCATTATTTTTCACGTGTTTTCTCAAAATTGGGGGCTAGGGGGCACTAAAGGGTCGAATCCCAAAAATAATCAAATATGCGAACTCAGTGCCCTCAAAAACCCAACAAACGACACGTCACACGTAATTTTTCATTTTTTGAATTTTGACCTCATCAGGGGGGGCTGATAGGGGGTTCAGAAGGGTCGGATGAAAAAACTGAGCATATATTCGAACTCAGCGCCTTCGAATTAGTAGAAATCGATGTATTACTTCACTTTTTACATTTTTTTGAATTTTGGCTAAAATTGAGGACCCCTGTGCCCCCCAGGGGTATTGAGATCCCACCTTGAAAAGTAATTAGTAGAAAAATACATAGAAAGTTCTCTTCATTGTAATTTTGTCAGCTTTTTAAATGGGGCCCCTCATGTTCTGTATTTATCATGAAAGTTGAGCTTTCATCACAAAAGTTCATCTTTGAACTTTTCAAAATGTGATTATCAATTTTGAATCTCCTTTCAATTCTCTACAGAACCGCATGAACAGATTCATCTTGAACTTGACTGATCTCGAGATATGCCCCTTCAAAGTTAGCCATTTCGCAAAAAATCCCAATTATATGAAAATTACAAAGGCCACCCCCGCCCCCTGAAGGATTAGGATCGGAATGACGGTGATTCCTTCATTAGGCCATCGAGGGAGACTCTTAAAAAAAATTTGAGCGAAATCGGAAGACTCAAGGTCAAAACCTGGTCGAATTGACATAGAATGAGCCGAATATCTTCTCAAATAGGCCTCAAAATTGGAAAATTGTTATAAACAATCACGTTCTACGTGTAATTTCCTGTCAGAAAGGTTTATTTTTTTTTTAAAGCACTCACTTCTTTGGTCAGAAATTAAGGGTAAAAAACACATATTTTTAAAAAATTTACTTATCGAAACTTTTGTGAATATGTTATAAATAAGCCTCAAAATTAGAAAATGGATATGAACAATCAAGCTCTACATATAATTTCCTATCAAAAAGCTTCATTTTTTCTCCAAAAACACTCACTTCGCGCGTTGTTTAGTGGACCAATACGAATATTAATCCCTAAAAAAAATCGGGATTGAATTTTTGGGGTGTTGAATCCTAAAATGACTGGTTTAATAACATTTTCAACAATGTTAAGAGTTCCGACTTATTAAGAAAGAGAAATAACAGTCGAAAAATTTTACTTACTTTGGCAAAGACCCTGTCAGCTTCTTCTTTCGTGCTGTACGTAATGATGCAATACCCCAAATTTTTTTCGGTTATTGAATTCATCTTGAGACATAGCGAATAAATTACACCAAATCTGCCAAACAATAGAACGAGTTCATCTTCGAGGATTTCTGCGGGAATCGATTCACAAAAAACCTAAAAAAATCCCACCAGTGAAAAACAATGTATCTAAAATATTACAAAAATTGGTATGGTTTTTTGTACATACTTTGCAGTACTCATCCGGCAAGGGATTTTTCCACACTGTAGGAGGCCCAAATGTTCTCTCATTACAAGTGGCTAATACTGGGTAATTAGTTCGCTGAAGAATTACCTAGGTAAAAATACCTTTGTAAAAAAAATGTCGTATAGATAGGTAAGTACCTATTTAAAATGTTACCTTCATGACATTATGATTTGGTGTTGGGGGTTGCTGGTCTTCCTGTAGATTAAGCTTCAATATTATGTCTTTGAAATGAACATTTTCGCTGGTGTCTATTTCGACGTTGCTTTCGTATTGGTCATCTTCGTTTGAATCATCATCCTCATCCATTATCTTCATTTTTTGTTTCATATGTTCTTCCACCTCTCGAATAAACATACGTTGATAGTCGTCTTTGACATCATCGTCGTAGTCGCTGTCGTGTTCTTCGTGGTCGTCGAAATTTTCATCTTTTAATGTTTTGATGTGTTGACATACATCAAACAACCTGATTTAATGCAAAATGCGTTACAAGTATTATAAAATAACCTCAACAGCAATTATTACTTACTCTTTACTGATCAACACGGGAGTCTCGATTTCTTTCACTTTTTCATCTTCAGTCCACTTGTCTTCGACCGTTGTTAACCATGTCGTCTGATTTAGCATTTCAATGGGAGTAACTATTATCAGTTCATTCTCTACTAAATTTTTAGTGAGAACTTTACCGCTACGAAGTAGCATTTTGGTAGCCTGTGGGGTTATAATTGATAAGCTTTAAAAACTACCTACTGCAACATGACAGAACAGAAAAAAATAAGGTAATCTCACCATGGAGGGAATATTCGCGTATTTTTCCGGTAACATTTTTAGGTCCTCCACTGCGACGATTTCTTCGTTACCGTAATCAATGAAATTCAACCGAACCGCGTCGCATTGTCCAACATTAAATGGATCGATACTCTTGACTTTAACTCGACATCTACGAGTTCGAATAGCTCAATTATTAAAAAAAAAACAAATATGACATAATACGAATGGATTCAATATAAACTCATTTAACTCACAATTCTTCACCGTATGGAGCCAATGCTAAAACACCTTCTTGTATTTCTAATAAAGGTGACAACGAACTAACATCTTCGCTGCCTAACAATGCGGACAATTCGTTTAATAACTCTTCAAAAATGATGAAAAATTCTTTTTCGTTCACGATATAAGTCAGTAAAACCTAGAAAAAATGATATCGTAGAATTGGTACCTACTTGAACTAAAATTATATACTGACAGTGTGACACAAACGTCTTGTTCTCTTGAAACACTTCTCAATATCTCAGAACTACAAAGAAAATATCGTGTAGGGTGCCCACAAATTGAGAAACCGGTTTGGGTCAAAAAATTGGGGGTTCGATTTTTTTATTGAAATGAAATCTATACACTGACTCGATTAAAATGTGGTATGTTCTTTTTAAACCGGTTTAGCATTTTCAAACCAGTTGTCAATAATATCCAAAAAAGTGAAGTTATGAAAAAAATTTGAAACAAAAGTTGCGGAGAATTGAAAAACAACCATTTTTCGTTCCATAACTTTTTTTCCATCTTGCAATGGAAAAAAGTTGTCTCACCGGAGGTTTGAGTATATATATTTTTTTTTCAAGCGAACGTTGATACTACTTACTTCTGCAGGTTTCCCACTTTGTAATTCTTTAGCAGCATTGATTTCAGCTGGCGAAGCCAAAGTTGACGGAGCTGGAATCGACGAAGTTAGGGGTGGCGGTGATCGCTGTCTACGATTACTATCCATGCCTCTGTCTTCTATGTTTTGTTCCAAATCCAAAAAGTATACAAATTCGAGATCAATTAAGCGTATGTGTAGTTCACTATCGTACGACAAATAACTTGACAACTTGAGGAGAAAAAACAGAAGTGAAACACACTAACAAATGCAGTAACGCTAAAAGAAGAACCCTCAGGCACCAAAATCAACCATCTTTAATGAAGAAAATCGACGACGATCGAGCAAAGGAAGTTTACATACCTTGATACAAAATAATATGATGAAAATAATTAAGCAAAATTAAATATAAAATCGAAAAGTAAAAGTACGATGCTTGCACGATAGGTAATATTTTACAACCTTCTCTTGTCACTGGTCTAACTTCAAATTTATAAGTAACCGTTAAAAATAAAAAGCACAGATCAAAAACGAAAAATAGATGTAATGGCTCTAGGAAGTAGAAACGAATGACTCAAAAACTAGAATAACTTTTATTTCGTGCTTTCACTTGTAGGCACAGGGGCACAGGGTGCGGAGCCGCGACATTCAACGATGCACATTTATATAAATACGTAAAGTCGTCAACTAAACCGTTATGTTTTGGAGCTGACGAGCTGAGTTTCAGCTCTGACTCTGACTGAAGTTGACTCCGCCTCCGGTCGGCAGTGCTGCGATCTCCACCGCTAGTCCAGTACCTCGACCGTCGGCAACTACTACTAGCGCCACTCCCTGGAACTATAATACCTAATAATAAACCGAACCTGTAACCCGCAATGCGTTCTCGGTTCAAGCGAGATCCAATCCACTATCCCTTCAAATTTGTCAAATTTCAATAAATAAAAAAAAATGAAATGAATGCATCGAAAGCAGCATCAAATTTTTGCACTTCACATCATACGAATTACGAATACGATATCATGTAATTCGTGTACAGCTGCAGCTAACGTTGTTTATCTGTTTTAACCCATCACGTTCCAGTTTCAGTTCTCAAAATTTGTTAGTTCTAGTTCCAGTTCCAGTTCCAAATACCAGTTCCAAAATTCAGTGATGTCGTAACAAAAATTTTTTTTTGTTACGTTATTCTGTTACGTTACAGAGTGTTGATATTTTGAGTTCCGTTATTTGTTCCGTTATTTGTAACGAAAAAATACTGTAACGTTATAATTTTGAAAATAACGTTATTTTCATTTATCGTTACATTTCTATTTTTGCTTTAAAGTGCAAGATCATCAAAGATAAAAACTGTGATTGCACTTTCACCTTCTGGAATTTTCTTTTGATTTCTGGACTTGAAGTTCAAATTTTTCCAACTTGAAATTTTTTCAATTTCCTTCTTAAATTTCAAATTTTTCTGAAAATTGTATCCAATTTTCAAAATTTTTCCAATTTTATACTTTTTAAAATTTCTTCCAACAGTTTACGTTTGTCAAAAGACATTTTAAAAAACATGAATTTGGAAAAAATTTGAAAAAAATTGGAAGAAAATTTCTTAAATTATTGATGAAAAATTTCCAAATCAAGACAAAATTTTTAAAAATATGAATTTGGAAAAAATTTAAATCTAAGTTGGAATTTTGAATTAAATGTTTAGTTTAAAAAATTTTCAAAATGGGAAAATGTAGATATAAATGATATGATATTAGTCGAATTCATTTTTTTAAAATTTTTTTCCAACTCAGAAATAACGTTGAATTTCCAAAAAAAAATTATCTTCATATGTCTTTCAAGATTTCTTCCAACTCGATAGTAATTTAGATTTGAAAAAAATTTTAAAAGGTAATGAAAAATTGGGAAAATTTTAAGAAAATTGACTTTTTATAATTGAAATTTGAAAGCGTTATGCAGTGGGAGAGAAAAAATAACGAAAAAAATAACGAAATTTTTTCGTTATTTGTTACGTTACGTGATGAAAATTTATTGTAACGTTATTATTTCGTTACATAAATCTTGTAGTAAAATTCCGTTACCGTTACCGTTCTGTTACTTGTAACGAAAAAATTTCGTTATTTTCATTTTTTCGTTACGTTTTTTGTTCCGTTACGACAACACTGCCAAAATTTCAGTTTTTTAAATTTGGAGGACAAAACAATGCAAAATTTTCTGTTAAATTGAACTTCGTTGTTTTTCCTTTTCAAGCTCAAAACAAAAGAATTCTAGAAAAATAGTCATTAGTAATATTTTTCAAAAATGTTGTGACTAACTCCTGAATTTTTCAACAAAAAAATTGAATACCTTAATGTATGAGAGGACGTCTTTAATGGGATGAAATTTTCGAGTCTACAATAATTCTTCTTTGTTCACTTTCCGACGTAAATTTTCAAGGTTTGGGGATTTTTAGTAAAAGATTTTTAATTGAATGTGGTTCGGTAAATTTCAACATCAAAATTTTGACTTTTTCAAGCCATACTTTAAGTATGAAAATTGCAACTGCTGGAACTGGTATGAAATTGAAATTCATTTTTGTTCTAGATCCAGTTTTCAGTTTTCAGTTCTCATCATTTCAGTTCTAGTTCCAGTTCCAGGTTTCTATCACTGTAACCCATTACAAAACACTTTAGCCAAATAACACATGCAAACCGTTATCAAACGAATTCAGAATCATGTTTTTTCCACAAAACAACGTTTATGTGATATCGTATGGCGTAAAGCTTTTTTCGTCTTTTGTGGAAAAAGTTTTTCTCAATTTTCTATGAAAAAATGAGGTTAAAAAATTTAAGAAATTTCAAAAACCGAAACCCATTTTAGATTTCACTTTATCCTGCGAGTCTTGGAAGTTGAAAATGGAAAAGAAAACGAAATATTCTAAACAATGTTCTGTTGTCGAGTCATCGGAAACCAGTGGACGTATGGTTTCTGGCGCTTTCAAGTCATTTCATCAGAATAAAAAAAATCCAAGGAAAAACGTTGCAATTGCTAATTGCAGGATACTGAAAGATATACCTGAAAAAGATCAGTCGAAACATGACGAGGAATCATTAGGAAATCAGGAAAATGAGAAAAAAGCTGAGATACTTCCAGGGACGTCCCGAAGTCCGAATATTGGGGGGGCAAAATTCCAGAATTTCCGACTCGATTTTCGAGGAGAGGGGGGCAAATATCAAAATTTCCGACTCAATTTTTAAATGATGGTAAACAGTGGCAACGGAAGCTTTTTTTGGGAGGGTACAAAATGAATACCAAGACTTCGAATACCAGAAGAATTTTCGGGGAAGGGGACAAAAAGAAGCATTTTTTCGCTGTGCTGCCTCAAATAAGTTATATAATTGTAATTTTATTTATGCCCGAGCGAAGCGAGGGCGAAGCTTTAGAAAAATTGAGTTTTCAATGCTCAAAAAAACATTTTTTCCATGTTTTAATGCATTAAAAATACCTATCTGATGTGATTTGGGGAGGTACAAATGATACTTTGTACCCCGTCAGGATTTGGGGGGATAGAATGTACCCCTTGTACCCCACCTTCTGACGCGACGCCACTGGGTGCAGTGGCGTACCCAAGGGGGGTCCAGGGGGTCTGGACCCCCCCTGGCGTCAGAAACTTACGCGAAAAAATGCCTTTTTGGAGCATGAGAAAACTAATTTTCTCAAAGCTTCGCCCTCGCTTCGCTCGGGCATGAAAGAAATCACATTTGATAATTATGTATAATTATAGTCAGGAATTTATGTAAAAAATGCCTTTTTGAAGCATTAAAAATCAAATTTTCTCAAAATTTCGCCCTCGCTTCGCTCGGGCATGAAAGAAATTACTAATTCTATAAACTATTTGAATCAACAATGCAAAAAATAGTTCCCTTTTAATATTCCAAGTCTCCATACCCACTTTGCACCCTCCCCAAAAAAGCTTCTGACGCCAATTCTTGGATTTATTAGGTATTTGTATTGGCTTTTAAGGCCAAAATAATTAGTACCTATGTAAGTTGTTTGTTCCAAGATTACATTATCATCAGTTTTTTTCCTTAAATGTGCTATGCAAATCGCATGAAAATTTAATAAAGTTTGAATTTTGTGTTTTTATAGTAAAAGGAAATTTGATGGGGGGGGGGAGGTGAACTTACAATTTCTCAAAAATCATGAAATTTCGGACCCCCTCCTTGAGAAATTTCTGGTTACGCCACTGACTGGGTGTAAAGATGAAAGTACCGCGGATTACCTTCACTATTACACACTTTACCGAAATAATACACAATAATAATAAAACGCATTGATTACACAGGTCGACATTTTTAAACTTTTGAAATGCTGTTTGAGGTTTGATGGGTGATATTTATAGTATTTTTCGCGCTGATCACGAAAAAAGCAGTGAAAAAATTACGAATTTTTCGTTTACGGTTTTTCTACTTTTTTTGATAACTTTTGAGTTTTGACTTTTCAAACCGATTTTCTGAGAAAAGGAAGAGTTCTACGAAAAAAGTTAATGGAACACAACTTGTAGAGCCTAAAATTTCCTATCTGTGGAGTCTGAGAAGTTTTCTCATAAGAGGCTTAGCTTTCTAGATATTTCAGCTCAAAGTTCAAAGTTAAACTTTTTTAAAATTACAAGTAGGAAATTGAAATTTGACGCTCTACAATTTATATGTTCCATTATTTTTTTTCGAAGAACCCTTTCTTTCCCCAGAAAATCGACTTTAAGGGTCAAAAGTTACATAGAAAAATGTAAAACAAATTTTCAACCATAAATCGTCCAATTATAAAAAATCCTGGCGTAATCGAGAAAAACTATAATTTTCAATGCTGTAAAATTAAAATTGTAAGTTTTTTGTAAAGCTTTTAATTAAAAATAAAATTAGGGAATTCGTGTTCATTTTATGAAGAAAAAATTGTTTTTGCAAAAAAAAAAAACTGGAATGATGGAGAAATTTTAAAATCAGCGCTACATTTTAGACTAATAACAGTGATTAAAACAAGAAAAAGAAAATACAGTTTTAAATTTAATGCATAATTATTATATGCATTATTTTTCACGCTGATCACGGGTAAAATATTGAAAATTTCCAAGAGTCAAAATTTTTCATAATTGGAAGATTTTTCGTTGAAAATTTGTTTTACACTTTTTGATGTAATTTTGGACCCTTGAAGTCGATTTCCTGGGAAAAGAAAGGGGCTTACGAAAAAAATAAATAGAACATAAATTGTAGAGCGTTAAATTTTCTACCAGTAAAGTCCGATTAGTTTTTCCTTAAGAGGCTTAGTTTTTGAGATATTTTCAATTTAAAAAAAATTTAACTTTGAACTTTGAGCTAAAATATTTCGAAAGTTAAGCCTCTCAAGAAAAAACGAATCGGACTTTACAGATAGGAAATTTGACGTTCTACACTTTATGTACTATTCATTTTTTTCGTATAACTCTTCCTTTTCTCAGAAAATCGACTTGAAGTGTCAAAAGTCAAATTGTAAAAAACCCTTGGGTGATGGAATTTTTTCACTATTTTTTTCGTGATCAGCACGAAAAATACTATGAAAATCACCCATCAAACCTCAAACAGCATTGCCCATGTCGACCTGTGTAATTGATATCGAATACATGTTTCAATATTTTCAAACTTTAAATTTTACCGACTTGAGTCGGAAGAATAATGATTTCAGTCGGAAAATTCAAAAATCTTGATTTTTGTTATAAGTTGCAAATTTCCGACTGAAACCAGAATTTTCCGACTAAATTGGAATTTTCAAACATTGGGGGGGGGGGCAGCTTGCCCCCTGCCCCCCTTTCGGTCCGGCCCTGGATACTTCATGCTCCACGAATCTCGAGGTTAGTTCGTGATTTTCCTTCGAAACGTGACTATTTTTTCTTATGTACTGTTTGAATTGCCTAACGAGAGATTGTAGTAGTCCAGTGGCAGATTGCATTTTTTTGGACATAAACTGCAAAAGGTGATAGAGGCGTGAAATTTGGTATGGTGATTAAGGACATCATAACGAATTTTTAGAGCCCGGGAGCCCATCGCCAAACCCCAAAGGAGGGAGTGGGGGGAGGTTTTAAGGGGGGTTCCGCCCCCCATTTTTCGAAATTGGACTATCGACCCTTTTTTGGTGTCATTTCCAAATGATTGAATCCCGCTGAGTTCAAAAATGCCATTACTTTCAAAATCCGAGTGAGAGAAGTCCCTCAAATTTGAGATTCCTCTACTCGTATTTTCACATTTTTCCTCAAAACTGCCTAAAAATCATATTTTTCCAACTTTGCACACCCTGCCGACCTTCCAACCAAATTTTTATTACGATTTTCGAAATGTACGGGTAGATTACCATATATATTGACCTTTTTCATCTTTCCATACCCCTGCTCTGAGTGAACAGAGGGGCCCAAAGGTACTGAAATTGCACCAATTTTTCACATTTTTGGGTAAAAATCACAATTATTTAATTATATACGAGATAATGTTCATGGGTTGAAGTTATTTATGCGATGTCTGGGTAGTACAGGTCCAACAGAATAGATACAAGCCCAGAGGCACCCCGTATACCCCTCTGCAGGGGTGAGGAGGGGGTCATTTTTGACTAGCGTTTTGCCCTATTTTGACCACTTTGAAAGTGAAATAAGTTTCACAATTTTTTTTAACACCTAATCGCGGAGTAAATTACTGAATAATGTTTTCTGACGTTCCTCTGTCCAGAGATTTTTTATTAAATGCAAGTGGTAAGGGTGACTATTTAGGGGAAGGGGTAACATTTTGACAAAAAAATCGACATACGGATTGAAATCTAGGTTTTCGAAGGCGCTGATTTCAAATACGTTACCGATTTTTCGATTAAAACCAAGAGGTGAGGAGGGGTGAGCCCATTCAGGGGGAGGAGTAACATTTTGACAAAAAAATAGATAAACGTATCGAAATCTAGGGTTTTGATACGTATGTCAATTTTTTTGTCAAAATGTTACCCCTTCCCCTAAATAGTCACCCTTACCACTTGCATTTAATAAGAAATCATCGACTGATCTGGATCGAGGATCGTCAGAAAACATTATTCAGTAATTTTTTTGGGGTGAGAAAAATTGTACAACTAATTTCACTTTCAAAGTGGTCAAATAGGGCAAAACGCTTGTCAAAAATGACTCCCCTCACCCCTGCAGAGGGGTATACGGGGTGCCTCTGGGCTTGTATCTATTCTGTTGGACCTGTACTACCCAGACATCGCATAAATAACTTCAACCCATGAACATTATCTCGTATGTAATTAAATAATTGTGATTTTTACCCAAAAATGTGAAAAATTGGTGCAATTTCAGTACCTTTGGGCCCCTCTGTTCACTCAGAGCAGGGGTATGGAAAGATGAAAAAGGTCAATATATATGGTAATCTACCCGTACATTTCGAAAATCGTAATAAAAATTTGGTTGGAAGGTCGGCAGGGTGTGCAAAGTTGGAAAAATATGATTTTTAGGCAGTTTTGAGGAAAAATGTGAAAATACGAGTAGAGAAATCTCAAATTTGAGGGACTTCTCTCACTCGGATATTGAAAGTAATGACATTTTTGAACTCAGCGGGATTCAATCATTTGGAAATGACACCAAAAAAGGGTCGATAGTACAATTTCTAAAAATGGGGGGCGGAACCCCCCTTAAAACCTCCCCCCACTCCCTCCTTTGGAGTTTGGCGATGGGCTCCCGGGCTCTAAAAATTCGTTATGATGTCCTTGTTCACCATACCAAATTTCACGCCTCTATCATCTTTTGCAGTTTACTTGCAGTTTGCCACTGGACTATAGGAGCTGCGACGTATAAGTGAAATTCTACCCTGCGGCTCGTCAAGTCTGCAAGCCACATCACAGATGTGTCCGAATAGTTGAATGAAAATAATAGTTATTATATTTGGTCATTATAAATCCAAAATTTCGGATTATAAACTAATTTGAATAAATTCTCGTAAATTTTAACGTGAAATTCTGTTTCAGTATCAATATCGTGGCAGTTGATGATTCTAGGGCCTAATTATTTCTCGTATTTTTTTTTCCTTTCAGAGCCAGAAGGATACCGAAATTATCATTACCTGAAAGTCCTATGCCATCCGTCCTTCAAACTTTGTTGAAATCACGATTCAAAATGACTGATTTCCAATGTTCACTTAGGGAAAAAGAAGAACTCAAAAATATCACGTAAATAAATTCTCCTCCTTCCACCACAACTTGCCCATTCTGATTTCTCTTTGATTATTTTTTTTTCAATTCAGAAAGCTGCTTCTCGAAGAGGGTACCCTCAAATTACTACATAATAAAGACGTCCTCACTGAAGACAATTATTCTGATCGACTTCGTTATGAAATGTGGATCGAGGAATATCAACTTTTCGAAGATCTACGTTCTTTTACCCAAAAAGATGTCGATTTGCTGACCGATAGATTGCTCGAGGATTTGATTGGGATTTCTGTAAAAATACTCATTACCTAATTTATTTTTCTAATGTGAAATTTTACCAATTGATACGAAATTTTTTTTACAGTTATCCGGTCTTTCCGAAGGTAGACCTTCGCTCATGCGGGGAGATATAATTTTTATTAAAATCAAGTCAACGACCTTTCCTGTAGGCTATGTAAAATGCGAAGGACGTGTTCAATCTATCGAAGAAAAAGCTGTTTATGTTAAACTTCATAAAACGTCAGTGATTACCTCTAACGGCTCTAACTATCTTTTTTCAAAGAATTCATGTTATTTTTTTGTGCAGATTTTATGAGGAGAAATACTGGAGATACAAATGTTGACGTAGAATTCAGTTTTAATCGTAATCCTTTAAGAATGAGCCATATACAATTTTAGACACTCTTCGCTTGTACAAGTGGCAGAAGTCCCTATTCCCTACAACGTTCGACGAGAATCCAAATAATCTGCAGTTGAAGTAATTTTCAGCAAGGATACTCTCTTTAATCAAAACTTTAATTTACCTCGAATTTTTAATTCATCTATGGATTGTGCTTGTAGGTCTTTTTTCAACGAATCTGTGGCACGTAATGAGCTTCAAGTTCAAGCTGTTACAAATATCGTTCAGAATAGAGCCTTTCCTGCACCTTATGTCTTATTCGGACCTCCCGGGACTGGTAAAACTTCTACACTTGTCGAAGCAATAGCTCAAGTAAGTACGATTTTACGATCTTGATTTTATTTCAATTTGTTCTCAAAACTGATACAAGTATGATTTACTGTTTTAGGTTTGGAGTACGATGGAATCGAGTCGAATTTGCGTTTGTGCCTCTTCCAATTCAGCCGCCGATGTGATAGCCAAGCGCCTGTTACAATATATACCATTATCAGATATTATTCGTATTTACGGTTTGTCTCGTAACGACGCCGACATCATATCGGAATTACAAGATTGCTCCAATTACGATCCTAGAATCAAAGAAATATTTTTTCCGAATTTTACCAAATTGAAATCTAAACGAATCATTGTTATGACTCCGGTGACTGCTGGAAGGTATAGAATTTGATTTATCCTGAGATATTTTTCGTAAAAATGAACTTCGAATTCGTTATTTTAGATTCATTTTAAATGGTATCACATTCGATTACGTTTTCATGGACGAAGCTGGACATGCATTGGAAGTGGAGGTTTTGATACCTTTCAGCGGATTCCTATTTCCTACGTAGTAATCGATGCAGTATGGTTTTGGCTGGTGATCCTAAGCAGCTCGGACCAATTGTTAGATCACGTTATGCGACGGATTTGGGATACGGTTGGGTTTTTTTGTGCAATATTTCGTCAAAAAAATATGAAAATGGTCCTTGAAATTATTTTTTTGCGCAGGTATGTCGTTGTTGGGGAGATTAATGACCCAATGTGAGATTTACAAAAAGGATCCAGCCATCTGGAAAAAATAATCCCAAAGTTATCACGAAGCTGGTGGAAAATTATCCATCTCACTGTAAAATTTTAGACGTCTGTAATGTATACAGTTTTACGATAATGAACTGGAAGTGAGTATTATTACCCCATTTATCGGCTGATTCCTCACTCTTAAATATTGATTTTCGTCTTACTAACAATTTCTGATGATTTGTTCTCAAATTAGGCAACCGCTCCCGAGACTTTAATTTCCAGTTTGTCTGTGGGACGAGTTACCATTCCAATTATTTTTCGCAGGGTTAAAGGAACGGAAAAAAGGGAGAATAATTCGCCTAGGTAAGCTATAAATACGTATTCGAGTCGTATATTTTCTTCTTCTTCCCAATACTAAACTTATTTTTATTGGGATTGATTTTTGAAAAAAGTTTGCATTCATAGGCGGAGATGAACTGTAACTTTGGGGTGGGGGGGGGGGGCTTGAGTCCCAGTTAAAAAAGATGAAAAATAAAAATATTCATTTCCGACCCTTCAAAAAAAATTTACCCTTACCATAACGAGATTTTAACTTGACCTTTTTTCAATATGAAGAATCGATAGGAGAAAAGAGGGTTTATACCGTCATTTTGAGAAAAAATTGTGTAAATTCCTCGAGCCCGAGCGAGTCGAGGGCGAAAATTTTTGAAAAAAAGAATCCTAAAGCTAAATTTCTTCATTTTTTTCAATTTCAATAAAATTTTAGTATCGAAATGGAGGTGAAATCCTCAACCCTTCACTTTTAAATATATCTTGATTTTCATACGCCCGAGCGAAGCGAGGGCCAAAATTTGAAAAATTGATGATGTTCAGAAAGAAAATAATTCTTTTTTTTTTTGAAAAAATTCCATTTCTGTGGTGTAGAAATTTCGTGATTTTTGAAGTTTTTATACAAAATTTAGTATTTTTTGCTACATTTACAAACTTTTTGAAAAAATTTATTTAAAGTCGACAAATGTGCTTATTTACAGCAAAATTTTCTATTTTTGAGTAAAATTACACGAAAAACAAAGTACCCCATCGTGTTTCACACTGAACTCTATCCACGAATAACTTTGAAAAAATCTCCCGGAAAACCTGCTGGATTGTTTTTCAAGATTTTTGAGAGGAAATTTCTCCAAATTTGGTTGCCCTGGAACTCTATTTATAGTTCCCAAATCACTTAAATCATTGTTTTTCGTACGTGTTCTGAAGCATCGAGAGCCAGAAATTTTTGAATTTTCATCCTGTACAAATCCGAATTTTCATTCGTTTGATTTGGTAGTAATCAGACTGAAACAAATTACATATCCCCCTTTTTTTTCAACATCGTGGTCAAGGACATCTCACAGCTCATTAAAAAGTAAGTTACCAAAAAACTTGGATTCTAAATGAATTTTGTGACCTAGTAAATAGTCCATGCGGTTAGCATGAAAAAACGGGGGCATACTGCTGCACTTTTTGAACACGGGTTGAAGAATGTGGTTTTTATTTTAGTATGACTCAAAAGAAAATCTTCGAGAAGTGGAGACGTCAAAAATTTCCCTTAAGAGGAGGGGGTGGGTAGTTTACCCCTATTTTTTCACATGAAGGAGTTGGGGTAAATTTGGCGTCGTTTTCATCTAATTCGACCCTTCTGAACTCGATTCTGCGATCAGTTTTTCAATCTGAAGCGTAGAATTTGCATAATCGTATGATTTGTGTCGCGAAAAAAGGCCAATTTTGAGGAAAAAAGAGGTAAAATTGCAATTTTTCATCTTGAGACGAATGATGTGGTTCAAGTAAGGTTTGAAACCAGTTTTTTACATAATTCGAACCTTTTGAATTCGAATTTGTTATTGGTTTCCCTATAGGAAGTGAAATAATTTCTTGATCGTCGCTTTTTGGTTGTGAAAAACCAGAGATGGGGCGATTCAGCGATTTAAAGAATCGGATTCAGGAATATCCGATTCATTAGTTTTGAAGAATCAGATTCCTGAAATGCGATTCTTTTCTGAAAAGAATCGCGACTCAGAATCGGATTCTTCTGCGATTCATTTGCGATTCTTTTGCGATTCTTTTGCGATTCTTTTATTTAAAATGTTGTACATGATCGTATGAGTGGAATCTAATGTCGGATTCATGTTACGCAGATCAAAATATCCTGATGAACACCCTTTTCGCGAGCATTTTACTTTAAATCTCGAAATTTTCTTTTTTCACCAATTTTTTGAGATTTAAAGTAAAATGATCGTGAAAAGCGTGTTTATCGGGGTATTTTGACCTGCTGAACACGAATATGGGATTGATTTTTTCATTTGGTCATTTATTTCCATATAAAATGCTCAAAATTTGAAAAATCTACCAAAATAACATTTTTAACAGTTTATTACAATTTTCAGGCCTTGCGCCACCTCAATTGCCAAAACTGAATAAATGACGTAAATTTACGTAAAAAACCACGTTTTTAGGATATTTTTAAAAATTAGTTGAACTTTGCTGTAAAGGTCATTTTTACTGTTGAAAATTTCAAATGGCCAAAACCTCATGAAGGGATGTAAAAAATTAGTGAAAAAAATTATCGTAAATAGGACTTTACTACATATAACTTTGTGCCAAATAACACAAAATCTCATTCACTTCCGTTGGAATTAAAAATGCTCGAAAATAATGCAATAAAATGATCATAGCTCCGAAAGGAAGGGGATTGGGAGGCCAAAATTTTTCCAGATTTTTTTTTATCAAGGTACACCTGGAGCAAAACCCACCCCTTATCCGGCTATACCCTTCCTTATTAAAAAAAGAAGTATTCAACATTGTACATAATATTTAAAAAGAATCGCGAAAGAATCGCAGATGCGCGATTCAGTGACAAAAGAATCGCGAATCGCAAAATTGCGATTCACCAAATTGAAGAATCGAATCGCGAATCCGATTCAGAATCGGATTCAGAAATTCTTTACGATTCACACCGGCGATTCTGAATCGGCCCATCTCTGTGAAAAACAGCCAATTTTCGCTAAAATCGACTCGAATTCGCAATTTCTTATCTTCTCAACCCAATACCTCGAACCAATCCGGGTATGAAACCATTTTTAGACGTAATTCGAACGTCCTAAACACGATTTTTTTATTAGTTTCCCGAATTGTTGGAAAAAATTAAAACTCACCACTCGTCGTATTTAACCCGTGTAGACGCGTTAAATTTTCCACGGCGCTCTCGTGGAAAGTACGGCGTTCACGGGCCAATGAATTTTACACATAGAAAGTACGAAAAAAAGCTCCATTTTCGTTAGAACTAATGAAAGTTGTTACTGATTAGTTGAGAATGTTCCAAACATTTTTTTAGCTCCATGCGACTTGAAGTGGCTAAATCAATTTTTTAAAAAGAAGTCCCTATACTTTGAGAAGCCATGGCTCAGCTCCCTGGAGTCCCAAGAAGCTAAAAATTTTGTTGTTATACACTCTCTCTGGGTCCAAAAAGTTCGAATTGTACAAAAAAATCATTTTACACCACAATTGGTGGGACGTACAGTGTTTGGAAAAATTAAAAATCGCAATTCCATGTCAGTTTTGACGAAAATTGGGTATTTACACTACACTAATTTCACGATTGCGAGAATTCTCTACTTCCAATCGGGGAAGTAATTAAAAAATCGTGTTCAGGAGGTTCGAATTACGTCTAAAAATGGTTTCATACCATGATTAGTTCGAGGTATTGGGTTGATAAGATGAGAAATTGCGAATTCGAGTCGATTTTAGCTAAAATTGGCTGTTTCTCACAACCAAAAACCGACGATCAAGAAATTATTTCAGTTCCTATGGGGAAACCAATAGCAAATTCGAATTCAGAAGGTTCGAATTATGTAAAAAACTGGTTTCAAACTTTACTTGAACCACATCACTCGTCACAAGATGAAAAAATTGCAATTTTACCTCTTTTTCCTCAAAATTGGCCTCTTTTCGCGACACAAATCATACGATTGTGCAAATTCTACGCTTCAGATTGAAAAACTAATCGCAGAATCGAGTTCAGTAGGGTCGAATTATATGAAAATGACACCAAATTTACCCCAACCCCTTCATGTGAAAAAATAGGGGGTAAGCCTTCCATAAAACTCTTCCCCCCACTCCTAAGGGAAATTTTTGACGTCTCCACTTCTCGAAAATTTTATTTTGAGTCATACTAAAATATTTCAACTCGTGTTCAAAAAGTGCAGTATGCCCGAGCTAACCGCAGAGACTAAAAGGGAGTTTATCCTACAATTATTCTAAACTGTCCAGTGTCCATTGAAGAATTCGCCGAAGCTTGAATTCGAAAATCTGGAGTAGTATCAAGTTGTTTCGTTGGTTGCGAGTAGAATTCGTTGCTTTGCTTCGGTATCGGAGTCTCGGCGTGCGGCAACAAGTTGGCCATATTACTCGAGTTAACGTGTTTATTATCGGTAAATCGGTTCAATTTCGTGCACATTTCGACAGCGATGCGTTTAAATGCACGTTTCTTGCTAAGTTATTTTTCGTACCGTAACGTATATCTACGTGATTTCGACATCGGTGTTGGTGATAGATTTAGATTATAAGTTACAACGTTACCGTACGTACGGCACAACGGCGCCTGAACATGGTGTTCAATTGTTCATCTTGGTCTTGGTGTGCTCGTTGACGTTTGGTTCGGTTCGACTATGTCGCGTCTTAGCGTCGTGCTCGTGAATAATTCCTATGATGTGCTTTCCGGCGCGGCGTCGTTACTACGTTCACCAACACAAACTCGTGCAAACTATCCGTCCTCCGTCGCGAATTTTTTCGTTTTTCGTGACGTTCCTGGTTCCGGTTTCCTGTTTCGGCTGTTTCTCGGACCACGGCAAAGCTGCCTGTTTCCAGGGACCAGATAGCTGAAGGATGGCTGAAGGTAAGAATCGATTATTCGAAATTAAAATTTCGCGAGCCTCGAGCCTGTTCGGGTTTCATAAAGATCCAATCTTGCTTTAACACTTTCGGGCATCATAGCAGGTCACTTTTTTAGGGTGTTTGTCACTTTTTTCGACTTCGGTCACCAAAAGTCACTTTTTTCATTCAAAGGTCACTAATAGTCACTTTTTTCCTCCCAAAGTCACTTTTTTCGCATTTTCAAGCAAAAATTCAAATTTTCACGTAAAAATTGCTATTTTTCAAAATTCTTCAAGAAAAAAATAAAAATTGATATTGTTTTTCCAAAAAAAATTTGCCCTCGCTTCACTCGGGAAGTATTTCAATAGTTATATTTATAAATTTGAAAAAAAGCTGTTTTTTTAAATCAGTAAAATAATTGATTTTTGAGTCAATTCCCCATTTGACAGAATAAATCAGTAATTTTGACTAAAATGAATCAATCAAACAATTGAAATATCATACAGATTTTCAAATAAATTCATTTCACTGATGCAAAAAGGCACAGTTTTACGAAAATTAATCTACTCTCTAAATATAAATCACAAGACAGTCAAATCTGGAACTCGAATACCTTCATGACGTCACTACTCATACCACTGAATCGTTTCGACTTTTTTTTCAAAGTCCAGAATACTTTGCGTCATTTTTAAACAGTTTAGAATTTTCTGACGTAGTTTTTCGTAATTTTTAACTCAGAATTTTCTCAACTGAAATTTTTTTCTGATGTCATTTTTCTTTCTACCACATTCATCGAGACGACCAAATAAATAATTAATGAGTAGTTAAATTGATGTTTTAAAACCTTCATGTGGTATTCGGAAAATTGTTCAATTTTCAAGGGACTTGACGTATTGCCGAATCCCACGTTGAAGTATTTGTTCTCAGTTTTATTGAAAAATCATTTTCCCAACAAATTTATAGACACGTTAATCATCAAATTCCATAATTCTTTAGTAAGAATTATTGAATTATGATGCAAATGAGAACTCACGTTCTCTGTATGTGATTTTTTATAATTTCCGTTTTACCGAAAGTCTTGTATGAATTTTTTGGAATTTTTTCGTACCTACCTAGGTCCAAAAAATTATGTTTTTTACGCAAATGTATTTTTCTGAAGCATGATGTTACCATAATCGCATATTGATATATTGATATTTCGAAATGAAGCGGTATTTTCAAAATCGAGGCCATCTTCAGGAATATTTACGATGAAAGTTTTCGTATTTTTTTCTCTCTTCCTTTGTGTTATTAATAGTACCATTCGAGTTAGCTTTTGAAAGGTTTTGGATAGGTTTATGCTGATTTTTAAGTAACGAAACGTTATTAGATGAAAAATATGATCGTATTGTCGACCTTATTTTTCCTGCTATAATATCGTTATTCGAAAATCTGTGTTTTTACGTGCAAGATCGAGTATAATTCGTTATCGGAAGAGCTAGCTAAATTTTCATTGGACGAGTAGATGAGAGATAAGGTGGAATATCGAAATGTACGTAGATCTACGTTATTTCGTGTTCCATATCGATTCAATTTCTGTTCCTGTTCTCTCATGTTTACTTCAGCTTGTACAAGTGTCTGAGTGTACACGTATCGCGTTGTTTCGACTTTGGCTCTGTCGTGTAATTTGTACCTTGCCTCCGGTATCGGGGTTTTCATGTTTCACTGAGTATTATTTTTTGACCATTGATTTTCGAAATTCATCGGTGTTGGAGTATTTTAAATGATGGAAAAGTCTAATCGCTGGTTTTTTGTTCGTGCGATAAGTTGTTTTGGTGAATTGATACGTTCTAGTCCCACAAAATGTACTTATATTTACGTTTTCGATCTATTTTCCATAGAAAATTTAATATTTCAAGTTTTTGTGAAAAACTTGGAATTTAGAAATTTTTGATTCAAAATGCTGAAAATGTCGGGTTTTTTCAAATTTTATCGAATCTAGCCATGTGGGATGCTGAACATGATTCGATTCAACGATGATTGAATTACTTTAAAAAGCTAGTCGAAGTGAAAATTCTTTAATTTTAATTTTCGAATAATTTTCATGAACTTTTATTGTGCTCGAATTGTGCGCGTATTGTGCTGCCATAAAATTTTCTCGCCAGTTAATTTTTTTTCAATCAGTCGCCGTGAATTTGCCTTCGGTTTCGGTCTTTTCGCGTTTTGTAATCCTCCGTGAATTTCGAATCGCGAATTTTTTCGTTTTTCGTGACGTTCCTGGTTCCTATATCCGGGTTCTTGGCCCATTGGAAAAAGGTAAGAATTTGCTACATGTATAATTTATTTGAGTGATAGGTTTAGTATTCTCTTTTTTTTCCTTTGTTGGTAATGGTATAAAAAAAAGACATTGTGACGAATAAATTTTGACAAATTTATCGAAATCTTCATTTACCTAAATTGAAAAACATATGCTCGCTATGTACGTTTTTTTGTTTTTTTATTATAAGATCATTCGAGGGGATTGGAAATTCGCTTTAATACACCTAAAAGAAATGCAAATTTTTCAATGGTAAAAACAAAAACAACATAAGTTTAACTTTTCTTGAAAGTTGTAGCAAAAGCTTCGAATCAGTGGTCTGTTTCAGAGATGTCTTTCATTTAAAAAAAAAATGGATGATTACCTATGTAAGTAAATAAATAATGGACAAGTTGCACGAATGCTAGGGAAAAATTACATGTGTTGAAAATTATTCAAAAATATTCTTACTTAATAACGAGATAGGTAATCTTAACTCAATGCTCCAAATTAATTACACATAAGTACGATTTTTCCAAAAAAATAGTCGAATCGAGACGAGAATAGGTAAAATACCCAAAACCGTGAAATTTTGATTCTAATTAATTACCTTTCTTTGCGTTTTCGAGTATTCATGGCTGAATTTCGATCTCGTTCCTCTTGCGTCCTCCAGCCTTGGAGATTCTCATCCAATTTTTCCATTACAGCATGGTAGATCGCATTCTTCTTAAAAAGGACGTAATCGCGAAACTCTCTTACCGACAAGTCTTTCAAATTGGTTAGATAAATTTTTGAAATAATTGGTCGAAAGTTGATTTTGATTTATGCACGCGATGGTCGAAATTTTCGTTTTTGTTTCTTGGGAAATATCTCTAAATTTGAAGTTTTTATTACAATTGCATTTGTAAATTTTTGTTTGATATTACACAAAATGAATTAAATTTTTTACACATTGGTTCACCACAGTCGAGACTGAGTATTGATGAAGAATTTTTCTTTTGATGGCACAAGCAATTTTAGGTTCGAATTTTTAGATTTTCAAAAACACGTTCAATTTGTGCGATGGTTTACACATGCTTATAATTATACACTAGTATAATTTGAAAAATTGTATGTTTTTCTTACGTTTTAGGTACTTCGACGATATTAATTTGTACGGGGTTTTCGATAGATTCGTTATTTTCTTCGGATTTTTTCTGCTGTTGTCTCGAGTTCGAATTGAGCTTGTGTAGGGGCGATACTCTTTGACTTCGCAGTTGTCCAATGTCCGGAGAAATTTCACGATGGGTTTACGTTCATGAAAATTCGCGATTTCAAGTTTTTATGATCTCCACCTTGCGATGGAAATAGTAGATAGAGAGGGGAGGGTTGTTTTACGTTGAAGGTCTAGGAGACATTCGTGTTTTTCATAGAATCCATGACTTTTATGACTTTTTTATTTTTTCATAACCACACTAAAAAAAAATGAGAAATGAAAAATGAATAAAGTGTTTAAAAAATGATAAATTTTATCTAAAAAAATAATAACGGGGCACCATTCACAAAATTGATGAAATTTATTCTAAAAAAAATTATATTTATCGCAAAATTTGGTAAAATTAATTGTATCGAAATAAATTTTACCAAATTTCGCGATAAATATTATTTTCTCAGAATAAATTTTGTCAATTTTGTGAAGTGATGAATTTTCAAGTTTTGAAGGACTTTTTTTGCAAAAATATTCGCCCTTACTTCGTTCGAGTTCATCGCATTTGTATACTTATCTCATCAAAATAATATTGATATTTTACTCCTCTTCGATCTATTATTTATTGGGCCAAGCCAAAAAGATTGTATTACGTATACTTTCGTAAAATTTATGAATTTGAGGTACGTGTTTTCTTGAGAGGGGAGAGAGGAACATAAATTATGAATAAATTTTTGAATTTTCAGACTGGAAATATCCGAACTTTCAGTCTCACGATTTGATTGACACCGAAATTTTTTCCTTCTTATTTGAAATTTTTTTCTGTTATAAATTTAAGGTCTCTGTTTATTGTGCCGAGTTGGGAGGGAGGTGGCGTCGAAAATGTTTAGAATTGAATTTAAGTCGTTTTCGTGGCCAGAAAAGGGAGCATCTAAAAGTCTCATAAAAAGTAATGATTTTTGAAGAAAAAAAAAAAGTTGGACATAATGCATTTTAATTCATTCTTCTGCACAATTTTATCACGCGAAAAAACCACCCCCTTCTGCATCCTTCAGGAAGAAAATATTTGAAAGGGCTGGAAAATTTCGAAAATTGATTAATCGATTATTAATCGAGGGTTCTTGTTTGGCGGGGTCTCTCGTTTGACATTTTAATCGTATTTTTTTCAAATGATTTACTTTATAAAAGTAAATCATTTGAAAAAAATGGCCGTCGTCGTGCTTTTTTCCTCATTTATGAGGAAAAAAGCACAACGACGGCCATGGGTGCCTGCACGGCAGGTTAATCTTCTTTGGTCATTCTTTGTGAAATTTTGAAATTTCTTGGAATAAACTGATTCATCGACATCGTTGATATTTTGGTGCATTTTCTCTTTTACTTCAATTGATACATAGCATCGTCTTCAAAAATGGATAAAGCCATAGCTTCTGGGCTTAAATACCACAAGTACAAGTGTTTGAGAAGTTTTCGTAATGCCGAATCGCTTCAAAGTTTTCAAAAATTCAATTATCGGGGATTTATTTTCTTTGAAAATTTTGGCGATGTCTGTTTCTTCAATTCCAGGTTAAAAATTTTTTATCAATATTTGACCAACTATCCTGAAATCTTTTGTATAATGTAACGTTTGATCCTGAAGTACCAGGAATTTTCGATTCAAAAACACTTTTTAAAATATTTCACAAATGTGGTGCCTGCACGGCAGGTAAAGAAGACTTTTTTCATGGTGTCCATTCTCTGGAAAACCGGGAAAACCGGGAAAAGTCAGGGAATTTTGGATTTTTCCCTGGAATTTTTCGAAAATCCAAAAAAAATGTAAATCATTTAGAAAAATACTGGCCGCGTGTTTCTAAACAATAAAATTTTGCATAAAGTACAACATTTCTACCTTCCAAGTCCATAATAAAAAAAACCTGCCTTTGAATTGTTGAAAATGAGTCGCGATTAAAAAAATTTTGTAGTCAGTGATATTGATATTTCTCTTTTTAGTCATTTTTCATATTGATATTTTTTTTTCATCAGAAAAAAATGTAAAGAGATTCCATTTTGGATACAAATTGCAAATTTTAGTTCAAAAATGAATTTTTTAAACCCTTTTCAGGAAATTTTTCAAATATCAAAAGAGTATTGACATCGTTTCACACTTATTTTGAATTTTGATATTAATATATCATCACTAATTACAGTATACTTACTCGTTTTAAATGTCTTGTAAAATTTGATCGAGTATTTTGCAGAGTTGACACAATAGTCAGCCCATAACGTACACCATCCATAAATGGTTTCTGTAATTTTGCCATCAACGCTGATCATGGTGTCCATTCTCTGGAAAACCGGGAAAAGTCAGGGAATTTTGGTGGTCTGGAAAAGTCAGGGAATTTTGGAATTTTCTCTGGAATTTTTCGAAAATGCAAAAAAAATGTAAATCATTTAGAAAAATGTTTTTTTGCTTATTTTATTATAAATTTTTCAAAAAATTTCGCCCTCGCTCCGCTCGGGCCAAATTATTACGTCTTTTCATCCAATTATTGCTTAATTTATCATTTTTTGTCGGTCGTA
Organism: Pseudococcus viburni; assembly: GCA_033439095.1. Taxonomy (NCBI): domain Eukaryota; kingdom Metazoa; phylum Arthropoda; class Insecta; order Hemiptera; family Pseudococcidae; genus Pseudococcus; species Pseudococcus viburni. The sequence goes on along the minus strand of JAVBJF010000080.1, from coordinate 4,169 downwards.
ATGTACAATAAAATTGATATTCAAAATGCATGTCTTTGTCCATTGAATTATGAATTATCCAAAAAAAATTCTCTTGTTACGCTCGGGGTTAGAAAATAACGACATAAAATTGATGTTTGAATTGTTTTAGTACAGTCAATTTCGATTGGAGGTAAGGTAACCACAGTAAAATTCTTATTTTTTAGTTCCGTTGCTCGTGAACAGTCATGGCACTGTCCCTAAACGTCTCATTAATATTTGAAAAAAACACCAGAGGTAGGCTGGAGGCAGTGTTGCCATAATTTTAGCATTATGCCAAAAATTATGCTAAATCACGCAACTTTTTTTTCTTTCATTTTTGGCTTCGTAGCATCATAAAATAACATAAAATTATCAAAAAATACCAAAATAAAATTATGCTAAATCTGGCATAATTATGCTAAATTGGCAACACTGGCTTGGAGATAGGGCGATAAAAAGAAAGAAAAGTGACCGAATATTTTTCACGAGTCTTTGGTCTATCGACAGCGATCGACAGGACCTTAGACCATAGTTATATAAAGTCAATGGACAGGACATTGTCCTGTTAGCTCGTTATTTTACTTTCATCTCGAAACGAAGGAGGGGCTGGGCTGAGAGGTGACGTGACGTAAACCAAATTACCGGTGAAAAATAACTCGCGAATCCAACTCCCGAAACGGAAACGTGGTGTATTTTTTGAACGCCAAGAGCATTCTTACTCCTATTTTTGCAAAAATTAGTGCGAAATTTGCAACCAAATGGAGTCGTAATCGATGGTAAATCGATTTTATGAGCCTCGAGCACAATTTGAGCTGAATTCTTGAGCTGCAGACTGTGGCCAGAATTGAAAATGCTCGAAAAATCTCTTGTACGTCGCATCATCTATAAATACCGATGATATGACAACTGCTGTATAATTGGAAATCAACGACGAGTTTAAGAGAATGAACTCCACTATGTGTAGACGTATTCATCTCTATGATGATTTTGTGGAGGGAATTGAGGGGGGAGCAGGGAAATTACGTCGACTTCGATGTTGAAGAGTTTTGGTGGTAGGCGAGAATGTCGCCGTGTATTGAATGCTACCGGTAAATACCCCGGATAGCGATTGTTTCGAGAAGAAATTTCAATTATCCGAATATTCCGGGCTGGTACATACATATGTGCGGTATGGTAGTGGCATGGCATGCTCGCAGCTAGACTAGGGCTCGAGAAAAAGCTTAGTTTTGAGCTGAATTGGTAAAATTAACACGTTTCCGTTTTATGGGCGCAAATTCGAGTTTTTTTTTCTATGCCTGTATTTTTTTCACGTCGCTGCCTCGTACTCCCCGTCACCCCTTCCATCCTGGCATCGAGTACAAACGGAAATGTCACTACTTAGATCACAACGATGTCATTTTTCTTTCTTTTTGTCCTCCAAGAGGGTTTGGATCGAAATGATTCTTCGACCCCCCTCCCCCCCCCTAAAATCTGCTTATGTGGACTTTTCATCAAGTCTGAAAAATTCTTCGGATTCGTTTCAAAAAAAAAAAAAAAAAAAAGTCGTTCCTCTGGTCAATTATTTTTCCCTCATTAGGACTAAATTTACGTAGACTTTCCTATAGCTGTACAGCTAAGCCATTTTCTTAATCTAGATTTCGTAGCGGTGTTTTTCTTTAGATTTTTTTTCTCTCATCGACGATAAATTGTAACATTTGAGATTTACAATTATGCCTCGCTATTTCTGCTATTACTTTTTCAATTTGAAATTTACGTGGTGGGAGATTGAATTTTCTTATCTAAATATTAACGAATCCAATTTATATTGGAGAAAAAAAGGAATTCTCAGCTAAGCTGGAAATGTACCTATAAATTTTCTTTATTTTTTTGCCTTTACACTTTTTAAAATAATTTTTCTCCGACCCGCTTGTTTATGAACCGGTTTAAATTGTGGAACCATGGAAAATAGTCAGAATTTCAGCACCGTAATGAATCAAGTGAAAAAAATCCATAAATTTATGAAATTTCTTCGAAAAACGAAGAAATTCTTTGAAAACTTAGCTAATTTTGACGATTTTTTGTTACTTGATAGGTGAATGCCCGTGTACTTACTTATGCAATTGTGTGGCAGTGCTGCTTTGAAAGGTGCAAAGGAGAGAGGCAGGTGAAATTGGTGGCATTCTGATTGACAAACCTGAAGGTACATTAATACCTTACTTACTTCGTCAAGTAACCAGGTAACATGTACAGAAAAAAAAAATGCTTTACTTGGGTAACAGGGGAAGAATTGACCAAAAAAAAACTGCGATCATGCATTTTCTATGTCAATTCTCCTTTCACCCAAGTCAACTACAAAAAATGATTTTTTTGTCTTGCTGCTCGAAAGGAGTTGATTTTTGTCTCACGGTAAAATTCAAAAATTTCGAGAAAATTAATCGTGCGTGGATTTCTGAAATGGCTAAGAAATTGTGAAATTCGGTTCAGATGGATTTAAGGGTAGAGTTGCAGAAACTTTTTTTTAATGAGCTGTGATGAGACAGAAATGTCATGATGCCCTTGACCACGATGTTGAAAAAAAAGGGAAGGGAATGAAAAAGAATTCGAAATTATTAACCATGTTTTGGAAAACATGAATGAGGGAAAAGTGGTAAATTTTTATCTTTTGAAGATCATGTTTTCATAAAATGATTTATATTTTACTTTCTCATTGACTTTTTTATTTATTGGTACAAACTAAAAAATTGCAGACGATTATGTGAATTTATAAATTTGAGGCATGTGTTTCACTCTTTTTTTTTTGGGGAGGGGGTGAAGAAATTTTGAATTTTCAGTCCGGAAAATCCGAATTTTCATTCGCTTGATTTGGTAGACACCCTGGCATTATTTATTTCATTTTTCAAAAATTAATTTTGCGTTGGAATACTTTGTTTTTCTTTTTTTTTGAAATTTTTTCTGTAGGTAATAAATTCGAATTGTCGAATTTTTGTTGTGAGGGGGAGTTGGATGGGTTCAAGAATTTTCAGAATTAAATTTGAATCTTTTTTTTTTTGGCCCGAAGAGGAGCATCTAAAGATCTCGCGTAAATAGTATCTAGTGATTTTGAAAAAAAAATCGTTATGACCCCGTGCAATTTGTATCATTTTTTTTTGCAAAATTCGAAAAAAATTACTTTCCTCCCCCTCGTCGGTTTACGAATATCATATTTAAAAGGTCTGGAAGAATTCGAAAAATTAGTCTGGAAAACCTGGAAAAGTTAGAGAAAATCATATCTGAAATATAGTGGACACCCTGAGCTGGTATCTCGTAGATATACAAATGAAGCGTCCGTTTAAAAAAGAACCATAGTCCAGAAATTTTTGCAGATCTTTCACTTTTGTTTTGAAGCGATTTCGCCAGCTTGTATTTTTTTTACAATTATTTCAACAATTTTGATAATCTTCTTGTAGATTTAGACAATTTTTATGACACATTGAATTTCTTTTTTTTAATTTCATTAAATTTTTTCCCAGTCTGAACCACTTTTTTCTGTTATAAAAACGGTCAGATCGACATTTTCAACGATTTTTGAATGATTTTGGATGAATTTTTAAATAATTCTAGATTTTGAGGTTTCGACGTTTTTTCCAATAACCAAAAAGAATAATATACAATAGAATTACCTATTGCCGCGTGACATTTCTTCATATTAAAATGACAAATAAATTATGCCAATAGTTCCTCTGAACGTAATGTTCAGAACTTCTATCCGATTGTAGTTTCATGTCCTTGTAAGAGGCATGTTGTCTAAATGTTTATATGTTGTCCTTGTGTAATGTGTTAGTAAAAGTGTGTTACAGAAGTGATGTGTTGTTATGTACCCTTGAGGTAAACTTGTCTTTCCTGTACCAAGGTAGTCTCACGACTCCTTGAGTAAATCTCCATGTACCTAGCAATAGGTAAAGGCTTCATTAACGTAAAACCAGGTGTTGAGGGACATAAGTCCTTCTCAGGCCAAGAGGGCATCTCTCACCCTGTCAGTTTCGACGTTTTTTCCAATAACCAAAAAGAATAATATACAATAGAATTACCTATTGCCGCGTGACATTTCTTCATATTAAAATGACAAATAAATTTTTATTACTTTTTCACGCAAATTATACAAAAATTAGAGTACGAACATTTCAGTATAATTATCTATTGCCTTCATCAGC